>HG995152.1:41507936-42757936 GCA_905333025.2 Pyrochroa serraticornis
TGTTCTTTCACCTAAAGTACGGTTTGCCAAATTATAGTATAATTTGCTTAAATAAATAATGAACATTTGTTCCGTCTTATCATATTATTATCCATCATTTTCATATAAATTATTGCATTTTGTCACAGGAAATTTCAAATTTATTATTAAAATTAGCTTTCTACAGTAGTTCAAGATCGTGAATAAGACGAGAGGAAGAGAAAGTTTGAGTTTTGTGATAAATTTAATTAATTAAAAATAAAAGTCAATTAATTGATTGTTGGCCAAGTATGTCAACAAATTGAAAATGCATTCACGTTGATAACATTATTGGGTATGCATTTTTAGTAGTCAATCACTCTGTTGTGCAAACCATACACAAGTTATTGAGTGGTCCAAAAACTAGAGTCTTTGGAAACACTAATTTAAAATTGTATTTTTCTGAGATTTAGTTCTCAATATTTCAAATCACATTTAAAAGTAATAAATAAAAGGTTATAGAGATTAACTAGCTTTAAATAAAAGTCCTTTAGTTAATCCACTGTTATATTTTATTTAATTTGTTAGGTCTTCACACCACGAATGTTAACGAACAACTAACTTAAAATATTTCAAAACTAAAGAAATGTGCACACACGTGCAGGTGGTTAAACGTCAGGAAATGTGATTTCACAGTTTTGTTTGGGCGGCGACGAACCCCTAAAATGAAATTAGATATGCCTCTTAACTTTACATATTTACGAGTTTATTTTCTGTGGTCCAATATTATTTAACAAATCCAACACTCCCACTCAAAGAAAATAAATCGTTACTTAATTATATTTACTTTAGCCTTTTAAATTTTTAAATTAATAAGTATATAGTTAGCATAAATTAAACTTAGTAATATTACATATTTGTATTTAGTGTGATGATCAACAGTGTTTATCAGGGGTGGTAATTTTTTAAGATTTGGTCCAACATTTGTTGCAAATGGATTGGGAAAAACCCCAATTAAAAACCCAATCAGACCAACAATTTTAATTTAGTATTTAAAATTTATTCGCTTCTTCTTTTCTTCGTTCCGGTTACTCGCTCAATCCCATAAGAGATCGAAACTCCAGGAATTTTGGTGACGGTAGCGGTTTGGTGAATACGTCCGCCAATTGCTGACCTGTAGGAACATATTTTAGTATAATTGTTTTCTTTTCAATTTGTTCCCTCGAAAAATGATATTTTATATCAATATGCTTTGATCTTTTATGGAAAGTAGGGTTATTTGCAATACTTATGCAACCATTATTATCTTCAAAAATAGTAATTGGCTCTGATTGATTAAAATTAATACTGGTTAATAGCAATTTTAGCCATAAGGCTTCCCTAACTGCTTCAAATAATGCCATATATTCAGCTTCGGTTGATGAAGCTGCTACTGAATTTTGACGTTTTGTATTCCAGCTTATAGTACAATTATTAAATAATTTAAAAATATATCCCGTCGTGCTTTTTCGATCGGTTTCATCGCTACCCCAATCAGAGTCCACATACCCTATTAAAATATCATTAAATTCGTTCTTTTGATATACTAATTTTAGATTTATAGAACCTTTAATGTATCTCAAAACTCTTTTCAAATGCTGCCACAGTTCTTTATTGTTTTTATTTTGATATCTGCTAAGTATATTTACAGCATTGCATAAGTCAGGACGAGTGCATAACATGGCATACATTAAACACCCAATAAGATTTTTACAAGGAGCCTCATAGTGCTCGCTTGAGTTCAATGAATTATAGTTCAATTTATTCGGTAAAGGAGTACTCACAGTATTACAATCAGTCATTTTGAATTTTGTGAGTATGGTTTTTAGAAATCCACTCTGATCAATTTTGATTTGATTTTCACATCTTTCAACTTTGATACCCAAAAAGTGTGAAATCTCATGCAAATCTACCATATTAAACTGATTCATTAAATACTGTTTAAATTTGGTCATTGTAGTTTTATCATGTGTAGCTATTAAAAGATCATCTACATAAAGAATAACATATATATTTTTATTTATATGACCTCTGTTTAGGAAATATAGACAATGGTCAACTGAAGAGTTTTTGAAATTATAGTTTTTTAATACTTCATCAAATCGTTCAAACCAGCACCTTGCTGATTGTTTTAAGCCATATAATGATTTATGCAGTTTACAAACTTGATCATCTTTAGCTTTAACCCCTTCAGGAATTTTCATGTAAATTTCTTCCTTTAAAATTCCATTTAAGAAAGCAGTCTTTACGTCCATTTGATGGAGTAACAATTCATATTGGTTTGCGAACGCAATGAGAAATCTAAATGTCGATATGCGTGCAACTGGGGCAAATGTTTCATCATAATCAAATAAATATTCTTGACTAAAACCCCTTGCAACTAATCGAGCTTTATATTTAGATGGGTTTCCAAGTGCATCATTTTTTAATGTAAACACCCATTTGCAATCAACAATGTTTTTATTTGATGGTTTAGGAACCAATGACCATGTTTTATTTATTTCAAGAGAATTAATTTCATCTTTCATTGCTTGCTCCCACTGAAGTTTATCTTCCATATTATTTATGTCATGAAAACTTTTTGGAATTTTGTGACTTAGCGATTTCGCACACATGAGGTAGTTTTGAAAATCGATATCATCCTCATTATAAGATACAGCTGGAAGATTTTTTATCCTGTTACTTTGTCTAAGTTTGTTTACCTTAATTTCAGTAACTTCATTTGATAAATTCTCGTTATTGTGTTCAGTATCTGTTTCTGGTACAGATTTATCAGGTTTGATTCCTGATTTATCTGATTTTTCATCAGATTTATTATTATTGCTAGTAATAGGCATTTCCACCAATTTTACCTCAGTTCTAGGAACTTTAATAGAGTTGTCAATATCAACTCCTTCAATGCTTGTAGACCTGGATATTCTGAAATTTACTTCATCAACAATAACATCACGTACTGTAATGAATTTTTCAGTTTCGGAATTTAACACCTTATAGCCATTTGGTTCATACCCAACCAGTATACCTTTAAATGATTTTTCATCAAATTTAGTTTTTCTGGTTTTATTATGAATATAGACGGTAGAACCAAAAACCTTTAGATGGTTTAATCTGGGCTTCTTATTATGCCACAGTTCAAATGGTGTTTTGCATTGTTTAAGAGCTTTGGTTGGTGTTAAATTAATCAGGTAAGTAGCAGTTAGAACCGCTTCTCCCCAAAAAGATTTACCGAGGGATGCTCCGTTTACCATTGCACGGGCTTTTTCGGTAATTGACCTGTTCATACGCTCAGCAACTCCATTTTGTTGAGGTGTATGTGGTACAGTCAAGTGATAACTTATGCCTTTTTGAACACAATAGTCTTTATATTCATTTGAGAGATATTCACCCCCATTATCACAATATAAATTAGCTATTCTTAAATTAAAATGTGCTTCGCTTTTTGCCGCAAAATCTTTAAAAATTTGAAGAACTTCAGACTTATATGCAAGAAGATAAGTAACAGTGTAATGAGTAAATTCATCAATAAATGTAACAAAATAATTTTTGCTATCTATAGTTGTTGGTGTTATTGGCCCACATACATCAGAATGAATTATGAATAAGGGCCTTTTGATATGACTTTTATCTTTGGCTTTTCTAAAAGGTAGCTTTGATTGCTTACCAAAAATACACGCTTCACAAATATCATTTGTGGGAAAAATTTGTTTAATTTTATTTACATCATCAGCCATTTCATAATTTTTAATTTGTAAAAATTTATCTTTACCAATATGGCCTAATCGTGCATGCCAAATTTTGTAATCATTTCCATTATTGTTGGTTGTATTAGCTTGAGATTTTGTATCCTTATTTAAATTGAATACTACATATAACAAGTCATTTAAGGGCTTACCTTTTATGATGACTTTATTCTCTCTCGTTATTTTAACATTACCAGTTTCGTCGAAAATGACAGCCATTCCTGCTTCTTGAATTCGACGGACAGATAACAGGTTATAAGGGACCTCAGGTGCATAGAGAACGTTTTCCAATACACCGGAAAAACCTAGTGTTGACGTCACGTTGATTTTCCCTTTCTTGATGGCCAAAATTGAAGCACCCTCCTTTGCTACTGATATTTTGATCGGAACGTCTAATTCGGTGGAAGAGGTAAACACGTCCAATCGGTTGACCAGATGATCGGTGGCGCCAGAATCCAGAATAAAATGTAATTGACTTGATTCATCTACGTGATGATCATTTATTCCAGCCATAAATGCAAATCCCTGAGAACTTGAAGTGGTTTGCACTGTTTGGAGAGTTCTGTTGCGATCTCGGTCGTTCGTTTGACTTTTGTTGTTCGTCCTTTTATAATAAAAACAATCGGCTTTTACGTGGTTGCGTCGTCCACAATGATGGCATTTTACATCCGATTTGTGGTGGGACCCGCCTTGATTTTTGTTTTTGCTCTGATAGGTTTTGGTCTTGTAATTTTGACGAAAATTGTTTTTCCAGTATTTTCGGTTCGAATTGGTACGCTGAAAACTGCCTTTTTCATTGAAACTTGCTTGCAGAACTTTTGAACTTGTTGTGTTCTCATTCTTTAATTTTACTTCGTGATCTAGCAAACGGGTTTTGACAAAAGCTAGCGTAATGTTGTCTTCCGACAACGTTTCTAGTGCCGTTATTACACCTTCGTATGACGCTGGTAAAGTGATTAATAAATGCGATACCTTATCCATTTCATCCATTTTACCATCAGCGGTGATTAATTCAGCGATGATTTCTTCAAATGTGGTGAAATGATTTAATAATGACACGTCACCTTGCAGCTTTAGATTTAGAAGTCTTTTTCTTAAAGCTAATTGTGTTGCTAGACTTCGGCGTTCGTACAATTCGTCAAATCTCTTGAATATTTGTTTGGCGGTTTCTGATTCTTGTGCGAATCCAAGAAAAGAATCACTCAAATATTCGATGATGACACTTTTTGCAACACTTTCTCGTTTCATCCACTCATTGTTCAGCATATCCGGCGTTTCTTCCTCAATAACACTGAGAACGTCCAGTTCAGCCAAAAAAGCTTTTACACGGAACTTCCACGCACTGTAACGTTCACCGGTAAATGGTTGAATGTTTCGTTTGGTATGCTTGTTTTCCATTTTCACAAGAAATAAAAATTACGAACACTTAATACTACTGGATTGTTGTTAACGCACAGAAAACAAATTGTCCTATCAATATTTATTGCACGGGTCTGGGCCCATAACCTAAAAGGTTATAGAGATTAACTAGCTTTAAATAAAAGTCCTTTAGTTAATCCACTGTTATATTTTATTTAATTTGTTAGGTCTTCACACCACGAATGTTAACGAACAACTAACTTAAAATATTTCAAAACTAAAGAAATGTGCACACACGTGCAGGTGGTTAAACGTCAGGAAATGTGATTTCACAGTTTTGTTTGGGCGGCGACGAACCCCTAAAATGAAATTAGATATGCCTCTTAACTTTACATATTTACGAGTTTATTTTCTGTGGTCCAATATTATTTAACAAATCCAACAATAAACCTATGCATAACATCATAGGAGGCCAAAAGCACTGGTTGGAAGCTAAAAACATAGTTAAAGAACAAAATGTAGTTTACTAAAGAAAATCCTTTTTATACATACAGTGCTCCTAAATACCAAGTCCGTGAAAAGCAAAAGAATAAGAAAATCAGAATTAGTACGTTTTAGCAAAATTTGAAAAAACTTAGTTAATTTTAACACGTTATTTCGTCCTTTATAGAATTTGTTGGAAGTAAATATAATTTTGCTCACACATGAGGCGAATATAAACTACTATCCTTTCTTATTTTTATTACGCT
This sequence comes from Pyrochroa serraticornis, assembly GCA_905333025.2. Taxonomy (NCBI): domain Eukaryota; kingdom Metazoa; phylum Arthropoda; class Insecta; order Coleoptera; family Pyrochroidae; genus Pyrochroa; species Pyrochroa serraticornis. The sequence continues at coordinate 41,513,782 of HG995152.1, forward strand.
GCTATGTAACTTTCAACCCTATGAAAAGTTTCCGTTACAAAAGGCGATAAGTATCTGGGGAAATCAAGTAATAATTTCAGACACGCTTTTCCACGCTTCGAAGTTTATGGTGCGAATAAAAATGTGGTCACTGATCTCTTGCGATATTGCAATTTTATGTTCTAGACGCCCTTTACATATGCGGTTAATGTCGAGGGGTGTTTACATAGCATACAGCAATTTAGCCATTTTACTGTTATTTATGCGCTCATGTCCAAATTTAAGAAAAACGCGCAGTTTTCTGAAAGTTTCTGATCCTGCAATGACTAAGGAGAAAATACGGACGATATGGTAAGAGTCATGAAGATGATTTAAGTTTCAAGTGCACGCAAACAATATTAAATCCTAGGAAAAGTGCGAACGTTAGTAGATTTTCTCGTCCGAATTTATTTTACGACACTTTTATTACTCGTTTGCGAGCTTCTTTATGGCGTTGCTACACCGTCAGCGCTAATGATATTTCAAACATTATACCTCGATTTTAATTCTATTTTCTTGTTCCAGGTGAGTACCTACCTGTTACTTTCCACAACGACTGTTGGTGAGTTTTCGTTAAAGTTTCCAACTTTGCTCGCAAAATAACGCATAAATCTCGCCTTCCGGAAGATGTGAAAGCCACTGAAACTTTTTTGTGGCGGCTGTTGGGATTCTTGAATGCAACTGGAAAATGGAAATAAGCCACAGATAAGAACTGCGAATTGTGTCTAGTCAGCCGGATCCGCTGACATAAAAGTTCATGTTTTGGTCTTGACGATAAAGCTCGTTCTGGGTCGTAAAAGCTACATCTCTAATGAAATGTGAGCTATCCACTATTAGACAAATAGAATCAACTCCAATTGCGTTTTTTATATCGGCGATTCCTCCTTTATCGATTTTAGGGCGTCCGATGACTCTTGTCGGGGCTAAGTCGAAGTTCGGGCCCAAATTGGTCGCTTCTTCTTTCGCCGATACGATCTAGATCTAGATAAACTGCAATTTTTTTCAATTTTCAGTAGCACGTAGTTATTAGATAAGAATAACAGAATTAAATGTGTTTATATTCAGTCGGATTTGTACAATTATCGATTGAAGAGTTTTGTCGATTTATAATTTATTCAAAATGCTGTCTGCAGCCGACTGGTCATCATAATAATTTTTGTTTAGCTGGTGTTACTTAACCACAAAATTAGTCTTAATAATTATTATTATTTTTAGAAATTTTGCTTATAAGATTAAAAATATTTTTTTCCACAAAGCTGCCACTGGATACTTGGAAAGTAATATTATGTGTACATAGTCGTATGTGAATATATTAAACTGAGTATTGTGTAAGTTCTCAGTAGCTCTTCTATTTTCATATTCGTCGTGATTGGGGCCGGGTGCCATCAGCAGGGCGCTTCCGCTGTTTGTTTTCGTTTGCTTCCAACCCCATCCGGGTTTAAATTTGTGGAAAAACAATTAATTCGCCCCCGAAGACATTAAGCACTATCATGGCAAGCATCTCACACTATTTTCCGCGGAACAAATAGCCCCATTAGCACTCAATCCGCCCCCGTACCAACTACTTCAAACTTTCAACACAATTTGTAAAGTTTCCACAAAAAAAGTCCAAATCAATTTCGTTTATTGGGCTCAGTGGAGCTGCCTCGGTTATCAGCTTCAGCATCTCTTCGGCTCATTTGAAATTCAAGAAGGCAGTATAATTTATGTGCGGGCTTTTAGCAAGGCGTCTTATTCCAAAATCCGGAATTATCGGGGAAATATGTGTCACTACTTGCATTTGTGGGATTTATCATTTTTCTTTCGTTGGCTGGAAAATGGATTAGGAGGGATTTTAGTAATCCACAGAAAATGCTGCGTCAATTTTATTGCTTTGCCACTAGGAAGTTCAAGACTTAGAAGGCAGGCTAATATAATTTTTATTTTTGGTTCTAAAAGGATACAATAAAAACGATTTCTCTCCCAATCTAGATCCGACCACCTATACGTAATGTGATCCTTTATTAAGGTTTATCGGGTCGTGATCGCAAGCCATCTGTGGTCTGAAATTAAAAGATATTTGATAGCGGTATCAAAACCAGATTTTATGAAACCGCCGGTTCGACTCGAAGAACATATCCACTTACGAGAAGATCATTACGCACCGTTAATCCACCATAAATAATCTTGAAAGTAAAATACGTAAATTTTTTATGACACAATTACCGATTTTATTGCAGTTTTTCAAAAGACATCATCAAAACGAATTGAATATAGTTTTATCACCGCGTTACGAAATCTTAGCTCTCACCCTTGGATCATAATTCAGTCCTGTTTCCTCGGCTCGTGTGAAGAAATTTAATTTGCGAAATTGCCCATGCTGAAGTAAATAATTTAGTAATCTTCTCGTAGTTAACAGATCACTCGGCGTTGGCGCAAGTCAGACCAAAGATTTATTAAGGTGAAATCTGGCGCCTCCATCTAATTGAGTAGCGACACAATAAAAACGAACTTCGAATTGTTTGATTAATGCCGCTGTTATGTTACGATATTAGCCAAACTTACCTACAACTTTCTCGAGCAATTGCCTGGAAACATTATCTTTCGATGAGTTTGGACCGAACTCGGTACATCGCTGAAACTCGAGGTAAATGTCTTCATTTCAGTTTCTTGTTGATGTGCATCCAAGTGGCCTCGGGGCTACGCGGGGTGGTTCATTTCTAATCCCGCGTTGAGCACCAATTTCACCGCCCTTCTACTGAAACCCTCAATCAAACACTTTATTTCACAGAAACTGGATGTAAGCGGGTGGCATTTTTCATTTCATAGTTTTATTCGAATTTATTGAGGAAACAGCGCCGCGATTTACGCTGCAGAGAAACTTGCATTTATCCTTGCTTGGCAGGAAATATTTATAACTCTTTAATCCAAGTTAATGATTGTAAACCTGTTAACATATTTGAAACCGTATAAAACTGCTAAGAGACTATAAAATATAAAACACGTTTTATTGGGGTTTTAGTGCTTTGCTTTTTATCCTTATATGTACGGTTGATGTAAATTACGTTCCGAATTACTGTACGACCGTTTATTGAAATGAACCCTAAAACACTTCAGACACATAGAGGCGGCGACACCCCTAAAAGAATACATTTAAACATATTTCACGCATAAGTGCATCCCTATAAAAGAGTTACTGGAGTGTGCAATATCGGCGTGCCTGCCATTTGTAAAAACCGCATCCAGTCAACCCTAGCGGTGAAGACAAGGACGACCGCATTTGGTAGATTGAACCCGGAATTTACATAATCGATAACTATATCATCCAGGTGACTTTTTGCTGCAAGTAATCCGATTAGTCACCATGTTTTTCTGCCTTGCAACCGTTGTCTAGATAGAAATAGAAATGGAAAATATCTAAAGAATGTGATTACGACACAATAGTTTCAGGCTTTTTCGGATTTAACTCTAAGGATCTAAGGATATACACGGATTGGATTAGGGTAGCTAAGAAGTCTTTTACAAAATTGACAAATTACTTATTGAGGCGAAAATTATCGCGTTAATGATAGGTTAACAATTTTTTTTATATTATATAATTTAAAATAGTAATAATAAAATAGTATAATAATTAATGTAATACATAGAATACAGATAAATAAGCTGTGTTAATATAAGGCACAAATATTGTCTGATTTTCACAGTTTGTAGTTTTAAATTTGTGTGTCCAAGGCAATATCACAGTGTCCATTTGGATGATTGTTTGAAACTTGTAAGAAAAATAAATCTAAACAATTCATCTGCACATAATTTTTTTACCTTGATTTACTAATTCTTCAATTAACAATTTTGCAAAAATCCTTTTGCTAAGGAGTTACACAGTTCTGGAACACTGGAATCTATGAATGCTACTTTTTTAAATACCGTGCGTTTACTGGATTTCAGTACACATTTTTTTAGTGTAGCGTTTTACCTCATAATACACTCTTTGTTTAAGTACACGATGATTTAGTGTTAATATTTTTATTGTGCTAAACTGTTTTGTATGTCGATATAAAGAATTTAATTTTTGTAAAATTGTTAAGACTTCTCGCTTATGTTTTTCTTTCGCAGAGTTCTTTTGGCATGCTACACGTTTCAATGTAACGGTGACACTGTGCAATGTGAATCGACATATATTTTGATTAGTCTACTCTTGGTAAAGTTATTTTTCGAAGTCTGCTCATCAATCATTGTCAGGGTTCCTACACGAATAATCGACTGATCAAATTATCGATACTCGAATAATTGAGGTTCTACTGCATCTAGTTTTATTACCCCAAAAAGCACAAGTGTTTAAATTTCAGGCTGTCTACGTCTATAGTAAATGTTTGTTCCAATTTATGATTCTGTGTTAGTTTTTATGATTTTATCTTTTTCTAACATCTAAAAATATTAGAATCTCTATTTTGTAGATATTTCTATTCTATTCGTAGGTATTCATCTAGATTTTTGCATTGCAAATTTTAAATTGAAATTATTAGTGTGTTTATTAACGAAAATTGTACGTGCAAAAATCATGGATGTGGTTAGCAAAAAAGGAGGAGATAAGAGTTGAACGGACCTCAAAAGTCAAAACATCGGCGACCGGGCGGCTTCAAGAAAATTTGTAATGCCTCGTAAAAATACTCATTTTTAGAGCTTTGAGAGCTAGAATCAACTAGGGAACTCTTCAGGAAGGGTAGGATATTTTTATTTATTTTTTGTTTATGACAATATGACTATATTATTTAGGATTTCTAGTTGGAATTCTAGTCTTGACGGAGGTTCTAGTTTTGACGGTAGTGCATCACAGTTATAAATCAAAAATAAATTTCGGATCAGCAGCAAAGAAGTGTTTTTTTTTATTTTAGTTTAAATCCTGGGTATAATGGCTCATGTTCAAACCAGACTTTCGTCCAGTCTAACGTCCTGGATATGAGGCATCTCATTCCTGACCGAATGAGCTTCGAAGAAGTAGGCATATACTTTTCCTATTTTTACCTCATTATACTTAGGGTAAAATTAATATATTATCGCTAATTGATTTTACTATTGCATGCCCATAATTTAAATTTATTATGGTTATTATAAACATTTCAATTTTTGCTGTCAATTTATGATACGTTCAAAAATTTTGTGGTATAGCATTCTTTATATCACAAAATCCAAAGTATACGTAAACAAACCCACGATCAGCTCGACTGCCATATTGTGTCTAATTTAAGCTCTAATGGTAGGTTGCATTATCATTCCATCTGACTTGTTTAAATCTTCAAGTTTTTTATCTAAACTAGTCGCTGTCCAGGATGTTAAGGCTATTTAACTGGTTGAATTTGGACCTTCAATGTTCAAAATATACATACCTATAATCAGTATGGTTACAGTAAACAAATAACCGGATCTCCATAAAATCATACCACAATTACGTGGACAATTTTAAAGTAACTAGGGATCCACAATGTGATTTCAGGGCTGTTCACTTGATAGTATTGTTCTGTGAAAAACATAGAGTAAAGTGATTTTTCCAAAATTTTTACACCGCAACTTAGAAATTACTACACGTTCTTATTGAAGTCTTATTATCGTGTTCATTATTGATATAAATAAGGTATCAGTATTTGCAATAAATTAATCATACTAAAATTAGCACTTAATTTTGTTATCTGTATTCCATGTCACGTTTTATTTATAAGTTCAATGCGCTCTCCTTGGTTGAGGATTATTGTCTTTACGACAGTGATTTGCAGCCTTCTACCAAGAAAAAACATATCCGCAGATATATTTTTACCCTGCTTTAATATTTCCGACACACACAACTCTATTAATTTCGGGATTAAGCCTTCAACTTCGGGCTTCGCCAGCTAACCAACTTTACCAGTATGAAATAAGTTTCCGCCAGTGTGTAGAGAAGCCACAAAAAGTTACGTATGCCAAATTCCTCTTGATCACAAACCTGCCTTCAAATTAGATCGGCATTTCCGGCCTCGCGCGCCAATTATCTGTTTTTTCATCATTGACAGAACTCGAAACTGTTATTAGTTCAAAATTACACCCAGCATTTTATTTTGAGGTTTTTGTAATTTACGAAGCTTACATGAATTTTGTTGTGTCCCCTAACTATTATTAATTTGTTCGTTATCAAAGGTTGCACGAAAATGCAATTCTAATAACTTCAATAATGCAATTATTGTTCCTGGCACAATAGCAATCGCTTATATTGTCTGCAACAATCACCCATCCATCAATTTCTGTAATATAAATCAACAGAGACAACAGGTTCCCGATATAATTTCGTTCGTTCTTGTCAGGATAATTCGGGGTGAATCACACGTTGTGCATATCGCAGGAGAAGTGCTGAAAGAATGGTCGGGAAAGACACATATGCTTAATGTAATATGGGGGAGGGTGGTTACAATGGGCGCCCGCGGTCGCGGCCACACCATCTCATGTAAAGTTATGTGATAAATGAACAAAGCGGGACCTGAGTCATACGAGGCGTCTGTCGTGTCGTTATTTGAATTAGAAAAGCTCAATATCGCTGCCACCCCTGCTCGTCTGATTACGGTTCAGATTTTCCTGATGCACGATTCAGTTTAATTGGTGGATGTCGGGAGAAGTTTTTTGCGTTGCTTCACTTTATACACACAACAAGCGTAGGTTTTCGCAGAGTTCCAGAAAATAAGTTAATAAAACGAGGCGCTTTTAGTTTCTCGGCAAAGGCAAGTGGAAGTTTGGGGACACAAAACGGGTGGAGCTAGTGGCTTTGCTGTGAGGCGTTCCTAGGTTCTGGACTTGTGAGTATCGCATCCTGGCGCCTGACGAAAGCACAGACACGCAACATACCATCTGCATGTTTATGAGACAACTTTAGAAAACCGATACCCTTTGATAAAGCATTTGAATATTTACGGAAAACTTTTCTATTCTCGTCTTCTCACCGCCCCTATTTGTCCGCCTTTATTGTTCTTTGTTCATGTTATCGGTTTTGTTTACAGCAAAGTTTCCAATATCGCGCGAAAGTCGTCTTCCCCTGTTTTTAAACCGAACCATCAATAATTTCGAGAAAACAAAAAGTTATCCGGGAAAACGCCAGCCGCGTCGAAGATAATTTTAAATTAATGTTCCTTTTCGCGTATGGTTATGTAGGTGGGTCAATTTTCTATACCCACCTAAGCGATTTCATGAAATATGTGCCCAACCTTAACTAAATCCAGCGACATCAGAAAGTTACGTCGCCATCAAAATACCAAATCAGCCGTGAAAATCACTTATTAAAAGTTCCAATGGAATATTAAATCGAATTACCGGGGTAACTCACCATATTTTCTGCTTAAGAATTCTTTTTCCATATTTTATGATACTTTTCGAAAACTTTTAATAAGGATGAAAATAAAAGACACTGTCAAATATTAAAAAGTTCAGTAATTGATTCTCGACGAACAATCCATAGAAGTTTTATGTCGCAAGAAAGTTTCAAATTATTGCTCCTTATTACTTTCTTTCAATGACTTCGTCCATTGTCAATTATTCATAGCAACTGGTCGCATTGCCCTGCTGTATCCGACTCGAAACCGTCGCCAATTTAATTATAAATTCCGATAAATAACCGACTCTTTGCGGGTTTTCCGGATTTATAGCGGACATTTCTCTCTAAAGGCAAGCACTTACCTAAGCCAAAATGGCTCTAGACGGTCTCTTGCCATTCGGAGGATTATTTACATTAGAGCTTGCCTTCTGTGCACCCTCGTGAAACAAAAATATTTCTTTTTTGGATCAGTTCGGCTTTACCGCACTTGGGAACTTAAAATTGAACTATTTTCTACCACAGAAATGTCTGAATACTCGTCTAATGCAATATTTAGGGAGTGGTAAAAACCTACAATATTAATATACTTTCAATAATTTCCAATATTTATATAAGTGTGTCACTATCTAATCACCTAAAGTGCCTTTTGGCTATGTCTAATGTACGTTCTCGAAAAATTTCTTACATGAAGCAATAACTGCAAAAGGTCACAAACTAAAGTAATCCATGATAAGTTTGTAAGGCTATACCGTGGATGATGAGGAGCTCTTAAATTATAGATTAAGATTTTATTCATTGCCAGCGAACATTGTAGAAATATCCCAGTTAAGAAACTTAACCCAAATGATATTCAGATACTATCAACAAAGACGTTTTATACATAAATAAATCATCTTTGATATAAAGATGCCATCCAGTAAACCCCGTTATTAAAAATATTCTTGATTTAGTAAACCAAATCAATATGTAAATAGAAAATTAAAGAGAATAACGGTATCTACGATGTTATAACACGATATACAAAAAGGAAGAAAATTGAGGCATATGGTCAAAAGAAAATTAGACCATTTGCAATAAGAGAAATAGCAATATGAAAAGGAAGCTATCATAATCTTTAGTTTACCTAAAAAAGAAAGAAGATTGTGATTACTATTTACACTGTGGTACAAGTTATCTGATTCATTCTACTAAATGTTCTACTAAATGCAAAATTTATGTAACTGTAGTTAGAAAATAACGTGCATTTTTTAATGATTAATAACGTTGCAGTGTTAATATAAAAGATTACTAGGAATATTTATTTTATTTAATTACTATAATATTTATCACTCATGAAAGCTCTGTGACCCACCACCGAAAACATATTTTAACTGAGTCAAAATATGTAGTTCATATTTTGTACTTAATGTGGCCAGTACTAGGTCGGAAGAAAAACATAAAAATGTATTTGTGGCGACTGCACTGTTTTTGCTGCAATTATATACAGAAATATAAATAATGCAACATTATTTGGAATTTTATTATAAATTAATTCGAAATTTTTTTTTCATCAAAAAACCCATTCTGAAAAAGTTAGTGAACCAAACTCAAAAGCCAAAAGATCTGAATCTCAATGAAAAGGCGACTTGAATAATAATAATTAATTATTCCTGGCATGTATAGATACATTTTGCATGTAGTAAACTTTAAAAAAAATTAATATTTTAGTTCTAGGTTAAATATTGTAGTTCTGTGTTTATTTTGTGTTTATTAAGTAAATATAATTTTACTTAATAATTTTATTTTAAACTACAAATCAAACAGGGTCCAATAATTTAATTTGTCACCTGGTTGCTGTGAAAGATTTAATGTTTCCTAATCTTTTGTTAGTTTTAGATTACCCAAAAATAAATATTTTTCTAAAGAATCATTAAAGTTTTTTCACTCTGTGTTCTTCTTTTTCAATCAAATAAATTGAACATTTTATTCGTTATCTAATTTTTAGTTGTAAATTTATTAGTTTGTTTAGAGAATGTTCTAAAGTTATCTAATTTTATCAGCTTAGCTGTCAAATTAAACTACAATGTTATTGTTTTTAATTTTTAGTATTCTATTAATACTATGCTGAATTCTTCAATGATCTCTACTTACTTAATTATTAGCTGTTAATTTTTTATGATTTACCTGAAAACTGGAGACAATGTTTTCAAATTAGTAAATTTATTTACTACTTAGCTAAGACTTCAGCTTACTGCATAAATTTAAAGAAAGTTAAATATAAACTATGTAATCAAAAACAATTGCTAGTGATGTTGATGGTATCTAATCGCAGTATGAAAACTACTACTACTACTACACACTATCAAAGTAATAACAGTTCTCTCCTTGAGATACTCAGTGGTTCAGTACCTTACAGCTATTTTTTAAATGGGATAATTGGCTGGCATTCGGGACAGTGTAAAATTTGTTGGAGCTGCCCTTACAACAATAGATTGTTAAAGTACCATCGCAACAAATAGATAATAGGTGCTATTATTTGATTAAAGTAATTCAATAATTGTTGTAGGAAAACGGAATTTGTATTGTCGGTGTGCCCGGCATGCGTTGTTTATAGAGGCTCCTCTTCTAATTAACTTCTTCATCTATTCCTAGCCGACTGAATAGTATGGTTTGTAGTTCGGGGCGCGTGGACCCCCAACTGTTTTTCAAATTCCGGCAATATTTTTGATTTCGTGGGCCATTTGTCATCGTCAGTTCCACGGCGACAGCCGCCGAACTTTTCATTGTTAAAAAAGACAAGCGGGTGAAAGTTATCTCATTATCCGGGAACGCATTACTCTAGTGATTTAATCATTTGAATTGTCCTCCTGAGGCGAACTGATCCTCGATCGTCCGTTGGGGAAAGCCGCGTGGTCGCCGACCCATCGCTCAGGATGACATCGACAGTACGCAGAATACCACCCGGTTACCGCTCCAGCGAACAAAGGGACCAGTCCCACGAGACGTAATAAATAAGGGCATTACAAAATTATGATAAACCTACGGCGAGATATATGAATCGGCGGACAGTTCTGTGGCAAAGCGTGGGCGGCATTGAGCTTTCGCGTGTCAAGCAATTAAATGGCTCCCGGACAACCTCTTTAAAAATGCTTCCAGCACAATCCGAATCGGCAACTGAAAACGGTATTAATTTATACGTCACTAAATAAAACATTTTCATAACTTCTTTGTTGAGTTGAAAATTAAAACAAACATTCCTCCCAAGTCATCCGTTAAGTTGATGAATGCGTTAAAGAACAGAGATTGTGTGTTCCCGAACTTAACTTACTAAATTATACGGAAAACGAGTAGAACCGACTCCAACTTGAACGAATGTCTCGGGAAAGTACATATTTCATTCACGCCAATTACTTTATTGTTTCGAAACGTCATTAATTTATCTAACAGCTGTAGAGGACTTCAGAAAATTTACTGCAACAAATTCCACACAGTAAACGTATGTGTCTTAAATAATTGTATTTAATGTCTATAATCATAAATTTCAGGAGCACCAGGAAAGTTTCCAAGTCGATCAGATGAATATAAATCGTATCACTTTATGCATCGCGATATCAATCTTCGAGTCGTAAATTGTCCCTGAATCACTACCAGTCGTTAATCGACCCCAATATTGTCCTTAATAGGAATTTTTCCAACAGTTCGGGTTGAATTAAGATAAGACCTCGACACCGCCAATTCCTGTGCACTAACTCCCAGGATTAATTAGGGAATGTAAGCCTGATGTATTACACTAAACCGTGATTGATAATCAGCGGATTTAGTCTCGAACTATAGACCTATTTAATTACTACACATTTCAATGATTAATGGACAGGGAACCGAAGTCGCTTGATGTCTTTCAGAAATCCGATCCTCTACGTTGTTGTCGATTTTAGAGGACAGTAGAGGCGCCAGTTTTTGTTACGACACTCCCTACTATTTTGGGGATGACAATAGACGCACTTGTTCCTCTGAACGCCCTCTTGACTTGTTTATGTCCAGCATCCGGACGACAATGGCTCTGGAAGGGAAAAAATTAATTGAGATTAATGTTTTAATAATAATGGTTAAGGAGGCGTGAATTACGGTTCGGTTAACCAGCGTGTGTCGGATTGAGATGTCGTCTGCAATTAACATTTGAATCTGCAAATTTACCAGGATTGTTGGGAATTACCATAATTACCACCTTCCACTTGCAAATCTGCCGTGCGATCATTATTAAGCCGTTATAGCTGCAAATATGGTAAATTGATGGTGAACTTTAAACATGTGTTTAACAAGATACGCCATCTAAATACTTTTTCCTCCTCATTTCATAACATAATTTTCCAATCAAAATGACTAGTTTTTGAGGCAGCTGTACGCGAGAATTACCCTTTGACGGATAATAACGCGAAACCCATTTCATAGCTATGAAGAAAGTTTGGATTTTTTAAGTAAAAAGTTCGTGCAACTGTTTAACAACAATAACGACAATTCATGCATTTTTCAATGCCCTATAAAAGCACATTGTAGGTTATAAGTGGACATTAATTTTAAAAACCTGCTTCGACTCCACAACAAGAATTACAAATTGTGTTTTGAGAAGTACATCTGTAAAAGACTTAAAGTGGGTTATTACTTTAACAATTATTGTTGAAATTATGGTCTTTCTAAATAATAATTTCGTTAAATTCATAACATAATCACTTAATTATGGTGTTGTCCAATATCCATATGAATCTAGGGAAATTGTGGACCAAAACAGGTACTACGGTGCATGTAGGCTTCTTTTCAGTGATGTTAATCACAATTTGCCTGCATTGCTAAAAACATAAATAATTGTTTATTTACATACCAGAATTATTATAGCTTTCATAATTGAAATGGTACTGCAGAACTGATTCGGTCGTTCTACACGTTAGCTAATGATCTATTGACAAAAAATTGTAACTGTCGACAACAGATGCTTATTGTGTTAAAAATGTTCATAAGTCAGTTGTTATGTACATACCTATTTCTTAGAAATTATTGTTACGTGTAGGTGGGTTTTTCAAATTTTAACTAGTTATTTAGTTTATTTTGTCTAAGTTTATTATTTTACATTGCTTGTTGAAAGAAGTTACACACTCAAGACAGCAACTACTTGTACATAATTATACCCCTTGAGCGCGTTATATTTTTGTGACAGTTGCCTACACATAAGTATGGTTACAACCTCTTATTATAGGTAGTAATTTTAGTATGGCCTGGACGAGAAACGTAAAACTGTCATAAAATGGTTCTTGAGAAAATTGACTCGAGTCTTAAAGCCACGAAACTGTAGTTATATATTAAAATCATCTGCCAGAATTTTACGCATTTAGCTCAAAATGTCTTACTTTATTGTGAAATCCAACATTTAAATTTAGAAATATTTTTTAATTCACTAAATTTTTAGTACTTATTTCCTACAACTTTTATCAAATTTATCTTCTATTAATTTCGAAGCTTTTATCAGTATATCATGTTGGGTGGTTTCTACAGTTCTATTAGACAGTAATCATTAAAAATTGCTGAAATCATTACATCATTACAAATTACTTGATCCATGATATTTGCAATATCTAATTTGTTGCTCTGGAGGCTTTACTCAATCAAATATTTTTTTAATTAAGTCATTGACTTACCGTATTGAATACTTATTTATAACTAACTGCAAAATTACTATTTGTTCTAAACTTTTTCAATTCAGTTATTTTTTATAACAATACAATCTAACTTGTGTACGCATCAATTCCTTGGAATAAATATTTAACTTTGTTGTAGAAAAAAAAACTTTCAAAAGTATAGTACGTAGCTGCTAACTATACTTCGCGGCAGTAAAACTATATTATCATTACTTTCATAAAATAATTTTAAGGAGAGTGCAAACCACGTCCAAGGATCGTGGAGAATTTGATCATGTAGCAGGTGAAAGATTTATAATGGTTAATTCACTTTTTCTAAGATTGCAGAATTATTTATTATTAACGTAGTTTAATATTTATTACCCTTCTCTTATTACTGCTACAAAAAACAAATTGAAAAACTACTAAGAATCTTGGGATTTATTTTAAGAAAAATTAAACTTCACTGTTATTAAAAAAATTACTAAAATTAAAGGAGTTACCGAACGTAAATTGTTGCACCCCTAGCTAATTAAAAAAAACAGAAAAATTTGGCATTAGTGCTGCTGAAAGGAGAATCGAGTGATTTTATTAAATTAGAAATAAATATATTTCATTTAAAACTAATGTGACATTATAACTTTTACAAGTATGGAAGAAATATTTAATAAATAGTATCAGAGGTGTGTTAGAGAAATTTCACCCCTTTGGAGATTTTTGGCTTAAATCTGTTTTAAATTTAGTTTAAGCTTTTAATTGCACGTGATATACAGAAAGTATTTTGCTTGATAAGTGATTTTTTTATCTACTGGTTTCACTTGCTGAAAAAAGTTTTTATAATAACCTGGCCCAGCTTAACCGAATTTTATTTAATCTTTGGTCAATTGTCAAGTTGTCCTGTTTTTAATCTCGGTTTAATTTTTTTAATAGTTCACGCTACTCAGTAATTTTTTTTTATGCATATAATTCCAAACCACTTAGATAATATTTCTTGACCACCGTATTAGCTCTTTCGTTATTGAAATTCATATAATTCAATAAAACTTTCCACAATAGTATACAAACCTATGCACATTACTGGCATGGCTTCCTGGTAAGCTTTATACTTGCGAGACTTTGTCACTTCTATTTAGCCGGACTTTCAATTTAAATGCCAAAAAAATTTTAAGGTACCTACCTAGTATTAAATTTAAGTTGATTTTCATTAATATGGAAAATAATATTTTAGAAAGTAGCGCAGATTTATAAACATTAGAAAGAAAATTCTATGTTCGTTTCTAAATGGATATTCCTCAAGCTCAACAAACCAGAGAACAAAGCTGAAATCCGTTTCATAATTCTAAGGTCGCATGATTATACATTTTTGATTACAGTGGTGGGCGTAGGCAACAAGTAACATGTTAGAGTAGGGCTTCCTGCTCGGGGCTATATAAACCAGCAAACCTGCAATTATTGATATTTTTGCAAGAATAGCGCCTACGCTGTAGGTTTTTGTCATTATACTATGACTGCAATTATTTCCTGGGTCCAAAATAATTTATTGGATGTTTGTTTCAAGTTTCGATTTCGAATTGTTCTGTTTCTGCGTTTTCCCCAAAATATTCCTCCTAAAACCATACGTGGTGCTATATGCACGTAGGAAGCTCAGTTCATTGATTGAAAAGCGTTTGTCAAACCGTTCGTGCTATAAGAACGCGTGACTGAAGGATTATCTGCGGAAACAGTCTCGTCATCGTAGCACATGCCGGAGTTCCGGACTTGCTCACTTCCAGTGACAACCATCAGTCATTTCAGTCACATATCCTCGCCTGCAGACTGGAATTTAATCACCGCTTTCATGTCCGACTACACATGCTCCTATCGCGGTCGACTCGTTTTTCTAATTATTCCACTTTTTCACTTGTTATTGTTCCGCCGCACAGCTGTTGAACTGCTGCAGGAGCAGGACCATTAGGAGCCGCTCCGGGAATGTCCTTTAAAAATTTATTAAAGAGCAGAGGAGCGTTTGAACTACTTGGCGCTTTTAACTTTATTACGTTCCGAGTTTATGCCGTCAAGACATTATTACTTTCATCTCCGCAGGAGTTTGTTTGCTTTTTGGGTAGCAAGTAGGGCCAGATGTTTTCTTTATTTTAACGGTTATAAAGTAATAAATATTAGTTTGTGAAACTTTTGATCTTGATACGAAACAAAGCAAGCGGAACTCTCGGGTGATGATAAAGCACAAACAATTTATCTAGAATTAGGTTGATCGCGGCCTCAACAAGGTTTTGACTTAATTTTAGGGATTTTCTTATCCACAACAACACTTTTATCAATCATAATTTTATTTGTAATAAACTGTAGAATTTTCGGTAAAGACGCCTTGGGTGCATTAATTCAGGGGAAATTAGACGATGTTACACCGACCTTTTATCATGATTACAGCTATACTTAACGTCGTATTGTGGAATGTCGCCGTATAAATGGCAGCCACCATTGTATCTACACCACTACTGTCATGCCATAATGTATTTTTTATGGGCTGATTACGCCCCAACTCTGCGGCAATTTGGGGGTTTCAAACGCAGATTTTCCAGGAGCGTTAAAGATAACTTAAACGTCGTTAAGTTTTAATTCAAACCGCACAACGCACAACTATATGTCGGCACATTTCTTGGCGAAGCAACCGTTGAGAGATTGCGGTACGCGGCAAACCATAATTTTCAATGACATGGCCGGCAGTAATATAAAAACAATTTACCACGGGCATCACGTGAAAAAAAGGAGGCCGTAATTGTCTATTAGCCGACATCCCAACTAGTTTCGGTCACGAACCGCAGACTATTAGAAGATGTAATGGTGCACTTTGGGACCGTCTAGTCATTGAAAGAATCTGTGCCTCGCATGATGGCAGGAAATGTCGTGTGCAATTATCTGCTGAGTGCTCTACGTCTTTGAGGGTCTGCCACAACGTGCAAGAAGGAAGCGCGCCAGGGACGCCAAGGACTCTAAGTGTCGGTCTGACCATCCGCTGATTGCCTATTGCCTTATTACTCATATAATTTGGCACTATCCAATCGGAGCGCATGCAGCACCTTGACCTATATATTTGTCTTCACTACATTACACAAAGGCATTTTTCATTTATATGTTAAAAATTAGTCGAAGTTAATACCGGTTTTTAGTTTCTAGTAAAGGTAGGACATGTAAAAAAGTACCTTTGTCGGCAATAGAAGTTACCTATTTTATTATTATTACTTTTTATTATTACTTATTATTATTTTACCTAATTATTCGTTTATGCAATATTTTAGATTCAGATATTTTAGGTGAAGACCAATGATCTTATACTACTGCCATTGTATATGGAAATAATCATACAACGCTACTACGACTAGATGATCCCTTACCTATATCACAGTGTGCAGGCATTGCCTGAAGCATTAAAGAGAGAGGGTAGATGTACGAATAAAATGTATACGAGAAAGAGACATGGGAGGTCACATGACTGTGGGATGAAAAGCGTTCGAATATAGAAAGATTATGAGATTCTTTACAGTTCTTAATTAATTTGATGGAACAATGAACTCAATTACCTCTATATGAATCACTAAAAGATCTAGATCTTACGATACGTCCATTTTTAGAGAGAATTATATTGGAAAATTGTTTTTTTTTGTTTGGAATTTTAAAGAAAATAAAAAAACTTTTACCTATAATTAACGTTATAAGTTTTATTTTCGTCTACTTTGTTTATCTAATGAAGAATAGGAATTCACAATATACATGTCAGAATTTTTAACAATTTTACTTATGAATTATACATATCTATTTTAATCCTCTTCAAAAATAATAATAAAATAATAATAATCTTTATTAACGGCAGGGCCATTTTATAGGTACATACATCATATCAAAATAAGGCAGACATGAATCAGAAAATTATAAAACAATTATTTGAACAGAACAAAGATACAACCAACAATTAAACGTTAACGACAATTCTCAATTTATTCTTAAATATTGTTTGACAATACCGAAAAGATTCGAAATGTGACGTTCGAGTATTCGCACATTCGGGAAATGGGACTACTTAGCATGTGATTAATCTTCGTAATAATAATCTTGTATCTGCTTCTTCCTATGCACAGGTTTAAGTCTTTCTCCTACATCCTATTCAGCGTTTATCTTATTGTCTATTTTTTTTTTGCTTTTTGGAGCCTAATTTTTTTCAATCTTATAGGCTGCATGAAGCATGTTACAAGAAAGCCAGATTTAATTTTTCTTCTTCTTCCCGTAATTTTTTCCACTTTACCAAAGACGTTAAATTTATCTCAATTTTTAATTGACTTTTAATTTTCAGTGATAGAGGTAAGGATAATTTAATTCAAGCTAAAAGGGAACAGAACAAATATAATTAATAGCATTCCTTTAGTGGTCGATGGTAACCGTAAAAGCTCAGGTAGAGTCTGAAGGACCTACGTTATTAAATTTGGTTAAATGAAATTTCTCCGCTAGTGCTTCGGCCACATCTCCAAAATTAGTTAATGAGCGTATCCTTGCGTAACACAAAACAGTTTTGTGACAAAGGCCGTTCCCGCGCTCATCATATTATTCCAAATAAACCTCATAGAATCCCGGACTCGACAACAGTATGACCTACAAAATCGTATTGCCTTGTCAGGTTGTCGGAACCAGATATTTATAACTGACAGATTCAAAGTTGGGCGTCGTTATTTGTTCCACCTTTGTTTCAAGTAAACATCGCCCCAGTGGAATTGAAATAAGCACACGTCTTCTGTTTTTGACGTAAAATATTTGTGTTTACTCGATTTCGAAGGGAACAAGCAGCTTACAATGTTCCGCAACGATCTCTTTTATCGGGAGATAAACATTGGTTCTTTTCCCATCGACACGTTAACAACGTCCGAAGATCCTAATTTTACAAGTCGATTACGTTTCTCATACATCTCATTACATATATTATAAAAAAAACAAAGCATGAGTCTTGAATGAAGGTATAAATCCAAATGTAATTTCCTTGAAATAATAATCGGAACCCCCCGTGTCGTTTGTAGGGTCATTCGTAACATGAACTTGTGTATTATCCTTACATATGGCTGACGGTCACGCTAGTGCCCATGTAGGGACACGAAATTCTACCGTCGACAACCCGAAGACGATGTTCAAGTTAAAGTACAAGCTGTTAAATAAGTTATGAAGGCAATTTCCTACTGGTACTAGCCGATACGGGTGAGCTAATTGTCCAGCAACAAAGTGAACAATCACTATTTATAAATTATATCTTATTACGTTTAACGCCTTCTTTATGTTTGGACGTTGTTCTGGTTTCATCACCGTCCCCCGTGAAGGCATAACCGTTTATCAGAGCGACATGAATATTTATTAAAGATTTTCTATTTGCGCGTTGTTGCTTCCTCGAAACCATTCCCGATTTTTCTCGGTCAATTGTTACATACCTTGAACCTAATTTACGACGATTCCACCAGCTTCGTAGCTTTCACACTGTGATATACAATAAGGAAAATGCAAATTCTAACTTTCATTTCAAAATAAATTGCAAGAACCTAATCGAACATAATTTGTTAGTTTAATTCGAATCACTTATCATTAAATTAGAATTATTTACTCCCAGTGAATTCCCGTATTGTGATACCTTGTTCACATACATGGTTGTTATCAATTATACACGTGGGACGGTGCATCGATTATTCCTTACAAGCATAATTGTTTACTTGGAATATAAATTATTATAATTAAAGAGGGTAGTGGGTGGAAGGGTGGGCCGTGGTGATTGTGTTGAAGATTACCAGCCATTATATCAACTAAGGTGGACGTTTACAACAAGAGCCCAATTGCTGGCACAAAACCCGAAATGCCTCAACTATTATGCAGGAAACCTGCATAATGCTAATATTCTGTAAAGTGATGTTGATGCCATTACCAGAAAGGATTTTTATTGGTTCTACAATGAATACACAGCATGCAGCCGATCCTTTGCTCATTGCAATTGCCATCTTAAGTGTACATGCAGCTTGTCATAAATTTAACTCTATAAGTTGTTCTGTCCAAACGAAACCTTGCCTTAAAAGAGAGCTGGCTATTGCAAAAATGGGCATATGTATTCAGAACCACTGAAATCTTCATACTAGGAAGTTTTCTAAAAAAAAGAAAGGATTTGTAAAATTGTTAGTGTAAATCTTCACACAAAAATTGGTTGATCTAATCAATTTGCCGCGTCCTCTTTTCCTTTCATACTTATTTACATTTTCGTAATTAGTATTCCAAGCGACATATGAAACTTTAACATTACCAAATCCAATATAGAATAAAGAATTTTATCTGA
Organism: Pyrochroa serraticornis; assembly: GCA_905333025.2. NCBI lineage: Eukaryota > Metazoa > Arthropoda > Insecta > Coleoptera > Pyrochroidae > Pyrochroa > Pyrochroa serraticornis. The sequence goes on from HG995152.1 coordinate 41,533,100, forward strand.
CACTGTAAAATATTCTAAACTAAAAGCATGTTGCTGGGCGATTTCAACGCCAGAGCCGGGAACGAAATTCTCACTGCTTTAGAATTTTTTTTTTATTAATATACATTGGAAGATTATTGTGTCTAAAATAAGTTATTAATAAAGAACACATTCTAGGTACCTACTTTCACAAAGTAAGTAATTGGTCATGTATTGGACTAACAGAAATACTCTGCAAATACCTGTGCAAACATGGATACTAAACACAACTTAGTAGTAGCAGAATAATTAAAAGTATCTACTATCAAATATTAAGAACAAAAATAGACAAATATAACCGAAGAGTTTAGATCTGATGGAATAATATTTATTAATAGAAATTGATGCAAGAGTTTAATAGCAACCTTATATGAGGAGAAGACAACACTGAGTAATCGTGAAGCAATTTCCACTCAAATATCAAAAGGGTGTCAAAAGACTCTTAGAGAATAAAAGAAAAAATTGTTCTTTTACAAAGAACCAACATATCGGTTTTACTAAGAAGTTAAGGCTTTAGCAAAAGGAAGATGCAATCCTATCAATAGAACAAAAGCTTAAGAAATGTAAGACATTTGATTAAAAATTCAAATAGAATTGCGAGCCGCAGAAGGTCCAAGAGTATAGAACAACGTGAGGAAATGAAAACTACCCGTTAAGGTATATTTACAAAACACTACAATCAAACCTTGAAAGCACCCTTAAAAAATATCTACAAGAACAAAAGCAAAATGAAGAAACGCTTAACTCAGATGTTATATATACCAGTTCTTTCCAGGGCTTCACTAGCATAAAAGAAACTATAAAATAAATAACGAGAGAAATAATAAATTATCTAGGGAGTTGGCAGGCTAACAATTTTAACACGTTCAGACATATTAAAAAATACTTCTACAATTTCTTTTCACTTTAAAAAGAATATTCATCATTCTAGTGCTAATGAAAAAAAGACATAATCTTTTATCCTATTGTTTAACTGGATGACCAAAATATTGGAGGGTAACTGATAGGTGATAAGAATTGAATACATAAGTTCAAGTGAAGCAACAGTGATATAAAAGTGATAAAAGTTACTTTCATGTGAGAAAGAATGATTTGGGTCAATTTAATTCAATTGACTCAAGAAATGTGTCAAAATAAATAAGTATTAAGATAACACGTCTATCTTAAGCGATAAACTTAAATAATTGATCTCGTAGTAACTTTATTTTCCTAGACAGTTGCTAACTTAGCTGTACAAGTGAATAGCTGACAATTTTAACCATCGTGTAGACATAATTAATTGCTAATTCTACGTGAAAATCGATTTAGCTGAATCATTCAATTTTACAATATCTCCCGCTACTGCGTAAGGCAACTGCTACTAAATTATTAATTTTTTACAAAAGCTGTCCTGTAAATACCCACAGGTTACTTCCGGCAATTATTCAGATTGTTTTAGCCTCCACAATCGTTTCAATCTACGGTTGTTGAGTACGGACCGCCCTGAGATATGACCTATGAAGTTGTTGAGAATTTATAATTAATAGTTACGATTGTGTGAAAGGATTCGGTTCCATTAAACAGAATTTCCATGTAATCTCGTCTATCATTTCAAGCGCACATCACAAAAGCACGAACCGAAACATTTTTCAATGCCTGCATATTTATTTAATGTCTACGAAAAATTCAGTGTTTAATTGCAACTCTTTCGTTTTTACGTACCATTGCGTCGTGTGGATAAATTAAAAAAATAGCATAACCGAATCCTGAAGAAATTCCGGAAACTACATGAGTTACACTTTCACAAATTACGGTTTTAAGTGATCAATCTAAAATAATGACGGCCCCGCTCTGACCTCTGGTACTACGGCCGAATAACGACATGAATGACACTTTTAATGAGGAAGGCAGCAGTAGCATTAATAACGCGTTAACATATTCAAAAGTGAATTGAATATAATAGTGACGTAAGTGACGTAGCCCGGAACACAATACATTCCTTCCACACTTCAGATACGTTGTGCTTTCTCATGTCTGCACCGCGGTATCAACACACGATTTTTATCTTCGCACCACACAAAGAAACCACAAATAGTATCGACGGCGTTGTCAAATTAACAATGGTCTCGTTGGCAGAATTCACCGGGGATCCGAGATGATATTCAAATGAGGAAATTTAAGTGACTGCTTGTTAAGCAATTAGACAATCACACTTTGCGGTTGCAACATGGACGTCAGCGAGTTAACGCAGAATCAAAGGGTTGGTTCAAATCTCACTCAATTGCAACCGATTTATTGTCTTAGTTTTGAGAGTGCTTTGATTGAGTTGCTATGAAAGCTTACTGTACAATCTTACTTCAGCGCGATTTTTCTGAATAACTGGAAATATTTTTGCAAAGCTGCTACATGTCCGTAAAACCAAGAACTTCTGACAAAATTTGGATTGTTGCTGAAGATTTATGTATCTATGTAAACGCCGAGACTGAGAACGTCTATTTGCACTATCGTAGGAGAACAATTTTCTCATAAATTAATAAGAAAATGTACATAATAAACATTGCATCCGTTTCAGGAGGAAGTAAGCTATAAAAGCGGACCGCTCAGGGTCCATTCCAACGGCCCCGCTTAGAAGCTCCCAACACTTTATTTTCTCCCATAAACGACTTGTTCTTGCCAATTAGAAATAATTCTGAGCAAGTGTTCCCAATTTGTTTGCATAATTTATGTGACGGATTTGCCTTGGTAATTTTCTAACTTTTATAGGTGGCTAGTTATGATAATTTATAAGTCCGAAACAGACGTGGAGGAACCTGTAACATCACGTGCTATAAACTGATAGGTTCGTTTAAGATTGATTTATTAACCACCCTCGAAGATGCTTCATCTCAGGAATGAGGCCGCGGAGCCATTGTTCGGCAACATTTATTTTTCAATGGGTTGTTTGTGGCCTCTTTATCATTTCACTTGTTCGTCTCCCTCCTAATATTCAAGGAGCTGGGTGGTCTACAATTTTTTTTGTTTTATAACGTAACCCAAATGTCTACACTCCTTAGACCGAGATAATAGCCTTTGACTCTTCGGGTTGTGATACGACGTTATGAGATCGATCAGTTTAGATTAACGTATCGCTTTATTCAAACGTATTAACTGGTTGATTGTGTTTTAATAAAATTGGGTGGGTTTAATCCGGCTGATGTTTGGGGTAATTAGGGCGGGCTACGCATTTTGTTATTTTGACCCTAGAATTTTGTTAAAACAGTAAATAAACAAGATTCCAATTAATTTTAATTGTCTGTTCTAATTTAGCTCTCGCAGCAAGCTTTCCACTGCTGTTTTAGTTCTTCAAGGAAAATAAACGGGAGTTTAATGAAGCTATAATTCTTTTATACGATGCTTTAAGACCGAAACAACACGACAAATTAAACAAACACGATTTTTGAGAAGCTGCGTAATTAGAAATTTTGTGAATTTTCTAAAAAAAATTGAATCAAAGAAAGTTTAATTAAGGTACATTAACTTTTATCGTTTCTTTGAATTCCGCAATTAAAGTGGTTGTTTATTTGAAAGCTTGATTACAATGTTAGTTGAGGGGTATAATTAAAATATTTTTCAGACCCAGATGTAGATCAGGTGAAATTGCAAAATTAACATGGAATTGGGACGTTAATTAAACGGAGGACAGGGTCAATATTGTGCTTCAAACGCGAAAATTACACCGAAATCCGATTTTGTTTTGATTACTAATTAACGATTAGAATTTGTGCGAGCACCCTTTATGATGGTCATCATTAACTGACTCATGAAATTGAGGATTTGTTGTGCAAGTCTTCCGCCAATTACAAAACGAAATTTGCCTACGCAATGATTCGAGTCCTGGACAAATCGCGGTAATATATCAAGTCGATTAGAATACTTAATTATTGGGTAATGTTTAGTCACGCGTTCCATATTGTCTTGATCTGTGATTTGGGAATTTATATAAAGTTAGTAAATACATAAAATATAAAATGACAGTGTCTCAAAGTTGTCGCTGAGACGATAACGAACGCATTGTTCATTAACTGTACAAGTAGGACTTCATCATTTCACCTTCTGCCTCAATGGATGTGGTTGCCAACTGATAAAAGGCGTGATAATGAGGTGCCTTGTACGTCATTGAAAATTTAATTGGCTTTACAAGTTTCCTTTGAAAATAAATTGTTACATCGCCTCTACTGATAAAGCAGCGGAGTGAATATAATATAATTTATACCTATTTATTACTGATTTATCTCGCAAGCCCTGAATGTCTCAACACCATTCACGTTAAGGCGTGAAAGTATTGGCAGTTATCTCCTAACTAATTCTTTTTAAGTGCCACTTAAAAATAGACTTGTAATAGCTATTTGTAGAGTTTAAATCGAGTTCTAAGCTCACGTAAATAATTTGAAGTAATCACCATAAGCTCTCGTGGACAAATTCCTATTATTTCTAGAGTACAATCATGCGAAATTAAGTCTAAAATCACCTATACGGCTCTTGATTAAAGATTACCATTCGATTGCTATAAATTTTCTTTACCCAATTTAAAATCTTGTTAAGCTTCTTAGAGAGCTCTACTTAAAATTAGATCAATAAATTTATTTGAAAGAAGAAAACTGAATGAAGCCACAAAGGAAAAGAGTTTTCCCCAACGGAAGAATCAACTTATGGTTTGCAAATTAAAACAAAGCACCACACTCGATTTGTTTACTTATTTTATTAATGTTAGTATTAGTAAATTTTATCAACATTGAAAAGAACTTTGATCTGAACGCTCTTCAATTTTAGGTGTTTCTTCTGAATAGGAACCTTGACAGATTATTATTAGGAAATTTCAACAAATACACAGAATAGAGAATGTTTTAAGAAGATATACAGGATTTCGATAAGTTACAGCACCGGAAGCTGAACGATAAACTAACGACAAGCATATACCATTTGTTGAAAGTTTGGAACATTACTTTGCGAGAAAACAACATTTAATACAATTTTACAAATTAAGATAGAGGTATTGTTGAGGGATCAATACTTTATCTGTTGCACACCAGACCTGACTTGACACCTGACGTAACTTGACGATATTTAGGAAAGCCATAGTAGGTAGTTTTGCAGACAACAAAACGCTACCAACGGTCAAAAATATTGAAAGAGCCACAAAAATACTCCCTCAAGTCTTAAAAACTATCAACTTTTTTCCGGCCAAGATGTATGTTGATTTTACTCAACTTCTTGCGTAATGGGTGCAGGCAACACCAAGTATGATAGGACGACATCCACCGTGGAAACCACTTTGAAAAAGTCACCAAAATTACGGGTGAGGATTATCATCTATTCTTACCTACATCTGAAGGAAATGTAAAGATTAAGATATTGATGTTAGAAATTCATAAATTCTTTTAATGTTTGTAACCGTTTTTTGTTAGATTAAGAAACTGTTATCAAGAAGAATTATTCTAGATAATCAGAATTGCGTAACTGAATGCGCGGCAATTAATTAGTTGGTACGTTTATTATCGGTGCTACGACTAGATCTAGTTATGGTTCCACTAAATACCTCAACGCCGCTTAATGCATATGCATGGATCATGTAAACTCTGAGCACGCGGGTTGCTATCCGGGGTATAAATTTGATGGTAATGAGACACGTATAAATGAAGCTTAATGGTCCATAATCTGTTACAAAAGAGCACAGGCGGCCGTGGTCACGTGAGATGAGTCTGATTAGTGATCATCACTGATTGCTCTGCGATGACTTACGCCTGCAGTGCCGCCGATCAAAAAGCTCCATGTTGAAATTTATGTGCCAACAGCAGGCACGTCCTAGAGGTGCCATGTAACACATACTGTTGAGAAAGAGATAGGAATACCATATTTATTTATTTATTTATTTGATAATTCACAGCCATCTGGCTTTATACAAAATAATACATTATAATTGGATGAATAAAGAAAATATAATAATAGGGTTAAATAATTAACAGATATATAGTATAAAATAATGAAAAGAAAAAAAAGTTATGAGAACGCATATATAACTACTCTCAGTTTGCGCTTAAATTCACTTATGGAATAAGTATCAATAATGTCGGGCAGTTCATCAGTTTCACTGAACAACTTGCAAGCTCTATAAATGACAGAATTCCTCAATATGTGAAAATCGCAAATTGGCAATCGAAATTGATCATATGAGCGCAAAGGTCTAGGTGGTACATTAAAATTAATTTGTTGAAGCAAGTAAGGACAATCAATCTTAGCATGAAGTAATTTATATAGAAACATACAATCTAGGTATTGTCGAAAAGAGCTCAGTGAGCAAATTTTAAGTGAAATAGCAATCTTTGAATAGTCGTGATCAAATCTACTGAGGCCCAACTTAAATTTATATGAAAGCAGCTTAAAAAAGCGATGCTGAACAGTCTCTATTCTTTTTGAATATTCAAGGGTATGTGGGTTCCATATTTGTGAGCCATAATTCAGTATAGATCGAACTAAAGAATTAAATAACAAAATTAACGTTTCCTTATTGCTAAATTCAAGAGAGTTTCGAAATATAAAAAATAAATTCTTTGTTGCTTTGTTAACAATAAAATCAACATGAAATGAGAAGTTAAGCCTATCATCGAAATAAATACCTAAGTCTTTTACTACTACTTCTCTCTTTAACAATTGATTACCTAGATAATAATTATAATAAATTGAAGAGTGACGATAAAAAGAGATTGTAGTACATTTATCAAAACTAAATTTTAAACCGTTCAAAATACACCAATTCACAACACTGTCTATGTCCGCCTGGAGTTGAAGAGAGTCACCAGGTGATTCCACCATAGAGAAGATCTTGAGATCATCTGCATACAGCAATATCTGCGAGTAGCCGATACATCTTATGATGTCATTCATGAAGAGAATGAAGTAGAGCGGTCCAGTATGGGTACCCTGACCCACACCAGAGGAGGCAATAAAATCAGCTGAAGTATGGCCACCAATCTTGACACTATATCTTCTTCCAATGAGGGAAGAAGAGATCCATCTGAGTAAGAAGCCAGTAATACCATAATGATAAAGTTTCTTGATAAGCAGTTTATGGTTAATGGAATCAAATGCTGCAGTGAAATCGGTATAAATTGCATCAACTTGTTTGTTATCCATTAATGCAGAAACAATATAATCATTATAATGGGCTAAGTTGGTGATTGTTGATCTTCTGGAAACAAAACCATGCTGTTCTTGAATTATAAACTTCTGAAGATATGTAGACAGCTTAGCTTCAACAAGCATATCAAATACTTTTGCGAAAATATTTAGCTTAGCTATAGGTCTATAATTCTTTACACTATCCTTGGCACCTTTTTTATGTATAGGCGTAATGAAAGATTTTTTCCAAACTGAAGGAAGAATACCAGTGCTCAATGAACAATTGTAAAGTTTGGTCAATACAGTAGATAGACCATTAATAAGTTTCTTAATAAATACAACTGGAATCTGGTCCGGCCCAGCTGCGAGATTATCTGATAAAGTTGAGAGAGCTAATTTTACCTCTGCTGCGGTGAAAGTTAAAGTGGATATAGAAAAAGAAGTTTGAATATGCTCACAATCATAATCCACTATATCCTCATTGAAAACTGAATTAAAATGTTGTGCAAACAATGCAACAATTTCTTGAGCATTATTCGAAACTACATTGTTCAATGAGACAGAGCTAGGGATAGAATTATTACTTTTTCTTCTCAAGAACTTCCAAAATTCACTGGGGTGAGAGACAATACCACGTTCAACATCCAACAAATACTGCTTATGCAGCTTCCTCTCTAGTGCAACTGACAAAGATCTATATAAACTGGATAATTAATAGCAGATGAGAATCGATAGGATTTCACCAGATACTCACGGATTCTGTTTCGGATAATTGATATCGAGAATCCTATATACAAGAACGCTCCTTGGTTTCACCAATGGCGTTGATTAAGGAAGATTATTCAGTTGCTTTCAAATACCACGGTTTTCGTTACTGCTGCAGATTACCATCATCTATTATCGGACTGTGATGGTAAACATATTGATTTTTGCTATCACAATAGCATCGAAAAGAATTAAGGAGGGGTCTCTGAAATGTGATTAAACACAGTACATGTACTGTTTTCATTTCAAGGGTGGCCACACACCCCTCTAATTTATGTCTAACTGCACTGAGAAATACACTGCATAATTGGAGCAAGTCGACCGAACGTAACTTCAAAATGTGTGTTGGGCGGTCTTGTTCCATCAAAGTTTCAACTTTACTCATGCCCCCCAACGCGGTCGAGATTCCTCAAAAGTATGACGTTTATTCTATTGTTGTAACGATATAGACACCAAGATAGCTATGGTTGCAATGTTCTTTATTCACACCTGTTTAACACAATTTCTTACACCACTGAAAGTTTAGACCGGAAATTCATTTAATGACACAAATTTGTTCCAACAATAACCTTTGGCAAAGGGTTGCGTTTAAAGTTTGTAATTGCAGTTGCAGTTTTGTAATATTTTCTGCAATTGCAGCTACTCAACATTTGATAATCTCTTATCATCTGGAAATGAACAATAAAAACGTAATATAATTGTGCCTGAGTTAACGACTTCATAAGTATAGTTATATCACAATACTCACATGTAGATAATACAAGGCATAATTTAAAGGTATTACAGGAGCATTTATTATTTAAGATCCATTTGCGATGCCTTAATTAATGATATCGATAGCTACCCATTCTCTCGACGCGGCTTTGTTATTATATCTATTTAAACAATTTTCAAATAGCAAATTGCTACTTATACGTTGTTAGTATATTAATTTTCTTTTTTTTCAGGTAAGTACTCCTGCCATAAACATGGGACAGTCTGTACTAACGAGAACGGTTAATTGGTTCGATTACATCAAGGTAAATTTGTTATTTTGACTACGCAATCGTGACCAATAAGTAAACAAGAATAATTAGTTATTTACTGGAGATATCAATTTCGAGCACACTCAATCATATATGCATCTCGAAAGCGATCAAAGTGCGCCATGGCATAGGGGGATAATATCGATTTAGAATATCATCTCAGTTGATATTGGCGACATACATCACTGTCGCCACTAATACTAGGGGTGGATTTGCCACCCACTAGCCCGTGCCTCCCCACAACATGCACGTTGGAATTACGAGGGCCACTGCAGTTTTCGTCACGCATTAATCACGTTAAATAGGCGGTTTAAATTATAATAACAATAATTATTATATGGTGTTCTTCATGAAAATAAACAGTTTTCAGCTGCGTTTCCCGTCTATAAAGGTATTTATTGTCGGTCTCTGCATTATTATTATTTTGTTACTTTTGTAACTAAAGTAAAGCTTTTTAATGCTCAAATTTTAGTCTATTTTTGAAAGACTTTTTAGACATTTTGTTCTTACATTATTTTTCAATATATAACTTGCTTGATTCACTAGTTTAAAACTTTTTTCATTACGGAATCTAGTTAGTTAGTTATTATCTACCAAATCGTTTTTTAGCGCCAGAAATACTTAAAACTCTGATGGAGCTACTGCCGGTGAATATGATCCATCAAAACTATTAGTGGTTGTAGCTTTCAATATTCCCATTCAAATTCATAGTATTTTGAATTTACCAATCAGTATATGTTACAGTTTTCTCCTTGCTTTTTAATAAATATTTATTCTTGTATATGCTTATTCAGCTACCACCATTTGATGAATTAGCAGTTACCTATTTCCTGATAACCCATGCTGTCTAATATAGGTAGTTAACTTAATCACCTCCAGGCTGAATTTAATTGCAGTTAGACAGTTAGATATTGCGTGGTGGTGGAACAACTTTCATTTGCAGTTAAGTGGTTTGATTAAGATTTGTTATGACGTGTGCTGCCGTAATGAATCTTCCGGTACACGTGCCGAATAATGCGTCCTTGCACCCCTTGCATCGGACTGTGTTATTTCCAGCAGATACCACTTTTAACTCCCCATAGGTGCTTTCCGTTGACTATTGCATTAATGCATCTCGCTCTCCATAATAGATAATTTGCATGGGGTGATTAGATTGGGGACTTTTATCGTTTTAACGCGTGTCAAAGTAGCGGTTGTAACTTTATTACGGCCGAAATAACTTTATTAAACTACATCTAATGCAAATGAATATAGAGTGTAACTATGAACACAAACCGGGCAAAGTTCGTGTCGGCAAACATATAGTGAACAGGGTGAGTTTCCAATCTGCATCAGAAGCTCAAATTTGCATTAAACTTAAACTAACCAATCTCAATTTAAATGCCGCGCTGTACAACCACATGTCAACTTAATATAACAGTACACGAACAAATTGCATATTCGCCTTGCGAATGCGAAACGTTAAATAGAGAAATTTGCATTTTTAAAGCAAAGCAGAATAAACGCAAAATTTACAATGAGATTACCAGGATCCGGCACACTAACGACTTTATTGGAAAAATAAATTTAACATTACAACTACGGTTGTTAAAATGCGAACACGGTAATCATACCTGTTGAGATGACGAAGTTGTTAAAAAATACTTAGTGGAGCGGGAAAGCATGCTTAAGGCAAATTTTTATTTTGAGGCGTAATCGTATAATTTCAATAAATCAACATAATGTTTCTCGTTAACGTACGTTTAGTAGTATACTTTTCTTACAAAGACGGAATTTTTTAATGCCCGACGTTCCTTGAACAAAGATTTCAGATAATTATTTTGTGTTACTTTTTTAATATGACTATCACAGCTTGCTTTGAAGAGAATTGTACTTTATCTGCATATTTTGAAAAGGAAGTTAGCTAAATTATATTCTTTATACGATTTTTATTCTTTTTAAGTTTTTGGTTTCTAATATCACAATTTATTATTTATTTTTACCAAATCTATATTAGTTACACATTCTGAGCTTATTTGTTGTTAATTATAATTTTAAAATTCTAATTCTGGATTTCCTCCAATAATTTTCTAATTCAGGAAAAATTCCTAAATTTTAGTTTTCGTTGTAAACGTGGGGCTTATTAAGCAGAAGCTGTAGATATCTTGAAAATATCGATAAATAACAAAAATTCCGTTTAAGTTGAGTAATTGTGGAATTTAGAAGGCATCCAGCCCGTCCGAAAAGAGAAACGGATTTAAATATTATTCAGTGTCGTTAGTGGGCAGACAAGTTGAAAGCTTCCGACCGATAAACCTAACAGCGTTTAGTTCGACTACATGTAAAATGCGGTCTTCAGTGTCCGAATGAGCCTATTAGGCCTGTCCTAATTTAATTAGATAATATTCCACGTGACGTTAAATTAATGTCCTAATTATTAAGTATGGGGAGCGCCCACGCAACCGATGGTCGACGATTCTCCATCAAACCCATCCATAAATGGCAAAAGCGGCTATTAGGCAATTTCAAATCGTAAACAGCACATCACGGAGTCACAACACAATTTTAAAGAAATATTGTTATGGGAAACTGTCAGCCACGCGCCAGCATCTTTACCATTTTGAATCATATCTACAATTCGAATCAGTGACGGTGGTCCCTGTATTTTACGATTCCACGCCAATAAATTAATTGTAGGCCTTGTGATCGATCGAAAATTTTTTGGATCAGCACGAACAAAGCTATCTAGCGTTAGGATCGACGTCGATTGTTGTTCAACCAGATTTAATAACAGATAACGCCGTAATAATCGGGTGAAATGAAATTTTTGGTTGCATTCTTGACACCGCAACACGAACCAAAAGCCCTTTAACGGACAAGCAGTGACACGCCTACGCGGAAGCGCAACTTCAAAATTGCATACAAATTTTTTAATTAGCGACGCAGACAAAAATAAAAGTACGGATTAAAATACGAAATGGACATTAAAGCTCGTTATGCAAATGTTGTTTCTCCATTGAACTTAATGATGCGTAACAAGGTGAATTAATTAAGAATTAAAAGTAAAAAGACCAGATTCAGATTTATCTCTGGACAAAAATCGCCGTTTTGTCGAACACATGGCCTGGGTGTCGCCACAGTATTACAGTTTTTTTTCTTCACAGGCTCGCTGATGGGGACTAAATAACGTCCCAGTTGACCCTCTTCTTATAGCTTTCTTCTGATCTGATTTTTCCAGGTGTATGTTGATGTTTAATTTGAACTCTAAGCTTATTTTTTATATGTTATTCCAACATTCGATGTAGTCTTTTTTACTCTTCTTTTGATTACTTCATTTAAACTTTGCTAATTGTAGCATTTCTTCTTCAAAATTCTAGCTTTTATTAGCTTATCACGATTTTAGGGTAGAAAAAGGTAAGTGGGTGGTCGTGACAAGGCTAAGATTATGGTTGGTAAATACTTTGACTCGTTAACCACTATTTTAACCTAGTCACAGTTCATTTACGTTTTTGTCACACACATACACAGGGTGAATTTTTTTGCTTATTAGACGAATTGCGAAAATTATGACATATGGAAAAACGGTCAACGGGGAATTTAGCACAATATTTCAGCCAAATTTAACAACATTTTCCAAATTAGGAGAGCAAAATTGTATTTAATATTTAAATCAATTACTCTTACTTTCTTCAAACTTACTTTTCTCAATTGCAGTAATAGTAAATAAAATATAATTCAAACATATTTTATTTAGAAGAATGCAAGTTTTATTGAATGGTTAATTAATTAAATTAAAATTTAAAAAAGGAGCAAGGGAGTAAAGGAAATATGTTCCCCTAAGGCAATGCTTAAGTTTTTAAGTCCCTAACCACACATAAAAGTTTAATTCTTTATGCTAAATTTAAATTTATTTCAGATTATTATTAGTTTTCAATACCTGGATAGAAATTTTTAACAACAAAGAAAGAGGAGCTTAGTACTAATAGAAATCACTGATCTCAAGCAGAAATAATTTATTGTCATTTAATTACATGTCGGTTGAACAACTTGTTTGATGTAAATGGAAATTATGTTGACATCCAAATGTATCGCTGTATTGGTGCAAACATGCCTTTCTTGTCAGGGATGGATCTTTCCATGTGTATTTGAACCACAGCTGCTTCTAAATTGATGAAATTTTTGTGAATTTTTCCTTGCGCTAGACATCTTTATTTATACACAAGTTTGGGGATATCTTGGCGGATGAAGATAACGACACATGCAATCTTAACTCAAAGTTTTTAAAAAAATTACTCATTTTATTCTCAACCAAGTCAGTCCCTCAAGTATTAGGAAGGTAGATAATAACGTTTTGATTCTTAGGGTAATTCACTTTTACTTCATTATTTTTACTAAATATCTTTAACTCACTTGATGATTACTTTTAAATCATGTAAGTGGGTACTAGAAAATATTTTACTGTTTTTATCAACAAATACTTTTCTCTTTAATTAGATCACCTGCAGAGCGGCCTATTGTATTTCTCCCACTCTGGTTTTCCCGTAGATATTTTTCATTGTTGAGAAAATTTCATACATGAACACATGTAAATTAGCCCGTGGGAGAGTTCAGTTATCTTGAGATGTTGTAATAACTGTCTCAAACTGAAGGTTAGTTTCCGAATTTAGGCGCGGATTCCGGAGTATCCATTAAATTTACCCATGCAAGCTAATATTTACACTCGGGCATTAATTATGCACATGATACCTGTAAAGTTGAAGAAAATTGATTACAACTGCTCCAAAGTTTCTTAGCGAGTTAATTTGGGATATTGTTGCCATGCAAATTACGTCAACTTCAATAAGTGGTATGATAGCGCCGTAAAAATCTCCAAAACTTTTATTAGTTTATCGATTTGTCGGAAACAATGGATATCACGAGGTGCAGGAGCTCCGGCATGTGATTGTTTAGTTAGTCACAGAGGCACAAGCCATGCAATATGCATGCGGTTTTTAATAAGCACACTCCCCGTTACAGTATGCGAGCTAGGTTCTGTTAGGGATCCGGAATATTATTAATTAGGACTGTTCACCCCCTGATAACGCAGCCCGCGGCTGAACGTTTGAAGAACCCTTCGTCGTATTACCACTTTCGGATGCACGTTACGTGCAATACGAGGAGAGATTATATTGGTTTACCGCAGATTTTCAGGTATTTAAAGCCGTTACCGCGCTCAAGTGAGGCTCCAAATGCGGACATGCATTTTTAATTAGAGCAAACGAAATTGAACTTCTTCGGAATTTCAATTAGCAAGTTGAGCGCTGTCCCACGATAAAGAAGCACTAATTAGTTCAATTCATATGGTAATGCTTCAATTAACATTTGCATTATAACGTGATGTCGCAGAGTACTACCAACAAATCGCACGAGTTTTTGTGGCAATAGCTCTTTCATTATCCGGAAGTTTTTGTCATCTACCAAAATTAATTATTCATGATCATGCCCTGAAACATCTTCAGAATGAAGACACATATTCTTTTTTTTTTGTCAACAGATTAGTAGCTTAGCATGTTCCTGAAGGAATATAGTTGTTTCATCTAAGGCAGCATCATTCTCACGAATTAAGTCCTAACTCGCCGTAGTTTAAGTGTTAATAACAAAGTAAAATTCACAAGAATTTTATAGAGTTGCTTTTCACACTAGCCATGGAATATAATTTTTGAATGTGTAGGGAGCTCCTTTGTTGCTTCCGCTTTATAGCTCTGATGAAACGTAATAGCTGAAATTCCTACAGTCTTAGTTGGAATTTGCAAGTGTTCGATTGAACACTTGTCAACGGCTATATTGAACACCATAATTGACTTTAATCACTTACGCAGGTAGCTAGGTATGTGTTTTTAAATAGCTGAAATAAAAAAACTTGCAAAAATAGCAGTTGCCAAGATGGGAATCCACTCACTCTCACGTATCATGGGATTGCGGAAGATTCAGCTATCAAACCAATTAATTGACCCTCAACGCTAAAAACTCCTTTCTCTCGTAATTCAGATTTGATTATACTAAGGCATTTCTATATTGACCGCAATTCTTAAAATCTTTTAACAAATATTTTGAAAATTTTACTGTTACTTCTGCATATTTTCTTCAAATTTTAAAAGTTATATAGATATATTCACACTTAAGAATAAGCAAAAATAGTTTTGAAGGAAATAAAAACGTTAAGAAAATCTTTAAAATTTTGTGAAAAAAATGTTAACGTAATCATTCATGATTGAAAAAGACAATGTATTTGAAAAAAATATATTTCTTTTTATTAAACCAGAAGTTAAATGAAATTGAGTACTTTCCACATTAGTTTTCGGAATAAAGAAAATGATTTTACTATTATTTTTTGTGTTGTCATCTTATATTTACCGCATTTATTGACTAGTTATTTACACACTTACATTTTAAACATATCGCATATTGTGAGTTACGTAGAAGAACTCGTAAATAAATATGATCTAAAAAACTTATTATAAGACAAAATATGTCGATATTATAGTAAAAATGCCAAAAAAGCATTTGCTTAAAAAATAACATTTTCAATGACAAATTTGTTGAGTTGATATTAAATTGATTTCTTAGTCAATAGTTCCCAATTTAATGACCTGGCCAGCTCCTATTGAAGCGAAGCGGCAAGACGCAAAAAACAAGAACAAATTTATTGCAATATCTGACTCAATAGCATATTAGTAAAATAGACACGAAACAATGTGAGCACAATTTTGTAACGATAATACATCCTAGATGAGGTTGAGAAAAATTCAGATCACCTCGTTCAGGTTGTCAGCATTATTTAGATGGACTCCACTTCAAGCAGAATCTATTATCAATCACAATAGATTATTTGATGCAATAAAACAGGATCAAGTACAATTTTAAAGAATATCGCAAATAAGTACAAAAAAAATATTAAAAGAAAATACTTGCAATGACTTATAAACCCTAAAAAGCTCATCAGGAATGTGTGAAGAACAAACCAAATATTTACCGAATCTATAATTTGTGGATTGAACATTAATAACAGTGTTTGGCGCTAAACTGTTTAAAATCTTCACCAGAGCACGAGCTGCGGACAAAGGGCGAGCCAAATGTCATTATCATCTCTCAACTTTACGTACTTCCGTGGTGCGAGTATATCTGCAGGAAAGCTCGTCCGGGTTGAATCGTTTATGGGCAAGTTCACTGCCGTCAACACTGCGCCCAAAACCACTCTCTAGCCTCAATTAATTAATTTTTTGCATTAAATGGCTTCACTCTCTATTAAGTGGTTTAGCGACTATTTAAAAAAAATAATAATTTTGGTTTCAAATGGCAACTGCTTCGTTTTGACTTACGACATACCGTCAAAAAGCTCCATTGCAGCGGAATGAATTATGTATTTCAAACACGCACCGGCAACGCGTCAAATCCTCTCGACGCGAGGATATCGTGGAATCTACGAATTAGTTCAGGAACTCCACACGAGTCCGTTAAAACTCTTTCCTCGGCCAAACCGCAAATTATTTACCGGCTGCCGGGGGTGTCAACGGAGATAGATTACCCATCGATGCGAATTTGAACACTACCAGTCTCGCTCACCGCACCCCATTTACGTCATCCTTCCGTCGTTTTGTACGGCGCGTGGATGCTATCTTTTCATTTTCTGGGTTCTGGGTGTTTTTTGCCAAATGCTACGTCGCGTCCAGGTTTTGGGCTGGTGTCCGTGTGATGGAGTGTGAGATATCGTCCTGACAGGATTCTTTATTAAGGTCATCCCGCATGTTCATGTCGGTTCAATTCTGCATCCTGACAGCGACATGGATTTCGCCCGTCTTTTCCAATGGATTGTCATTTTTTGTTCCGTTTGTATGTTAATTAATTTTGCTTGATATCGGGGAGGATAAGCCAGGATCGATCTCGCAATTTTTCAGGATATAATCGTTGGGGGATTTCGCTTTTTATTGGCGTTTTTAGATATTTAACGATACGTTGAATTGGTCTTTTTATGTATAGAAAACGTGTTTCATGACTGTTGCGGTTGCATGAAAGGATGAAGGATTGCACGCAAGAACCTGAGTTAATCCCGGATTACAAGCAGCTTCGACAATGTTTATCCCGTGTCGGCGGCGCCGTTCATTTCACCCGCGTAACTTTTGACAGTTGCATTCTTGTGATAAATCTTCAGCATTCATCAGCTCTCGGAAGGACGACAGACTAATATTGAAGACGTGACTTAAAATACAAGAAGAGTTCCTTCCAACATTCTATGTTCAAAATAAATATCTATATCACTTGGATATCCCTGTGCTATAATTATACTTGAAATATGAGCGTACGAAGGATCTATTCTATAGCATAATATTTATGTAACTAAGATGAAGAACCACCACAAAAATGAAATAAAGAATTAGGATCAAATTTACTGATACATTGAGCAGGAAAGAATTGCCGTACAAAATACATTTTCTTTGGGTGCCCTTCAGACTTTCCAAACTTCTGTTTTGAGCGTAAAGAAAACTTCTGATACAAGGAAAAAGTGATACTGTGTATGACAATGTGAATTCGGCTTTAAAAATTAGTAGTCTATACTAATAATATGTGTAAATCAAAAAGAGGCGTTATAACAGTTTTAACAGTAAGTTAGAATCAGTTTTTTGTTTTTTGTAGTGTTTGTGGTCGAATCTCATAAGATTCTCATAAGATACTCGTTTGTATTTATGTGCATCAATTGCAACTCACCAAAAGCAAGACTTTTGGTATTTAAATTATTTATCTAATTTGTGCAAGTTTTTATTTAGATAAGATCTTTTAATCAGATTTATGTCCTTTTCACTGTTGCCAAATTTTGTGTTTTGAAACAATACTACTCTTACGCTCTTATGTGCAGAGCGCCATGTGATACTTATTTTATTAAATTTGAATAAAATAGTTAATATTGTTCTTGCCTCTACGATATTTATTTTACCGAATTGGAATTCATAACAATTTTCTTTGTTTATGATATGTTTTTAGATGCAAATTTTTTTTACAAATTATGGCCACAACCTATCAGAATCATTCATTGTGGAATTATTTACCATTAATTTAACGTCACAAATAAGTTTGAGATGTTTTTCAAAATCGCCTTTAATATTACCAGCGTTCTAACGTTCTAATGGACTACTTGTTAAATGTTTAGGGAAGAAAAACAAGAATATATTGGTTCTCTTCTACTATTAATTTGGATGAAAAAAAGTTCAAAACCGATTATTTTTTGCTAGCGTTGTCTATTAAATCATTGATGATTTCTGTGAATATCAAATAGTGCATCTTACTAAACTCTTCTTAGTGTGATGATAAATTAGTTATTTATTATTTGATTTAATTATTACAATGAATTTATTTTTATTTTTGTGGTTTTCATTTTTCACATTTTCTTCCCAAATTGATCAATTAAGATATGCCATGACATTCATTTATATCAGTTTAAGGTAGTCTGTGTTAGTACCAGAGAATGCAAATTTCGGGATCGGGATTACATTTTGGGATCAGAAATTCTAATCCCGGGATCAAATCCCGAAGAAACGGAATTTTCAGTTGTTAATAAAAAAAGTATAATATGCTTTAATGAAATAGTATTTTGAATAGAAATGTCTTCTTGTACAGTAAATCATGAATTTGAAAATGAAAAATAAAGAACAATAATATAAAGTAAATTCTAGAAGGCAAACAAAGTAACATGAAGAACTCAAAATAATAAAAGTTACGCATACTATTTTCTACGGAAAAATTCTCTCAAAAAGATTAAAGTATCTAGAGTCACCTAAACTTGATCTTATTTTTGTTGCCAAAGATACCCCTGAAGAAAATGCTCTCTCTGATTCTACGCTTGTGGGTGGTATGGTCACAAGGTACTCGTAATATTGCTGCAGATGCAAACCTCGTGTAGCTCCGTTTTCATAAAGAACTATTTCGTTTTTTATAGTACTAAGATTATCTTGCAAGTATCGTTTTTTAGTTTTTTGGGGTTTTAATGCTCCTACAATACCTACAAGTTTTTGCCTTAAAGATTTTTTTATTTAATCGCGAAATCGGTACAATATTTTCCTCATCGTCATCTGATTTTAGTTCTACATCCACGCACAAAGTACTAATACTTCTTATTGGCCAAGTAGTTGTTGAATCACAAACAAAATCAGCTATTGAGTCAAAATCAGGTAAATGTTGAGAATTATAATGTACATGCAGACCTTTACTAGAGCCTTTTTTAATATTTTTAATTTTCTCAAAAAGTTTACATTTTGCAGTTTCTTTATTTTCAGAAATAAAAAAGTGACGTCACATCGATTTATTATGGTTACTCTTTTTTGGATAAATAATATACTTACTATTATCGGCCATCATTGTATTTAACTTAATAAGTACACTCACTGACTCATTTGACATAACAATCAGACTACAGGTTCTAAAGAATGCAGTCTGAGTGCCAGCAGCTATCACAACAGACCAAAAAATTTAGAAATCAGCGCTCGCATATTTTTGGGATCCTAAATTGCGCGTTTTTAACCGGGATCCCGGGATTGCATTCCCTAGTATGTATTCTTTGACATAGTCATAAAATGATGAAAGTAAATGCTTGTTACTATCAAGATTTTACATCAATATAACGATTGATTTCTTGTCTATTTATTTCTCTGAACAGAAATAAGAAAGCAAATTTTCCACACCACAACTTCAATGAGGCAACTCTTTATTTTCCAAAAGCCCTAAAAAATTTTGCCCGTTTTACAGTCAGTTTTAATTAAATATATACCGCTTGGGAAAGCGTGTCACAGATTTTTATTTACCGATTTTCACTTCCAACCAGTTTACAGAATGCAGCTCTAGTTTTAGCCAAATTCTCATTAACTTTACAAGTATGCGCAGAACCGGCATGAGGGGCGGATAAAAACGTTTAATTAATACTTAAATCTAATTAATATTTTTTGTGTCGGAGACGTTTCATTAATTTTCAATTAATACTGTTCGCTTATGGATCCGTCTTATAGCTAAGCGGCGGTATACTTTAATTAAAGCTGCGTAATAGCAGTTAACAGATTCTGAATCCCCGATGCCGAGTATTTTGTAATTGGACTGAGATACCCCATAATAACGCCAACCTCCCCCAACATGTGTTATAAACCTTATAATTTGATTGAATTGTTGCGAAACTATGCTAACTCTGCTCGGGGATAATTCGTCAGTTCCAATCAAACTTATAATGATTTTGATAATCAAACTTTTGAGTAGTGACTCACCTCGTGATGAAAATATTCAAAAATTTGTGATTTTGTAGCGAATTCAGTTTGATTTACAAATAGCAATAAAATAATAAAAAATTCATTCGTAAAGCATTGTGTATAGTGGGGTTTCATAGAGAGGCCACGACAGGAGTTGCTACCTACACCCACTACAAAGCTGTCATTTAATATTCCTTATGAGACCGACACAGTGCAACATGTCACAACACTCCTCCGTAATAATACGAATCGTATGTACGAACAGACGACGCACTCCTTTCATTCATATTCATTTCGCATGCATTATACATGGGAATATTGGCACCCCCGATCTCAATCAGGGATGCTCTTCCGTGCGGCCGAAAAAGACAGTTCGCTGTCGTATGCTAATCTCGAAGCTTCTCCATTTCCGGATTTAATACATTCGTCGGTATTCATAACTTTTTGATGGTGGTTTTCCTGGTGGTTGGTGGTTGCAGTTTCGTTCGAAAATTACGTGATGGTTACCAAGCCCGACAGTGATGTTAAAACGAGAAAATAACGTGTGGCATCTGTTAACGCCGTCATGCATATATGTATGCATTTTGATGCGAAACAAAAGGAAAACGACGGGCGTCTTGAGAAAATTCAGCTTTGAAAGTTTAGTGGAGTCTGAGTATTTCCATACGCGATTTAGCTGTTAGGTGCCGCGGTGCGGCTATTCTTTTTATCTTCATGTTCACTTGTTCTGAATTTCAAAAGACGAGTACACTTGTGAGCCTTTAATGAAATACCACTCTGTTGATGTGCAGGGTATACAGACAAATTATACCTACATGTGTGGAGCAAGATATCAAAGTTCTTCAGGATTTGTCGGAGATTATAACGTAGCGTGTTTGCCTCAAAGGCGACCGTAAACCGTTTATCATAGGCAGATTTTTTCATATCTGTAAGTGGATACTTACATACGAATACCTATTACAGCATGTCTTTGAAGAAGAAACATCGTGGTAGGAAAGTGCCAAGATTGTTTAATAAAAATAATCTCCGAATGATTAACGTGCACCTTATTTTTTTATCTCCTGGTTATGAGTGAGGTAAGAAAGATTATTATGAAATCTAGAAGACAATAATAGTTTAATAATGGGAATGATGGAATGATTGCAATTGAAATTTGCACATAAAAATTATTTTCATGTCACTTAAACAATTTTAAATTTGATATTTTTAAATGTTCAGCAAAAGGCCAAAATCTACTCAAACTTTTTGTTGCGGTTGATCAAATCATCAAATGTAGCAGTTTCGAAGTTTAGCGTGCAAGAAAACCCCAAAAATGCTAGAATTGGTATAGGAAAGTCAGAGAAATTGGTAAAAAAATAAAGAATGTAAATCGGCTTCAGGTGCAAATAACATATTGGAAAAACAGTATAAATACGATAAATGTAGAATAGTTTGAAAAATTTATAAAGAATAACTATATTAATAATGATGATAAAATTAATAACTTACCAACGTAAATATTAAAAATATGAATGGGAGATGAATGAGGAGCGGGAAAGGCTACTTGCTATGAAAAATGTTTTTTATAATAAATTATTTTAGCTGATACAGCAACTTAAACTTCCAACTGCTTTTAATTTGAGATTGGTAATTCTGAATTTTTGTAGATATAAATACCATGAGTTAGATACATAAAACCTCAACTGTATAGTAGTGCTTTAGAAATCTAATAAATGGGGACTTAGAAATAGAAAGCAACATGCGTTTACATAGAATACAACGTCATCTCAAAGAGATCGAGCTTTTTATCCCAAAACAAACGCTGAGAATCACATAAATATTAATTTTCAAATAGTTGCAGAAAAGCTCTTTGCAGTCAAAGAAGTATTGCTAGTCGAGGGCGAAGTAAGCGGGCTATATGGCAAAAGGCATGTGACACTAAATCCAAAAGGAGAATAAGAAGTTGATTAATTTCTAATATATTAAGAAAATACGTTGCCACATATAAAACAAGGAATATCTAGATAAATCACCAGGAAAACTGACTTAAGTTATG
The DNA here is from genome assembly GCA_905333025.2 of Pyrochroa serraticornis. Classification (NCBI taxonomy): domain Eukaryota; kingdom Metazoa; phylum Arthropoda; class Insecta; order Coleoptera; family Pyrochroidae; genus Pyrochroa; species Pyrochroa serraticornis. The sequence goes on from HG995152.1 coordinate 41,555,317, forward strand.
GAACTAAGCTGCTAATAATAAACCAATAATGTAATATAAAAAAGTGAATAATTTTTATGAAAATACATATAACTATTTATAATAGTACCATATTTTTTAGGAATTACGCTAAATCTGTCGTAGTTTGGTTATTCGCTACTTTATTCTTCGTTTTGATGGCAACTCATCTTTCGCCAACATGTGTTTTATTAATAAGTCTCTGAACCAAGTTAAAAATTATAAGAAAGTGCCATCATTATTTTTATATTTTTAGTCCAAAAACGTTGCAGACGCTTCTTTTCAAGATAGATTTAAATTAATTGGAAAAGATGCCAAGAGACAAAAATTAATAAAGTTAGAGTGGAGTTGCTGTTTTCAAAAATTTACATCTTATTTAGACTAATGCAATAACTTTAATGGCACTGACTTTACTTTATTTATCTGTATAAGTTAAAAAGGCATTTTTATGACAAAATTAGTGACCTATGAGAGTTTTTTTTTGGTTATAGGATAAAGCTCTTTAATTCGTATATGATACATTCAAATGTTTCCAGAAAAAATTAAAAATTGATGACAATGACTCAGGAACCTTGCCCAAAGCAGTGGTTAGGAGTTTTAAATCAAATCTATATTTGATGCATCTGTTTAAACTAGAATGGAACTGTTGTCACAGAATTAGTGACTTGTAGATTCCAGTAGTTTTTTTGTTAAAGAGCAAACAAATATCTTCACATTCCTCATTGATTGATAGACAAAAAAATACTTTTATGACAAAATTTGTAATTATTAAAGAAATAGTCTTTCCCCTTAAATTGAAAAGTTTGAAAAAGTTTTGGACACTTAAATGATTCAGAAACAAACAACAACAAAATTTACGAACATCATGTGAAAAATTAATGGAGTATGATTTTTATTGATCTGTTAAATACTCGCAAAAATGTACAAAAGATACTCATAAACAAAATGAAGAAGGGTTATAATTTTTGAAGCACCATTTTTGTATATCTATATAATTGTAGTTAAATGAACCTTTGCACCTATCGACTTTAAATTTATTCTTTAGAGATGTTTGTGTCTACTTCCATATTTATCATGTATATTACACGAGTTTAAAATTACTATCATATCTCTTGCAAACGAAAGCTAATAAATGAGAGTTATGCCCTGCATCTATTGTTATAGTTGTGTGTAACGTTCTGTATTTAGGTATTAGGCTTTATTATAAGAATTAACCAGTACGTAAACCTTGGACTAATTATTTTTGTTGCTGTTGTCTAATTGCCTATTCATTGCGATATATCGTAAACGTGCATTTTATTCTTGTTCAATTGCTGGACCACCCTATCGATAATACGATGCTCGGTGGTCTTGTATGTGCGTGCCGGCTAGTATATGAGTCGTGGGTACACATTTTTCATATAACTTGTGTGAAGATAAATTAGATTTGCATCAACCAATTACTTGCGACTATACTTAATGAATATATTATTAATTTTTGACTCGGCTTCAATACAAAATGAATATGGATATTCTATTGTATAAGCCGAGACAGAAAAAACATCTCTTCAATGGTAAATGAATATGGTTAATCAACCTAGCAGATTATCTCGTTATACTCACGCAGATCCCGTGGCCGCCATAAATAATTAGGGTTTATTTAACATTTTCGAACAACAGAGTTACAGGTAAGGCGTGCCCGCGGAGAATATGAACGTTTTACATTTTGATTAAAATTTAATTAATTCTGCGGATAAGTTAATTGAATTAAATATTCTGCATGACACCTGGCTGTTGGGATTAAAGAATCTCTTTATCGCCCAGTTAATGAACGTATCTTAAGGCGATGGTCGTAATCAATTTTTTTTGTTTTTTAAAATTTGTAGGTCCGCTTGGCAGATCACACTTCAGGTCACGCAAACAGTCGTTTGACTTTTTTAATATCGAGCAGGTGCGCTTTTGAAGTTACGAAGTAAGCTTTTGTTAGATATAGATCATTTAATTCCGTCGCTCCTTCCTTTAAAAGGAGAAATAACGCTTGACTACACCCTCTCATTAAACATGCTACAACGAATAGGACAAATTAAGTTCAGGGAACATTCCGTTTTTCGAGAAACGCGAAGGAACGAAATTATTCAAGCACGTCAGTGCAGAATCTACCCTATTATATCTGCCCTATGAAATTATGAACATATTCAGCTGCGCTTGTTGCTATGAATTTCGTTTCGCATTCAAAACAGGCTGGTAGGTATTTTCAAATAATTCCATCATAAATATATTCATGCAATAGCTTGAAAGGTCCAACGGCGCCACATATAATAGTAATAAATACCTTAATGTGTTGCTTTCCAGCTAGATATTAATTTTGCTGCTATATGGCTATTGTAAGTGAAAATACGTGGTAGCGTTTGAACTGCCGCAGAATCCTCCGTACAACCGCGAAACAAGTTGAATTAAATTGCCCTATCCATTTTAGCCGCTATTCAAGATCGACAATGCATGTGCAACTTGGTTCGCGGCATTTACATCGGTGCAGCTGTTTTGAATTCAAGATTGAGGGAGTGACTGCGGGACTGATGGAAAGGGCATTGTTTCGATGCCGGAATGTATTTTGCCCGTTTGCTTCATTTACCCGTCATTGTTTATTGCCAACGTGCAAATCATTTGAATTTAACTCAGTCTCAGCGACGGATCGAGCGCTTTTGGAAGTCAACGAAACGGTCTTTTTATTATAAAAATAAATGTTTCGATAATAGCCCGGAGATGGTAGAGGGGCGCGTTTTGGCGGAGGCGCCGGATCAATGGGACTTTTTTAAAGCTGAGTAGCTGCGTAAACAAGAACCAGTATTCAGGATCCATCCAAACAGATCAGGACCGAAAATCATAATAAATGAGGGCAAAGTTTGTTTAGGATACGTGATTGTAAGAAAATCATCCATTATTTTTATGGCTTAAGAAAACAAATTGCTGAACACAAGTTCAATTTAGACCTTCCGGGTTACTCTGCTTACAGCTAAGTATAATTAAAATATGATAATGCAACAGTTTCCTAAACTCGACACGTTGTATCATCCTAGCCAATTTGGCTTGCGATAATTGAAAATTAGACAACATGTAGCACTTATCAGCTGCGGTTGCTCACGTGTGTTAGTAGGTGGAGCACAAGGCAGTATTTCACACAGGCTGAATGCGATAGTGCTATCTTTATAGCGTATCAGCCACAAATGAGCAATTACTTAACGCGAATGGGACGTGTACTACAATCAACTGCCCGCGAATGCTCGTTGGATATGTGAAGAATTATTAGACGTAGCTTTTCGTCATATTTACAGCATGCACAATGGCAAGCGGCCATTGTGTATGCAACCAAGAATGCAACTACAGCACCGGTTAATAAAGGTGAAAAGTAGTCTACGGCGATAAGCATTATCATTTTCATATCCTTATCGTAATTATTAGTGCAGTGTGTTTATGAGGAGAGAAATTATCAGAACAGCACGCACAACTCAGTTAATTATTCACGTCAAATAACTGGGCTGTACTCAAAGATTCCGTGAAAAGTTACATTCCTCCAAAACTCCTTTGATTTTGTTTGATTTAATAACCTTTCTCATAACCCAAACACAAGATATAAGAAGATATTAGATAGAGAATAAAATTTATCACTTGTACGGTTTTCTTTTTCTTTTTTTTTAGCTGTTACCCTGTATAGAAAACGTAGTTCTGGTATTTTTTACAAGTGTAACTGTACACTAAGTAAATGTTAAATAAAAATATTTTAAAATAACTCAATTGCTAAAAATTTGTTCGTCAAGCTGAAATTTCGAATTTCGTGAAGAACAATTTTAGTCGGAATTTCTTCGTTTTTTACATATAGTGGTTGTTGATTTTTTACGCGACTCTACCAGATGCCAGTAATGCTATTTGTCACGCGTTCGGTGTTTGGTTCAGTTAGAGTAATTATAATTGGCAGAAACTGGCCGCGCATTATAACAAACTCCCCCAGTAGCGTGGCCGCATGACAGTCGGAACACGGCAATTAACGGGAGATAAAGTGATTATGAACAGCGGCGCGCATCCGACGCTCGGACAGACAAGCAGAAAGCGCCAGCGACGCCCTCCGGCGCGATATCTAGCAGGAACGGATGCCCCTTTACTGCCGGGATTTACTCCGGAACGGATTTGCTATTGTGCCCTCTACTTGAATTACTGCGGTGTTATTTTTATTTTTCCGCAAGCCAGCGTCGATCCCTAATTTCTTCGCTGACCCGGTTTCTGTGGTTTATCTGTAATTGACAAGACTATAACCGTTGAGTGAATAATATAAAGAGTTGTCGATCCCATGTAATTTTGCGAACAAGCAAAAGTATTCCAGCCACCAGGCGGCGCTCTGCCTGGAATACTTCAAGGCCATATTTTAGCGACCGCACAAACGACCGCTCCAAAACTGTTATAAATTCCGTGTTACTGCTTTTACTCCATAGGTGTCACTAAGTTTTTGAGTATCATGAGTGCGAGAGAGACGTAACGTTCATTCAATTCAACAAGCAGCGAGCTCAGATTGTTTATTGTTTTGACGGAACTCGATACTCATGTTGATTGTCATGCCGTACAACCGAAATGGGAACAGAAACATTTTTAATATAACTTGGCATTTCACCGCACAATTTTCTTGATGGTGTAGTAAACCACATTTGTCAACTTTCGTTGCAATTGCACATTTTACAAATAATATGTGCCATTTTTTGCTGGAAATGCTTTGTATAAATTTTTCACATGACAAGTATCGTAAAAACTGTCTAATACATTTGAGATGAGTGAAATGGTACTAAAAATATGAGTGAAAATAATAATAAAAAGAGGAGGATTAAAAACAAATCCGATGGACGACTTGAACGCCAGTCTCAAATTATTTTTCATTTTCTTACAATATTTTTTGTTCATTCAATTATGCTGGTTTTGTGCTCAATTGTGCTGACACTTATTTCAATTGTGCTCATCTAGTCTAGTGCAGTAATCTTGCAATGGATCATTTTAGTAGAGTGCTCGCGCTGAGAAAAGATGCGTTTTAAGCGATTCTGTGGGCACTTTGAGATGAAAATATATGAACTAGCCAGATTTGTTGCTTATGTCCTGTGGATTTTAGATCCATAAGTCGTACGAAAATCGTACAGTGCGTGCGGACACAAAATGCAAAATTCAAACTAATGGTATTACGAGAAAGCCACAATATTGCAGTATAAGATGTCCAAAAATCAAAATATTCTCTGTAGACGTTATATTTTTAAAATATTAAAGTTTGAGACACTGTTTTGCAGCAAACATTGAAACGCCGTTGACTTTTTTTCGGAAGAGATTTTAAAACGCCGTTTTCTCAGTTCGGTATCGGTCAAAAATTTGATATTTTCGGCCCACTTTTTGCTTTACACGCTGTTATCTCAGTTCCTATTGCGCGAAGCAAAAAATTTAATTTTAATAAAATATGTAGAATTCAATCTGGATCGCGATTGTTTTTGAATTAGATTTTTTGGGGACATATTTAACAAGATATTAATATAAATGTAGAGTAACATCAAAATGGCCCGAGCACTTCGTGCGGCCTTTCGCTGCATGGCCCTCGCGTCCCCACTCCAACTTAGGTTCTCCGCAAGTCCCCACCTCACTTGTAAAGACCCATGCTCTGAATAGAACTTCCAATATTTTTAACTAAAACACGTTTTAATTATTATTATAAACCAAATAGTCATGAATAATGTTAAATTAATTATATCTGTAAACGGTAAAAAATTGGCAGTTTGTAAAATGCGTGGTAAACATCTGTAATATAAAAATTTGCGTTATCCGTCTATTATTATAATGCATTAATAATTAACTTACACAGAAGTCACTTTCGGAATTCCCTTCTAATAAAATATTTATTGTGTCACTATGTACGACCCTTCTATTACTATTTTTGCACGACTTCTGTCCCATACAAAAACAGGAACCAATACATACAACATTGTTCTTTTTGTAAGTACAAAATTTACATAAACAATCTGTAATATAAGTTACATGTTCTAATGACCCATGCTTATAAATTGGGGTTCGGGGATTACCTTTCTCGAATCGACAAGTTGTTATAACTGTTAAATTTTCTGGATAGGCTGCTTGTGTTTGCAAAATAGGCAAGATCTCATCCTTTTCATTATACATCCACTCATACTCAAGTATATTTGGCAATTTGGGTTTTAGTTCTTAGCTATTTATCCACACTTTTGTTTGGTAATATGCCCTCAAACAGTGTTGCTTTAAACTGTTTTCTGTAGGAGGTAACTTATCTATGGTGTTTGAGATTGCGAGTATTGGTCTTAGATCATTCACAGATACAACATAGCTATTATTTTTGTATAATTTAAGGACAAAATTGTGCATTTTATTAAATAATTTATCACCAAATTCTATAATATCAACTCCATCAAGTAATTTGTAATACCGTACATAAAACTTCCAGTACAGTTTCTTTCTTAGTCCATTAAATTGACTAGTGATGTCACATCCAATCAAAGCATAAAATGTAGGTAAATTTTTCAAAAGGCAAATATCCATATTAATCTTGTGAACAGGAACAAATTTGAGACAATTTTGTGTGCTAGTTTTCATCCAAACTTCTTTTGTTAATTGATCATTATAGTAGGAAAGAAAATCTAAGACATCATTGCTTTGCAGTCTATAATGCATCTAGTGTATCCAGCTCTCCTTGCAGGTAATATGTGTAAAAACATTCTTATATCTGCCTTTTCATAATCAAAATTTAATAATTTTTCTACAAGTTAAAAATTACTTTTATATTCAAGAATATGTTAGAATCCCCCACTTGTAACAAGCTCCAAGTTAGCGGATTTCCAATATTCAAATAGATGCTTAGACAAAAAATTCGTCAACTATTTTTTATTAAAAATAGAATTGGTGAACAAGTGAAATTTTTGTGGGAGTGGTTAATAGCCCTTCCGGAGCCTCTTTTAATGCGCGTGGAATTCTTAATAGTTTTCTAAGTAATGATCAAAAACTACATCTATCCTCTGTGAAATATACCTGTTTCTAAATATAATATATAGTTTAAAGCAAAGCTGTTTGAGGGCATATTACCAAACAAAAGTGTCGATAAATAGCTAAGAACCAAAACCCAAATTGCCAAATATACTTGAGTATGGGTGGATGTATAATGAAAAGGATGAGATCTTGCTCGGGCTATTTTGATGGTACTCTACATTTATATTAATATCTTGTTAAATATGTCCCCAAAAAATCTGATTCAAAAACCATCGTGATTCAGATTGAATTCTTCATATTTTATTAAAATGAAATTTTTTTCTTCGCGCAATGGGAACTGAGATAACAGCGTGTAAAGCAAAAAGTGGACCGAAAATATCAAATTTTTGATATATTTTTTCGATATCGAACTGAGAAAACGGCGTTTTAAAATCTCTTCCGAAAAAAAGTCAACGGCGTTTCAATGTTTGCTGCAAAACAGTGTCTCAAACTTTAATATTTTAAAAATAGAACGTCTACAGAGAATATTTTGATTTTTGGACATCTTATACTACAATATTGTGGCTTTCTCGTAATACCATTAGTTTGAATTTTGCATTTTGTGTCCGCACGCACTGTACGATTTTCGTACGACTTATGGATCTAAAATCCACAGGACATAAGCAACAAATCTGGCTAGTTCATATATTTTCATTTTGAAGTGCCCACAGAATCGCTTAAAACTCATCTTTTCTCAGCGCGAGCACTTTACTATAAAGGGTAAAATTGGTCGAGATCGCCGTTTCGAACTAGCATACAGTGAAAATCAAAATCATTGTCATTACTATTTTGAAATTATCTGAAGAAGCACGAAGTTTCTTCATTGCTATCATCATGTTGTATGGCACGAAAAGAAACGTGTACAAGTGTTAATTCGATTTTTTATCTTCTTTGAAATATAGAATTATTAATCATAATTAATCACAATAATCCAAATTTGCATTTTTTTTGGATTCTACAATGTGATTCATTACGAATGGTATGGCTTTCGAATATTGGAAATCCTGCTCTTTTTCGTTTAGAAAAAGAGCAACTTGTTTCAAAACGTGTGTGCGGTGAGCATTTTAATAAAGACTACTTCTTTTGAAACATGTGCAATAACATATTTAGCAGGCTATATTGTTTATAAAATTTCAAAAAAATTTAACTGCACGTTTTGTAGAGCTGCAATGATAAAAGAGGAGATATTGCCAGTGGAAAAATTCTTATCCAATACTTCATTTCTATGCATATTAGATTGTCATCATGACGGTTAAATACGTTGAATCTATGAAACTGCTCTTGTAATGTCACAACAGATTGTTCATCTACTATTATTCTTTGAGTTCCTATCTCTATATTTTGACTCACATGATCAAAAAAAATTGAATTTTGTGTGTTAACTTATGGGCCCTTACGGCTTTATTCCAAGACAAACGTGACAAACTATAAACATGAACAGATAATAATAATAATAATAACTGATAGGGCCCGAAAATTCCCTTGGCCGAAGTGCAAAATAAACATCTTTGAGAATTTCGGTGGCAGCACCACATGCCGCTTTCAGAAGTAAAAAATATCAACATGGTAAACCCTCATGTCAATAACGGTGTTCATGAGCCCGCTGAAGAAATTTGATATTTATTGCTTTGTTTTGAAAACTTGGCTTATCTGAAATGCCGTCCTTCAGATATCTTTTCTTTGCAAACGGATATCTACTTAACTGGGTTCTAACTCCGAATACAAATATAACTTGTTTTAGCTCTTGGTCAAAGTGTGGCAGCACTCAACAGCGACATTTGCTGGACTTTTGTTATTGTACAAAATTCCCTATGCGTTGACACCTCTTTATATTATTCACTCAACGCTATAACGTAAACCTTTCTTGCAACGAGACGGAAAAAACAGCGTTCATTCCTGTGATAATAAGTCCTAGAAGATTAGTTCTAAATTATTTACAGCGGTTTTCGATATTTGAATACTACAAAATATTTCTCTATTTTCAGGCAAATAACTGAAAAACTTTCTCTACGTGTTTTATCAACATAACTTTTAAATTTCTGACATAATACTGATCTGATACAATTTCTCACCTTGGTGTGCTGCTAAATCCTTTTTGGCCACCAGAGTGGGTTAAAGTTTCAACTGCGATTTTGGTCAAATTAAGAGTAACAAGTATCATCGGTGAAATTGAAGATATATCTAAAGCCACGAAGGGGCCGCATTTTTCTTAATTTTTATTACTTTCTGTTTCACTATATTCATTTGTGTACGCTTGACAAACATGAAGTTCTTAAGTTAAGAAATACGAAGCTATTGTTATTATTTTAATACTTCGGGGATAGGGGCATCACCTTCAATAGTTCTTTTTGTTAAAAACATTTACTTTTTTATTTGATTAAAAAGAATGTTGACATTTTTTTAAATAGCCCTTACAGTCATAAGCTATGAATGTGCTTTGACCTGCAGAATGCAGAACTCAAGTTACAACGTACTTTTATAAATATAGAAAGCGGCTTAATCCAGTTTGATGAGAATTTTCCATATTCGTCCTGTAGTTAGCGCAATAAATTAATCCTTATTATATATTATTATACCTTGCTGACTTATCTTGCTGCCTTATCTTACTCGCGTATAAAAATAACAAAAAAATTCAAAACCCGTCCCGAACTCTGTCTTAATTAATATTGTTACGTTACCGAAAAGGGTACGTCAACTTAATCCTGCATGCTTGCCTCTCCTAGTGATTTCCTTGAACGGCCACCCACCGCTGCTCGATTGATTCTCAAATTCCCTTCCCAGAGCCGAATCGACAATATTTCTTTTAATTAATCCGACAGCGCAACTCGACCTAGCATAAGACAGTTACGAATAATCCTAAAATACGCTTTATCGCATTCTGCGGAGTCAGCCCAAAGGCACTGTAACGAGTTAAGTGGCAATAATACTTGTACCTAGCCAATCTCTAGATCGCATTTCAGATAGCTAACACAAAACGAGATCGTCCAATTATTTTCTGCGAGAGATTTCCAACCTAAAAATTTGGGACGCAAGTTCACACACACACACATATATCTATTCCAGTTTCAAATCAAATCAACACCATGTTATGTTATCCCTGCACGAAATTTCCTTGCCATTCAATAAAGCTCGACCATAAGTCATTGCTCATGAGTCAATGAATTGCGAGCTACACGTCCCACCTACCTACCTTAACAATTAAATTTGGTAATGAATTTTCTCTTTCTTGTTCTCTCTCTCCTCGTTCGAGGATGCAAATTAATAAGAACACTTCGTTCCTCCCACGTCTGACGGTTGTAGATAATTTAAAGCGATGATAGGGGAGAATTGAGAAAATCTTTATTTAATTAAGTGCCTTGTTTTAAAAATAATCAAGATTGACGCGGTATTAAGCGGAGGAAACAACGAGGCCTTGTAAGTTTCCGAAACCGTACAAGTTTTGTATGTCGTGTCTTGAGCTCCTATTCTGAACAATACTTTGTGTTTGTCCGACCCGGGGCTTCTTTGCACTTGCTTCCAGACCGCAACTCGCAATCAAGACCTTCAGCTGCTTGCCAAATAAACCCTTAAAAGAGGATTAGAAAACACTTAGTCTATACATACATCTGCAATCAGTCTACGAGACATTTCCGGTTTTTTGTTTTGACAACCACTGGCAATCCCCTTTAATTGGCAGAACGTGAACAATTTTAACTTTTTTGCAATTATTTTTCATTTTCATTAAAATTGCGGCGGCTGTAACCTTTGGGTGCTATAAATTTATAAATAATGAATGAAACAATATACGAGCAAATTCGGCCGTAAATGCCCTCAATAGCTAGTTGTATTGCTTCGGAATGGACGGGATATTTTTGACACGCACTGGAAACAACGTGACCGGACTGCGAATGAGTTGAAAGCGAGCTGCTGCAATAAAATGCCTTGAACAGTGTACACCACTATGTGAGTATGGCCGTTCTGGAAACCCTTTCCATGTAAATTGGACGACTGACTGGCTCGTTTCACATAAAATATGCCTCATTTGATTACGCACCATCAGCTGTAATATTCATTCAAAATAAACGTCGACGTTAATAATGCTCGGAGAATTTATGAAGCCAACCGTGGGAATCCCGTTTTAGTGAAATATTAGGGTTTTTCAGGGGTCCACAACATTTTTAAGTAGCCCCCAACCCGGTACGTTAAAGTCATACAAGCTTGCTGGTGTTATTAGCTTTCTGTTTTTACAAAACAATCACAGCAACTTCAGAAGTCAGGAATTTTTATTTCTATAAAAATCAAAGCAGCAATTACAATTTTATTGGTAGGTAATAGAAGAATGCAAAATCCGGGTTGAACGAGGTGAGTTTTGCGACTATTTTTCCTTTTAAATATCGTTTAGTGTTTCGCATAGTAAATATTTTCAAGCCGTTTTGCTAACGCTAACATTCAAACAGTCATAGTTTTCTTCCCACTATTTCAAATTTATTACAACATAAAAATTCTGGTATCATCTCCGAGTGTCAGGAATTGCTATAATCTTATTAAATGTTTCGACGTCCGCTTTCTCAGCAGTCTGGTTATTGAATTTTGGCTCACATCCGCCTGGTGCTGAACTTTATGAAAATTTGAAGTTATTTCAAGTTTGAGGGGCAGCTAAAATTCTTATGAACTTGTTAGGATTGTAACGGGATTCTCGCTTCGAAGCGGTGAGGTATGCAGCTCAAAAATAAAAAGTGCCCACTTACTAATTAGGACACAAATCTCTTGCTATTTGTAGACATTTGGAGTTTAAACATTTTACATCAGAAAATTGGATAGTAATCCAGATACAGTACTAAAAACCAAACAACAAACACATTAGAAAATTGGATAACTTATATTTTTCAAAGCTCCATTCTGTTGGTTTTAACGAACCGTGATTGCGTTTAATTTCAGAATTCACCCGGCGCCTCCGCCAATTTTCAACGTTAGTTCCAGTTAGATTCTGTGATAATACTCATTCAATTTAATTTTTCTGATTCAAGATTTTGACAAAATTAAAGAAAACAATTAGATTATGTTTAATTTGATTTGAATTGTGTTTCTGGGTTTTACCTCCTGCTTTTATCTTTTAAGTATCTACCCTTTAGTTATGATTCTTTCTTAGCTGCGCACTTTATCTTTGATATTTCTTTGTTGATTAATCCTGCTTGCTAGTTTGTTTATTAAATTATATCAATCTTTGCACTTTTCTTCTAGTACGAGGTATTTCTTTTATTTCTACTCGTTATTATCCTCAGCGATGTTGATAAACCTTATGTCATAAATATTAAAGTTACTTGTAAGAATATGCGAAGCATTTCGACTCTTGAACCAATTTTATTTAAAAAATTTCTATTTTTCTGATGATTTGACTACTATCGTCAATGTGTTATGAAAAATAATAAATCCGTACCAAGAGCCTTGCAGCAGTTCTTTAATTTTTTTAGTAGGTGCTTGTACAATTAATACTTGCATGTTACAAAAATTTGTACAGGCTCTAGAAGCAGGACTTTGTTACACGTACAAGTATGTTGTGCTTATTTAGAAAAGGTGTAAGTGTTTAATACAATTGTTTAAGAGATTCTATGTAAAAAATTTGATTGTTTAAAGAACGTAAATAATTAGACTAATTTTATGTAAACAGCATTGTCTAAGTAATTATGGAAGTCATGAGGATAATAACTAAAGGCAAACATACATTTACTATACGGTAGTCTAACTTGTGTTAGTAAAGCATTTGTTGACGTTTAAAGTAATCCAAGAACGCCGGTTTATTAGTTCTCAAAACAAGACATAGAGTAATATAACTTAGAGATCAACGAAATTTATCTAAGAAGATCAGAAGATTGGCAGTTTGTAAATTAACTTATTTTATTAATTTCACGAAGCAGATATTACTCGTAATTTAAATATATGTATCAGGCATATCGCAAATTTAGGCTTTTTGCAAAAGGCCTAGGCGCTTTGCAACGTCACTTTGAATAATTATTTGGAATCATTCGAACAGACTGGCAGTTTTCAGTTATTCTGCAAAATACCTAATGGAAATCAGGCGTACTTAATATATTGCAAGAGTATGTTGCAAATTACTAGAATCAGAAGTCGCCATCATACAAATACAAAATAAAGACGACAGTAGACCCGAGGAACAAAATCAAAGATGTGAGAATACAGCTCATCGCCCATCTAACCAGCACAGCACAGTACAGCGCAACGTAGCGAATTACAGGTATGGTCGGATCCATGTAAATAAATGGGAGTGCACCCACCTACCCAGCACGTCACAGACAAGCGAACCCCGGCGCTGGTCGAGTTGAACGAGACCGATCCTTTCAAGCGAAAACTGCAGGCGCCGGGCCGCGCTGGTTAGGTGGGCGCAGTACCGACCAGCGACCGCCGGCATTATTTTGGTTTTAACGTACTCATAATCAATACGAAATATAATAACTCTTTGAATTTTTGAGAACTCGTTCTAAAATATTGAAATTACTTTTTCTCATGATAGTGCTTTCCTAATATTTCTCTTTTTTGATTAATTTCGTGTATCTAATAACAGATTTTTTTTCTCAATTATTACACACTAAACACAAAACACAAAATTACAACTAATTCCTCTTCCTGTTGTGAAAATATATTAAAAATTTTATCTCGAACGCAGGTAGTCTGTTTAGTTTTTGGGTCAAAATGGCGGTAAACACTGGGTAGGTAGGTGGTGCACCTGAATCTAAATTTCCTGGGCAAAGATTAAAAAAAATGTCAGTGCAGGTCATCAAAAATTCAGTGTAACGCAAAAAAATGCTGCTGCAAAAAATATGACGTCCTGTGTAATTTACAACAGCTGCACTTGCATAAACAGTGCTTGATATTTTTCTTTATTTCGCTTTTGAATGTTTTTGTGTTAGCTTGTGATGTCTTTTATTGCAATACCTAGGTATACCTAAGTATAGGTAGGAACCTATAAAACTAAGTAGAGGTCTTAATGTGTTTTTTAAAAATATATTGTCACTTCATTATTTTTTAATTGTTTTGTTGAAATAAAATTCTATGTATATACTTTGTTTGTACTAATTAATTAATTTTTTTATTTACAATTATTGTGTTAAGATCCACATTCTACTATTGTTCCATAAGCTTTGTATTAGAAATTAGTTTGTTCAAAATACCTAGTTATTTGCATCATGTTCTTCTAATCTTTTCAATACGCCAGACCCATTAGGCATTTAACAAAATGACTGAAAACTGCCAGTCTGTTCAAATAATTCCAAGTGATTATACAATGTGAGGCTGTTTCGCAAAACGTGTAGGCTTTCTGCAAAATGCCTGAATCTACAATGTGCCTGCGACATATACATCGGTTATATTAGTCTTTCAGAACAATGTATCCCGATTCACTAGTAACCTATAAATCCTGCAGTGATACTTTTTCAAAATAAAACTTTTATTGAAAACTTATTATAAATCGGTAATAGTGAAAGGCAAAATTCTATTTTTTGGGCATTTCTGCCATAACTGCTTTATCGAAAATTCAGAAATGTCTACAATATAGAAATTGAAATAAAGAACATTCACAGTCACATTAATAAGTGATGTGACAAATTATATTGGCCCCAAACTGCCAAATCTGTTTTAACTCGTCTTTTTGTTACAAAAATATTATTGATGTCACTGGTGCAAACCTTACATTTCCGTATACATGACATACATTTTCTTTACCATCTATACAGTTAGTAGATTCGCAAGTGCGTCTTGTTAGTTGCTTCTGCCGTGTAAATAATAATGCAAAATTTAGGGTAACACATCAACCTTTGTACCTCTTAATCAATACTTATTAATTCAAATTTTCTGGATTTCTTATAGACAAAAGTTTTGCTACTTCAGAAGAAATTTTTGTAAATACATTTCTCTCAGGTGCATAACTTTGTTGACACATTTCTTGCTTTTGTATCTCAAAAAAAGTTCATTACGATACTATTTACTTAGTATCTTTAAATTCCCCATCCTAATTCGCAAGTGACTGAAATCATAAACCGACCAATCGGGATTGAAGAATACGAGAGTGTAACTGATTATTTAAAAATGAGCGAGCAGCTGGAGAACCGGATGTAACGCCCATATCGATAAGATGGGAAACTACAGTACCGTGAAAATTACTTAAAAACTTCAGCTACCGGTAGAAGAAGTGTGAAATTACCCAGAAAGCGATGAAGTAATAACAGTACCGAAGGAAGAATAGACCATTGGCGTAATCTATTAAAAAAAGTAGAAGAGATATCTCCAAAATGCGAATACGTTGGGAGATTAATCTTCTTAGTAGAAATAGCTAACTTAAATCAGCAAAAGAATCAGTACTACTCTCTAAAAGATTAATCGTCGTTTCGCTCGCCAAGAAATTTTCAAAATCAAATGAAATATTACTGGTAGATCATTTGTTCAGATATGAAACTATAGCAGAAGCTTTAAACGCCAACATAATAAAAATGCAGTATCCTAATATACTCAAAATAAAATCTGGTCTTACTCGATCTAGGTCCATTAGACGTTTATTTATTGTCGAAACTCAAAAACCGACTGGAGAGACCTTAATTGCCGTCAACAAGACAAGTGGTAACTTGTTTTCTAAATCAACCAGAAAGTAGAGGGGTTGAAAGAACGGTTATGTTATTTTATATAAAAGTAATTTTAATTAACTCTTTCTGTGTTCGGCCATGAAGTTTTCAGTCCACACCCGTACCTTTACAGAACAAAACTGTTTGAAGTACTAGATTAGAAGAGAATGTAGCAGACCATTAGTTTAAATTCCTAAGTTATAACAGCAACAAAAATTTGAAGTTGTTTGACATTGGTCCTGAAACTCGTGTGATGACATCATTAATTCAGGAATTGGTCGTTACAATGATAGATGCTTCGCTCCTGATGAAGCGAATGCAAGGCCACATTGTGTCATCCTCTGGTTATTTCAGAGGTGTTTACGACCCTGCAAGTGCAGTTGCAGCGACCCCATCAATCACACTCACGCACACCTGATATAGAAACGACGCCACCAAACCTCTTGTTCCTTTCAACTAAATCCTCATGTCCAACATTTTATGAAGTAAAGTACGACTTCCAACAACAAATCCCCTTCGATTATCTCGTAAACTTGCATTTGCGATCCTGAAATAATAATAATTTTCCACTTTTGTGTTTACTTCGTGGGGTTTCTTTCACGCCACTTATTTAAATTACCGCCGAACAACGGCAAAATTAAAGTTTGTAGTAAAAAAGATACAAAAATAGCGGTATAAATTTGAAAGTTGGACAGGTTTGAGTAAATCTTGTGTGTTCTGTCAGATTAATCCGGCCTGTGTGGTGTGGGGTTCGATGTAGCGTATAGTAAGCTCCCTCCCCTTACTTGGAGACTTTGGTCGCATCGTGGCGGTAGTAATCCGGATCTCCATTCCGGTAAAAGTTTGTTATTAATTTTTAAAAATCCCCCCAATATGGTGTGTTTAATATCGCATGCACTACGAGGCGCTCGACGTATTAGCTCCTTAAACACAAGTTGCTTCTTCAGATTTTTATGATCTCATGGGTTAATGAACTTTGTATAGGATTTTAGCCCTTAACCGTTTAATAGGGACGCTTTAATGATGGTATTTAATAGAGATTTAGTATTTATAACGGAGTTTTTAACTTATTAATGCGGCTCTCTTGTTTCTACA
Organism: Pyrochroa serraticornis; assembly: GCA_905333025.2. Lineage (NCBI taxonomy): Eukaryota > Metazoa > Arthropoda > Insecta > Coleoptera > Pyrochroidae > Pyrochroa > Pyrochroa serraticornis. Next base: position 41,572,068 of record HG995152.1, read on the forward strand.
AACAAAACGACCGCTTTATGATCGTTAAGATGACGCGCGTCTTATCTAACAACGAAAAAGGCACTAAGCAAAGCGCCTTCTGCTTTATATAAAAATCGATCACTCCAGCTGCAATCTATGACGTTTCAGCACCTTGTTAATAAATATGGCAACTATAAATTGAACAGTTTGAGAGTTTTATTATTTTCATCACCATTATCGATACATCCTTCAGGCTCTAATTGTAAATTTAATGCTCTGTTATAAATTATCAACAAGACGTCTCCAGTAAAAGCTCTTGAAGATTTTTTTAAATTAGCTTCATTGGTCCCGCAACCGCTGCGGTCTACAAGGATTTTATAGCATTATTGCTATGTCTGGTATATACTGACATTTGTGGGTGTACTATAGCTATGCCGTCAAACAGAGCTGTTGCCGAACCCACGAAGTCTTCGGTCACGCCGATGTTCAATACATTTTCGAATGCCACACCGGTCGCATCTACTTAGTCAATGATGTACAGAAATATTACCATTGTATTCAATTTTTAGTAGGTGGAAAAGTTATAAACGACTTTCATAAGTTATTTAGAGAGCGACGTGGAGGATTCGTTGTAATTACTGAGGTTGACAATCGACTTACTTATGTTTTATGTGTGGTTGTAAAAGATGGGAGATTTGTTCGGACTGGAAAAGTTAAATAAAGCACTCGCGCTCCGAGACTTGAGTAGATACGGCACCCCTGAGATGAGAAGAAAGGATTAATCTTGTCAGGTTGAAACCTATAAATTTTACGTAAGAATACGAATATGCCTGCAATTTTGCCGCATCAACAACAAAAACCTTTTATTGTGAAAATCTTCCGTAGTTTGCAACGCGTCGTTAGAATAAGAACTTATGTTAGACGTTTGATGAGGCGAAATGGCTTTGGTGCAGATGGCGGCATGATCTCCAACGGAGCTACTAAATACGACGTTAAAAGGGTGATAACGACAACAAGAGAGGGGTCATAAACAGCTTGTTTTTAATTAAGTTTAAGTATTATAAGATACTGCCAATTATGAATCGCACTGTAAAGAACAATAAACCCGTTTTTTGCTGACATTTTTCTCGTCCCAGTAGCTCAATATGCAGAAGCAACGCATTGGTAGAAGCAAAAAGTATATTAAACTGAAATAAAAAAAACTATTTCCGGATTTTAGTTGCGCATTGGAAAAAATGAAGCTGAAATTTCAAAGCAACTGTCCTCGGTGATACGGACCTTAAATCTTAAAACACTCCCGAACTTGAAGGGCATTTTGAGTGAGGCACAATTGTAGGAAAAACGAAACCGTTACATCCTTACCACTTATATGGAATTATTATTATCTTTATGATCCAGTTTTCTAAAACGATGTTATTTGAAATCATTTTAAATAAATAATAAAACAAATTGCGGAATAATATTTTTCTGACATTACTGGAAGAACTGACCGTTAGTAAATCTCCTGCTGTTTTGAAATTTGAACACTATCTATGCTGACCTTTAAGAATGGATTTTGGCAGAACTTGAGCACAGTTTTAATTTCACTTTTTGCGCTTTCTCTATTCGATCCTCATCTCAGGGGATAACCATTTATTGTTCGATCTGCGTTAATGGGTCGGCAAATGGCTCAAGTCCTTTATGCCTGGCAGTCTGGTGGAGACGTCGAGACAATCCCGTAATCGCCGACGGCTAACCCGCTCTTTGAGGATTTACCCTCTTGAAACTCAACTCCAACGCTAGAATAACCGCCACTTTCAATGAAACAGAGATTTAAATACTCAATCAGACAAGGGGGCCAACCCTTCATTTTTTCCTACATGCTTCTAGGTTTTAAATTTTCAGCGAGGATGCATTTTGTATTCAACGTTTCGTGTGACTAAACATGAAATTATATAATTAGCAATTTTGCTATTTATTGCCATTTGCATTACAAATTTATATATTAACGTACAAACAAATGTGATTTGGTTTATTATACGATGTGCATAATATTAATACTGCATAATGGTAAATATTTTGTGGAATTGGGAAGTTGTGGCCATTTAAATCATATTATATTAATATTCAATCTGCAATTGTAACTGTGTGCACGCACGCATTCTGTGCCAAACCGTAATGAATATTAAACCTGAATTACCAATGTTATTGGTGAATGCATGTGCCACAGGTCCTGCGTCTGTTTAGTATTCACATAGTGCAGGTTGTATTATTTATCAAAGCACCAATGTCAAACATCTATCAAATCCAATAACTGTACGGGTTACATATTAGTTAGAAACAAATATTTCATCTGACGCACATATCATCCGTGACATAGCTGCGAACAAATAGTCATCTTTATAATTTTTTGTTATAACAAAATGTTTCTACCATTAACTGTGTAATAAGTCGGCATTTAACAGGCGGTAGTCTGACTAATTTTATATAGGTATAGGACGAGACCTCAGGTCAAAATAAGTCTATAATTAGACCATTAGAAATCAATTTGTGGGAAAAATTCTCGATCATGGTCAATTTTGCTTTTAAATTTATTATTTAAGATAATTTACATAACAATATTTTTGAGAAAATCATTATCTCAAACCAACATTTATTGAAACAAAGTTTGTTTTACGTTGCATAGCATATTAAAGCTTCATCAAGGAAGCTTTAGAAAAATATCTCTAGTTTTTCAGGATTGTAAAAATTGGTTAAATGGATTCACCTAACGATTGATACTTATATATACAGAATGTATTATAAATTAGAATATTTGACAAAAAGGCCATTTTCAATCTAGTTATGAATTTAAAATTTGGGAGAAATTGAATAACCTATAATAGTGCGACAGTACGCCTTACTTCCAATCAGAGATGGTTTTGCAATTTTGTACCCCTCTACTCACCATCCATAAATGAGAAGATGACACGTTATAAACAACCCTTGTCTATTCTATCATTGGTAAAATCCCCCTAACGCCATAATATTTTAACATCAATCTAATTCAATAACAGTTGAATGTCCAGGTACTAGTTATTAATCTTGAGAGTCGTGACCAATCTGAAGAGAAACACTGAGGTTTAAATTTTAATGTCAGATCGCTATCAAAAGTGAATACATAAATAATTTATGTCAGAAATACTAATATGTTTATATTGTAGCACGATAGTTAGGTAAGTAATTTCTCCTCAATTTCAAATTCTTAACTCAATTGCAAATTGCCTTCTTTTCAATGTTCTAATGGATAAAAACCTAGGTATTAAATAAGAATAACAAGAAAATAGTAGCTTAAAAAAATATTGAAAAGAAAATGGAGATTTAGCAAGATGCATTTACTAGAGTTGGCGCAGAAGATATCAAAGAATTGTTTTATGGTAAGAATATACAAAAACAAAACTAAATAAGTACTTACGTGGTATAGTTACTCAGAATTATGCAAATTTTTTTACCTTAACTTTTCTCATAAATTAAACACGTTTGTGGAGTCACAGGAAATATAAATGCATTGAATCCAATAATCTTTTCATGTAGGGTTCTTGTATTTTTCTAGATATCCAACGGATTTATTTTTCAGGTTTAAACTAAGCTTCCTTTTTGTTTCAACTCATGAAACTTTGTTTTTTCATCCTATTAACTATTTTAGAAATCGTTTACTTCCTAGCGGTCTTCTCGTTTACATATTTCCTTTTTGATTCGCCATTTTCTTGCATATCTGCTCGTGTTGAATATTTAGCTAAAATTTTAGCATGTTATTTCTTTGCTTTATGTTGACGACAAGCGCAAAAGCCAGAAAACCGATTTCTTGCCTCGTCCCGAATCCATAATTATCATAATTTAAAAAAGACAATGCCAATCAGTTTCTAAAAAAAAAAAAATTATCAGAAGACCAGAAGGTTTAGTTTCGTGGTAGATCTTTCACCTTTCGTAACCATCATTATTGGGTTTTTGAAATTTATAAGATAAAACTTAATAGCCACGATCATTAATGATAGAGAAATGGATACTTGATGTAGAATTCCTCTTCAGAAATCAGTAAGGTCAGCTATTTCCTGCTAGGTACTTAACTTCTCAATCCTAAGGATTCTCATAAATCGCCCACTAGTTACAGCGGTGGATGGGAAACCTGCTGCTTGTAATGTTTGTAGCGAAATTTTTGTTATCTTGCTCCTTTCATAATATTTTTTTCTTAAATGTTATGGTCTTTCGCAGCTCGGTTAATAAAAACCATGACAAAGTTCATTAAATGTTTATGGGGTTTTTGTCCTCGACTAGATTTTGTTAAACAGTAAAATATCGGTATTGGGAACTAACTGAAAAAAATAAATAAGGGCTTAATGGGCTCAATGATTCCAACTCACAATATTTCAACTACCTTTCGAAAATTACGGAATCTGCCTAACTGTGTTCTATATAAGACAAATTTATATAAATTTCTTTCAAAATTAATTTAACCTAACAAGTAACAACGAGAAATTCTCTGAAAGTTATCCACATTTTTCAAAAAATATAGCAAATATACTTCGAAATACAACAGGTACATAGTTACTATGTAACACCATCCAAACCTCCTTCTTCACAACTCTTTTCATTAATGCAGTGCTTATGTGTCCATGTGCATCCGTGGTGTGTGTGCTTCCACTAAACTGGCAGAATAGTGTATGTTACTTTTGACGGCTTAGGGTAGAAAGTTAAAATGTATCCAGTAGGGCTGCATCTATTGGCAATTACGTTGTCAGCCTTGGAATTAATAAATTTCTGCCTTAACTTTAAAACTGTTTTGTCATTCATTGTTTTGTTTATAGAAAAACCATAAAATTTTATTGTTTTCGATCGGTTTTTCTAATTTATTTTTTTTGTAGTGCAATAGAAACAACAAAGCTGACTTCTCCGATCAGGAATATTTTCTGCAGTCCGAGAAGTGACTACTTTTGAGAGAGTTACTCCATCTTTTTGAAAAATCGCCTGATGCGAATTACTGAATAGATATGTGGCACAAATGTATGGTCAACAAGACTTAACTATAAATCTTTTTCAACTATGCCACTTTATTTAATAATAATTTCTCATAATATGGAGATGCCTAATTTTGTTTTTCGATTTTGATCTACTGAATATGAGAAGTATTTCCTACTATCACTCATTATCGAAAATTGCATTTTAGATCTCTTGCGAAACTGTAGCAAGATTTTGAAAATTCAAGAGTTAGCAATGTCAATATGAACTAATAAAATCACCAAGGAATGAAATAAGATAGGCGATGGAAGAGCATTGTCTGGTCAAACAATTGCATAGTCAAACAAATTGAATGTGTTGAAATAAAGATATCTAAAAGTGAAACGGACTTTGCTATTATGTTACACCGAAGAGGTTACGGTCAGTTAACGTCTCAACTTTTTGAGATTTTCACATTTTAGAGACACAGTTAACCCTATCTAAATTTTAGTTAATCACTATTAACTGTTACAAAGTAGGTATATACATTGCCTATTCGAGACTCTGAAAATCTTGCCGTTCAAGACTTTTTTTTTCGATGATTAGTTCGAAAATATTGCTACCTATAAATACTTTTTACTGGTGAAATATTGGGAGAAACGACATTTTTATCATTTTGAACAAAAGATGTTGACATGACTTGAAGGCCACAAACTCTAATAATATAAGTCAATTGATTCACCTGTTTGAAGATTTTCCCAACAAATTGGTTATTAGAGTATTTGAGTGATCCTTCCGGCACGCTACTGGCTATTAGTTGCGGAGTATTTTACGTTTCCTCGTGCTTAAAAGAAAAGGAATGAATTTAGGTGTTTTTTCGTGGTGTAGGTGAGCGACATGATCATTTTTTATATCCGCTGTTACGTTGTAGAAAAATGTTGGTTTTTGCTGGAATTTGTTACGCAATACGATATGAGTGGAACAGTTCAAAATTCGTTTGGATATGATTCAATACCACGTTTATCATCCGGACACTCGCCGCATTAATTTTTGCGTCAGTTCAAACAAAGCTGCACCTGATCCGCGAATTTTTCAGATGAATAGGCGTGAGCAGCGATTCGTATCAACTACAGCCGATTCGAAAACCCGTACATAGTGACATGTACAAACTGTTATCGCTCGGATTGTGGCAAATTTTATTAATACTTGTTTATAGCGGAAGGGAGAATGTACGCCCTGTTTCCCTAGTTCGCCGGATTTGCGGGAGTATAAGCGATTTTTAACGCTCATTCATTCCCCCTAGTTGCGTGCTCCAGATACACGTTCGAGGGATTTACATAAACATTGTCGCAACACAAATGATTGTTTCTCACGAAACTCGAAAATATGTGCGATGGCTTAATTTCTACAACATTTTATTTGCCTAAAAGGCTTCTTATCAGATTGAGGTCGAACGCCACTAAACAGTTTTATATCAGTAGATACGTTCGCGCCACAAATTTGCATTTATTATCACGCCCTCAAGCTGCATAAAAATGCCAGGGCGGGAATTAAGAAATAAAGGAAGTTTAGTGCTCGCTGGCACGCAGAAAATTAAATAAAGCGAAAATACTCTCCATTTATTAAGCACCTAAAATCAGCACTACAGGATTTCGTTTAATTATAGAGTTTTCGGAACTGATCTTGAAAGAATGTGTAGGTATATATTAAAATTCTTAACGCTAAACGCTAAAACATAACAATTCTACTATTACTACCTTAACTTGTCAACATTTCATTAGTTGCTCTACAATTTTGCTACACATAATATAATTTTTGTAGTAGTAAGTTGCTAAATGCATTTTATGGAAGTATTAAGATTTTTACGAATTCTCAAACTTTGGAGTTAACTATGACGCTGTCAATAGATGAGGAAATGCAATTGAGAATAAAAGATCTCTTCTTCCAACTAGTTCTAATGGTTTATTACTGAGGAACTCTACAGTATATGATAAATTTAGTTAAATCATATTGTGCTGAGGTCAGTTGTTTTAAACATTTTTAATCTCCTTTGTTGAGACAGAATTACTTTGCAAGATTTTTATTTAGCGAGTTGGCAAAAAAAATTAAAAGCTAGATTTCAGTGGCGCCAACCACACTCGAGTTCTTGTCAAATATGCTAAAAGTACAATTACACCAACTGTAACCAACTTTAAAGCAATGCATACAATATGTGTTAACGAGTTAAAATGAAACACGTAAATCCTCTATAATAAGAATATGAAACGGATGACCTAGGATTAAGAGAATGACAAACAGCTGAAATTAATTAGGTAAACTCGCTAATCTTTTGCATTCTTTATTTGATGTTTGACAAAAACTCTTCCCTCTGAGCAGCTTACTTGACACAGTAACTCGTAGGTCATTCCAAATTGTTTACCGTTTCTCCTTAGAGAAAATCATTTATATTTACATTGTTGAACAGCATCCACTTATCTCTAAATAGGTACTAAGAATACTCAAGAAAGTAAATAATTATTAGTATGATATGAAGGGAGAAATTGTAGTAAATGGAGAAGTTTTGTGTTAGGTTTTAATAAATTCTCAAAACTTTCAGCGTTATATAGTAAGTTATCATTCAAAAACCGTTACTGTCGATGACAGAATTTTTTACACGACTCTTATATTCTTATTACTTCGTAGAAAATGTCTTTCTCTTTAACTAAATAACATATATATTATTAGCTAATAATATTATGCAAGACTAGGCAAAATGTGGAATCATCCGTCTTCTGACAAAATTACCAGTTTTGGGAAAAATCTAAAAGAGATTTTTTAAGGAATTTCATAAGAGGGAAAGAAATATTTTTTAGTTTGTAAAAAATCAAGAAGGATGGTACCGCTACGCCAGTGAAGTTGAAAATTTATCTTTTTACGGGACGACCATTGCAACTAATTTAGATCGGAAGGTCCTAGGAGTCTTTCTCAATAGAGAATGAAGCATTATACAGTACCTACAAAGTTAGAATGCTTTTTCTTTTCGCCCCAAAGAAGAAAAATTATTAATTATTTGTATCTAGTCAAACATAAATGCGAATAAATGTGTTTCAGAAATCGTGGGTGCCAAAAAATATTTTGTAAATCAACAACAATATTGTTTCGACAAGAGAAAAGTGGTTCCACACACGCTATATTATTCTCTATATATATATAAAATTTATTACATAATTTGCTTTCATGTTTTTCACGTCGTGTTTTATTAAAAGTAACTAACATGAATTACATTACTGCGATCATATAAAAAAAATTTTTTACTTTTGTTATAATACCAGCTTACATTGTTTAAAATAAGTCTCCATGCCTTGCATTTCCTTTTTTCTTACTTTTTAAATAAATATATAAAGTATAGTTGAAATAACTGTTTCATAAATTCATATTTATTCTACATTTTTGTTAGCACAACGATCTCGTTCTTTTTTATAATTTTGTATTGTATCTATGTTTATTAATACAAACTGCATTATTTGCATTTATAACATTTTCATGGAAATTTCATAAAAGACTTTGTCTCATGGTCTTTCAATATTGTTAGGGACCATCTTTTATAAAGCATTCACCCCAAGCCTTTCTATATGTCAGTAGGTTATAAATAAATATAACCATAACTGCAGATATTATTAAATAACCGTTATAGCATGAGAGAAAATAGTTACACAAAACAATAACAATATTATTAAATTGCAATTTATAATTAGCCTACAGTTACTTTCTATACCAGAAAGTTCTATTTGTTCAAAATGATTTTCTTTGCGTAACATTAACTGCATGCAGCTCCTTGCAGATAAAACTTACATTTTTAGTGCTAAGAAATAAGTCCATTTTTTATTCGGTACTGACTTCAATAGATAAAGTGTTCTTGAGAATAATTGGTAATATCAATATTTACGTAAATATTTAACAAACTCTTGTATTAAAAAATTGGTTGCATAATACAGACTATAATTAAAATCAATCTCTTTTAGAGTTTTTTGTTTAATTACATGTATAATTTATGTACTTTTCATTTTCTCCCCAAACTAAGGATGAAATAGATTTGCGTATCATCATCTATCTATACGTTGACGTATCAGATAGACAAAGGCATTACTCATATTTATTAGAGCTACCGGTTTTCCTTCCCTACTACTTCTACTGCTCCCGTTAGAATTACCCTTATTATGAATTCACCCCTGTCGTCCAGCTGAAATTTTAATTAGGTTCTACACCGAGCATCAGTTGCAGACATCCTGTCAATCTTGACATATTATCGCCTTGTCCGTTAGATTGTTGCATGTTGAAATAATTTTATTTATAGCCTCGTGTAAAAGTCGTGTTTAAACGCGAGATCTCTCCATAACAAGCTTTTAGAGATATCTTCTTCACAACGTGAATAATCATTAGTCATTATGACAGGAGGTAAACTCGACCAGCCCCTTTTGTCCATTCCCCAAGTGTTCTGATTATTCGAAAGCACGGCCGATCGTATTACGCTTAGGACGGATCCTTTATTAGAAAAGTGTGAAAAGTATCTGTAGGTAAATATTGCACACAGGCGCACATGCAGTATGGTAATAGGTTGGCCGTGTTGAGTGCACCACTTTAAAGGACCCGCATAACGAAATGTTTACGCTTCCAAACTAAAAATTAACACAAAGCCGGCTGTTTGCTTAAAAATTAAATCCGTTTGTCCAGTGCATTCAAAACGTATTATATTTTACGCTGACCAAACGTTTGAAGTTCAAAACCCCAGCAAAACAAACAGTCCTGTCCGTTTGTTAAGCCAATTACTTCTCTTATGATTTATCGTTCGTGAATAGACCGTAATTAATCCGCCGAAACTGTTCTATAGCTCTTATTAAATTATTAAATTTTAATCAAATTAGCCTGCTAGTCATGCGACCCTTATTGTTGTTCTCCATCGATCTTCGGTATTTATTTATTCCTATTGAAGATAAATCCCTGCTAGCAGTAGTTATGTTGTTAATAAAATACAATGTCATTGACTGCTACTTTCCTCGATTCACAGGGAAATTAACAATTTGATGTACCATTACTCCTCCGTTTTGATCACTCACATAACCGTAAACTCCATTGCGGATTATTATTACCAATTAGGCCGGACTTTCTTGCCTCCGAACTCTGATTATTAACGGCGCCAATTTATCAAGACGGAAGAAAATTCATGAAATATTAATGAATTCTTCGAGTTTCCAGAAACGTTGTTGTGCAAAATCACAAAGATTGCTGTGATTTATCCCTAAAATACAGCGTTAATTGTGTATAGCAACCCGCCGGGGCATTTGATTGAGGGATTTAATTGAATAAAGGGGAGCCATACCGGACGGACCTGAAGGGAATAACAACGGGCGAAGGTGCAACCGTTGTGCATTTCATAAGAAGTGCCCTTCCGTTCGTTAAGTCTATTTTACACCTCGACAGGCGGCACTTAATTCAATTACCCTGTCAAATTGATTCAATTGAATGGAAAACTCTGAATTGATTTTTTAATTGCATATCGGTCGAGACTTGAATTATGAGTGGTTTTGGGGTTGAACTGACGATTGTCGCTTTTTCAGGGACCTCCAAGGGAACAACATCACGGTCTTGCTGGAGTCCGACTTTCAAGATTTGGCAAAACTCAGAATTCTGTAAGTAACAATTTTTTTTGTATCCCGCATCTACTCATTTAGAATTCATAAAAGTTAGGTTGACAATCAAAATCAGTCGTATCATCAAGCGTCGGTTAGGTGTAGCTTAAATTGTTGTTTGTTTTTTCAGGCAACTGACAGACAACCAAATTCACACAATTGAAAGAGACGCTTTTCAGGATCTTGTAAATTTAGAAAGATTGTAAGTAACGACATTAGGGGGAGAGCACTTTTACTTACGATTTTTCTTTGTAGGCGTTTAAATGGAAATAATATTCGACACATTCCAGACAATTTATTTTCCACGACGCCTAATTTATTTCGCTTGTAAGTACTTTGATGGAGTTTTCAATGAAAACATTGCCACGAAATCAATACAAACTATAAAGAGGCCAATTCAAATTGAAATGCGATATAGTAGCGTCCCTATTGCTTACCAATCTGCATATTTGTCAAATGTCAGACTGTTACATGTTGTTGATCTTGATTGATGGTTAGCAGAAAATACAACATTTTTGAGGTCCTCGAAAAGTCAATCTTATAATAGTAACAGTCAATGGATTGTTATCGCATCATGGCTCGCATATCATAATAATAAAACGAGGAATGATTCGACGAAAATTTAAAACGGCTATTATACCGCTTGATATCAGGAGATAAAAAAAATCCTTATGGAAATTTCTTCAAACATCAAGGATTTCAAGTCAGTGCCAAAACTTCAGTTATCAGCGAAGTAACTATTATTTTTAAATGGCTATTATGTGAAAAAATTTGCAATTTTATAATTTTTAAAATCTTTAAAATTAAATTACTCTTGTCTCACTGCATTCGAACAGTAATAGATTTGTCAATACTTTCTAGAAAGTAACCCTACGCGAAAAATACGTCAATATAACAGGCGAAACTGTGCTCAAAGGCATGTAGTGAATAATATTCTTAACTGTTGTTGTGTGCAATCATTCGAACACGTTACGAAGGAAGTTTTGGTAGTAGTGATAGGAAGATTGGAAAAGAAAGATACACTGTATTATAATATATGGAAGACAAATGTCTTCCATATATTATGATCCAAGATTGACAGTTTTGTTTGTCACATTCGACAAACTATTAAAGGAAGTACACAAATTTGGGGAGTTCAGATAAATATTTGGTAAAAAAAATTTAAAACAAATTCATCTTGCAATATATTCTTTCTTGCTTCAATACACTCAATGGTTCAATAAAGGCACAATTTTAACCCTCTCGGCAAATATTCTTCTTATTTCAAGTATATTTTCAAGTTTGGTAACAAGAAAAAATGGACTCTTAAAGTCCTTCAGAAACTAGAAACTCGCTTGTTACATTTATCTTTAGAACGACATTCCAAGATTAAACAAATGACTGTTGATGAGTAGCACTACTCTATTATGGTATATAAATCAGAAACTCTCTGATTAATGATTCGAATAGGTGGACACAATATCTTGACCTCATAAGTCACTTGATCTAAATCCTTTACAATTATTTTTAGGAATACCTTAAAAAGACGATTATTCAAAAACCAATCGTGAAACTAGAACATATTATCGACTAGCATCGTGTAGCTCAAGGTCTAGATTATTGAGGATCTACCATTAATACCGAAGAAGACGTATCTGAACTGAACACTTTTTGTAAAGTTACTTATGATTTCTTTTTGTTGATTAAAATTAGGGAGGACTTTTAAAATGCTTGTATAGTACTTCATTGTGCTTCAATTTCAAAATGTATTCTAACTCCAATTTTTATCAAATATTTCACTTATTATTCAAGACACATTTGCTACAAATAATTGCTTTTACTTCAAACTATAAAGTGTTCCATGATACAATACTACTGCCTATTGTACCCTAAAACCTATTTATTTTTTGAAAAATGTATTTGTACTATTTATGTACAAACATTCAAAGCTCGACAAAAATCTTCGTAAGAAACACGAATTTAGTTACACCGTTGTATGATTATTTCCATTATTATCCATATACAATGGTTACACCTAAGTACTTTGTTTCATAGAAGAAATGGCAGATAGAAAAAATGTTGTTGGAAAAGACAATAATAGCTAACGTTGATGTAGCGCTCAGTAGCATATTTTTTCCTTTCGACGTTTCTTTATAGATAAAACTAATGATCAAAATTATAATTGAGGGTAATAAATAGATTGATATGTATATACTTAAAAAAAATTTGAACAAAATCTGGATATCTAATTTTGAAAATTTAGAAAAGTGTTGAAAAATTAATCGTAGTAATTGTTAAATCATCAGATGTAAGTTTGTATTGATTTCGTTTCGAATAATCAGTAAATTCATAAGTGCTTCACTAAACAAATATTAACAGTTGTGTTAGCTACTCATTAGTCGAACTCTGGTATAAAGGTGATGATAGTGAGATTTATCTCTGATGAGAAATGTACTTGCATACTAGCAATTTAATGCTAGGTTCGTAAATGTGTGGGTGTCTAAATAATGATACATCACCTGAGTACCTACTTCCTACTATACTAATTCTTGCTTGCATCCTCCTCGCCACTTCGTCTATTGACTTATTAAAAACAAACAAACTTAGACTTTTTAATGATTACAATGTCTTCTATAATATACTGGCTCTTAAATATGCAATTATGCTAATCTAACTGTAACTGCTTTGATTTATTATAATTTATGTTGATCATCCTAGGCGATATACTCGATTATAGGGTAATTAATAACCGAGTTAAAAAGCAATCTTCTGCAATAAAAACGACATTAATTGTTCTTACTAGCTATTCTTGGTGATTGGTGATAAAGCTGTGATTTTTCCAGGGACCTCAGCCATAACATGATCACTGTGATTGGAAAGAAAACCCTGAGAGGGATATCGGCAATAAAAAATTTGTAAGTATTTGAAAAACAGCAAGAGATCTTTTAATATCCATCCATTTTTTCAGGCAACTTGACAATAATAGGATAACTTGTATAGACGACCAAGCCTTGAGAAGCTTTAAAGATCTGGAAATTCTGTAAGTAATTTGTTATAGCAAGTAAAGCAACACGAAACGTTATTAGTTTATGGTAATCGCCATCGGCAAATATCATCTCGTGCCCGTATTATTCCGCGTTATGCGATGTGGTCTGTGAGGGTCAGGTAAAACCGCTTAAATATGCCTAAGAGACCACTAAAACGTGATCATCGCGTCGCGACTGTATTTTATAGGGATGAAGGAACAACGAATCTAAATTATGGCCAATGAATGCTGGCTTGAATACGAATACCAGGATGCTCTGCTGAAAACTAGGCTCATACCCGTATCTATGTTAGAAAATCTATTTAAGCCGACACAGCATAGTTGTAGCTGTAGCGCGTCACTCATTATCGATGGTAATAACAATACCATAATTGTATTTCAAAGCAACAGGTGCTCAGCCAGCGGAATATTCAACAGGATGATAATAGAATCGAGGGAACGACCCACTTTTGCTTGAAGTGTAAGATTTAAAGTTACAATTTTTCTTTTGTATTCAAAAGACTTCCTTGCAATTTTCGTCATACAGCAATTATACTCAGTATAGTTATTTATTTAGTTAAATCAAACCAAGTCGTTCTTAGTAAAAACTACCATTGGGATAACTGACATCAGCCACGGACGCCTTCCAATTAAAATCTTTTGTTCTTATAGTCTAATTTCTGTTATGCATCGTAAAGTCTTCACGTCGTTACTTTCGTGTTATTTTCGACATTTCTGATTTGTTGCAAATATTACTCCTTCTGACCGTTTGAAAGAATCGGCTTAAAAGGGCTAAAAATACAAACATCACAGAGTCAATGCGTTCGAAAATTATCAAAGTGCGCATGTTAGTACGCGGACCTCTTTGATCTTGGAGAATCAATTTTAACAAGCGCTATTGCTGTCAACAGAACTTTGAATAACAACAACCTCACCTGGATCGGAAAGGATATGTTTAGCAACATGTTCAGATTGCGGACTTTGAGGTTGAGCGACAATTTGCTCCATTGCGACTGTCAGCTATCCTGGTTGGCAAGATATTTGAGGCATTCTCCCCGACTCGCCCTGTACACCAGATGTCATTCACCCAATCATCTTAAAGGACAGAACATTGTGGATCTGCAGGATCAAGATTTCAAGTGTTCCGGTAAGTAATCGGCGTTCGAACGTAGGCAACCAAGCATACAACCTGTTGAATGGCGAAGGCAGGCCGTCAAATTTATACATTTATACCATCACGTCCGATGTTTACATTCGAGACCATTTAGTGTTATCCACATAATTTAAAATTTCATGCTCTACTTTTTTATTGTGTAGTTATTGTTTTCATTACCAGTAAAATAAGCGTATAATCGAATAATTACTCGTTTAATTTCTTCATTAATTAAATTCGCCTATTACGATCAATTAAGAAAGTGGAGTCATTGTGTTAGAACCTTTTTATTTGATTTTCCAAATTATGTGTCTAATGCTGAACAATGCACATTTTCAGGTTTAGCAGAAAGAGCTATCAATGGCGAGTGCATTAGTGAGCCACAATGTCCACATCCTTGCAGATGTCTTGATGGGATTGTGGATTGCAGGGAAAAAGGACTGACCAAAGTTCCCGATCATCTCCCTGAAGGAACTACGGAATTGTAAGGGTTTGCTACTAGAATGTATAGTTAGTAATATTTCGAAGAGATGGCGTCATGAGTTACAAGTTCTACTATTATTCCTGTTACAATTGAACATAAGCTCTGATAAGGGTCCAGTTTGCCAAAAAAGGGTGCTTGCTACTTGATAGCACATGGGCTTACCGGCCTGTGGGGTATGGAAATCAAGACATACCCAGCACATAATTTTTGAAAACGTGGAGCAGTTTCTTGACATTGTTTCAGAGGCGCTCCCAATTAATTAATTAAAAATTTAGATACTAGAAATGGGAGTCACAATTTATGACTAGTGTAAAGTTCTTTTGATTTTACTGCAATTTAATTTTGTTATTTCAATTTTTAAAGTTTCGGAATAAATTAAAAATGTTACTTCACGAATAGTCATAAGAGAATCAATTTTATTTCCTGTTTCCGGTTACATAACCACTAAACAGCTATTGAGTGATTCAACCACTGAGAAAACTAATGACTGAAATAACTGCTTAGTGGTACCTTTTCTCAGTCATACAGACTCACGACTCAATGACAATGAAAAGATATCAATCCAGTCTGAAGTGCAAACGAAGAGCTATTATCTTTTTGGTAATAAAACATTTCAATCTTGCTCATCGATCCTCATCCTTAATAACATATTTCATCTATAAATAGGAGGGATATACGTGAAATCCCGCAAGTAAAGAAGAAAAAAGTTCTATATTCTGTGTCTATTGAACATTTCAATGAATCAACCCAAATATGAAACAATTTATGACTAGAGGACTAAGTATTATTTGTAGTATAGGTTTAAAATCTCTTGTTGTTACTGAAGATATATTTCAAACATGGCCCTTATTGAGCAAAAAATATTAATTACATAAAATTAATTTTCTTTAATGAAATAAATTAAACAGCTAAATCGCCCATAAATAGAAAGATAATACAACATTACTGACTGATTTCAAATGCACCCCTAGAACATCTTTAGTGTTAAAAATAGTTAGATTGTTGTCAGGGCGAAGATCGATTCATATTGACTCATAATCAAGATTTTTTATTTTTTTTTTGTCTCTAGACTTTGATGGGGGAAAATTATTTTTCAGTATGTTCTAATTTGTATAAGGTGAATTATATTTACACAAAAAGCGGTAAAAAGGTCAGCAATGCATATGTAATATGAAAAAGGAGAGAAAATTCCATCATTAATGACGCAGAAAGCTAGAAACACAGGAGATTGGAAGAGAAAACAAACATGGGAAAGAAAAATGAATCTTTTATTTTAACTCTGAAACTGAAAAATAATAGGAGAAGTTGAACCACAAACAAACGGAAGGAGATAACAGAGATAGAATAAAATGTGTATATTGTGTAAAATTGCATGGAAAAAACTCGTTCGACTTCATGATTTTCAATGATTTTGAAAGGATAGTCAGAACTCTAATATTCAATAATTGTAGTGTAACATTGCATTGAATAGCTTTAGTACAATTTCTATGAACGGCTGGACAGTTGGATACCCTCCCAATATGGACCTATAGTTATAGTTAGAACGAAAAATCTTGGGGTATGAAAGGACTTGCTGCAATGTCAGCAGTATAGTGCGGGGCATCAATGGCTTTTAATAGAGAATAAAAGTGCATACCTTGACCGAGAATTGAACCTTGGTGTCCTAATTGTTGATTGGTTACTTTGCTTAATTATCAAACCATAGTATTAAAAGAATTAGGCAGAAAATGAGAAAAAAACAGTGCATCAATTAATATTGATACTGATAGAAGAAGCATAAAATCAAATACAGAATGAAAATGCTGATGAGGTTGAAAAAAGAAGAAAATTATAGAATGCAAATGAACAGCTGCACAAGAAAAACTGTAATGCTTATTTCGTTAATAAAAAGTATACTACAACACGATCAAACTGGAATTGATTTGGACCTCACACTAAAGAAAAGGGTTTTCAATAATTCAAATTAATAATTTTTAAAATGGTAGACGAATCATCACAAATTTTCAAATGCAGAAGTAACAGAAAGGACTCCTTTAACAACTGATATGAAATTTTGAAGATTGCCGAACAAGTTCTCGTCAGGTGCACTTAATATCTCAAAATTTTTAATTATGTCTAACGCCCACCATTTAAAAAATAAATTTAAAATAACTAACAAAAATTAATTCAATTTTGAAGAAGAACGATACAAGTATTTTTCAATGATTATAAATAATTTCATCGTCCGGTTATTTTTGCTATAATATTTACCAGTTCTGCAATTAACCGAAGTTTGTTTTGTTTAAATATTTTGAGAATTAGCACTGGGCCACTATTTGTCCCCTTTTCGCCATTGCACGCTACAAAATTTAAAAAACTTGAAATAAAACCGAACAGAAATCTTCAGATACAGCTTTGAGGAATTTACTATTGGATGAAAGCAGATTGTAACTTCGGCAGAATTACATAATATTTTTGTCAAATTTCATATTAGCTTTTATAATTATCAAAAATTACAAACAAATGAATTGGTAGAGCGGAACCCCACATGTCAATGTTAGATACATCTTTTTTGGTTATAGGTGTTTATTAAAAATTATTATTAACTGATTAACCAAAGGGATCCCATCAAGCATTCATGTGATATTATGTAAAGGCAGCAGTTTATTTCGCTGATACTAAGTTGATCTTAGTAACTTTCATATTTATAAACTTCTATTTGCAGGCGCTTAGAACAAAATGAAATAATTGAAATTCCAACAAAGGCCTTTGCAGCTCACAAAAGAATACGAAGAATGTAAGTTTCGTCACGACTCTTGACGTCGAACATAATTTTTGCTTTCAGAGATTTAAGTAACAATAAAATTTCAAAAATTGCCCCGGATGCCTTCCAAGGATTAAAATCTCTCACGTCTCTGTAAGCCCCAAACATTCTCTTAGTAGCTTTTTTTACCTTAAATAATTTTTAGAGTTCTGTATGGCAACAAAATTAAAGACCTACCAGCAGGAGTTTTCCACGATTTAGTCTCACTTCAGCTTCTGTAAGTTTCTAAATTTACATTTTTACTGCTATTACACATATTTTACCTACAGATTGTTAAACGCCAATGAAATTTCGTGCATTAGAAAGGATACGTTTCAAGACTTACACAGCTTAAGTCTGCTGTAAGTTTATTATTTTTTCCCTATTATTAAGAAACTTTCAAATGAATAATTTTCAGTTCCCTTTACGACAATAACATTCAATCTTTGGCCAACGGAAGTTTTGATTCACTGCAAAGTATACAAACACTGTAAGATTTTTAAATTTTTTTCTTATGACGACGTTTGAGAAATAAATTTCAGGCATTTAGCACGAAATCCATTTATTTGTGATTGCAATTTGAAGTGGTTAGCTGAATATTTGCATCGAAATCCCATCGAAACGTCTGGAGCTCGATGCGATACTCCAAAAAGGATGCAAAGACGGCGAATCGAGGCGCTCAAGGACGAAAAGTTTAAATGTAAGGGTAAGCACCTCCACTTGATTAAATCAGTGGTTACGGTGTTCATTTTAACAATTCATTATGCATAATTAATAAAATCAATCATTCATGTGATAAACGGAAAAGTTTTTCAATAATCAAATTAAATTTCAGGTCAAGAAGAATTTAGGACTCGTTATGCCGGAGAATGCCTAATTGATAACGCTTGCCCTTCAGGGTGCAGTTGCGATGGCACTGTCGTTGACTGTTCAGGAAAAGGTCTGAAAGAAATACCAAGAGACATTCCCTTATACACTACAGAATTGTAACTAAATTAGTTTCTCTCAATTTAAATTTTTTTAATCTGTTAATTTTAGATTACTTCACGATAATGAGCTTGGGCGAATTCGGTCGGATGGACTTTTTGGCAGACTTCCCAACTTAGTAAAGTTGGATTTGAGAAGGAACCAAATTACGGGCATTGAGGAAAATTCTTTTGAAGGAGCTTCCAGAATTTTCGAACTGTACTTAAGTTTTGAGATGTTAGAAGAAAACTACTAAATTTTTTTGTCGTTTCAGATTATTATCCGAAAATAAGCTTCTGGAAATTCATAACAAGATGTTTCTGGGTTTGCACAATTTGAAGGTGTTATCTCTCAACAACAACCAAATTACTTGTGTCATGCCTGGATCGTTTGATTACTTAGCATCACTCCATACTTTGTAATAACTTTTAAATTACTAGAAACGAAACATTTACTGTAACGAAATATTTTAGAAATTTAATTCAAAATCCGTTCATGTGCAATTGCCACTTGGCTTGGTTTTCCGAATGGTTAAAGAACAAGGGACTGAGTGGTTCGCCACCAAAGTGCGCTGGTCCTACTAGAGTTAAAGATGTGTTAATAAAAGAACTACCAAAAAATGAGTTCAAGTGCACTAGTAAGCTTAATTTTTATTATCTTGTTAGTATTATTAATTAAATTTTCTAGGTGATAACGATCAGGGTTGTTTAGGCGAAAACTACTGCCCACCTAAGTGTTCTTGTACTGGCACAGTAGTTAGATGTTCTAGAGCTAAACTAAACGAAATTCCCAGGGGCATCCCGCCAGAAACTTCTGAACTGTACTTGGATATAAATGAAATTACCACAGTTCAAGCGGATAGAATTAGCCATTTGAAGTCATTGACGAGACTGTAAGTAGTTCGTTTTCAAATGTTACAAATTAAACAAAGCCAATTGTTTTCAGAGACTTAAGCAACAACCACGTAGGAATGTTATCTAACTACACTTTTGCAAATTTGTCAAAATTATCAACGTTGATTATTAGCTACAATAAATTACAATGTGTTCAACGCAGTGCCCTTACTGGATTGAAATCATTGAGGATATTGTAAGTATTTGTGGGAAAATAAGAATCTTTGAGCGACAAATCAAAATATTTTAGATCTCTTCACGGGAATCAAATTTCGATGATCCCAGAAGGAACTTTCACCAATTTAAAATCGATCAGTCACATGTAAGTCTTTTCATAAAGTAAATTAAAGCCAAATCTAAATCAAATTATAGAGCTCTAGGGGCTAATCCTCTCTACTGCGATTGTTCATTACGTTGGCTTTCCGATTGGGTGAAAGTGGACTATGTAGAACCAGGAATCGCGCATTGTGCTGAACCACCTAATATGAAGGACAAATCAATTTTGTCAACTCCATCGACAGCCTTTCAATGTAAAGGTAAGTTCATAAATCATAAGACAGATATGTTCAATTGTAAAAACTTTAACGGACAAATTACCAAAATATTGGTAAGCAGCGGCTAATTACAAATCCTTAAATTATCTTGGTGCAGTCGAACAATAATTAATCAAAACACTCGTTACAGGTAAAGTGAGTAATGAAATTCTTGCAAAATGTGATGCTTGCTTTACGTTCCCGTGCAAAAATGGTGGTAACTGCTTGACGCAACCCGAAAGAGACTATGAATGCAAATGCGCTCCAGGTTATCATGGGAAAAACTGTGAATTTATGATCGATGCATGTTATGGAAACCCTTGCAGAAATGGAGCTAGCTGCAAGGTGCTTGAAGAAGGACGTTTCAGGTACTTTGGTACATACCATCTGAATAGTAAAATGTGTAATAATAACTTTTTAGTTGTGTTTGCCCTCCTGGCTTCACCGGATTGAGATGTGAAACTAATATTGATGATTGTGCTGATAACAAGTGTCAAAACAATGCAACATGTGTGGATCTTATCGATTCATACCAATGCAAATGCAACGCGGGTTTTATGGGTAAAGTTTTGCTATTAAGATTTAAAAGCTATTTTGTCTCATTGACTTAAATTATAGGACAGTTCTGTGAAACCAAAATTCCCTTTTGTACTCAACAGTACAACCCCTGCAAGAACAACGCCAGATGTGTCGATCATGACACTTACTACACTTGCGAGTGTTTACCGGGCTTTAAAGGCGAAAATTGCACGATAAACATTGACGATTGCGAAAATAATATGTGCCAGGTAAAATTTATTCGTGGCTTTGGGACATACCTGAGAAACAATTTAACACATTTTATAGTTTACTAAAGATGCAAGAATCTCATATTTTCTGACACTAAAAATGTGTGGATCTCTATGATGTATCATTGCTGGTAATACCAATAATCAGATTCTTTTTATGAAGTGGTTTACAAATATAGTTGTTAGAGCAACGTTACATCATAGACAACACTATACTATAATCGCTCTCAGAAGTAAACATTGAAAGCCAAATTTGGGTTTTCTGTCTTACCAACTAACTACAGCTGCATGTAGGCTGAATGCGTGTATGAATGTTTGCAACTTTGCAAATCTACTATCAATTCCTAAATTTATAGAACGGGGGTTCCTGTATTGACGGCGTCAACGAATATGTTTGCAAGTGTGATGGCGAGTTCAGTGGCAAGTTCTGTGAAATCACTCCTCTAGTCGCTATGATGTACCCCCAAACTTCGCCATGTCAACACCACGACTGCGTTCATGGTGTCTGTTTCCAACCTTCGGGATCCAACGATTACCTATGTAAATGTGCTCCTGGTTACTCCGGTTTGTAGTTATATCTTGGAATTGTTTCCAATATAATACTTGAAATTCTTAGGGAAACGCTGTGAGTACTTAACCAGTTTGAGCTTCGTTCATAATACTTCTTATGTCGAACTGGAGCCATTGAGAACCAAACCTGAAGCAAACGTAACTATAGTTTTTGCAACGACACAACAAAACGGCGTTTTAATGTATGACGGTCACCAAGAACACTTAGCTGTAGAACTGTTTAATGGTCGCATCAGAATCAGTTATGATGTCGGAAATTATCCAGTTTCAACAATGTATAGGTATGTTAGTAATTGAATTTCTCTCCTACGCTCTAAATTAACATATTTTGAAAAATTACCCACAACTATTAGTAAAACTTAAACTTTTCAGTTTTGAAATGGTGGCGGATGGCCGATATCATGTAGCTGAATTAATAGCAATCAAGAAAAACTTCACATTGAGAGTAGATCGAGGTCTGGCTCGATCGATAATCAACGAAGGTTCCAAAGACTACTTAAGACTCACTACTCCTATGTACTTGGGCGGAGTTCCCCCGGAGCCTGGACGTCAAGCTTTTACTCAATGGCATTTAAGAAACTTGACAGCTTTTCATGGTAATATTTTAAAAAATTGACAATAATCGTTCTAATTATTTTCAACAGGCTGTATGAAGGAAGTTTGGATTAACCACAAACAAGTGGACTTTGGCAATGCACAAACTCAACAAAAAGTTCAGCCTGGCTGCGGCATAATTGAAACTGATAAAGATGAAGAGGAACAGCAAGAAGACGAAATGGATGGTATGATTGAAGAACCGGCAAGTCCCCCCGACCCATGCATTCATCATCACTGTAAACATGATAGTAAATGTGTGGCAACACGTAATGGAGAGTATGTATGCAAATGCAAACCTGGGTTTAAGGGAAAGTACTGCGAGCAAGGTGAGGAAGAGTGTAAGTATACAAAAATCAGTACTAACTTTTCATTACTTAGCATGCTCAGCTAGCTAATTGCGCTAAAGCTTGATGGGGCGAATCATCCATTCCACCAGGTGAAGGTGTCGCAGGTTTCTATTTCATTTTGCCCATCATTCATTAGTTCATTGTTTTTATAGTGTATTTGTTTGTGTTAATGACTATTGCAAATTGAGAATTTACGGTTAACTTCAGTCTATGAAAAAAGAACAAATGTTGTGTTAAAAAATTATGTAACAATGTCCTTGCATTAGAAATTACAAATTCATTATAAAGCTAATTACAATATTGTTTTGCACTCCTTAATAATGTCTGTAAATATCAAAATTTGTGTAGTAAACTTTTGTCAGTTTTTCGTACTTTATGACTAGAACCAGTTAGGACACGCTTAACTGTAGGAATCATTTGACTGTGTACTTTTGACATTATCTGTACTTAGTTGTAAAATCGTTATGTGGCGTTTTGATAATGTGTTAATGTATTGTTTTTATCTTCAGCTCCAACTTGCCGTAAAGAGCAAGTGCGCGAGTACTACTCCGAAAACGGGTGCAGGTCCCGAAAACCCCTGAAGATGGCTAAATGCATCGGAGGGTGCGGTTCGAGTTGCTGCCATGCTCGAAAGAGTAAACGAAGAAAGGTAATAACTGCACTTATCCATTATTGGTTGTAACTGACCGTAATTTGCTTCTAGGTGCGACTAATATGTGCCGACGGCACTCGTTACACCAAAGATATAGATATCGTGCGCAAATGCGCTTGTACGAAGAAATGCTACTGACTGACAAACGCCGCTATTCACAATTCTAACACACAACCCGAAGGCGAGGTTGTGCCCCATGCCCATTTCGAGTCTGACCAACTCGAACCCCAACAAGCCCCTATAACTGCCGATCTCAATCAGCACATACTTAACTTGAAACCATCCGTACCATCTACATCACAAGATGAGCCATACAAACTTACGTTCTTCATAGAGAACGACACCAACAATGCAAAACATTTGCAACTGACTGATTTTACCGATTCTCAAAGTCATAGACAAGCGTATAGTAATTATTATGATGATGTTATCGTAGAGAGTTACGAGAATCCTGTAGATAAAACCCAATTCACCAGATATGCGAGAGGAGTAAGACATGAATCATACTGTGTATTATCTGCGCTACTGTATTTCGTGACCATTACCACGTTCGTGTATTTAGCCATTATATGGATCAAACAAAAAATGTACATACGCATGGAACAAATGCACTGGTGGTAACAACAAGAGCCACGCGGATTTATTACAACATTACAAAGTTTATAAATATAATGTTATATTCGAATATTAATTTAAGTAAATATCATCAACTGAATTTTTATACGCTGAAAATTTTATTTATTACTGAATGGATAACTACATGTGCATTAATAACGAAGTCGACACTCAATACTCACAATCAATGACAGAATAAACCATTCACTGACTGTAGAGCAGCCGCCATGTTGTATCCAGTCAAGTGAGTTAGCTAGAGAGATAATATAGACTAAGGAGTTATAGCTGGCACTGCATGACAATAACAACAATTTACTTAGTTGACACTGGACCTTGTTAAAGAGATTGGTCATTGATGCGTGAGATGCGTAGTCGACAAAGCTTTCAAATTTTAATTGTTGCATGCATTTTAGGGAGATTAAACCATTAGTAACTGCATGTTTAACATGTATATTCAAGCGCCTAAATAGTATTATTACATTTAATTAATTTGTTAAGAACTTCCTGTTATTAAAGCACCTCCACCATCAAAAGCTTGAGCGGTTTTAATTTAAAAGTGGCAAAACGATAATAAGCGCTTAAAGTTTGTGTAAACTGCGAAAAGGTCCATTTGAACATGACAAGATGTGTTGTTAATATTAGCCATAGTATAAGTGAAATACTATTTTGACATAATATAAACAACAAATAGAATCTCAGAACTGACTACTGTAACGAACCCCGATTTGTTATAATTGTGAATAGCGGCATGGCCCTTGACTTACCAAGGTTACTAACTTAGAATAGTTTAATGTGTAAAACACTTCGAAAACTTTGTACGTTTACGTAATTTGAAAATATTTAATTTATAACGTAATAACATCACATTACCTTAAGGAAATTAGAGTACCAAAATATATTTTTTTTTCGAAACTCATTTTGATCACTCAATATTGTACATACGTATGTAAGATGGTAAAAATCGTTTGATATAATTCATTCAAAGACTTTATTTAACATTGTATCTTATATCGTTACCATTATAACCGCAATTTGAATCATCTTGCATACAGCTTTAAGATAGTTGCGTTTCGTTCTTACACTCTGTTCGAAAGTTGAATAACGATCTACATTTATTTTCGTGTTATTTATTTTGATTCAATGGAGGAGTGTAAGGATCAATTCTAATTTAAAGATTGTATATTATACCTAATATATGTACTACTCTTAAGTTCTACCTGTTGTAATTTAATTTAGATTTTCCAGACTATTCATAGGCCAATAATATTTATACATACACCAAGTTTTGTATCAGAAAATGTTAATTTATGCCTAATAATTGTAATTTATATCCAAACTTGTGTATAAAAATATATTAAATTTATCGTATATGTTGGGGATTCACTGCACTTTTTAGTGCTAATCACTTTTTGTCTAAGGGTTTCCAGAAAATTATACAAATGAAACTTGTAACTAGAAAATAATCGATAGTTTTTTCTCTCTCCCAATGGAATGGTAGCAATATTGCACAAAATCAAAAACCTTCATTGAAAGAAATGGAAGGGATAAGTAAGATGTATGAAATTAAATTGTAAGGTCCGATTTAAAATAATGACAATGTAATACAACATCCAATACCGTGAAGTACCACTTTCTTATACAAATTCCGTGTTTATAATACAGTTATAATTTTGTTTCCAAGTATAATTATTGTTATGAACAAGTGGAAATAACTTAATCAATCAATTAATTGTGATAAACCAATTGTTAGGCCGTATTAAAACTTAGTTGTAAAAGAAAGTTCCACTATCCTATCAATCCATAATCACTTATTTGAAACAAGTCAAATTTCTGTTTAAAAATGGTAACGCATTTCCAAGTGATAAATTTTTTAAACATGTCAACCGAAATTAGAAAAAATCGATGCAATAGAGGTTGAAAGACGTACAGTAAATAAATTATTGGTAGTAAAATTTCTGTTAAATTTGAAAAATTTCCAATATATTATCATTTTTTCGAAATAGGTAAAATCAATATGTGAGACATTGAATATTTTATTTAAAGAGTTCACTTCTATTCATGTGAAAAATGAATCCGCACATGTTACCCAGAAGTGAGTAGTAGTGACAGAATAGCGCTATATGTGCCCCAGTTTTTAAAAGGATACTGCCATTTCAAATTGCGTTATCAGCATCTGTAAAGCTCGGGTTTGGGTACATTTCTATAACCTATATAAGAGGTACACATCGATAATGGGACCATAATATTTTACATTTTCATTATTAACTTTACAAGAAAAATAATGTGAAGAAACGTGGAAAATCGGCCAAAATTGTTTTGTTTTTGCAGAACATCTGCATATAAGACAAATGCAATGATCTGTTTTAAAATATTTCACTATTTTCTTTAATCATCAGATCTGACTCTATCGCACTATCACTTCTCTCAAATGAAGATGGATTTAAAACTCCATAAATTTTCTACTACTGAGAAGTAATAAAAATTGTGCAGAGCTGGTTTACAAAAATACATTTTTGCTAAGAAAATATTTTTATTCTGAAATTGTAATTCGCTGGTGTTCCTCAAGGAAGCCCATCCTATATATTCATTTACAGTGCCGATCTGCTAACAAATACAAATATTATCACGGCCACGTTTGCTGATGATGATACAGCAATTCTGACATCTATCCAAAATCCCAAAATAGCTTCAAAAATATTACAAAATAACTTAAATAAAATATAAAAATCGTTGCAGAAATGGAAAATTAAAACAAATGAAAGAAACCCATTACACGTAACACTCACTACTCGCAAAGAGAAACATGTTTTCCTGTAAAATCAAATGCAAAAGAAATAAGTAAAATACCATGATATGTACTTAGACAGAAAATTAAACTGGTGAAAACACATTTCTACTAAAACAAAGCAACTGTGTCACAAACTAAAAAGTTGCTCTTGCCTAATAGACAATACTTGAAAACAAAATATTGATTTACAAATTCAGCCTGAAACGCATATAACATATGGGAAACAGGCGTAAACTTTGTGGAAATAATACAGAGATTCCAATCTCAAATCTTCAGCATGATATTGAACGTTCCATGATTTATAACTAAGGAGACCATTCATCAAGATGCTGACTTACCATATGTTAAAGAAATTGTGACGTACGTGAAATACAGGTAGACTATAAGTGCATTTGAATGTAATCGCCAAAAATCTTATTAAAAAAATCTGTGGTGACAAGACTGAGAAGAAAAGTGTCCCTAGATTCAGTTGATTAGTGTTAAGTGAATGTCAAATATACTAATATATTTGTGAACTAGCTAGAGAAATACATACTTAAACCCCAGTTTAGGATGCAATGATAGATGATGAAAAGGGATGTTAAAAAAAATGTTATTCCTACAGTAGGTAGGGCTTATTGTGGTTAAACGCTAGTAACAAGTTATTGTTCTAAGAATTGAAGGCAGTAAACTTCGTCGTTCTTAACTTTAGTGCCAAGTTTCTTATAAAAAATTTCCTTAAAACCAAAAAAAATTGGCGACAGCTTGTACTTGTACTTGCGGGAACAAGAACATTACTTTTAAGGACCCTTCTAGATTGTTTATAGACTTTGATCATAATTCAAATTTTAAATTAGAATCTCGTTATATTCGTTATTATCGACCAGTAGTAACGTAAAAGAGTGCCTTCGGAAGCAGATTTTGGGCTACAAAAACATACATATGTAATTAGGTTAAAAAACTTAAAAGCAACCTAACCTCAAAACCCTTATGGTACAAATCAAGACGGTTTTACGTTATAAAAACACTTACTCGCTATTGATATAAATAAAATATTTACAATTAGTTATAAGAATAATAATAAGTGTAGTTTGTAATTGGAAATAATTTCTAAAGTATTTACGATAACTAACTTCACACTACACACTACAGGAACGCAAGAAAAGTCGTTTTTACACTAAACAAATGTCAAACCAAACGTCAATCTTGAAGCGCGCCCTAACTTCACTTGCATAAAAAATGTAAATCTGTCAAAGAAATAAGATATTTGAAGGAGTGTTTACATTTTCGTGTCAGTTCAGTGATTTAAATTAAACGAGGTGTTGTCATTCTTCTCATGAAAAATGTTTAATTGATTCAAATAATTGTCTTGCTTTTTTACCATTTTAAAACATTGTCATTTACAAAATTTAATGATTTTATGTAGTGTTGTGATTTCTTATATAAATAACGTTTTAATCAAAGGAACGGTATGGGCCAAACCACCAGCGGCATGCCAAGTAAGAGTATTTCTAAGTTGCATGCTGGTATTTATTATTTTCCTTGATTGTCGGTTTTGAGGTTATAATTTTTATTTATTCATGGGACCGCGGTTTTAACGTGTCTGTCGGTTTGACTAGACGAATACAAAATCAGTACTGGCGATAAGCCGATGTTGATAAGCTAGAGAGCAGTCTCCACTTCAAAAAGGTGAAAGGTGAAATTTTGGATGATTTTAAAAATTTATGTTCCAATGAGAGATAACTAGAATTTTTCCATTATTACATAACAAAATCAAAGTCTACAATTACTCACACAACATTTATTAAGTTAATTTTGACGGTTATTCTGGTTTTAATTTTTTCTTTACTTATTTTCTGGCAATCAAAAACTAAACCTCTATCAAGTTGCCCTTAGAAATGAAATTACCTTATTCAATAAAATAAAAATAAATATGTAGAAATCTGTTTTTGTGAGGACTTCGAAATTGATATAGTCGCTATAATGGTAATATTTTTTTTAATTTTGAGAAATAATTAGCTGCATAGTTTATTGGCTTGTATAGTTAGAGTCATCTAACATAATTCAACTTTTTGTGAAATCTTTGACTTTGTTACACTCTCTCCCTAACATAGCGTGTAACAAATGGTTCTTATCATTTTCCATCAGGTGGTCAGAACTTATGAGTTCTGCAATGGTGATTAACGCAAACTTTCATTCAAACCACAGTATATTCCGGCTTTAAGTAGGAGTCGCAGGGTCCATTAGATACTAGTTGATTGCATGATATATTTGGGAACAGAAAAGTGATTTGCGTTTTTATTGCATTTGGGAAATATTTTCTTTGGTGTGTGTGGTTGGGTACTTCAAGGTTTTACGGGTTGCCTATGTACAAGGTCACAATTTTAAACTTGTGATGGGCATTACTCAGTATATATAGAGCTGGATTATCTATTATCTAGGTTAAGCAGGCTAAAGTCTGGTCTAGGGTTCAAATTCTGTAGGCCATCAGCGATCCAAAATAAAATTATCTCATATTAAGGGCAAAAAAATCATTTTTAGAAGTGGTAGTGAGGAATTTTATAAATTGTTTCTTTTGTCCTTAACACCAACGGTAATCCGCCTCTAGGTACATATATATGTAAAAATTTTATTTAAAATTGTATCGATAATATACAGGAGTAATAATGGTGTAATAAGAAACCTTCTTCCCCACCTTCCTTTTGTAAAAATTTTTACTTTTAATATTATTTCCGTTTAGTGGTTTTCAAGGGTAGTCGCATTTTATTTTAGTGTTTAAATTTGTGTATTTTGAATAATTGTTATAATCAATGTTCAAGATAGTTTCCTTTATAGTTATTTCATTGAAGGAACTTGTTCTGGAGTTGTTATTTTTAAAATGTTTTTCTAGGACTAGCCCTGTACTCTTTATCGCATTGGTCTACTTCGAAAATATAACTGAGAACATCTCGCTTCGCTTCGTGAACATTCAATCACAGATTAAGCAACATACACGACTGAAATTTGTTCATTGCTCGTTTGAAGAATGGAACAAAATAATGACTACAAAATTTTGTTTATAGTGCTGTTGTTCATTCCTAAGCATTATGCTCCTTAAGATCCAAATAAATTATTATTTTAACTCGCTTACTGCATTAGGCCTACACACTTTCTTTAAACAAAATAGCAGTTCATATTGCATTTTTTTAACGTAATCTTTTTTAACGAAATTGATCTCGTTTAAATTTGTTTTTAACGACATAATCATTTATTTGTGCACTTCTACAAACTTCTGATTACTGGTGGAGAAATTTTCGACAAAATTTTGATTATTCATTATTAATTATAACTGAAAACCAAACGAGCAAAACAGATTTTTACTTCACGAAACTTTTTGAAGATACATTATTATATGAGATGTTCTTTGGGACAATTATAGTAAGTATATTTAAAAGTAAGTTTATGTATTACAGTCTGATTATTATCTAGGCAGAAGTTGTACGAGGTTATTCTTTTTATTTAGCTTTCTTCATTGTTAGCCACTTCTGTCGTGTCTTTGTCACAATCTTTCTATTTCACTTACCGTAGTTTTCCTCTACTTATTCGAGTTTTATGTTTACTTAAGTAAAGGATGTGTAACGCGATCACAAATTTACTACTATTATGCATTCATTTTTGTTAACAAATTTTTTGAAACATCTTGCATCGAATTATAGGATTTGGTAACATTCCTGCTGGCACTTTAGTTTTAAAGAAACGACACAAAAAATATTATTTAACTTTAATCCAACAAACGTATCACAATTTCTATTTCTATAACGAAAGTATTTATCTCCAAAAATGACTTTCCTTTTTGAAAATCTATTTTAATCATTGAAAAAGTTTCACAGAATCTTTTGAGCGAGGCCAGGTCACGTCCAAAATTGCAAAAAATGTAGCAAACAATACACATTGCTCAGAGCGAAAAACAGATGAAATTTATAAAGATTACTTGTAGTTTCAGTTTGTCATTTATTTTTTAAGATAGTTTAAAGTAGTATTTTTTTGTCTAAATAAATAGGTGGATAAATTATAAATTTTATAATCATACATAACAGTCAGGTACGTTATATCTCTTCTATCAACACACGGGCAGGCATTATACGTGGTGAATAATTTAAATATTTCTAACCCAAATGCAATAGATTGTTGAACCTTAAATATCTTAAAAAAACTCAAGTCACGAGTCAAAAAACAGTGTTATCTCATCTGAATTTAACTTTAGTGAAAATACGTCGATAGTTGTAAGTGATGTAGGATCAATTCTGCTTATCTACATCACTTCGAAATTTAATGATATCTAAAATGTTTTGTATACAAGTTTAAAGAGTTATAACTCCCTTAATATACATTTCCGGCCCCTTATTTGTGCGAATTTGTATTTCTATTTTCTTATCTAGAATTACCACTAAAATTTACTACCATAAAACACTCTGTATATGTTTGCTATAACTTTATTTAGACATCAACGAAATAATGAGTTTAACTTGTTATGTGACAGTCGATAAGTGGAAAGGAAGATTTTTTATGGGACGATTAAGAATTACCATTATATTTCGTAATCCCTACACCTAGGAGTAGATCGAAATTGGATTTTTGTAATAGAAATTAAAAAGCAATCTTATTGCGTAAATGTTTTTATGTCTGTTAGTAACGCATAACGTGGGTGTCAAACTATTGATAAGGAACGGAACAACAGAATTGGCAACGCTTCTTTTGGTACAAAACCGCTTACAGAAGAAGGTTCTGAAAATTACTTTTCAACCTCAGTCATTAATTTAGAAGTTAAAAGTTTCGCAAAAATTTTTTCACTACTCAAATTTGGATGTTGAAGCCATTTTTTGGTCTCTAGATAGGTATTTTCAAAACTGTTTACTCTACTGGTGGATTGCAAATAAATTGAGAAATGTGAATTTTTTGCAATATTTTATATTAAGAGATCATAGTAGAAATTCAAGTGGGTTTCCAAAGCCTATCTTCACAAGTAGAAGATAAAAATTAATCGACTAACAAAAAAATCGCCAAGCTGTTCTCACGCTTTCAACGAACTTCAAATTTTGTGGGGTGGTCACTGAAGGTATGTAGCTACCCGCACGCATGTTGTGTAGGAATAGTCTGCTATAGGACAGGAAAGTAAGAAAGACACTTAGAAAATGCTGAAAGAATCATAATGAAACCAATGTTTGTTTAAATAAAGCACTTAAATTCGACAACTCAATGACTCTCAGAACATCAAAGCATTTCGATTACGTGAAAATAAGATTTTTGAAAATATTACGGAAGAAGGAAGAGGAAAGAAGAAAAAAGGAAAGAAAGAGTTTCAAGCCAGCGACCGAGAAAGCAAAATTTCATATAAAAAATTATTAAGGAATCAAATGTTTACAAAAGCCAAGAAAACGTTCACATTCACAACAGATTTTAAAAATATAGTTTTTGCATAAATTTCCGTTTATGACAGTAAGAGAAAAAATGGGTTTCAACCGAATTCGAAATTTTTAATTGCACACGTTGAAGTTACATGCCTTTTACGTTGTTAATATTTGAATATGTGTCTATAACTTAGCAGAATATTTGTGCAAAAAATAATCAATAAAATATATTTATAAACAATTTAAGGGACATTTATAATACACATGAAGAGGATATGTTCTTTTCACTTCGATTAGAATGGTCAGTCAATTTTATTGATCCTTCCCAATATGCATTGATTCTACCGGTAAGAAGACATAATGTTGCCTCCCACAACGTATGGACTCCTCAATCTTATTTCACACTTATTAACTAAGATTGGGTGCTATTACGTGAATTAGATGTAAGGTCCAGAGGTTGTTGTGTACCGACCTCTGGCCATAATCAGCTGAATTGGATAATTGATCCAGCAATTGTCAAACGTAGAAACGAGCGCTTTGAGCAGACGTGACCAGACGTGTAATCTTCTGACCATCCATCCAACGCTGTAAAACTTACGGTATATAACCATTACCCACCAATAATAAACATCAGCAGTTCCACAGATGGGCGGCAAATGTGCCTGAATTTCGGAGAGAAATGCACGTTTCCAGCTCTTTACTAGTTGATTTGTTGTTGTAAAATTTCTGATAGTTCCAGTCACGTAGTTTCCGTTAATCAAATGATGATGGGATGGATAGGCACTTGTAGACACTATATACGTATATAAATTAAAATTGTGGATCTACTCAAGTGAGGGCGATTTGTCAAGCTGTCGTTCGCAAAGGTAATTTGAATTCCTGCGCGTCTCGGGGAGTTTCATCGAAATTAATTGTTTATGGTTAGTTTTAATTATCAAGCAATTGTGTGAAAATTTGGGAACAACCTAAACACGAACGAACTCCACGTATCTCGAAGCGTACAATGCATAAATAAGTGTTGTTTGAATGATTGTTATTGGATAATTAAGCAAGTTTGTGAATGAAAATGGTTGTAATTACCTGCCTGTTTCACATACACCAGTCCCTAATTTCTCACACTAGCGTGGATGGTGTGTCTGGAGAAATGCCACCTACTCCTGGGTGATCCCATATACAAATGAAAACGAATTATCTCGGTGTGACCAGCGTTCAGCATATTATCCAGCCAGCATACCCACGTTGATTAGAATGCGTCGACCAGCTTCCGGTCTTCTCCATGGTCTCCCGATCCATTCATTCATTATAGCCATAAGTCCACTAGAACCCGCTCGAGTTAATTACCCCATTTGTTTATTTAAATTACACCTCTTCCTGTGACTGCGACTTGGATTACCGTGTAATTCTGACTAATATGAAAAGTTCCAGAATTGTTGATGGCGCATCAATTTATAAGTTGAAAAAATGTATGGCAGCTTTTATGATTTGCAGGTGTATCTAAAATCCCCCTTGAAAATTACAATACCTACGGGTGCCAATTGCTGTGATGAAATGGCTAATAAATTAACAAGTTGTTTGAGTAATTTATATTTAGCGTGCAGTAAAATTTGTTAAGTGGACACTAAAGAGTTTTATTTGTTAATAATAACTGGCAGGAATTTTTAATCAAATGACTTGATTAAATTGCTTGTGTTATTGCAGAGGCGGCCTCCATTATTAATTTATTTCTGAATTTATGGTTTGTATTTTCGGAGTACCATCAGTTTTAGTTTCTGAGTTAACTATATAATAAAGAAATTGGCCCTTGAAACTAGTTTTATTTTTTTAAATACCTACGTAAAAAAATACGTTTTGAATTTATTAAGGTTTAATAAAATCTTACCCAGACCAGACGGTAAATTAAATTGATGCCAAACTGATATTAAAACAGATTTGCTTGTTCTGCATCCGATCATTGTTGGCACAACAAAAATTGCACGATAAATATAGGAGGATAATAATTTGGACTTGCAATCTGAAATTTTACTTCACTTTCAGTACTGGCGTGCTTTCTTAGACCTGAATGTTTAAATATTATTCTTGGAGTGATTTAATTAATATTTAATAGCCATCTTTATATACGTAGTGATTTACTAGAAATTGCTACTTTAACTCCCGGATGAACGTGAAAATTCTTTTAAAAATTGTTTAATTTATATTATGTGAACTTCAAAGTTTTTAACATTAAGTTTCTCAGACCCGGCACCAATCCTGTAGGGTAACGAAGTTAAATTTTCACAGTGATAAAATTAAAAAAAAAAACAACGTATTGAACAAAGTTTAGAAAATTTATAAAATGGCTTGTAGATTTATTCATATTGAATGCTCTTAGTGCTTAATTCCTTTCATAATTCACCTCGATTTGAATAGAAGAAAGATAGCACGCGAGCATCAGTGGCGCGCGGCCCTTCCGTGCCAGCTTTGAAAACCATGCTAGCTTGTTGAACAATATTGTATTATGGAAGATCTACAAATGAAACAGTAATCGATAAAATGGAAAAACTCCGGTTCTCCACAGCGTAAGAAGGTCGTTTTTTGAAATTCTTTTGGGAAAGCTTCTGTCTTTTTGAGATTGCTTGTGGCTATTTTCGATTTACTTAAAAAATGAGGATACAACGGTATTTTTACTATATTATTCTACGTTATTAACGACTATGTGAGAAAAAATGTGAAAAATCGATCAAAGACATATTGTGATTGCGGAACAATGGGCATTAATGTCGCACATTGCAATAAATACAATTCGCGAATTAAAGTTCAAATTACTTGTACATCTTCTTTATTCACCAGACCTGATTCCCTCGAGCTATCGTCTCTTTCCTCAAATAATAAAATGTATGAAAAACCAAAACACAATGGAAGCGTGCGGAACTGGTTTGCAGAGTAAGAAGAAACATTTTTATTGGCGTATGTTGCGAGGTAGGTTAGTTATTAACAATGTAGCAGATGGCATATATAACGTTTGGAATGAAAACTGCTTTTTCCGGACTACCTACCAAATGCAGAAACTAATAGCAAAATTACAAAAATATTTCTAAATAATCTTAATCATAGTTTCTCTTTTCCTTCTTTCTAGTTTTGAAGAGTTGAAACTTGTTTCGGGCTGTTTTTTTTTATCGAATTGTAGTAAGAAAATGAAAAAGACACTTCAATTATCTACTTGAAGTTTATTATGACTTGGTGGAAGTACACAAATAATTAATAATAATAAAATAGTTAAAAATAATAAATTAATTACTTATCAAGTTCCAATATAGATTTGTAAATTGGTCAATGTTCTTGTCTAACGAACCGAAATTGTGTTCTTACATTACAAAAATTACAAATTTATTTGACTGAATATATAAATATCCCTGATAAAATATACTTTAGTTTTACCGAAATATTTTTGGTTTAGAAATGTTATCGACAATTAGTTCAACTCTCATTTTCTTTTTTCTATAACATTATAGATATTCGTTGTTCTAATGAGCTAATGGTTGAGAAATTAAAAAAAAAACAGTTTGGGTAGGTACTTCTCGCGAAGCCCTTCTGAAAAATGGAACAATTGATTAAGGTGTTTGATGATAATAATTATCTCCCTATTTAAATTTGAGATTTTATCTACTGATTGAACTAATCGTCATATAATTAATTAACTAATTATATAACTGAACAAATAGAAGACGAAATCCATGTTTAGAGCAAACAAAAGGAATGAAAAGTAGCAGAATATTACGGAAATACTGCAAAGAAATAATCGAGGAACCGAAGATTTTATATAAAAATTTGTCTGTGGATTGAGGTAAGTTCTTAGTGTTCGAATCTGATAACACTTGGGTTATTCCCACTTTTCAAATTATTGCTAATTTTTTATGAATTTTGTCAAGTTGGTGGCATTTTGTAATTCAGTAAGTATTCCAAATTATATTTTATCTCCGTAGATTCCACTTTCAACATCATTTATAGAATTTGCCTTTACCCGTTTATAACTGTTTTTTAACTTTCATAATTTTATGACGCCTTTAGCGATACCATTAGTAGCCAACTTTCGTTCCTCTACTGGTTGATAAATTTGAATGGAAATTGTTTTGTAGAAAATTTTCTAAAAGAAGTGCAACACCGGCGACTACTTCGTGGAAAGAAAAAAGCTGATTATAAAACGGTGCTAAAATTACGGTTAGATCAAGGATGAAACTGGAATATATTTTTAGGGAGGTGGAAAATATGAAATAAAAGTGAGACAGTTACATGAAGACAAGGTATTCATTGAAGATGGAATTGACGAAGAAGTAAATATATAAAAACCCACTCAAAAGTAAAAAACGATTTAAAAAATTTAGTTGCATAAAATGTAAATCGAATAAGTCTGGTTTTCGAAATTGTAAATATTTACGCAACCAAACTTTTGATATATCGCGAATTATTTACAAAATAACTGGAAATTAAAAACAGGACGGCTGAAATTTATTACCATATAATTTTGTAAAGTTAATAAAGTATCGATTACGTGCAAAAACTGAAGACTCTTCTCATGTAAAATTCAGTAGTTATCCTGGATTAAGACATGACTGCAAGGTCTATCGACGTTCATGCGAAGCGTATCGGCTTTAACTGAACTAAATAAGTGTTTTCGTACAAAGGTGTACAGTGGTATTATTACATTTCTTCATGTACCATAGATTCAAAGAACAAAACCAGTACCGTAAAACCGCAAACCGGATAGAAAATATCAGATATACTTATTCATCTAATTATGCTGCAAAAAATTATATGTTATGAATGGAACCATTAAAGGTAAACATTCGAAAAGAAAACGTCCGCAAATGAAATCAGAAAATCATCAAGAAAATCAGGAGCACTACAATTGAATGAAAATCAGGATTAAAATTGATTTACTACTAGTTGAGGTTGCGATAAACTCCATAGTGAGAAGACGACAGAATTTGGTTCTAAGACTCATTGAAACACAATTTCATTAAAAGTAATTTACATAATATTACAATAAACAATCATTAACACTTTAGTCTGAAAGAAAAACTTGATTTACCAAAAATTATTTATCTAAAACAATTAGGATGAGAAATTCTAGCTCAAGTTTACATTTTTTTGTTAAATTAGTGTTATAGGTTAGTATTAGCATGGTGTGACATAATTCATATATTTATTGTACTGAATATAGAACTCCTCAAACTGTGCTTCCTATGCATTTGTATCTTCGATTACACGAACTTGAGGGGTTTTGTTTTATGGAGGTGTAAATAGCGCTATACAAATACAGCAACCGACTACACACAGACAACTGCTTCCGTATAGAAACATATTTTCTACATTATCCTGTTCCAGTTCCTCGCATCCTTTCCCCATTTCACCCGTCATATCCAACATCTGCGTGTGTCTAACAATTGCTGTTGGACGCCAACATCGACGTGAAGCATCCCGAAATTATTCGTGCATTGTGTCCAAGTTTAGCCTGCGAGCATGCAAAAGAGGTAAAAACGAACAACCACCTTTATTTTAGGACTGGACGTCCGACACTTTGGTGTTGAAATTAAATTCTTCTGCGTGTTATTTTGAAGTAAGAGGTCATCGTTCTTCGGTGCCATCAAGTATTTTGAGAGTGTCTCAGAACTAATTTTGTCTATTTCTGCCTAGCAGTAAACTCCCGATGAGTTATTGATATTGACATGATTTTTCGAAACACTTATAATTAATTGCTGCTACTAGTAGCTAGGATGGTTAATGTGGTCCACTGCAATCCAGCATCTGTCCCGGAATTTTAACAATGGACAATGGTCTAGTATCATACATGCACCCTCCTCGATTTGTGCATATGTACGCAGCATTTCGGTATTCGATATAATGTATCAGTGTGTGTGGGAAAGCGATGTATGAGAATGCGAA
Source organism: Pyrochroa serraticornis (assembly GCA_905333025.2). Classification (NCBI taxonomy): domain Eukaryota; kingdom Metazoa; phylum Arthropoda; class Insecta; order Coleoptera; family Pyrochroidae; genus Pyrochroa; species Pyrochroa serraticornis. The sequence continues at coordinate 41,610,105 of HG995152.1, forward strand.
ATGTATAATAATGTGGTTGATTGGATGGGGTGCATTTTGTTTGCATGCTAACGGGAGCAGACGCGTGTCCGGCAGCTGGTTTACGCCACCCCAGACACAACAATTCGAAAACCTCTTCGACGCGTGTGCTACGTAATTTGAACCCATCAACTTCCCAACTTCCGTTCTTTATCCGCATATATCAGCGATTCGTTAATATATTTTAGAAATTGTTAAATTTTCCGTTAGTTTACAGGGTCGAAACCGTACAGATGCTCCAAGTTAGACCCCATAATTGAATAGTCCTGATGTACCTCTCAAAACTACTTCCAATTAGTGTTTATAAAAAATCTTGTCTCGCATAGTGAACCCTAACGTCACAGGTGGAGTGGACTTTTGGACTCAAAGTATTAGAAGGAAAACTAGCGAATTAGAAAGAATGACCTAACAGCAGCATCAAATCGCACTAATGGTTAAATACCAATGCAATATACTTTTGTTCATGTTATTCAAGGTTTATTCATAGTTAGATGCATTAATTGTTCTTGACATTCATTGATGTAGCACGCTTAATGTTCTGCAGAAATAACTCAATTTATTTGTGAAGGTACTCTTTTAGCAGAGGAAAGTTTACCAAGTACCAAGAAAAGACGACCATAATCCTTTCACTCAATGGCCTGAATTTTAGTTTTTGATGGGTAACCGATTTTAGTTATTATATCATTCAGTATGTAAAGGTCATTAATGTTACAAATAATTTGTTTGTATTTTTTAAAAGTGTGGTTAATAGTAACAATTTGTATGGATTAAGATAAAGTCTAAATCAGTTCATTTGCTGCTCCATGGCGTGCATTCGCCGCAACCTTAGCTTGTGCAACCTTCACCGAGACTGGTTATTTACAGAAATTAGTTATGGGTTTCAATTGAGATATATCCAAGTTAATTTAGATTTAATTTTGCTTATTTAGACAAATTGCTTTGCGCCGTCATGTTTCGAAAAATCTGTATCTCACTTGCTTGACCCAGGATGGCAAAATTTACTCAAAAAAGACATTTTCGTTACATCTCCCGGGAGAATTTACAAATCAAACAAAATTAAATTTTTCTAAAGTTCATTTTATTTAAAGATACCAGTGGCGTGCAATAGGCTTATTTGGTAATTATTATAAAAAAATTATGTTTTTTCCAACTTTATTCCCAATTTTCCGATATTCTCATTGAATTTAGAACCGCTTTTACTTTTCGGACTAATGATTGTAGTTCCAAAGATTTTTGCTTTTTTAGAAGAACACAAATTCGCTAATGAGCAAAAATTATTTAAAAGTTGTTTGTAAGTCCCAATGATTGTTCGCGAAGTTGAAATGATGCTGCGACATTTTATAAACGATAATTATGCAGATTTAATTAATTTTTTTTACAATGGGCTCAACTATTTTGAAATCATTTTTATCAGAGTTTTTAAGAAACTTTCTAGTTTTTGTGAATTTGGACTAAACACAACTAATATTGAACAAGTCGAGATAGCAATAGGATTTTTCAAGCTTTCGATGCCAATCAACAATTCAGTAGACATCTGATCCAACTAGAACATGTTTTAATCAAAAGTCTTCCGAACTTTGAAAATTAATCTCTGACCGTTTGCAACCTGTTGCAGGCTTGCAGTCAAAAGATGCAGAGAGAACGTTAAATTCCTGTAAAATTCCATTACGGTTGATCCGCAGCTCTTGCACGAAATTTTGTGGACAAACGAGACACTTTATAAAACTTGGGATAATTAACTATGACTTACATGGGATATATAAATTACATGTATGATCAAATAAAAATTTGGACGCTACTGGGCCTACTTCAAAAGGAATCTGGTTGGGAGTAATTAGTAATAATGTTTCCGGAGCACATTTTTATCACCACGTTTATAAGCGGGGTTATTTCTTCATTTTCTTATAAACGATTTTTAAGACTTAATTGAAGATTTGCCGCTTTCTTTATTGAAAAACTTGCAATATTGAGAGTCATGAAAACTTCGTCAAAAAGTGACACCTTTAAGAAAGATCAGTTTTGAAACTTCAAACATCTCACTAAAGGAATGATAGATGTAAGTAAATTACTCCAAACCCCCATATATTTCTACACCTGTGATAACTCTTCAACTGTTTAGCGATGCCTTGAGTAAATACATTGTTACAAATGTAAGTTCTAATGACGGACTTTTAAGAATTTGAAAAAAAATTACTTAATGATCTACCATTTGTGTCGAACTAATGAACCTTATAGTTGAAGAAAACTTCGACTTTGTATAATGAATCTATTCAGTACTACCTATCAAGTTTCTATTCAATTTGTGCATGTTTTTTCTCAATTTGTACATTTACAGGTGTTTCAAAATTGACACCCATACTTTCTAGATTTTATTTTTGGAATCTGAAAAAAATGGAAAGCTAAAAGTGAAACTTTCTTAACGAGTTATTGAGAAATCACTAAAAATAATTTTCAAATATTTGCAACTTGGCTGATGATGTGTAGTTTATTAACAATCTTTAATTTGGATAATTTGGTTCTTCGAAAAATTTTTCTAGAATTAAGACTTAAAAGCGACAAATTGTTAAAATTGTTCACATATAATATAAAACTTTGTATTAGTTTAGCCCAAACTCATGCTCACAAAAATTAATTCAGAAATCATTACAAAGGAGTGGCTGGTTTACATTTCAATTTTTGCATCATGAGGGTGTCCCGGTAATAATCAATTTAGGTGGATTATAGTCAGGTAGCGTTGATAATAACTCACAATTTATTGAAAAACTTCTCGGTGATTTACAAAGAAAAATATAATGAAAACTGATAACTTACACGAGTGGGCTGATGGAAAACTAGTTAATCCGTAATTGATCGTAACAAAGACAATAGTCCGTAAATATTTAGGTTGGATTATGAAATAACTATAAAATTCCCCCATATCTAACAATAGAAATTTCTTATACCTTGAATTTTAAATGCGATAACGTTTCGCTGGTAGGTAGATTGAATTGTAAGTTTCAGTATGAGGAAGCACCATCATATTATTGTGTACGAACGAAAAAAAATTCAGTAAAAATGTATCTAGAAGTAATGAACCTTGAGCTTCATAACTCACTAGATATCCTTTAATATCTTTTGGGGGATTGAATTTTTGAAAAAAGATTCTGTTGTAGATGTTGAGAATCTCGTAGCTTGTAATCGCTCTGCATTGGAATTAATAAATGGAGAGATGCTAGAGAAATGTTGATTTTTTTTTTCTTTACCATGCTAATGTTTATCTTGAAGTAAGAGGAAATTAATTTTAATTTTCTTTAAAAATTAGTATGTTGGTTATCATTTATTATAAGTAATCATTCATTTTCTTTTTTCTCATTAACTAGCAAAGAGCAATCAGAAATTTTATGACACTTTTCTTTCAATTTGTTTTTGGTTTCGAAATGAAATCCTAAATATGCAGACTTCGGTTTTAAACATTTTAAATGTATGAAACATAAATTTGTAAACAAACACTAATTATCAATTAAACTTATTAAATTTCGCCATAAACAAATTTCTTTTGTACACGAGAAAAACGCCGTAGCTTAAAAGATATTTGATAATAACTAGATTGTAGTTCAATTGGTTTTTTAAGAGTTGTTGTTAATAAAGCTTTAATCAACATGAGAAGACGTTACTAACACAAAAATATTATTAGAATTTTAATTGTAAAACACCCCAGAATGGTGTTTAAATAAAATTTTTAAACTAGTTAATCAGACCATAATTAAGAACCGTCTGATGTAAGAATGTTTTACTCATCGAGACTTATAATATTGATCAGTATTGATGCATTATGACATAAGTTACAAGCGAGGTAGCAAGTTTTTTTTTTCTTCTCAAAGATAAATAGTCTTTTTACACACCTGTAGCTTTCATTCTTAGTATTTCTTTCATAAGTAGGTACCATTTTCCACGAATTCTTATAAGTTTACTGCCTCCGGCGTTGACCGAAACGGGATGTTGAGACATGTGCAATAATTTGGCAGCGCATCCAACATCTTTTGAGGGAGGGCGGTATAATAGGTAACACTATTCTTCAGGCAGCACATGTTAGGCGCGTGCCTAACTGTTGAAAAATAACCAGGTATTAACAGACCATGTGCTTACCGGCCCCCCATACTCCTTACAGATAATAACAACAAGCCGTATGCATAACACACTAACAATAATTTAAATTAAATAGTAGGTATTGTGGCACGAACCGGCTCAAAGAAAAACAATCACTTCCAAGTGCATGAGGCATTGTTCTAACAATTATTGTTCTTGTTTTGAGTATCTATTTTGTTTTAGCGCTCTATTGTTCTTCATTTTTTTTAACATACTATTTGTAACTTAGAGAGTGATATTTTAAAGTTGAAGATATTTTGTTGCAATTCTGGAATTACTGTCTTGAAGAATCTTTTTATAATTGAAAACTTTGCCAATTTAATTTCTTTGCAGGTTGAGATGTTTTGTGATAAATTATGTTTTGATTCGACTATCAAGGACCATCAGCCGGAACTTCCATTCACCCCTGTTTATGCAGCTTCCGTTCATATCGCCGCATCTGTTCTCCCGGATCCAGTTATCAATGTTCACATTAAACTTCTTATTGTGGCTTACCTGAATGTTTCTCTCTTGTGAGGGGGCAATTCAGACCCGTCTGCATCTTATTGTAGAGGTGAAAATTGCCCACCCCTATCGCGTTCACCTGGGATCAATGTGCACTTCACCCCTAAATTTTCTCCCCTCGTATATTCCAATAATGCATGGGTATGTATGGTGTATATTGTTTTCATCCTGAATTTCGATTTTGTCACCTGGATGGGTGGCTTGGTTTCAAATTTAGAGGAAAGTATTATAATACACTTTCGATGGTTATAGGTAAGTTTTTAGAAATGCATAACATCTGTCTAAAAACGGTCATGGTGGTAGTTACTACTTAACAACTACTTAATAAGAGCACACATATGGAGGATGCAGCTTTTATTTCCTGAAGACGCCTTCTTTGATTGCGCCATTGCTTAGCTGCAGGTGAAGATTTCTATTAAAATTTCAATTATTTTACTTGGTTTGGAGATTGCAAATTTTGATTGTTTATACAATTTACGACGTCAACGGATCAACTTGCGTGCACTTTACGACTTGGGAAATTGTGCAAACAGTGTAACTTAAGATTGGACATTTCCTCTCGTTTGTTGGGTTTAATTTATCTCTGTAGAATTGCCTTTTGACTTTCAGGCGCTGTTAAATTACCGATAAAAATGAAGTATTTTTGTTTTTGCCTGGAGTTGCGTGGTTCTTCTAATTTTATTTCTTATTTTTAGGATTTTATGCTGGCATGTGTCATTAATTTCCATCGTCATACTTACGTTAAAATTCCCTTTAAATTGCTTTTAACGCGGAAAATTGTTTTGTAATAAGGAAATGGAAAACCGGCGACTAATGTTATCCATCATTAATAATTCAATTCGTTATGTGTACTTACACAATTTGCGTTGAAAACTGGATCAATGGAGTTTTATGATAACTGGAGATGAGACAGCTGAACCCTACACCTTGCTCCGCACGAATGTCTTGTGGTAATTTCAGGGCACCTGTTACGACCTTCTCAATTTTTAATCCATCAAGAAACAGGTGTATTTTAGAGTTACTGTAGGAACAGAACCCTAGGTACCTAAATTTCTCTGGTATGTTCTACGGTACTTAACTAAAATGCAAATTTTACTTGTAAACAAGCAAACTATTTAGAAATTGATTTACCTAAGCAAGTAACAAACTTTTGATGCTTGCCTCAAGTATTCAAAAAAATAATTAAACTCACACTGTATAACCGTTTAACTGTAAATCTTATGAGATAAGTTGAAATTCTATCTATATTATGCTTTGTTGTACTGAAGATAGTTTAAGATATTTCATGCGAATCACTTACTTCGATTTTGGATGAAGAAGACTGTTGTTCTTTTGGATAATATTCAAAATTTTGAAGGGTCGTCTTTCCATGAACTGTGATTTCCACAATTAAGATCTTAAGTTTGATTAACATCCTTAGTTTAAACTCAGTAATACACATTTTTCTATTTATTACATCCGATGACCATTACATTATTATTATTATTTTCTTCTAAAATTTTATTATATTTAGTGGCTCTATAACAAATATTAAACAAAAGCCAAATAATTATATTAATACGTACATATTAATTAACATTATTTATATTAATTTTTAACAAATATTATGTTTGTATTGTTAATATTACTATACATGTATTGTTCAACATTAAATATTATACATTACAACAACTTTATCTCCTATCCATTTTCACCAAATACCAGGAAAACTAACCTAAGAAGGCAAATTCGTAGTATTCTTGTAAAGCATTTCAATTTGAGCTAATGTCATAGAATCTCTACTTTCGCTTTGAAACTCTTTGATGTTTGTGTGAGATATAATGGCGCCAAGGAGTTAAAATTAAACATTTTTTTTATATGACTGTCACAATATCAATATTACTGTGGCTTCACAGTCAGTGTGGTACGAATGGATTTAAATAAAACTAAAATACCCCGAAAACGTGAACAAGAGATGTACGGTGTTGTGGGCTGGCTTGTCCTGAAGGTGGTGACCAGGCGAAGGATGAAACTGGGAGTGGCAACCCGATATCCAGAGATTGCAGAAAACTCAAAGAGAGTGGAATTATGATTCGAAAAGAACTTATAAAAAGTTGGAAAGTTAGTGAAAAGAGAAAAGTGAAGAATGAAAAAAAACTGAAATATCTAGTGTTAACATTATGACCGAAAATAATACCTCGTGTGTTGACGTTTTCTTAAGGAAACTCAAAAAAAATCGAAATGTTTGATCTTCTGATCAAGACGACAAACGATATGGGCGAGTTAGAATGGTTTTTGGGTCTTGAACACAATCCTTTTCAAAAATTAACTCACAAGCAACATTGCTCAAAGTTAGTCGGCCCGATTCATCGCTAATTTTTTTATTTTCCAAGCACTTCATTAATTTCAGTGAAACTGAAATTCCCTTTGCTAGTACGGATTCCCTGAAGATTAGGATCAAAAAATGGCTGATGTTTCGGTGAAAATTTAGACCACTTTAGTAAGTCAAACCTGGAAGATTGTCATTAATCTCTTCATTGTCACGTTACATATTTTCTCTATTCTATTAGAAACATATGCTTAAAATCAAATAGTTGAAATTGATATTTTTTTACTGTTTTTTATATTTTTGCTATCTCCAAAACAATCCCATTTCTAAATAAAAAAATTAAAAATGTTTTATAATTATCGATAATGTAGATTCGGAAAATTTGTGTAACTACTTCCACTTTTTTAGATGTGTCTAAATCTGGATGCTTTAAATCTGCCATAAAACCACATAAATTAATGGAAGTTATTTTGAATCAGTTAAATAATTCTAAGTTGACTACAAAACTTTTTTATATTTATTTTCATGTATAGTTGCCACTCATGCAGAATTTTTTTTCCAATATTGCATTTTTATTAAATGCTACTCTTCGAGTTCATGGACTTTAATAGTAATTAAAAATTAGTTTGGATAAATCATTTGCCAACATTGTAGTTGAAAGAGTTGATATCTGTTCATTGTTCTCATACATGAAAACTTGAAATTATAACATAACTTCAAATTTTTAGGAAGTCAATCACTCATTTTGCAAAACTACATTGTGCTTTCAGGGACAAAATTAATTGTATTAAAAGCAACAATCAGAGTTAACCATTAAATTTGATTTAGCCCAGTTTTTTGCTTTGAATATTTCAATCAAGTCCACTATTATTAACGACTTGCATTAACCCCGAAACATTTAGCATGGGAATTTTGTAATCTTCATTTGTATTTAACATTCATCTTCACTATCATGTTATAAATGGAAAACAACAATATATTCATTTATTACAAGATCGCATATTGACGCTGCCATTAATAACTTTACCATACCGTAATTATTTTTCGTGCCCTTTCTAATATTGGCATCAATCCTGCCAATTCGCCTTGTATATTTTCATGGACAATTCGATTACTCTCCTGCGAATTAATCGTCTGCGTATGCATGAGCATAAAAATTCTCCAACACCCGTCACCTGCTTCTGGTCAATATACGATTATCGCACAGATCGTTAAGGTGAGATGCGGGCAGTCGAAAAGCAGGTGCCCTATACGGCTTTTTAGTACAAAAATTTGCTTATATCCCAATATAACAGGAAATTTTTTTACGTGTTCTTAAGTTTTTAGCCTTCTTGGGCTGAACACATCAGCCGTCAGCAGACCGTGGACATTGGCTAAGCCTATTATTTACGAGGATTATATTAATTCACGCTTTTGCAAATTACACCTGGCTAAATTCTTATTATTCAAGGAAAAGAGATCGCCACAGCCACAACCAATTTGGCGATAAAGCTGACAACCATCGGATTGTTTCAGCAATTTGACAATTACAGCAATAACTAAAATACTATTGTTTCGAAAAGCAAATCGTGACTTCATGTTGGTTTTGTCACCGAAATGGGCTAAATTGATAGTTTCTTTCAACGAAATTTTTCATGCTCCAGATGCGTTCTAGACTCCACAATTACCGCCCGTTATATACCTGCGGTAATGACAAGCAACAGGCTGTTTCCCTTTATCGTAAATAAGCGAAAGCGTACCCCCATAAAACGTATGGCTACCTTTACGGCCCGGGAACTCCTGAAAGATTGCCTCCCTCAGATGGCGAACATGTGTATAGAGACACAAGTTCCCAGGGCTGCCACCATTGTGTAACAGATCATAAGAAATACCGAACAGTAAATGCAACAGCTGTAGCTTCTCTAAGGTGCAATTCTTGGTATTTCCAAGAAGCGGACGTGCTTTTTAGCTAATTTGCGGGTGGTAAATCCAGCCGAATATTGGTTTACTGATAAAATCACCAATTGCTATGGTTCTGAGTAATTTTTTGTGTAAAGACTATCATCATACACTACCACCGCTATTGTTGCTATAACAAATGTGTTCAACATCTTTTATCACTTTTTATTTGGTTCTTTACTACACTCTTTCTTCATGTGTTAATTTCTTGTAGCTATCTCAAGTCAAAGCTGTTTAGATTAAGGGCGAATGGACTGTGGTCTCGCATATGCCGTATGTCTGCACGTCACCTGCTTCCAAGTCTCTACCTCCAGGAGATGCTGTGGTAACCGTCGCGGCAGGTGGACGTCACCAACGCGTTCTGCCGCTTGTATTGCTTGACTTCTTTTGTTTTGTTCCGACCGCAAAAATAGTACGTACTAGTCAATTTTATATTATTAAACGTGTCGTAAAACTTTTTAATTTGCTATTAAAGTGGAAAGGTGCACGTCTATTACGATGTTTTGTATTTTTTCTTTAATTTTTGTACTCGTCAACACATAATTTTTTTACACCAATAATTTAGCGTAAACTAGATATTTATCTGTGTAATTACCTACTTATTCTACCCCCATGACGAAAGATAATTAGTTAAAAAAATTAGCGGGTGAAATTGTTTCTGATTTTTATTTGTACCATTGTTGCTTTCTTCACCTGCAGAAACCTTCATGACTTTGATGAACAATTACCGTATCATCGCTTCGCCCGACTTTAAAAGATTGAATATCATTAATAATACGCTTTAAAAAAGCATTTTTTTTTCGGGAAGCACCCCGTTCTGTAAATGGTGATAGAACTTCGAAAATAATAGATTAAATACAAAAGACAAGCAATGCATGTGACATTTCTTTGCCATTTTTGTATTTTATATTTTAATATTTTTTTAGGTCTAGTTCCGATACGTTTCTTTGCCTGTAGTTGCACAATTAATGAACGATATCTTTAAATTCATATTGTGAATGCAATCTTCTTGAAAATGATGTTAAATTAAATAATATTTCACTTACATGGAACTTCTGCCAAATAATTTGCATTTAAAATGCAAGGTGAGCGGTAAGTTTTCTCGACGACTGAATTGTTTATGGTCAACCTAAAAATTGTGTCGAAGTAGAAGTGCATAGACAATTTCATCACAAAAATCCCGTGTGTCTTTTAATTGGAACAAAGATAATTAGAAATGGTAAGTAAATATTCTTTGGGAAAAACAACAACTTTATTCACTCCGATCCGATTAGATTTTTAACAATATTATTAAAAACTTATTTATAACAAAAAGTTATCGACCCATCACAATGATTTTTCTGTGACTTCACAGAATTTCATGATATTTCTAAAAATTCAATCAAATTCTACCAAATCTCACATAATTCAGGAAATTTCAGAGATTCTTTCGAATTTCTTGAAACATGTTTATAACATCAAATATTCAAGCAAAATTTACAAAATTTCATTGAGTTAGCTTGTTAGATACTCCAAATTCTACAGAAATGACAAAATTTACTTAATTTTTTTATTCGATGCCTTTTTTGTGAACCTCAGAGTAGTTTGACAATAATAAATCTATTTTGTCATCTGCAGCATGCCTGAGAAACTTGATAGTTAATTAAGTATACAAAAATACTTTTAACTTACATAATATTACACGAGGGTGGCGATATCATTAACCTCTAAAGAAAGTTGTCATAAATTTACATTATGCTTGGAAATCTATAAAATAAAGAAGCTGGCTAAGATAATGAAATCATTCCACTAGCTATTCTTCATGCTCTAACAAAATAATAATAATTAGTAATAAAAGAATTGCAAAACAAATTATTAATTATATTGCACAGTCCTGTAAGTGGTCGATAACAAGTTAATTGATGAGAACTTAATTTCACTCCCAAAACCTGGAAATTAAAAAGAACTTAGTACATGAAAAGAACTTGCAAATTGAACATGATTGAAACAAGCGACAATGAACGAAGTATGCATTACATGCCGGAAGATGTTAATCTTGAAGCAGTGGGTTTTCGTATTTACGTTTTCTACTATAAAAAAATATTGGGTTCACTCGAATGAAATACTAACTTGGAACAGGCTTTGGAAATATCATGAAGATATGTGTAATAACAAAAGTCAAAAATTCAGATTGAAATCGAACCATTGTAATGGCTTTCGTACGTGAATGAAATTTAGAGTCGACACCTTATTTTTTAAGAAGACAAATTTGTTATAGGTAAACCATTGCTTTTTTATTTATCCTTACTTTGGATGTATGAACGTTAAAAATTTGGTCATAGATATTTGTATGAAATTTTGAATTTCTGCAAGTAATGTAAACAAGGATTTCACTGAAGCGAACAGGTAACCGAACTAAAAGCTCAAGTGACTTTCCCATGGTTCCAATCATATGTTTTTCAGTAAAGGTCGTGGGTAGACTTTAAATCTTCTGCTGACAATGTCATGATCATGACGTTCATCAGCTGTTCCAACCTTACCTAACGTTGCACAAAAAATTAACCAGCAGAAATTTTACCTTATTACAGGTACGCTTAAAGCTCCTACTTGATGGAGGTACCTGATTCGGCCAAGGCAAGGTCGAAGTGGCGCTATTTTCTAATATAATGCATGTGGTTTACAATGGATGAACGAAATGAATGGATCTAAGAAAACCGTCCTTTCAGTCATGTTTACGTCTTGCCCTCCGGGTTGCGCAAGACAAATATAAAAGACACGCTTCTCGAAGAACTTTGGAAGGAAGTAATCCATTGCGCAAATTTTTTTCTTGTATTATTTTTAAATTTACGGCTAATAATGCAACATCATCTTAGGTAGCCGATTTTGAAACATCAATTTGAAATTAACATTTATCATTTAACAGATCACTACATTTCGAAAGTCATAATCGACTAGGTTAAGAAATAGATAGAGTATTTTTATGATTTTGTGACAATTATTTATAAAACAATGAAATTTACCTTGGGCAGTTGCGAAGCTTCTTGGGTCGAAATGGCACGACCGGAGCGTGAAAGAATTGCACAACAAAAGTGGCCGAAGGCACCAAGTTCGAACTGTAAAGTGTGCTTTGCACGTGTGCCTTACCTTTCTTGAAGATTTCTTATAAAGACCCGACTCCCAGGGAATCACCTGAAAGGCACAAGTTCACATTCTGAACATTCTCAAAGCAATATAATCAATTTACTTCAGCTGATTTAACACGTATTCTGCCAATGATGCAACAGGCCTGTGAGCGAGGGTGGGAATTTATCATGGCATGAAAACCTTTTCATGTAACATACTTCAAGATAAACGATTAAATCCGCAATAATATTGAACATTACAAACAAAATTTTCCAAATTTCCAGTTAATCAGCAGAGCTGCTCCACAACATATTTTACTGAAACTACGTCGATTATTAGGTTGTTCTTTTTTTAAAGGCCTAACGAGATCATTTTGCTAACGTGTCACTTACAGGAATCTTAAAACATATGTTTAACATAATTCTCACATCTATCGTAAGTTTTTACAGAGCTGCTGAATACCTTGGGAACAAATTTTTAATGCTCGTTTTTTTTTTGGAGCTAACCTGCAAGCTTAGCTATTTGTTATTAATCATTCCGGTATAGAAGTTAACAACATTGGATGTTCATTAATGACTCAGCAATAGTTTCAACGTTTTATCAATAAATTTCACCGAGGAATCCAGTCAAGAACATGGTACAGTCATTCTGATAAGACTAACTTTATTTATTGGGCGACAAAGCCGGTCCATATAAGAAAGAACATCCGCTCGTTAAAGCAGATACCGCGTCTAATTATATTTGTTGAATTGTTTGTCATCTGTAATAATGATAAATGTAATTAAACATGTGTGACCATTATGACATTTATACGAGCTCTCCATCGCACTATTTAAAAAAAATGGCCCTGATCTTTTGCGATTAATTAAATAACCGATTCTCTCTTACCCACTTGTCTTGCTTTAATACGCACTTCCGGTGCCCATTTTTCTTTTAATAATTACATCAGTCCTGTTAATTAACCCAAAGTATGGCTAATTGAAGTAATCTCAAAAAGACCGGGAGCTTAATTTTTCGAAATAAAGGTAATGAACGTTGGCGGCCGATCCAACGGGTCAACGAGTGACCCGTATTCTTGTTTTTACCCGCGACTTCCGCTTCAGAACGTTTATTAAACAGGAGTGCCTATTAAGCAATTGTCAACCCCCACATGTGTCGAGGAAATTTCTTCATGCTCAGCATTAGGTAGGAATTTTTATCTTTACAGATGATGCTAGGTAACATTTTTTAAAAGTTAATAATTGAGAATTTTCTTTATTTGAATGTCACTAAATTTGGGAGAGTGTTAGTTTTTAAAATTTAATTATTTAATTTTATTTTACACGGCTCAATTACAGTAAGGATTTGCAATTTCAAATTCAATTCTGATCGAATTTGAAAAAGCGGATTAAAGATTTAGTTGCTAATAGCTTTACATTTTTTCGTAAAATTAAATTCCGCAAGTGGGAATTAACGCATCAACTTCCTGACCGATCTATGCAAATTCATCCGTTACGCTTTCTTGAAAGATCACTGACTTTTCAAGATTGAACCAAGACAGATAAATTATGTGTTAAAAATTCAATGCTCCCAAAGAGCACTATAATAACTAACGAGATATGAGATGCTATTTTGATAATCTCGTTAATTATTATTGTTTGTAATAGTGAAACTTTTTATTTTGATTTTTAATTTATATTTACATGTTCATATCGGGTAGAAAAGTTGGCCGCCAGAATTAATTAAGTTCTGTACTAGACAAGTACTCATAAACTAGTTAAGAACACATAAGCTTGCAAAAACGCACTCATGTATATTATGCATGCAAGTAAATAAAGCAAATAATAATCCCAGATTTATAGTTATGCTGAAGCGATTAGAAGCCGCATTAGTTAACTTGCAAATTAGTGGAGATAATTTTTTTAGAGAATGAAACCTCTGTGCAAATATTTACTTCATTTAAATTTTTATATTTGAGCTCCATTTTAACCCTTTATGCGGCAAAACATACAATATGTGCAAAAACTTGCGGACATTGTTAAAATATTTTATTATCATGTAAAATTTGTTTGCAAAATTTGAAAAACTGAGGCATATAATTCTAAATTGAAAACTAAATAGTTTTTCTGCTCTAAACCGTGTTAGGGCTCGCATTAATGTACTGTATTCAATTAACTTTTTTTGTAAAAGGTAAATCCTTACACCTGAGCCATTAAAGGAAATTAATTAATGCAAAAAATAATGAATGGACTTTTCGACTCTGCTTCACAATCCTACGAGCTGTCATTGTTAAGTAGGTAGATTGCGGTAAGCTCAGGGCTCTCCATAAAAAGTCAAAGAGCATATTTGTGCAAACTACTATCCATAGTTATATATTTTTTTTAAATGTGTATTTGTAAGCAAATAAACTGAAATTTAAAAATTATAAAAATTAAACTCAGCAATGTAACTGAAGCAGTACCCTAATTTACATATTGGAAACCTACAAGAAGTGTATACGAAGGTTTTTATAAAATACTTTTCTTGAGTTAACGTGATATCTCTTTTTTTATCTAAGGAAAGGGTTTTCCATTTTCTCATTGGTTTTATAAACAAATTTAGGATAAATTAATTTATTTAACAAAATACTTTACTATTTTTACGAAAGCGCTAGTGTATTTGTTAATTTTGTTACAGTTTAATTTTACCGAACCATATATTTTCTTCAATCTAAGCATTTCTGCCAATTTGTTGATATTTTTCTTTCAAAAGTTTTTAATTTTCATTTTTTCTTCTAATGTGATTCTATGTATTCTGAATTGTGGCGTTGACGAGGTATTTATAGTTCTTTTACTACTCGTATCAATTTTGAGGTTTTTGCCTCTCGCAAAGTTAGTGGCCATTTTCGAGACCAGGTTTGTCAGGACAATTTTGCAACTCATTTTGGAAATTGGCTGTCGGCAAGGTGATTTGTTTGAGGAACTGCAAATTGTCTTGATTAGAAGCGATTTTGTTGTGAATTTCAAGTTACGCATTTCGTTTGTTTAGGAATTTAATTTACAATACGTAAGTACGTCAAGTCTTTTGCCACCATTTTCTCCCCCATCGATAATTCAATGTCTTTTCTAGGTTCTTGATCCTTCAAAGTTACATTAAACCTTCCCTAGGAGGTAGGTTACGGGTACGGCACGAATTTCATCAAATGTGTAATTATTTTTTTCGGATTACTTCTTATATTCTGTAGTCGTCCTTTAAATTAGCTCCATCAAGTTGCCCTCCTCCCCACAGAAATTTTTTATTTTAGTATGGCATCGTGACCACCCCTGTATCACGTTGCACCAACGACCTTTTAGCTTGCTCCACTGCTGGAGAGTTAGTTTTTGTATTTTATAAGATGGGGAGGCTAACTTTTTGGAAATTTGCCTTATACACTTTAGAGAAATGTTTAAACGATATAATGGGCTTGCACCCTTATGGTTACCTAAATTTTTAATTATAACTGCGGAGGATGTTTACTCCGCAATAAATTTCCCTCCAATTCATAAATAAAAATAAAAATAGGGCATATAGCTTCCTGTAAATTTGCACCATATTACACCAATGCACTTTCACCTTGCACCACTCTTAGCGAATTTCATTTCCATTTTATACGCGGGTGTGAGGAGGTTAACTTAACGGCCTTGAAAAATAAGCTTTAGACACAGAAGAGACATTTTTAAGCGATATAGTAGGCTTGTAGGTACCATTGGCACCAATAATCTTTTGCGTTATACCATTTCTGGTAACTTTTTTTTATATTATATGTACTTCGACAAAATCTTGTAAATGTATAACAAACATTTGTAAATAAATACTGCATTACAACATTTGGTAGATAAATATTTAGGTAATCATAGGGGTGCAAGATATGGAATGGGTGATGCAAGCCATTATATCGTTTAAAAATTTCTCTCATAAAATTAAGGCTAATTTTCCAAGAACGCCAAGGTAGCCCTATACCAGCTTATAAAATGGCAGAGAAACTCACTAAGAAGGGTGCAAGGTGGTGTAGGTTTAGAAGAAGCGTCAAGTTAGCCAACCCCCCTCCTCTCCTTTATAAAATAAAAAACCAATTCTCTAGAAGTGGTGCAAGCTAAAAGATTATTGGTGCAAGGGTGATGCAAGCGTTTTATCCCATTTTTATCGTTGTTTACCGACTGGGGGGGCTACCCTCAAGTTGCCCCTCCTCTCTCCTTTATAGTTAAATATTTACTTAACTATAGGGGTGTAAGCTTTGCTACAAGTGGTGCATGCCTGGTGGTCACGATGGTATACGAAAGTAAAAATTACCTGTGGGGGGGAGGAGTAACTTGATGAAGCCCTTTAATTTGTGTTTTCAGCTCTTAGTGTATTAGCCTTCAGCTACAATTTGAACACTCCTTCGGCGAAACATTATGCCTCCAGCTGTTGGTGTAAGTGTAAACGATTTACTGCGGAATCTGTGATCGTAATAAATTTGAGTTTTCTTTTCTTGTAAGTAATTCGCTTTTAATGGTAGATGGTAGATTTTTTTTTATTCGGTAAATGGCAATAAATTTGCTGCGGTAGTTAACCGTTTGTTCTGCGAATTAGGCGACCCCTAAAATTATACATAGTGTGCCACTTGCTTCTTCATTGAGACTGACTGGAAATGACAAATACAGAAAAAAGTTGTGGAACATTTTACGGGTGGAAATTTGTTGTGTTGCAATTTGTAGATCTTTCGAACCTAAGGTTAGTCAAAAATATAGAACCAAACTTTCTCTGTCTAAACTATTAAACGTAGAGAAAAAACGATAACTGTTCATCCAGTGACTA
Source organism: Pyrochroa serraticornis (assembly GCA_905333025.2). NCBI lineage: Eukaryota > Metazoa > Arthropoda > Insecta > Coleoptera > Pyrochroidae > Pyrochroa > Pyrochroa serraticornis. The sequence goes on from HG995152.1 coordinate 41,626,894, forward strand.
AATTGAGGGCATGTTAGAGGTATTTTTTTTACAAAATGATTATGGCAATTTTTATTTAATGGCGATGCACTAAATTATATTTAGGCTGACGTTGAGAATACACGTGTGAAATTAATTTTTTTCTACATCAAGCAGTTTATTTTTGAACAATAAAGAAAATTTGTGTTTCATCTATTTAAAACGCCCAATTCTACCTACCTAGAAAAAAGGAGACGGACTCAAAAACAGCCGACAACAATAATAGAATGTCACATTTGGGTGGCAGTGAAAGTAGCTGTGTCAAATTCTATTGGTGCCGTCGAGTATGTATTGAATTGGAGTCCGTCCCCTTTTTTCAGGTAAGTAGAATTGGGGTTTTTAAAAGATGAGTCGCCAATTTTTCTTATTTATTTAAAAATAATTGGTTTGATATAGGGAAAAATTAATTTTAAACCTGTATGCAGAATAATTCTCTACGTCATGATAAGTAGAAATATTAGTACTTTATCATTTAAAAAACAAAAATTGTTGCCGAAGGCAAAAACGGCCTCAAGTTAGTCATTTGACAAACAGTTATTATTTTTTCTTGAAGTTTAGTAGTTTAGGCAGGAGAAGCTTGGTTCCATATTTTTTAGTACCCTATATGTCAGATATTCATAATTACCATCAGATTTAGTGTTAAAGTTGTCTTTGAAAACCCGCTCTTGTGAAAATAGTACCATTTACGTATGTCAAATTATTGACAGTAAAAATCTTGATGAGTGATAATGTTCAAAACATTTCAAATGCTTTCAAGAAGATGCCTTACGTGACCTGTAGGGTACGTACAACTTGTATTACAGTCTTTTGGAATAAATTACTATAAAACAGGCGGTGATTTATCCAAAGAAAATAGTGTAGAATTTTTCTAACTTAACCACTACATACAGAATTTTTTGAAACGACATAATGTTGAATAGATTAAATAAAAAGGGCATTATCCTCCATTGCTAATGTCAGAAATCAGAATACATTGTCATAAACACGCAGCAATGGATTCTGGAGGAGTATTAAATATTTTGGAGATATCACTAAAGCATACAGTACCTTTAATCCGGACACAGTTTAACACCCGCTTCGCCGAGTCAAAGTCCGGACGCTCCTCGGTAATCCGGACACTGTATGCATAGACTGGTCAAACGCCATAAAATTTATTATTTATTGATAATTAGAAGTGTTCTTTGGTTGGTGTGTGATAAGCATGTCTCTGTTCACGTGGACTACACCTGCATTTGTTTTGACGCGTTCTCAGTGCTTAGTCTGTGTTCAACTTCAACTCGTCGAAATGCCGATAAGAAAACATAATACGTTGAATTTGGAACAAAAGTGCAAAATAATAAAACTAATTGAATCTGGATAAAGTATGCGATCTGTCGCACAAACACACGGAGTTGGAAAATCAACGGTAGCCGATATATATAAGAACAAGACTAAATTATTGGAATTTGTTGCATCTTTAGATTCCGGCCCAGGAAACAGAAAAACTCTAACGCGGAGTTCCTATCCAAAAATGGAAAAAACTCTGTATACCTGGTTTCTTCAGGAAAGAGCCAAAGGTAAGTAAAATTGATTGCATTGATCGCGAACTACCTATTAGCGCCGACTTCATCATTGATAGAACAAATTGTTGCAACTTTAACTTGTTCGGTTAACAAATTTTTCGTTTCATTTTACAGAGACCTCTTTGTCGGGCAATATCATATGTGAGAAGACCAAGTTTTTCTGCCATCAACTTACTCAATCTGAAGATTTCAAAGCAAGTTCGGGGTGGCTTCAGAAATATAAAGAGAAATTTGGTATAAAGCAATTGAGCATTTCGGGTAAAGTACTCTCTAGTAATGTTGATGCTGTGGAACCCTTCAAAGAGCAGCTGGTGTCAAAAATTAGAACAATGGATCTTCAACTTCATCAGATAAAGCCGATGAAAGCGGTTTATTCTGGAGGGTTTTGCCAAAGAAGACGTTAAGGCATCGTGGCGAGAGGTCAGCTCCTGGACGAAAGATTAAAGAAAGAGTAACTTTTATGCCCTGTGCTAATGCCACTGGCAGTCACAAGCTTAAACTCTTTGTACTAGGGAAAGTAAAAAAGCCTAGAGCTTTTGGAAATATTTTTATTCCAGTTTGTTATAAAGGTCAAAAGAAAGGCTGGATTACAAAAGATATTTTCTATGAGTGGTTTCACACTAAATTTGTGCCTTCAGTAAGACAAAAACTACATGAATTGAATCTATCTCAAAAAGCACTTTTAATACTTGATAACGCTCCAGGACATCCCAAAGATTTGGTCAGTGATGATAATCAGATTGCCGTTATGTACATGCCTCCCAATTGTACGCCATTAATACAACCCATGGACCAACATATCATTCAAGCTGTTAAGCTCTTTTATCGAAAAAAGCTACTCAAAACAATCGTTGATTCAGAAACCGACATTCCTGAAACACTAAAGAAGATCAACTTAAAAGATGTGGTCTATTCTCTTGACGAAGCATAGCAGCGTGTCACTGTTGAGGTGATAAAGAATCGTGGAAACCACTCTTATTGCAACTTCAGCAATCATCTTCCGATGATGAAGATGATAACATTCCTTTATCACTGTTGGCAGAAAAACTTGTTCAAGAAAAGGAACAGGTGGGCTTCCAAATAGGGATGAAGGAGATGAGAAATTTGAGCCCGAAAATCGATGAAAGTATGCAACTTACAATGGAAGAAATTGAAGAATGGATTTCTGGAGATGAGACCGAGATATTTTTAACGGATAATGATATTGTAATGAAAGTGGAGAAAACCTCCGACGAGAACAGGGAATCTAGTTCTTCTAGTGATGATGAAGTTTATTCGATTACCATCATGCACCAAGAAGCTATTTCTTCTTTCAATACCTGTATTACATGGGCATCAGAAAATGATATACCATCCCATCAAGTGCATTTGCTTTACGATCTTCGTATCAAGGCACTCAAAGCTGAAATGGATTGTAGGAAACAACGAACCATTACCGGCTATTTTCTTGGATTGCGGAAGTGATTCATAATTTTGTTTTAATTTTTTTTTTCTTGATTTCTAGAAAATCCATATTGTTTTGTATTGCATTACCCTACGTATAAATACGTGTGCAGGATTATTATTTATCTTTTGTTTTGCTAATATCTAGAGTCTAGAGATATGAATGTATTGAAACAAAACTTGCTGTGTTTTATTTGATTCTTAAATCTTGATATCCCAATAATTACTATCTAACCTAACTTGCATATCCCATTTTTATATTAATATTTTTCATAAATATCCAGTAATTCGGATTAACCCCGGGCATTTAATTGTCCGGATTAACGAGAGTCTACTGTATATAGTTTTTTTTTAAATTGCATATACATTTTTTTCTCGTAATATCTACTAAGCGATCAGTTATAGCAGTGAATAAATTTACACAAATGTCTTATTAATTCGGTAAAAGTAAATATTGAACAAGTTACATAATCGCCACTGTTCTCGATCCCAAATATCTACTTTTTCAAAATTTTAAAATCAAAACGCCCCCCAAAATTTAGAAAAACTGCTTTATTCATCATAATAATCTGCCTGTTTCGCCCACAAATATACGTAGCTATGTCTGCTAGAAATAGAATTTGAAATTTGGTCTCAAAAAATTATTAGTGACGCTGAACTTAAAGTAGGTACTTTTTTAAAATTTTGTGTGTAAACAAAACTATTTTAATATTGTCATAATATTAGAATTAATAAACTTTTATTTGTTTTGCTAAAATAGCGAAATTAAATTCTCACTTTTTAAAATACATTTTTATGATCCAAACTTTCGCCTGTTACCTTAACATTTCGAGTAGACACTTTTTGGGGTAGATAACATTATTTTATTTTATAAACTTTATATATTTCTATAAATTAAATATTCATTTTTCTGCTTCATAATATTTTATTTGAAATAATATCGCATCGCTGGTTTTTCGCTATTCAGAATAGTAGTATCAACTTGGACCAAAAGGGCATTCACCTCGATCTACTCATTCATAAAATCGTACTTTTTTCAATGGCAATTTAAATGATTTGCCAAAACAATCTCAAGTTAATTTTATATAAAATGTACAAATACAGAAAATGATTTTTATATTGGGAGAAACAAGACGAGCAAAAATGATGCTTCCGTCAGAAGTACCGATGACTTCTGTAATTTGTGGCATACAGGAACTGGATTTGGTTTTTGACGTCTCTTTTTCACGCTAGCTCTTCTTTTTTGAAGTTCTTTGCGCTGCTGGCGATTTGATTGGATGAACTTGATTTCCCATCAAGGTCCAGAACAATTTTCACATACAACAGGTAAAATGAAGAAAAGGTAAACACAGGTAATGTAAGATAGGGTGTCGCATCTGTCTACGCCGGCTGCAAAGGCACCAGGCGTGTGGCACAAATCCCATTGGTCACCGGCTCGTGGCTGCAGCTGTTTTGCCCCCCACTTTCTTCGATTCATACACATTTGAGCTGGAGCTTTACAGAATCTATTTCAGTTCGCCTTAAACTCTCGTGGAGGTAGTAGTCGTCACTTCCCCGATTCCGTTCTCTGTCGTTGCGGTTAGTTCTAGTCTTATCTTTTCAAGTTTAATTTCGTGCTGGTGTAATGGAACTTAATGGAAATTGTGTTAGTGAATAGAAACTTTCTTGTGATTGTGGAAATATCTTGATGGGGTTATCTGAAAATAAAGCTTGCAATTGCAAAGCTACTAAGGTCAAAGGGGACGATATCTTCTCGCCTTTGAAAGGGAAAATGAAGGTGTTGAAGAAGATCAAACGGCGCATGGGATTAGGTTCGTTATTCTCAATTATCTACTTTTCGCGTTTTTACAAGAATTGTTAACAAATTGGCGTGCTTAGTGTAGCTAAGTGGGTTTTTTCGTTGTTGAAAAACAATGCTTGAATGGGAAACGGAAGTCTGTTCTGCTAACGGCCTTCTTATCGCATCATCGCGGGTAATAAGCCACTGCCATTGTGTAAAACCATGTTTTATAGATCTGCCTTACGTGGCACCTTATTTGGGAGCAACTTAGCGGTTTACCCCAAAATTCACGATTTTATTGATCACACGTCTGCTTACATCTAACCTTACCCCACGTTAAAGCGAGTAGGCAGAAAGTGTTTAAATTAAACTAAAAATAAAAATTATGCTGAGTAGATACTTGCTTCCTCCATCCATAACCCAGTTTCGCTTCTTACAGCCACTAAGTTTTTATTAGCATAATCTACCCCTTTTATGAACAGAGACGCGGAAATTTAGGTTAAAACTCTCTTTACTGGTACTAAATTATACGCTCCAGAATTCGTTAGTATAGAAATTTTATTTCTGGACCTCCTTATCTCTCTTTTCAGCGTTTTTACAGGCGATGCTTATCCGCCCGTGAAGAATGTTTTACTGCTTTATCATTGAAGAAGTCTTGTTAAATTTGCTATAGGACTAAATTAGAAGCTTGCCTTATTGCATAACGAGCAACAATTTGCTTAGATTTCGTGTTCAAGTACGTAATCGTAAAAATTGCGGCCGCTTTGACTTCGGGTCAGAATTGAGAAAGTGTTTCGAGATCGTCTTCAGTGAATCCGATTGTGTTAGCATTCAACTAGGTACGTCACCACTTCTAATAAAATTAATGAATCAACTTGAGATGCGTGTAGAGCCGCACAGGTGATCGAATCCAATAATTGGTGCCCACTAAAATCTTTGCTTATAAGAGTTAATATCGCTTGCATTCCTCGACGTTACCTAAATGTTAACTACACGAACACGACTCCTCGGTTCCCACGGTACAGTAGCTCTCAGGACTTTCTATATCGTCGGTTATTGAGGCATCTTCTACGCTAGACCTTTCCACATTGTCGTTTTCGCGGTGTAATCAACGAGTTGAAGAGAGACGCTTTACGAGGTTTCAACTTGTGATAATGTTTGCTTTATTTGTTTGTTATTTGCTCAAGATATTACTAGTGGGAGAATTATTTAGGAAATGTTTAACGCGTTAAGTAATTGGAATATTTACGCATTTCATTCATCCATAACGCGACGTGTTACAAATTTGTCTACACTCTTCAAACAACCGGATTACGCTATTCCCGGGTTTGAATTTCATTAAACAACTCCATTTCCGTCATAATTCAGCTGTTCTTAGCTTGAATTAATTATTTTTTTTTGGTTTCGCTTCACAATTCTGTACAGATTTACGTTTCAAAAGTTACAATGTTGTACGTAAATATTTGAGCTCATATTTAAATATCTATGACCGTTACAAAATCCACCCTCCTTTCCACATTGTTGCTCTGCTGGGTATTCAAATGGTATACGGCGACACTTTGTGTGTGTACAAGCTTTTAGACCAGCCAATCGCTATGTAGCGTCATGGCATTCACATGTGTATAAAGTTCCCAGCATATCGATATTGTGTACTCTCCCTCTAGGCAATTCATTCCTTCACATCTGTCCGGATTCGCTTGCATCAATACGGAACTTTTTATTCTAATTTCAGTTTTTTACGTCAATGTTAAATGAAGTAAAATTTTTTATGTTTTTAATTTTACTACTCGTATGGTATAGTGGTATTTTACTTAAATTTGAGATTCTAAAAAATGGTAAATTTAACTAAGTATCTATTTCTTTATCAATACAACACTATTAGCATAATGAGATTGTTAACGTTTTACACGTCGTAAATATAGCCGGCAACAATAAATGACTAAAAGCACTTTAAAACATCCAGAGTGTACGAAAAAGAAGTTCCAGTAAATGTTGTTTGAAATAGATAAGAATTCCAAAAGTTCTTTTTTCAATTGTCATCAAAATGCTGACTTGTAAAATAGGGGACCTTGTCTCAAAAATGTATTGCCACTCAATATTTTTGGTTCATATGAATAATTAAAATATATATCAATTCAATTCAACTTTCTGGATTGTATTGAAAAATCGGTTTTAAGAAGAACTGCCATTGTTTGGCTAATGTGGGGACTTAATATTGAATAATTTAAAAAAGTGTTTATTATATGGTGTACACCGTGTATATTGTGTGAGTGTGTGAAAGTGAAGACAACCAAACTTCACTCTGACTGGTTGCCAGAATCTCTAATCTTAGTGTCAATTTCCAAATAACCTGATAAATAATAGTAATAAACCCTAAATAACGTAAATACAAAATTTCATTTTCTATTCTTAACCAGCTTGGGGTAAGCTATCGATGATTTAGAAAACATTTGATATGATCCACAGTGTGATGACAATCTAAATTCTCGGAGGCCACAATATCGAAAGCCAAATTTAAATGTCTATTTTTTTGTAAAGCTCCAACAAATTGTTACAAACTGTCTTGAGTGACTTGCTTGCCTTCATATTTCATTATGGGTTTTAGTAGCGAGAATTATAAGATTTTATTTCAAATTTCTAAAAATAGCTTAGTAAGTTAATTAAATGAAGGGTAGTAAATAGTATGCTAATTCTTAATAAATACGAAACTTAGGAAGAAAAACCCGTGGTCGGGTATTAGTAAATGTGAGTAGAGCAGTGGAGAAAAATTATTGTCAATTCCAAAACATCAATATCAAAATAAATTTGGACGTGGAAAATAAGAAAGCGTGTGGACCCAAAATTCATCGCAGCAAGCTTTTCATATGAAGAAATTATAACAGAAAAGTTTTCCCTCTAGAAAAACTGCAGGAAAGAATCTAGAGACCGTAACGTAGCTCAAAGATCCATAAAGGTATTTTACTGTTGTGCGTGTCAGTGTTCTTCAGTACATTAATTACTCTTACTACTGTACATGGTACCTACTCATACACACACTTATTATTCAACGATATTTGTTAATAATTGAGACATTACGCCGTGAAGTGGGGATTCATTCTGTTTTACCGATACAATTGTTGGCATTTTATGACGTCACGCAAAGATGGGAGGTACTGAAGAATATATGTAACTTATTTTGATTGTCTTTACGTTGAAATAATAGGAACTAATGTGACTATAGCATGAAAGATGGGAGAAATTGCCCTAGCGCAATCTATTTGGGGCAAGTCGTCTGGAGGATATCGGGATTAGAGTTTGTATTAAGAATCTTGCCCTATCCAGGGACCTGGGGAACGCCAGCTGTCGCGTCTGAGTCCCGTGAGACGGTCGTCATATGGCCCCCACGAAGGTTGTCTACTAGGTCACCCCATCCCACTGTACCCTAAGGAAATTCTAACGCTTATTCTCCCGCTATTTATTGCAGTCTAGTGACTACCCCACACTGAGTCCATTTCATAGATAATAGAAAACTCATTAAATATTTATCTAGACACATATTAGATTTTTTTTCTATGGACGCTTTAGACTATTATTAAATTGCTAATTGGCACTGACCCTTATCGGAGTCAAAAAAAATAATTGTGAAGGAACAGAACGGTGAAGTCATTGCACTTGTGCGCCATTTTGCTAGGATATACAGAATTTTAAACGATGATTCAAGTTTTGTGGTTAAGTTATAGTTGTGGTGTGTGTATGTAGCGTTTTCTATTTTATTAGACTGTAAAATAGTTGCAATGGCGAGGTTATCGACCTTAATTTGTTACTACCACACGAAATCAAAGCCGTTTCTCAAATTGAGGAAACAATGTTCCGACACACTTTGAAACTCAAATTTGTCTACGTCAGAATTGATTGCATCAACTAAACTAGCGATGTTGTATTGCGCCCATTAGTCAACATCAAACAGGTTCTGTCCAGCGATATCTGTTTATAGATGGGCACCGATGATGTTACATAAATAACAAAATTTTGAAAGCTAAATTCTTATAGTTACCTTAATTACCTGATTATTGGTATTGGTAAAAGGCGGGTTAGACGTCATGTCATGGTTCGAGTATCCCATGATAAATACTAACGCTTCGCTAGATTCATTGTGTTACGTTACCGAACATCCGTAATCGTGTAGATACCCTAATTTTGAGTTTTGCTTATATTAAAGCGGCTAGTTCGCGTTGTGCTCAATCCGGCGCTTTTCTTTGAAGTAAATTTATCAAGAAGATCAATATAAAGTGTTGCAAAATTTATACGTTAGCTTGAAATAGATCGATGCTTGTACACCTGCCAAGTTCCTACGTGGCTTATCACAAAGTTTCTTTTCAGTTGGGGGAACGCCGCGTATAATTTGTTAACGAACACGTGCCCTTAAACGACACGTGTTTGCGTATTTGACACATGCTCAATGGGAAATATTTCTGTGGTTCCGGGTGATGGACCGCATGCCGGAACTCCTTTATTACCACTTTCCATCGTCGAAATAAATTGCTCCCTGACGAATTCAAATGTTTTGATCCGAGGCAATCGCAGAGATTGACATTCAAATAAACTGGTGAAAAATTCCAAAACATTTACTTTGTATTGAGTTAAACCAGGGGGCGATTCTAAATGAGAGAGTATTTCTGGGCTGCCAGTATTTAAATTCGCATTATTTAGGACAAAACTATTGTCAACTTTTTGAGTCCAAAAAGCTGTACACTTCGCGTTATAGCTAGAGAACAATCGGAGTCCAGGACAAAAAGACTGAAATATTAGCTTTTTTTACCGTGGCAGATCCTTTAAACGCTATGCGGCTTCACTAAGAAATATCTGACAAAAACCACATTGTTGTCGTTTAACTTTAGGGAAGAACTACGTTATTTGTTGATTATAGCAATCAGGGGATACAAATTCAGTTTTTCTATCCAATTTGAACAGGCAAAAATTTCCAACATAAATTCTTTCATCTTCAAGCTTTGACCGATTAACGTTCTTAATTCTTTGGATACTCTTGACTTGCGCAGGGTTTGTAGAGATTCTGCAAACTCTTCCATAAAATCACTTAGTGGCAAAAGAAGATTCTTTTCGTAATCATCAAACAGAATATAGAGCCATTTATAACTTCCCTTCTGTATAGTGCTTTAATACCTTTATTTACAATATTTACGATTTCTTATGTAAATCTTCTCATTTTCTTGTATTTAGGTATTCTTCACTACTAAAGTCTTGTAAATTGGGAAACTCTAAGCAGAAAAACTTTTAATAAATGACAGGAAATCATACAATTATTACTGCAGGTGAAGATAAGAATAAAGCGTCTTGCAGAGTCTGACTGAATTCCAGTATATACAGTCTTTGAAGGAAAACTTTTTTTAGTCTTAAACAGCATGAAATTGCAAAAATGTATTTTAATAAAGCGAGGAATTTCAGCTGATATAAAAGAATCTGAGAAACTGACAATGCCGGAAAGAGAGAGGAAGTCAAGGATACTGCATCCAATATCAAACAGATTCGCTTTTATATTCTTGTTTAATTAAGTCGTTGACACAATGAATGCTCCATTGTTAACAAATGATGAGAGACAGCTAAAACTAATTGTGACAGCAATAGGTCTCTTCCTGCTTAAGTAGTTGCCTAAGGTATTTTTTGCGATTTTTTGAGTTTTGAATTTGTTTCACTTCAGTAGAACATATTTAGCAATTAATGGAGTCACAACCCTGACTCCAGAACACCAGATTATAAAAAACTTTTCTTGTGGTAATTGCTGAATTGGAACGGTATATAACATATCAGTTGAACTTATGATGCCGTAGTGTTGATTCTTAAGGTACATCTAATATTCTTACAAAATCTGAAACTAATCTAAGGAGACAATCCGAAATCTCCTTAAAGTCTCCTTCGACAGGGACGTACATACTTGACAATAACACTATACATTATAGAGAAATATTATAAATTTATCAAGAAGAAAAATAGAAATGAACGTTTTTTTAATATTAAGGTTTTTATCATAGAATCTGCCCTCACAAAAACATAGTGCGCACTTCCTTTAGGTTATTGCGTGGATTAACGTGTTACTTCTGGTAGCGGTGTTGTTGCCATAAACAGTTTCAGCTTTTAAATTTGTCAACACTTGTGATTCTACATCAACTTACTTTCTCATGCGAACGGTAAAGTCAAAGACAGTGGGGGAGTCTGAAAGAGTTTTATGATACATTAAACCGATCATCTAATTAAATATTCCGAGAACCGATCGTTTTGGTTGTCGTACTGAATACAATTAACATTTTTGTGCCGCAGGCTGTAAGAGTCTTAATGGTTCATGTTATTCTCAATCCTGCGAGATTTACGTATAAAATAAGGTAGCCAGTAGAGGATTTTCAGACTGAACGTTTTTCATAGCAATGGTAGTGATAAGGTTTGTCAATAGAACGTTATCATATGTTCGTTTATAGATTTGTACACGTGGAAGTATATAATGGATTATTTCAATAAAATTTATTGCTAATCTGGTTTTCAAAAAGAAGCTTCTAGCACTCTTGCAATCGCTTCATTCTGATGGTCGTGTTCACTTTGAGAATTTGAGAACAGTTTCTCTTGGTTGTTTTCTCTTCTGGAATCTCCTATTGTCTATAGATTGTTTGTAATAGCCGAACACCCATGTCGCGGCTCCTTACAGAAGCTAATAAGTTTTGTTGATGAGGTGTGCTAGTTGTTTCTAGCTGGCTGAGTTTCCGGTCTCATATCCTCCGGTTCTCCGGGCCGCTGGAGTCCGGTGCTCGCGGGCCTCACGCACTCGAATCACTGCGCCTTGTCATTACCACGATTGGCTGCCCATCCCTAACTCTCTCACATCGTCCGTAAACAGTCATTTGTATCTCTTTAACAAAGGCAGCGATTATATCTTGTCTCCACCCATTGATCAAGCGCAGCAGTCGCGATATTCTGAAGATGACTGTGCCATGCAGCCGAAAATGTGACTCGGTTCCAAGATGCCCGAGATTCTTGGTCAGGTGGGACAAAAAACGTCACATGGCGAGCCTTTCTCACGGCATCACGACAATGGTTGGGAGTCCCGTTCGGAAATAAATACCACGTATATAACTGTGAATTTTCCTGAAATCGGCGCTCATTTCCGATAATGGTCCCAAATTCTCTTGACAAATGATCGCGGATTTAACGGTCGAACGAGCGGCGTTAAGCGTCTTTAATTACAAAGTCGTTTTAGTCAGGGCAACCGTAAAACTTTGCTATAAATTACCACAATTGTTGTGGTCACGATTCGGGAAAAATCGTGCTGCACAACGCATCACGTCATTTTTACCGAAACACTCGCAATCAAAACCATTATCCGCATGGGAACCGCGGTTTCCTAATGAGCATCAAATGCTTTCGCCAATAGGAATCTACTAACATAGAGAATAGGGGATGGCACCGGAAGGGCTTCCGACGCTTCAGGTAGTTACGCAGAAATTTTTTTTGAACGCCGTCACGGTCCGACCGGAAACTTACCGGCGTCCTTCGCGGTACCATTCATTCAGTTTGGGTACTTACTGAGACGTTTGGATTATTTTTCATGTAATCAACGACCAGAACGGGTCGCTCAACAGTTTCTAAAACTTAATTGATGCTCTGACTTCCTCCATCGATTAAGAGACTGATCTCAAGGAGGAAGATTTATTTTTGTTATCGAGGCAATTAGCGCTTTTTGTTTAGCACGAATTCCGTTAGAACAACCGCTTTTTCCATGTATATTTCCATGAAATTCCCGGTGTAGCGAGATAGCTTTCTTAACAAACGGATATTCAAATTGAGATTGGACGGAAATTGAAGCTCGTCGCCTTGAGTAATTAAATTTAATCGTGAGAACCATGCCAGGCCAATCGATAAATCAACGAATGAGTCGTGTAATCGAGACCTACGGCATTGTTAAACCTAGACAATATAAATAATTGATGAGGCGGATCGTAGTCGACTGAAATTTAAAGATTCTTTTTAGTTACTGCAATATTATTTTTTTTGTCGTTTATTTACGTCTGCGCTGTATTTTGCCAAAGTGGCTTTAATTTGAAAAATTAATACCCCAGGACACTATGGCTAGCAACAAAGTCAGGGTGGGAATATTATTATTTAAGACCTGCAAGTAAGTTAAATGTCTATTCGAAGAAAGAGTACCACAATCAAGGCTAACAAATTTAAGGACTGATAGAAAATCCTTTAAACTTGAGAGAGTATAAACTTTATTTTATGTTCATAGTCAGGCCCACAAAGGTGGTTTTTACTACCACTGATAGAAGTATGACTATTAAATAATAATATTATGCGATTTACTTATATTTTGGGATTTACTCAAACTTCTTATTATGTGGTGATTGGTTCACTCCGAAAGCGTCCTCTGCTCTTAGTTTTACTTTCTTTAGTTAGACTTTTTCATAATCTCGTGGTCAAGAACTCTTTCCGCTTTCTATGTTTGAACCAAAACTCCTCATCTTTCCCGAAAATGATATGTCTTTGTGTTTTTGCGGTTTCGCCCCTTCGCGCCGCCGTTCCACAAACCACTTTTCAGTGATAATTCGTAATCACTAGGAAAGACTGATTGCAGCCTAACCGCATCCGTTTCATGTTTCTTTTTCCTGGGCTCGTGGCTTTCGCAATTAAAATTATCAACTCGTGGCACCACTTCTCGTGCCGATGTGCCTTTCCTCAGACGTGGCGCTAATGTGATAAAACCATGGGTTAAGTGGCGTCTTTTTAAATACCGAGATATCGTCTTGAATAATTTATAAGACCGCATTAGCTATTTTTACGATTTCCTTATTCACACGCACATTGTGATGATCGCAATACCGAAGCAGAGAGAGACCATCACTTCCACACCATTGGTCCATGGATGGCGTGGGAACTCGCCGTCACACAAAGAAATTTCAGATTTATCAACCTGTCCAGTCAACACGGAAACTCTTTGATCATGGTCAGGTTTAATGAAATGTTTACTGTACCTACAATGTAAATCGGATCTAGAGTGCGTTTAAACTCGTTCTAAGTAATCGTAGGGTTTTGGGTTTTTTTGTGGTCGTTAGGAGATGAGGAAATCTTGAGGGTCCAGATGAGATAATTTCTTTTAATCGTTTCTGGAGCCACGCAATTATATCATCATTAACCACTTAGTTAATTACAGGTATCGCTAAGTTTGGAATGCATATTGCGTTTTTACTGCGCAATGCCCGTCCTTGCAGCGGTTTCAATTGAAGAGGGATTGAAGGGTATTCCATTATGGTTGTCAGGACTTAGATCCTGGGGGAATTATTTTTGAATGGTTATACTATGGAAATGTAGACACTTGACTAGAACCCCCTATAATAGCATTACTCACGCAAATGCATAAACATGTATACACCCTCGCTTGAATTACGCAAGGGTTGGATGTGTCCCCAATTCATTTCCAATTCTTTGGATCATCAAGGGAATCCGTACATGAAGTCGTTCAAACGTTTAACGCTTGAATCATTAACACTTCCCGCTCCCTATCGTCCCATAATGTTGCATGTTCCATTATAATCGACCACTTCCCATACTGCGGAACCTACCTGAGCGACAATGGGAAGTTCGTTAAATTCAGGTAATTTGATACGATTCCCCTACAATCTACGTTATGCTTTTACGCACGTGGCTTTTATAAACATTTCCGGTGCACAACCGGATATAAGGTGGAGATTCTAGAGTCCTCAATGAGAGTACTATTGTTTCACGATCTAACTTCATTTGCCTCTTGAATATTAAAATTTTTCATCTTTATCATTTTCTTAATTATTTTCCTTCTGCTGTTGCTCACCTTATGAAATTGGTTTTGTAAAAATGCATTGTCTGGATGTTGACACGCCGGAAACTCAGGGCGTAAACCCCCGTTTCAAGACAGATGTTTCACTCCCCTAACGCGCCATATTGCAGATATACCTTTAACACCTGGGGTTTCCAAGTGCCGCTGCAGTTCCACGTCTAAATGCAATTCGGTTTATTTTTGGCGAATTTAATGATTTGCAGATGTTGCGCACATGACTATCTGTTTTCTGACGTTGTTTCTCTTTGTTTTAGCATCCAGATCGGGATCTAATGGCGGCGGAACAAACAATTTGCCACCATTGCTCTTTCACAATGTCCACGGAGAAAACATTAGGATTTCACGCGATGGTACCATCGCAAAACGTGCTGAGAGTTTTTGCAAGGGAATCGCTTTTAGCTCTCGGCCGGTCAAAGTCAATGAAAAGGTAAGTACCCTCAGCCAGTACCGCGAGGTCAGCCGAGGCAGAGGCCATAAATCATTTTTTCGCTACCGACCATTAATGTACATTACTTCTTTAAAGAAATTACCTACGTATGTATTATCAGCTATCTTTATAAAAATTCACAATGTTTCTTGGATATTTTACAATTTTTTAAATTTATGATAAATTATGGGAATTACAAGTTTACCTATAATAAGAATACCTTCAAAAGAACCATTACTTTAAAACTTTTTCCACTTCACGACTTTTATAGGTAAATTTTCTAAGGAATACAAGAAATACGTACGTTAGATCTTATTTAATGCTTTTAATGACTGAATGAATGAAAGTTCGTATTTATTTGAACATTTCTTCTAAATTGTTTTAACCGACAATTCAATAAACTTCAAAGCCGATATAAATTGAATTTAAAAAAATTGTTAGTAGTTTTGCGATTTCCATGCATAGTAGCTTTCACTAAATTATTTTGGATTAAGATCACTGACATTAACAACTAGGAATTGGGTATATAGATATACAACTTCAAAAATCTAAAATGAACCACATATCGGAACTTTGTATTACTATCACTATTGCGAGCAGCCCCAGTTCCGTTAACAATTATCACATTTTTTGGTTTTACTGACAATTAATCGCTTGTGTAATTTCAGATCTGCATCAAATTTCTGGAGATATCAAACAACTGGAGCGGCGTCATTCGCTTCGGTTTTACGTTCAACGACCCGAGCGCTCTTCGGTATGGCCTGCCGAAATACGCTTGTCCAGACCTCACCAACAAGCCCGGCTATTGGGCGAAGGCCTTGCCTGAACGTTTTTGCAGCCAAAATACTGTTTTGTTCTACTACGTGACGTCGACAGGCGACGTGCACTTTGGAATCAACGGTGAAGAAAAAGGAATATTCTTCAGCGGAGTGGACACTAGAGGTCCTCTCTGGGCTCTAATCGACGTGTATGGCAATTCAACCGCGATTGAATTCGTCGATATCCGTCATCAACTTAACAACTCCAGACGCAACATTGCTTCAAACAGTTGCGATAGCACCCCTGAAGATGTTGAAGGGATTGTCTATCCCATGCAGCAAATACATATCCAGCAAAGAGATAACGAAGCGTTGTCACTGCCACTGTTGAGATACCAGCCGTCACATCTCAATTTTAATCCAATGATGTTGCACAGGACAAGGGGTCGAAACGTTCGATTCGGAAGTTCTAGAAATACCGCCTATAGAACGGATACCGAATTCTGCCAAGGTTACGTTTTTACAGCGAGACCTCTTCAATTAGGGGAACGCATAGTTGTTCAAATCCTAGCAACGGAACCCATGTTTCAGGGTTGTCTTGGTTTAGGATTGACCTCTTGCGATCCAGGTTCTATTCAGTCTGGTGATCTGCCTGATGACTCAAACTTTTTGCTGGACAGACCAGAGTATTGGGTGATTAGTAGAGATTTCGCCAGAAACCTCAACAAAGGCGATGAAATTAGTTTTTGTATTTCCCCAAATGGCGAGGTTCAGATCAGCAGGAATGGCGATAGCCCTTTGGTAGTTATTCACGTTGACCAAACTTTGAGGTTATGGGCATTCTTCGATATATACGGTTCTACTCAAAGAGTCAGACTGATGAGCTGTCCTGCTCCTGTTTCCCCTGTTAGAAATTACGAAAGGAGGATAATCTCGCCTTCTGCCACTGAATCGATGAATAGTTTAAACAGTCAGTCAGAAATTCGTAGGAATTCGGTTCTTCAGTCCAATTCAAGGCTATGTTGCGTAGCTCCTGCGGATATTCAAGTGCAGCCAAGTACAAACGGCGGCACCGTACTCTCTGTGATTCTACCTCCGGCCCATGCGAATTTAATTAACCAGCAAACCATAGCCGTACCTGTCAACCACCACTCTCACCATTCTTCACAGAATTCGATACACCACCAGAACAGTCACGGTTCCCATGCTAGTCAACATAGCGTCAATTACGTGCAACCTATCCAAATGCCGCCAGTAACCAACACCATTGTAGCTCCAGTACAAGTAACCACAAACCTCCCTCCTTCGGGCACCATGATATCAACTTGTAGCAGTACCTACGTTGAGGTAAGCACATATTACAAATTTATTTAGACATGGAAGAACCAATCCTCAAAACTTGCTGACCCTAACAAAGTACGCACTTCATGTAAGATGCGAACTTAATGTTTTCTACTTGTCCCACAAATAACTTAATTATTGTAAATTGAATTATCTTTGTATAATTCGTATTTGAACGTGCTACTCAATTTCTAATGGTAAATGTATTCATTATTTTAATTTTATCTTTGTTGTTGCTCCTCAAGATTCAAAGCTGATTTTCTTAAGTAGTAGGTCTTCATAAAGTCCATTTTAAACGTAAACCTAATATTTGCTTTTTGTTGCAGCCTGTGTCTGACACGAGTTCCTACTCGACCCCGCTGGGATGGGCGGAACAGAACGGGGCGACAGTGGGTACGGGTACAGAATGTACGATATGCTACGAAAACTCCATTGATGCTGTGTTGTACATGTGCGGACATATGTGCATGTGTTACGAATGCGCTTTGCAACAGTGGCGAGGCAAAG
The DNA here is from genome assembly GCA_905333025.2 of Pyrochroa serraticornis. Lineage (NCBI taxonomy): Eukaryota > Metazoa > Arthropoda > Insecta > Coleoptera > Pyrochroidae > Pyrochroa > Pyrochroa serraticornis. Next base: position 41,644,580 of record HG995152.1, read on the forward strand.
GTGGTGGACACTGTCCGTTGTGCAGGGCAGTAATTAGGGACGTAATTCGCACTTACAAATCGTAAAATGTTAGCTTGATCTGGTTTTAGTTCGAATGTTAAATTAGCTCAAACAGGTTTTTTGAGAAAGTTCAATAGGCGTAAGTTACTAATTGTAAGTGAAAACCTAAGTTATTATGAGTGCTTCCATTTTCATGTAACTGCCTAAAACCAGATGGTTTAAGTGTGAATAACAGTAATGTAAAAAGACTGAGTATCGTTGATTGGTGGAATACTATTTATATTTGTCCTGTCCATTTGTTAAAACATGTTTATACGTTAAGTTGTTTTATTGTAATTATTATTGAAATTATTTAGATGATGATATGACCAAAGACGCTGCAGATTTTCAAGTAACTTGCAGCATCTCTCAGCAGTAAATTAGTCAACAACTGCTGAATCACAATGTAGATTTACCACAAGTAACGTGGATTTAGTCAGCTGTACAAGCAGTTTAAACTTATTTATTTTCTTTTTTGTATTGCGAAATTTATCTTAGCACTGTAAATTACTTTATTAGAGATTTATTTAACGCGCAAGGAAACGACAAAGTATAGTAACCTACTCAACTTATTTTAACTCTCATAATCTGTTGTCTTGTATTATCCATTTGTTCTTTCTTTGTTAACACAAGTTGTTTTTTTACATACTTTTTAAATGACACCATTACTTAGGGCATTTGGATTGTAACTGTAAGAAGTTTAATACATTCCTGACGACAAACTTTACCGGCCAGTTCTTATGTTAACATCAGTCATTCTTAATTGACTCCGTCAACTTAGAACTGCTGAGCTTGATGGTGACGGCATTCATGGGCTATGGCTAAGCAGTTTTAAAGATGGATCAGACCTTTTGTATAATAATATTTCTAGTCATAAGAATGTACTGACTTAGTTCAACATGTTAGTTCAATTATATTCTTAAATAAAATGTTATCTATTATCATGTTTCTGAATTCAAGTGACCTTTGATTTTTTATACCGTACTTAATAGGTAATTGCATTGGCAGTGATGCTGCAAACTTCTGCTAGTACTCAATGATTTGTGTGATGCATGTACCAGATCATATGGGTCAATAAAGAGGATTGCTACCTTATAATTTTCAAACAATTACTATCCAATCGACAAGTTAATTTAAATTAATACTACTAGTAATGTCAAATGCACATAGTATTTTTGAAATTACTTATTAAGCAACTTAAAATCATATAAATTCTTTTTTGATATATTATAACATTATTTAAATGGAAACCGCACTAAATATAGTAAGCGCGGACATCATCATTTATTAAAATATCAACAAATGCCTGGAAAAAGTATGTGCCATTATTTGGTTTTATCATGAAATTTTGCTTAAAATTCTAAGTGATTGAAAATAAAGTTAATAGTGAAACTCTTAAATATAATACTATAGAAGGCATTGTATTAAGAGCGATTTTTTCTTAACCTCTCTTATAGTTTCTAATAAACTAAATGCGTATGAATCCAAAAAAGCTAACTAAAACTCACGGAAGCCAAAAATGTAACCGAATTTTATTTTTCTTATGCATTGTTTCCATAATCAGAAATGTTATGTGCATATTTTATTATAAAATTATTGGTTACTTAATCTAAATTGTACGTATTATGAGACTGTTTTCTCCATAAGGTTCTTTTATAGATAATATGATGCTATTTTGAATTAAAACAAGAATCTCCTTTTAGGTAGATATCATTGATTAATTATTTCTAAAGTAAAGTAAAAAGCCAATAGTAATATATTGTAGAATTGAACTAATTGATTGGATCACATGTTTGGAAAAATCTTCTTTGATAACTAAAATTCCCATTACAGCTAATTGACAGTCATTGCATCATAGGTAAATTGCTAAATATCTCTGGCATATTTGCTATTTGCATGATTGGTTTGAGTGGCATTGAATAAATGTTTATGATTTACGAGGATTAATGTTTATTTGAATAAATGAAAGCGTGATTTATGATATGTGTAGCTTCGTTGGCGTTTTGAAAATATGCATTCATTTATTATTAATTTACTTCAGGCCCACTTACATAGTTCTTATGATAATCAGGTTGTGCGTTTCACTTTTGACTTTGCATCATAGAAGTTCAGCCCATAGTTATAAAGAATTAACGGTTGACTAAAGTGGTATTGTGAAAAAAGTGAACCATATAGCAAACCCTTTTTTGTTATTTATAAAATTTTTGACACATTTTTATTTCATACATTTAAGAATAACTGCAATCAAAAATGTGATCATTTTTATGATGATTTGTTATAATAAAATGAAATCGTTCTATCTCCAAATGGCCCATTTTAGAGAAAAACTTGATTAATCCACATTGTTACTATGCTACTGTGGAGAGTCTGTACCAGATGTTGGGCTGTTGAGGATGGGATGACTATCAGGCGGAGAGTACCTATATTATACAATACTCTTGAGGGCGGACCAAGGGCAAAATCTACCAGAGGAAAATAATTCATTATGTACTCATACAAGGAAGTTGGATATAATGAAAATAAAATTAACTCCTCCAATTTCAATTTTTTTTTCAAACTTCTATGGAATTACCTGAATTATCTTTTTAACGTTGAACCCACTATCAAACATCGGAGAAAACTCTTCATCCTCGTGTAACATTGATTTTGATGTTAACTTAATACAGGAGGAATTGACAAAACTATGATCTGATTATGTTCCGGATCCAAATAATATTACTTTTGAAATCCTTGAACACTGCTCCGCAATTTTATTACCTTCCATATACAATATCCTAAAGACCTTACTGCATTGCATTGCAATGCGTTATCTCTCAATTTACGAAGCAATACACTCTCATTTATCAGAAATGCTACAAACTAGACGCATTAAATTATTGTTCCATAAATGTCATTACCATGCTTTACAAAATGCTCAAACGCTCATCTATAACGTCACATGATGTTTTACCTATCGAATGAGGTACCTTGAGCAAAGCAAACCTACGAGTTTCATCTATCTGGAGTTTACTAAACAAAGTTCGTAACAAGAAGCTTTTGTCTGACGGACTCAAAAATGTAATAAGAGCATAAAACTTTTTATTAACTTAAAGCTCCAAAACTTGTTATTAGTGGAATATCCATGAGACAATAATAAGTCTCATGCAATAATTAATTTTTACATAGAAACTACTCTACCCGTTTTCATCACATTTAAAACTTCCAAGGATATTATGGCATAAATAATTAGAAAATTTGTTCTTTAACGTCAAAACTCGGAGTAGTGTACCTTTGGGCTTTTGTATTAGCTTCGTTCCCAGTTGGACGTAGTCCGAACATAAAAAAATGTTGATCTGCGACATTCTGTATTGAGATAAATGTAACGGAATTCAGCTATTATAGTCAGTGGTAATTGTGATAGATGAGATAAAATAAATTAGTTTTACCCTCTTATGTAGGTCCAAGCTAAGTCGCGTTGTAATTTTAATTAACAGGTCATAATTTTCAAATACTATTTAAATTTTATAATTCAAAGGTAAATGTTGAGGTTTCAATTGGGCGCCCCTGGAAGTCGGCAGCACATTAAACTCCTCATCACGTGTAGTTGGGGCCGTTGGGTTCTGTCAGCTTTCACATGACATATCAAATCCAACATAACCTAATAGTATAAGAATTAAGTTGCTTAAATTCGAAATTTAGTTATCGATAGAATTTAACTTATAAATAAAGTAATTCTACAAAAATGTTACCGTTAAAGTCATTAGTATCGTTATATATTACTAGAAGCGTGCAGAAGGAATTTTCGAGATTTGCCAGTAGAGATGCAGGAATAAAAAGGCGAAAAAATGTGCTTCCTTTGAGGTCGGAAGAAATTGATGAAACAGACTTTGAAGACTTGGAAACCGATTTTATGAACGTCAACAAGTCGCACAAACTACATCTAAGAGAAATGAAATTACGAAAGGAGCAAGAGAAATATCGTATTGTTCAACAAAAGTACTTCAAAGAAAAATTTCCGAATTTCCTGACATGGCATGACAAGGAGCAAATCCGTTACCTACACAACACGGATCCTGAAGAGTGGACTGTTGATAAATTATCGGAAGGGTTTCCAGCTGTACCTGAAACTATTACTGTAAGTATTTAATTATTTTCAAAATTTAATAACAGCTAGATTTTACAGAAACTAGTTAAATCAAACTGGACTAAAACCCAACAAAATAAAATTACAAACCACGATAAATCGGTTCAGAAAAACTGGGAAATGTTTAAAGGAGGTCAAATGGTTGATTTGCTTCAAGACTTGAGAGAACACCTAAAAAAATTCACTAACAGAGCTCTAAATTTGAAACCATTCGAATTGAAGGACAATAAAGTAAAACTCGATGTTAAAGTAACTAAAACAGGTAACGAATTTTCTGAAATAATTACCAGTTATGAAAAGTTAAAAAATAAACCTACAAATGAACTCCCTCAAATCGAAGCTAAAACCTTAAGCGCACCGCCACAGAACGACACATACATAGACAAAAAATATAAAGGAAACCCAGTGACTTTGGCCCAACTTCAAAATGAAACAAAATTGAAGATTTCATCTGCAAGAAGTTTCGATGAAGAAGACAAATTGATTGCCGTAAATTTAGAATCAAAACCTATGGTTCCTGATAGTTCAGAAAAAAATAGTAGTATTGACTTTCCAGAAACTAAGTATCAAAACTCAGGAAGTAGTGTGAGTGCGTATGTGAAAAAAACACAAAAAGACTTGACTCACTTGTCGTATCCTGAAGAAATTTATATACCCAAGAAAATATTAAAAAAAGGCCACATATATAAGTTAAATGATTGTTTTTATGATGATGATGGAAAATTTTTGTACCGGGTACCTGGAATGGGTTAATAAATGATTAAATGATTATAAATCTTTTATTGAACATTGTCAATTTTTAAAAAATGACTAGCATAAGCTTATAAAAGTAACAATGACTCACATAAAGGTAATGAAAATGTAAACAGACACTGTTAAGCGGTTCTAATGTTGTGCTACAAATGAGCACGTTTTGTATAGTTTTTAATTAGTAAAAAAGGCTGTAAAGGAATACTTGTGGTAGTAAAAATTGATTTTGAGTGCAATTGAATGATAATAAAATGCTGAAACGTAAATAAAAATAAATGGGTTTTGGTAAATCGACATTGATGGCAGTTGTCCCCACAATTCTTTAAAAATTTTACAAAACGTGACAACAGTAAGTTATGACGAACTGTTTTACTTTTTATGCAACATAAGCATCAATGCATCATTTTAATAATAGCAAAAAAAGTTGAAAATCAATAAAAATTATGAATGATTAAAATTAAATTATTTCCGTTATCGAGAAATTATCGCGGATTCAATTAACATTTAATAGTTAGAAAAAGAACCAACATTTTAGCTATTAGGACTACCTCACTACATTAGGTGTGGATTGGCATAGTTTTTTATTTTGAAACTAAAGGCAACTAACAAATCAAGCAGTGCAAAAATTTTAATTCGCCAATCTGTGACAAATTACAAAAGGCACAGGGAGTAAATTTGCATGACTCCGTTAAAGTTGCCCAAGCACATAAGAAGAGAATCATGTAGCAATTCCAGAAAAAAACTGTTTGCATGTCATTAGAGCCTTGAGTCATGCGGTCAAGCTATGAGGAAGTTGTTTTCACGATATTTCAATTCGACGTTTGATGGCCTATAGTAAACTTGTAGTTTTAGGACCAGTTCAAGTATGGTTTTGGAAGCATTCAATTTTCGATAGTCGCACTTTATGTGTCTACACCTGGATAAAGTTTACCGCGTCGAGTGGGCAAACGTTGCTTGAAGTGATAAAATAATAAGTTTTGATACTCTCTAAATGGAGGAATGACAAAATGACAACAGTGATGTGATGAGTCGCCATTAGTATGATATGGTTCCATCTGGGAACGACGATGGCGTATTGGAATTTTCCAGAATAACATAATAACTGATATGTTTCTATTTTTGTTTCGTTTTATTACACTTTAATTTTTTTCAAAGTTCAGTTAAAATAAGACTTTGATGCTTACGTCACAGGTAAGATAGCTTGCCATAGAAAATAGGCCGCCGACCAACCCATCAAAAATAATTTTCTCTACTGGTCAAACCTTTCTACTGGTCGAGTACATTAACAGAATGTATGCCGCGATATACTGCACCTACTCACAATACACTTAAGAATTTAATTGGAATACTTTGTACTTAATATACTTTAAAGGCTTAACATACAATTCTGTCCGTAACTGACCAAATACTACCAGATTTTGTTCGTAAAGGCAGATGGCATTATTCAAGACAAATTCCCTGAATCCACGAACTTAAATCAGCCGTGTCCTCGCAGTTCAACACCATCTCCTGAGGAGTTTCGGTACTCAAGATAATTTGCGCCACGGTTCTTCCAGTTAAATACGCTCCGTGAACTGTGGAATAGAAGTTACTGTGAGTGTGTTCGCCAGCAAACAACACCACAGGCTGAAAATTTTTCATAAAACTCAAATCTTTTGTGTTTTTAAAAAATACTTACTTTAGTTTCGTTTTCATCTAAGTAGAGCGGCTGCGCAAGGCATTCAATGTCTATTTGGGAAGCCCCAACGGCTATCGCTGTGTAGGAACCTCGGGTATATGGCTGACTATGCCAACTAGTACTGGGAGAAAAGAATTATAAAAATAAAAAGTACGATAGCGTCGTTGATTTTGAAAAACCAGTTACTTGTACTTCAATAGCTATTTTGATTTAAATATTTGCTGGATGCAGCGTAATAATTAGTACCCTAAAAGATCGGGAAATAAATTTTCAACATTCTTATTTTTATTTCATAAAATATGAAGTCAGTTTGCAATTGTTACCTTAACTTTACGTTTAAGGAAATAAATCATTATTGTATTCTAATTCCCTTTTATCAGTTTATTACTTTTGTTATTGTTTTTTGAAGATTTAAGTAGTTTGTTTGATTTTTTTATCGGCCTAATCAGTGCATCTCAAACAGTTTCCAATACACACTTGAATAAAATTTCGATAACTTCTATTGAACTTTGGAATGCTCTATTGCTACCCTAAATTTATTAATATGAACCTACGCTTACAAGCAATATAAGAGAAGTTTTCAAACTATTATTAATCAACTAAAAGGTATAAGTGAACTCAATTACTTACCAAACTACGTTCTTTGGTTTAGGTATGAAGGGATCGTTAAGAAATTTCCTCATCACACTGGTGCAAGTATCCATGATCACATCTTTAGACAACGTTTCCATAAACTCGGCCTCTTTCCCAGAAATCCAGCCCAAAATGATCGTTTCTGAGATCTTCGCAAATGAATAAATTTTTTTATACCAAGTTTTACTTAAATCATCTTGCCCTTCGGGATTGTCAGTATCAGGCTCCCACAATAATAAAATCTCAGTAATGTTAGGATGTAGAAAAGGCCTTTCATATTCTAACAAAATTTTATCAACAGTTCCAAATAAAAGTCGTTCGATGGCTTCTCTTTTATACTCCGGTAAAGGTGGTTCAAACATGGTATCAACGTTGTGTTTCAAAACACCCAAAGGAACTGTACATATCACGTGATCAGCATAAAATTTCTTTCCATTATCACAAGTAACTTCCACGTTACATTGACCAATAGTTTTCTCGCAACTTGATTCCCGACTCGAATTTCTTGATGACTCTTCAACTACAGTTCGATCAGAATCGTCTGAGTCATTACCGTTGTCAATACTGGAACGTTTGTTGAGATTCCATCGCACCAAATTAACAGGATGACCAAGAAGCAAGTTTTCTGATGGTATATTTTTAGAAACGGGTTCCAAAATCGAACTATAACCCCCCGGTAAGGTTATATTACCTCCTTGCAATTCTGTGTACGTTCCTAATTCTAATAAGTCTATTTCGTTCATATCATCACAACCGGAAATGCACGTTTCTCTTTTTAACAAACACTCAAACAAGAGTTCACGTAAATGTCTTTCACGAGGATCTTGAATTTTATCTAGATACAAACTAATTTCTAACTTAATATGTTCACCTACACTATCGATGCCGTCAGGAGGTAGATATTGTGATATAAAATACTCCTCACAACGTCTTAAAAAACACAGATATGCTTCGTAAATTTCATGTAATGTCGCGAAAGGGACTTGTTTGCCGGTTTCAGTAGCCGCCACTACTTTATGGGGTTTGGGCGTTTGCATTATGTCGACGAGTCCGTATTGCATTGCCAATTCGTAGACAGGATTGCCCAATACTCCGTGAATCCAGTTCGCCCCCAATTCCACAGGTTCGTTGCTCATCTGAATTTGGATGATCCGACCGCCGATTCGCTTCCTTGCCTCCAATAATTTGAAGTCGTTGAAACCGTTTTTGGATAGGTGATAGGCGGCGGACAGACCCGCCATTCCGCCGCCAATTATAACTATTTTACATTTTGTGGCGTTGCTTTCAGGTGAGGAATCTTCATTGTTTTCCATGGCTATTAAATAACATTTGCGGCCCCATCAGCTGATCACTGTCAAAAGTGTCAAAACACTGTCAATTAGATTGGGGATTTAGGGTTTTACACTATGTCAGTTAACAGTTTACATACGGCCTCAATTTAATTTTGCTTCAATTTCTTAACTATATTTGCTAAAATTAAAAATTAACTGCTTCTAAATTAGGCGTGTTGATCAAAATTAGCTTTAAATTGAACTGATTCCTGACCAGACACATTGAAATACTTACAAGAAGCAGGAAGAAATTTCCCTAACTCTGTTTACTTAACATGTGTCACTTAGCACCTGTCAAAGTCATGATGCTAGTTGTGATGTAGAATTCGGTTTTTTTTAGTAACTATGTCTTTGGACGAAGATATTAGTGCGACAGGGGGTAAAAAAATAAGGTTTAGAGCCCCTGCTGCCAGTGTCTTATTTAACGCTGACAATAAAATTGAGGATTTGCTCCGGAATGACAGGGATGAAGTGGACCAATCAAAGAAAGGTGGTTTGCAAAGTCCTTTTACTTACAATTAAATCTGTTTATTTTAGAAAAAACCCCGTCTTTGGCTTCGTTTCTGCAGGTAGAATTGACTCGCGATTATCTCTTGGAACATGATGAGGAAAGGTTTTCTGCTCGTCGAGAGAAAGTTTATTCGTTTATGAAAATACCTCGAGAAGTTGAGCGTTTTATGAGATATGGTTTTATGCAATGTACTGACTCGTTTTTGTTTGTTTATACGTTTTTGCCTATGCGTGTTGTACTTGCCTTATGGGCTCTGATGACCAGACCCTTTTCCAAGTGCTTTGGGTAACTAATTCCATCATTTCACTAACAACAGTTATTAATGATTGTTTTAAGGTTGCGTTATATGCATAATGGACGCATCTTGACTCCTGCGGAAATTTGTGATTTGTTGAAGGCTGTTATTTTAGTAACTGGTAGTATGTTCATGTTTTCTGTTGATACAAACATGTTGTATCATTTGATTAAGAGTCAGTCAGTGATAAAGTTGTATATATTTTACAACATGTTGGAGGTCGGGGACAGACTATTTTCCGCTTTTGGACAAGATACTATTGATGCTTTATTCTGGACTGCCACGGAACCGAGAGGAAGAAAAAGAGAGCATTTGGGAGTTATTCCACATCTAATCTTTGCCATAGTATATGTCAGTATCCTTTTATCACATACATAGTACTAGAAAATCTATGATAAAATGAGATGCACACTCGTGAAATTTCTCATACATTACCAACAACTTCAATAATGTGAAAATGAAATTATTGTTGTAGGCATTTGTAATGGTTTATTTATTAATGAATCTGTCAATGGAAATTACATACAACAAAGTTTATGCTTATATTCAGCTCAAAACTGCAAATAGTCGATACTGAAGTAATGTCAATTGTAACTTTAAGTAGATCTATGATTTCTTTGGTTATTTATTTAAAGAAAAATTAATGTTATATGAAATGGGCATGAACAGGAAAGGGAAAAGTTATGTTGTTATTTTTTATATTACGTTAAATAATGAAATAATTGTAAAAATGTAGCATATGACCAAAATGTATAGGTATAATTTTCTGTGACCAATTTAATCGCTAATGGTTCTTTGTTAATTTACCTGATTTTTTGCAAAAATTGCCGAAGAATGTGCTTTGCGATTATTACAAAATATTTTTTTCACAAAGTTGCAATCTATAAAAAATGTTGAACATTACTAAATTTTAAATATCTTTATCTGCACTTTAGTGGATGTGTTTGGTAACAGGTCAATCATATACTAGATTGTATGCTTCAATTTGTAGTGTTGCAATGTCTAAGGGCATCTAAAATTAAGAAATTTCTTCACAAAGAAATTAAAATTTATAGTATAATACTGCAACAAATGGTAAATCTAGCTATTTGTATCTAGGAATTTTAATATTTTTTTCTAGTCAAGGAAAATTAATCCTTATAACGAATTATATTGTTTGTGTTTATAACAATATGGCACAATTTGGCTTGGTTCAGTTCATGTTTTTTTGACGAAACTGTACAGTACTGACAAGTAGCGCTTTGTTACTTACTTCTATTCTGTTACTCCTATTTTTCACTTGTATTTACTTTGTGATAAAAAAATGTTTTATAAAGTCTTGAATTAAAGGTTTAAGCAATGGCGCGTTTTGGAACAAGCCAATCATATTTATGCAACAAATTTCTTGTTAGGTGATGGATTCTTCCCAAATTTAAATGCCGTTGCTACAGTTATAAATGCATAGTTCTGAAGTCCTAAGATTTAGAAACCCTTATTTAATCTTTTAGGCCAATACAGAAAATTTAAATTTCCTTGTGATTAAAGGTCCATTAACGTGTCTTCCAATCGATCATGTTAGAAAATGGATTGACACTCGGTGAATATCGATTAATCTACCGTAATCTGATTTCTGATACCTAAACCTATATAGTTTAATTATGTTACGTGAGTTGAAATCTATTTAAAAAATCTAATTTTGAGCTTTCTTGAAACTTATAAGAAATCTATCCGTTATGTTAAGAAACTTGATTCCTATTACTATTAAGGTTCAGGAAAGTTGATACACAAGAAAACATATTTACATTTATTTTTGAATAAATGCACCATTTATCTAATTTTGACGGACTTATATTAATTGCGGAAATTCTAAAAAAAATTGTACATTTTTTATGGCTCATTCTTGGAGATTTTGCCCGCTTTATTAGAAACTGAAAAATAATTTTTAACTTAAAAGTCATAGATACTGAGATAGGAAACTTCGAATTTTTGGCTAAATTTTGCATATTGATCGGGATTTTCAAACTATGGTCACTCCTCTAAACGTTAATTTCAAAATAAATTTGAAATTAGCAATTAAAGGAGTCGCTAGTGTTTTCTTGAACAAGCACCTAAACTAAAGTTCCTTACTCATACGAAAAAGTGTCTGGTTTGTGCTCTAGTAAGAGGGATGAGCAACCTCAATTTCCGTTCCACGTGCTTTTACGTTTAAAATTTTTGTGTTACCTCGATTCAGGAAATTTCGCTTAAAATAATTGAAATTATCGGATTATTATAAAATTAATTTTCACTTTGTATTGTTTAAAACTGAAATTATTTGTTTGCTTTATTATTTTGTGCTTCAGAAATTTTCCTTAAAATTTACCAGTACTTCACAGCATTCTCGTCTTGTTCCAAGCGACAACTTTAAATGTTGCCATCAATTCAAACAATAAAGCTCTCTTGACAATCATGATGTCCAACAATGTAACTTAGTAACAACTCATTATTTTCGATTCTTTTATGTTTGTTTTAGTTCGTGGAGTTGAAGGGCAGCGTTTTTAAGAAATTCGACAAAAATAATTTATTCCAAGTATCCTGCAGTGACGTAAGAGAAAGGTTCCATTTGATCGTCCTCCTTTTCATTGTCGTCCTTCAAACAATGCGAGAATACTCCTGGAAATCCGACAGGTTATGGGTGCTGCTTCCTGATTGTTTGATTGTTTTAATAGCAGAAATGTTTGTCGACTGGATCAAGCACGCCTTTATTACTCGCTTTAACGAACTGCAGTTGGACGTTTACCGGGATTATACCACGAGTCTTGCATATGACATGGCCCAAACCAGACAAAAACATGCTTTTTCAGATCATTCCGATTTGGTAGCCCGTCGGATGGGTTTCATTCCCTTGCCTTTGGGGGTTGTTATGATCAGAGTTTTAATCAATGCCGTAAACATTAACGATCTAGCTTCAGTAATTTTATTTGTCCTATCTTATTTATGTTTGGCTTCTTTCAAGGTCTTGAATAGTCTTCTAATTTTGGGTAAAGCTTGTGATTTAATTACACAGCATAAGCAGGAAAAAGCTACAGCACAATCTCCGTCGACAAATAGAGCTAACAGTCCTAACAATCTTTCAAAAACTACTACAAACAGAGATACTGCGACCAGTCCTTTACGGCCACCGATTACCGATCAGCCTTTATCTCGGCAGTTGTACGCTAACGGGTTTCCTCCAATGGAAACAAAATGCGATAGCCAGTCGCTACCCACTGAATTGGGAGCAGCTGCGATTTTCGCTAATAGTACGGTGGATTTGAAGAATGTTAGTCTTAATGAAGAATTGTTGAAGGTGGAGGGAGAAGACATTAAGATTGAACCAGCGTTAGAACAAAATGAAATTGTTACTAGAAGTGTTCCCGATATCAATAAAGAAATTGGTGAAGAAGAAATTGGTGGTGATGGTTTAAAAAGGGCCGAATCTGAGCCTTCTTTGATAACTTGTAACACTGATGAAAGCGACATACCAAAGTGATTTTTTTTCCTAGTCTTTCACTTGCATTGTATATAGTTTTTTATACAATTAATTATATTATTTAACCTACTGTATTCCATCGTTGTGTTTATAATGGTTGAATTTTGTTATTGTTTTGTTGTGCGTTAATTCATTGTGAAAAAGTATTGAAAATTTTCATATTTGCTATTTTTGAATAAATATTTTTCTACGATACAGTTATGTTTAATTTCCTATCGTTTAAATACTCTTAACAAAAATGGTCTTAGATTGGTAATTATGTATTGTGACTTTGTGACGTGACTTAGAGGTAGAAAATGATAATTTTTAAAATCGCAATAGATTCTACATCTGAAAGAGAAGAAGATACCATCAATTACTTGAAACCATTTCAATGGTGGAACAAATTTGGGAAATTGTTAACCTAATTCTGTAAATCAAAACCAATCCTTATTGTGTTATATTTTTGAAAAACTGTTAAAAATACAAGTCACATTTGATAACACCATTTTTGGTTAGTTCTATAAAGTATTTAAGTTAATGTATTTATTCATTAATTTTAATTTGATCATTTTTTCCTTACTGTGTTAAAATAAATCTTAAAGACAGTTTCTATTATTTCTTGGAATAATAATAACTCTGTTTTGGCACTGTTGATGAACATTTACAAATGTTCTAGAAGTCTCCCAGCATTCTCGAGTTACCCTTTGTCACAGTTGTTCAATTGAAACGGGTTGGAGTTTATAAATAATCAATTTTAGGAGACTCTTAAAAAAATCATTAAAGCTAGTTTCTTTCAGATCTTGAAAAAATAAAAATTTTATTAACTCAACAGAAATTGTACAATTTAAATTTTCATCTCTCCAACTAGAATTTCGTTTATTCTTATGGCCGTTTAAATACAATATATATATTCGTCACTAGAACAAATAATTTTTGTTAGTTAAGACCAAGCAATAATTCTGGCAAAATATTTTTAAATGGGTTGGGTAGAATTTACTAAGTAGGTGGAGGTAAATTTGCTATTATATCACTTTCATTCCCCTCCATATTATCAAACAATTTTAATGATTGTCGTAACCCTTTTGAAAAATTCTCACTCTGTATGTATGTATCTATAATAAATTAAAAATTAAAAGAAAGTAACATTTTGGATAATCATTAGAATGATATTTCAAATTTAGAGACATAACTTAAAAGACTCAAATATATTTGTAAAGAAAAACGAAACTTGTGTAGCGGTAATGACATTGTAGATGTTGAACCAAGCTCCATTCAATATGTTATATTAAAGTCCTTTGAAGTTGAGATGTTGGATACAAGTCATTAATTTCTTGATTTCTGTAAGAGACGTGGGTAAATAATTATATTAATAAAAAAACTCGAATAGTCATGAAAGTTGTGCTAACAAAACGTGATAAATAAAGCAAAAATAGAAAGTAAAAAAAAACAGATAGGTACCCACTTCTATTAATGAGGTGGAAGGCCAAGGCCAGTGCATCGACCATTTTTCATTTCTGATCGATGTGATTAATTGATTAATCAGCGACTTTTATAATCAAAACATCAACATAATTGGCTATTTTAGAGTGAAATTACACGGTAATTACGTGAGTAACAACGGGGAGGATTGACGTTCTACGAACAGCTGTTGTTACTTCCTAGAATCGTAGTGGCGTTTCTTTGAATAGGTTTCCTCGTACATTTAAATATCAACGGCGAGTTTCTCTTAATTCATAATTTAACTGTTTGCGTAACATTAAGGAATTACGTGGTCGGGCTGACTGCCTTGAAACCAATATATGAATGAAAATCTTAGGTCACAGCGCCCAGATCGATGAATGAAATATTACAACCCCACTCAAAAAGTAATTGAAAGATGCCTACCTGAAGCAAAATACAATTGACTCACGATTATTTTGATGCGACTTAGATAAGATGGAGATGGATGGAATAAATAATGTCACCTATTTGATATTTTTGAAATTAAGTCAAAATTTAAAACAAAATACTCGACGGCCACAGCGTTTTCAAAGTTTTCTGAAGATTTCCCTCAAAAGTTTCTGATTGATTATTTTCTGATCAAATTTTGTTTTGTTTTCCAGAAAAGATAGTTTGGATGATATTTCTCTCAGCTATAATAATTGAGAATCCCTTCCAAACCACTTCTAAATGGAATTTACGTGGTTCGCCCACAAGAATACTTCAAGATTTAATTATAATTATGTATAATTATCTATTAAAAAAAGTAAACTAACCAGACAATTGGATTTCAGATCAGAAGTTTACCCTGAAACGTAATTTATTAGTTAAACTTACATACAATAATATGTTGTTATCTATAGATTCGTGATACATCTTTCCTACGTCAAATGTGATCATTTGTTGGTTTAACAATTATTTAGTTTTAGAAAGTATTAGTTAGTGTAGTGAAATTCCTGCAAAGTTAGTTACGAAGCTTTAAAGTGATGTGCAACAGATGACACTCAGTTTTAAAATATTAAGAAAATTTACTAATTTTGCAAGTTTGCGAGTCATGAGTTATTCAATAATGAATTATCATGTACACTTTAAATTATTAAGAACAAAGAGACTAAAATGACCAAAAATAATGACAATATATTATTATCATTAAAAAACTGGTTTATATCTTTGATTCTTTTGTTTATGATTATAAACTTGACACTTTCATTTGATATTTGAATATGAACTTCTCAATTATTTTTAAGTAATTTTTTTTAATCAAGAAACTAGATAAAAAAATTGTTTCCGCATTTTCCTAAGTTCAACATAAAATGTCTGATATATAGAGGCAGAGGTCTTTTAAGAATTTAATTTCTGAATTTGGTAATATGGTGATTGTTGTCTATGCTATGGCAAGTTAAAATAAACGAGCATTGTCATTTGATTATTGTATTTCGTCTTAGGTTGGGCTTAAAATTTAATACTCTTAATTCTTATGACTTGATATTAAGTTTAAAAAAAAAACTGAAATGTCTCTCCCACTGATTAATTATGCTGTTAATCTTGATTCACACTAGTGCAATTCAATTTGTTGAGTTGAAAGCGATAGATTTTCAATAATTGGCATCAAAAATGGCATGCTATTATGGGGAGGGTGTCTTTTTTGCTTTTTCAAAGAAGTTTTGTTTTAGGGTATTTGATAAACTATTCACAACATCCACATATTTTGTTATGAGCAAATGTGTTGAGTATATATTTTTTTTTGATATTAGACTTAAATGAAAAGCTTTTATAAACTTCAAATTTCTTATAACTTATATCAACTAAACGAAATAACTCCAAAAGCTTAACTCTTATAATTCCTACTTAAAGATGTTAAGACTGACACAAACGTTTACAATTTTAATCACCACCATATAATCTTCAAGGATCACAAATCGCCATGACTTCTAAACCTTCTTATTCCTACAAAAGAAGGTGATGAAATATGTTTTTGTCTTTCTTCAGCTTTGCAAAAGTGAGAAATTTTATAGCATTTACATCTGCATAACTGACATGTAACAAGATTTAATAATTATAAGGTTAAAAGTCTTTTTTGAAAAGCACATAAACATAAAGAAATAAATGGTAATAACAAAAGAAACTGTGGAAATTGATGTTTATACCTCCTCAAGTATTTTTCCTAGCTCAATAAGTAATATAATGCTCCCCAAAAACCCACTTTTTCAGAATACGCTATTTTAGATAGAAATAATTATTGCATACATACGTACATACCTATTTAAAAATACGCATTGGCAAAATGAAAGATATTGAAAAAAACCACCTAAGTTGCTAATAGACCTCTCTCGCTTAAACAGTCTTTAGTTTTTTGATAAAGCCCTCAAAAATATTTTTGATTAAATTGTAGGACCTGATGGTACAGCAAATCTCAAGCCTTCTTGGTTTTACAATAAAACACTCATAACTTTCTCAATGCAACCGTAATTGCTACTAGTTGCCTATACGTTAATATGGTTAATTAAATTAAGAGTGACTGACCCATTGTTTGACCATATCCACAGTTGATATCCACAAAAAGTAAAATTCTTTGTCTTATAAAAATCGATGAGAGTTTGTTGATCTATAAATGTCGGTACTTCTTGTATTTTATCATTACATTACTTCAAGAAAGATATCCTCTTTCTTTTTTTTTAAATAAAGTATCTAAAAGTGGTGACACTTGGATGTAATCCATTTTAGGAGTATCTAAAAGTGGTCACAAATAAATTCGCCTAATTTGATTGTCCTGTTGAATTAAACCTAAGGTGAGGTAATTTGATTGAAATAGTGGAATCAATTGTGAAACAAGTATGATCCTCATGCTTAATATTTTTGTGCTGTACACTCTATGTATACCTATGTATATAGTTATATGTTGAATTTCAGGTTTCCACGAGTGTTATACGAATTCGATGTATTCATCCGCGTTGTTAATTGTTGGCCCTGGAAGGAAGCAGGTTTCTATTGAGGACGTTTCGGGAAAACTCCTTTTGCCACCGTCACATCGTTCGTTTTGATTGGTACCACCCGCTTCTGCCTCTGGTGACTCTAATACTCATTTAGTGATTATTCGAGTGATCAGAGGCAGAATCGGACGATTCTACTCAAAACGAACAACGTGACGATGTCAGATGTGATTTTCCCAAAACGTCCTCGACGAAAACCTGGTCTTTTCCAGGACTAAAATTGACAACGGAGCTGAATAGTCGAAATACATTCAATTTATTTAGTTATATAAATATATATATTATGATGGTTTGCGGATACAAACTCCAAAGCCAATTTTCGCCGATTTCCAAAAGCAGTTAAAAATATTTAAAGGAAAGAGTACCAAATTATTTTGCCAAAACAGTAAAATAATTATATCGAAGTGTTCTAAACTATTTTTTTACTATTATTATATTATTTTTATCAAAGTTTTAGCTTTAAAATAATATTTTATTTTGTAAACTTTCCAGTTTAGTACTTTCCTTCCTAATAAATTTAATCAGCGTAAGTAAGCATTATAATAATTTAATAATTAAAGTATAGGTACAATAAAAAAAACCTTTAAATTTATTAAACTTTCAACTGTTCTAGTTATCACCGTTCTATTTTTGATTTTAATAACTACTTAGTTAAATAGATAGATCTGGAACATGTTTTTAATATATTTATTCGGAAAAAAATATTGCTGTAATCACCACTTTATTATTTTATTTTTGATACGTAATTGTTAGAAAAAGAATAAAAAAAATTGATATTTTTCTTTTCCTGCTGCAGTTTTAATGAATATCGTCTTTATCCTTACTATTTATATTTAAAGTAATTTTGGAGAGATTTACACCTGGATACATATATATTTTCGAAAATCTCTTCTGATCTATTAATGCTGGTATTTAAAATAACACGAATACTCCATACAGATAAAATTAATAGAAAAATGAAAGTTGAAAAACGTTAAAGTATAATTACCACTTGAAATCTTGGGACATATTTGTGCTTAGAGGTAGTCCCCCGCCAGTTGCAGTGATTTTGATCATCGTTATTCCCTTTGTTCGTGACCAACGTCAGGTCTTAAGAGGTTGAGGATTATGGGAGAGAACGAGCAACTTAGCTTTTCCGGCAATTTTTCTGAAAAACGTCACAGATTATCGCACGCATTTACTAATCTCGCAAACGTGTTTACGAAACAAACAAAATATCTAATCAAATAGTATATAATTGGGCATATGCGTCAATCATTAAAAATCTGCTAAAAGAGAGGAGAGGAGAAATCCCCGTGTATTGATTTACACCAGGCTGATGCGCACCGCAACAGGGACAGATATATGGATTTTTGCCGGAAAGAGAGGGTAAGCGTTGGGTTCGATTGTCAAGTTTACTCTCCGGTGAAACTGAAACTTCATTCAGCTTTTGCAAAGAGGTCTTGCAGTATGTTGTTTATTTTTCACTTATTACTATACGTTGAATCTCACTAAATGTTAAAGTTTAATTAACCTGGCGTTATGCAAGCACTATAAAATAACTATGACATTGTAATAATTTGTGAGAAAAACAAAATACTTCAACAACTGACTGTTAATAAAACTCAATTGCAAAACTAAAATATCCAGAAAGATCCCTTAAGGTTTTCCAAAACAACTAAAAAATGCAGTTTTAATTCTCGTATCATTCAAAAACCAAAAACAATTTTCTTTCAATTACGTAGATTCGGTCTGGTTGGGGATTAGGGTTAATGTGCATGCGGTGTATGAAAATCCTTATTCGGGTCAAGGTCGCGTTCTATTTCGGGCATTCAACGTTTCCCTTTGGTACCATAAAAGGGTGAATTCGCCCACGCTTCTTGTAGTTGCCCTCTCTGTGGATAGTCCGCCGAGACGCCGTGACGTCAGCAAGTTGATTGTGCTGACGTCAACGGCATCGCTGACTGACGTCAGTGCGTCCCGTCGCCATGACGACGCCATAGAAGTTCTTCAGTTTGTGAATGGAAAATCGAGAACGGCCAGGCCTAGACGCTGACATTGATTGGGGGAAGGAAAAGCCTGTTGGGAAAGTGAAATTCACCGGGGCGCAAATCGATGGCGCCAGTGCCTCCGGACGCAGGTAGAGGACGTGACGGTCGATTTTTAGTAGGGAAACAGGAGGCCCAAATCTCATTCATACTCTGGAGATAGGGGCTACTATGCTTTCCATAAACTTACTTGAATTTGGCTCTACATTTTAATTTTATGACCGGGTATTTTAACGTTTTCGCGAACTAGAATTTTTAACTTATCCTCAACTTTTTACCTTAATACATTAGTTTGAAAAATTAAAAAAAAACGGTAAAAATATATCACTGTATGTAGTCGCAAATCATGAGTGCTACTGTATATGAATGATAAAATATTTAGATTCATTGCAAATAATTCGAGTAAAGCGGTCTAAATTTAATCATGATCCTCTAAAATAATTTAATTGACCAAGTATTGCCCGACTGCATTAGTGTTAGAGGATTTCAGAATTGTTTTGGTATACTGAATAAAAAATCTTTAAAAGCAGTGAATTACGTGTACGTAACAATATTGGAACACATTATTAAATAGCAGAAAAAAAAACAAATGATATAATATTTTTCCAGATTTCAGTTACGTAAGACATTTATAAAATGGCACAAGTAACGGATTTAAGGTTAACTAGTATATCTGTATAAATTAAGTTTAATGCAATAAAAGTGATTGTTACAAAAATAGGTAGCTATACGGTATACAAGTAGTAAGTTGTCTGGTAGTACTGGTATACTTTCAAACTCGCTTGAAAAATTAGTAGATATGCAATTTAAATAACACGATTAACATTGACTAACATTTTAACTAGATATTAGATCGAATTCTTACCCTTGCGGCACACGCTTAATAATAAAAAATATTTTTTTATCCAAGTGTAAGTATCTAGATTTTGTAGTATCTTGATAGATTAACTAACTGGCGACGATTCATATACCTACTTAACTAGAAAATTTCAATTCTTCGGTACTAAGTTCGAGTAGACTTTACGATAAATTCTCTTTATTAGGATTCAGCTTCTTTTTTATGTGCCCCTTTTCCTCAGGCTCTATACAGAGTGCAGTTCAAAATAAGTCCATTGAAATCATTAATAAAATTTTAATTCAAAAAATCTTGAAAAGCTGTGGTGATTATTTTAAATCAAATTCTGTAAGGTCATTTACAAATATTTTGACCATATTCATAAATAATATGACGTCATTGTTTTTTTTAAATGATTACATGCACGTTTTCTTTTAATTTTTATTTATAAATAATCAGCATGTATCCCTCTCAAAAAATATTTTTAGGGGGTTACTTGACAATTATACTAATGACTTCATGAAAACTGAATGAGGCGAGCTATTAACTTAATATCACTAGTAGTGTTTAGACATATTTTACAAAAGTTTTAATATTGTTTTTATACTATCAATTAGTCGATTGTAATCATTTTGAGCAATTATTTTATTTATTGTTTACTTAAATTTAAATTTAAAAAAATAATTTTGTGTTTAATACTAAATGAAACAGAATATACATACATGTATATTGGATTTTATTTTAAAAAAATATTGACGCTAAAACAAAGAAGTTATCAGAGGGTCTGTTTTAAAACTAATCACTTTAGGTTTTTGTGATCTTTCCATTAAAGGGTGTTTAATTTATTCCAGACTATTGTTGTACCTGTATTTTACTTTATTATTAAACTTGTTTACGGCAAAAGGTTATGGTCTATAGTCACGATATAAAAGGATGTCTGGTTTTGTGGCGAGTCAATCATGGCCTATTCTAAAAGACAGCATATGAAGACTTCTCAAAGCGCCCACATCACCACGCATGACCTATATAAACAGAAGGAGATACAATTGCAATTGTAAACCGGCAAATTAGACTGAACAGAAAATAAAATTAGTTAAGAATACAATTTTCTTTTTTTTCGAAAACCATATACATTTGGAGTATAAATTACCCCATATTTGGATTGTGGCGTGGTAGTTGCAAAGAACGCCCTTCACTAACATGTGTGATTCCAGAACAAGTTATAACAGTTAAAGTCAAAAGGTAATACTACAAAATCTATTTATATTTGATCTTTAACTTATGCAAAAATGTTTTTCATATCCCCAAATCTTTCTTTAATTTTTTGAAAACAGTATTCATTATATGTCTTTTGTTCATTTTTTAGGAAAAAAACCCCACAAAAATGGTATCAATCATAATTATACCATAGTCATTTTTTTTAAAACTCTGAGCCAAAAATTTTTGCTAGTTTTTTAATACATAGACTTTTAGGTCCTAGGCTAGGAGAATCAGAGTGCTTCTATTCCAGTGTTTGGTTCTAAATCATAGAAATGCAAGGTAATAACACTTTTCAAGAAACCAACATCATTTGGAAGACGAAGTGTATAGATAGTGTAGAAATTTTATTTATTATTATTATAATTAATTATTTTAATACATTTAAAAATTTCTTCTCATGGGACAGCTTCAGTACAATTCAGTACAAGTCTTCATGTATTTATATGTGGTAATTGCCCTTGGACTTATTCTAATGTGGAGGTGAAGAAACTTTAACTAGGCGTTCTTACCAAAAAAAAACGTAAAATAAACATTTTGAAACAATTACCGATTATTTTTAAATAATTCTGTACGAAGATTAATATAGAAATTATGGCTTTATAATTAAGAGTAAAGCAGAATGTCGATTATCTTTGATAATGTATTCTCAACAGTTTAAATATTAATAGTGGATACATATTAATCTTGAGGTTTTGACTTCGTTATTTGATTTGTTAAATTATCTCATCCTTTCGTTTTCCTACTAGACACTTATTTTCTTGTAGGAAAAAACATTTAAATCTGAATAAAAAGCAATTTGATAATGAGTTTCCAAAAAAAAGTAATTCATATGCAAATGTGATTTTAAAATATAGTTACTTTACATCTGATATCACCCAGATTGAAAGCTACTAAAACTCTCGCCAGTCCCAGATTTCAGATTTTCATTTCAATGATTCAAAAAGGTCAAAACTCGTTTTCTTCTTATCTATATTTTTCTTCTGCAGTATATATGCAAGTATTTAGGGATGTTTTGCTTTATGAATTTTATATATAGAAGAATGTATTTAATAGTGGACACATAAACGGTAAGAAGTGAAAATAATAATTTTCAACGCTTCAAGAGTTGAACAACCGCATAGAATTGAGTTTAGGTCAAATCTGGTATGTTAATGAAATCCAGAATGAAACTACCCTGGAGCCCTATAAACTTAACCCCATGACCTTATTTCAATTGGTAGCGTATAACCCACGCCAAATTTCATATTTCACTACAGTAAGCACTGGAGGGTAATAACAACAAAAACTTTTTTTATTTTAAACATTTGTAACCTCGCTTTTTCAATTTGCATAACAATTCAAATTAAGGTTTCATAGCTTGTTGCTTAGACTTCTTTTCAGGAGAAATTGCAATGTGTAGGAGTCACATTTGACATTTATTTACATCTAATTGTTTCCTTAGTTTGTTTATTAATGCTGCACTTCTATTGGTGTCAACTAAACACCTACAATACGCGAACCGATAATTCATTACCAGTAAAACGGAAATGTACGAAAGGAAAAAAATATTGAATGAAACACTTAGTAGGTGTACTGGTGTACTTTACATTATTCCCGTGCAACAATTTTGAACTTCGACCTTTCCAGAGAATTTCGTTTTGCACCTAGTTTCTAATAGAGGGGAAATCGACTGTACTGAACCGGATCTCGTTCAATGATTCTTAATTAAAACTTGAAAATTACCCTCACTTCCAAATTTTAATTAGTCTCCCACGTCTAATGACGAGCAGTCGATTTTTTTCAAGGAACAAAATTGAAATTCATGTTCGAAAATGTCAAAGGTAAATTGGGGATGGTAAATATATTACAAAAATGTATAATTTTGTTTCCATTATTTGATATTGTTGAAAGGCCATTGCCAGTATTTCATTCGAGTGTTTGAAAGCCTATCGCAAACTTTGTTTGACTGCCGTAATACGCTTTTAAAGTTTGTATTTATTTATTCATTCACTCATTCATTCATTCTTATGAAATGGGCCTCCCACGCAACCAAAATTCTAACGCCGCATTCACCGAAAGTTTCAAGGAAGAAAGTATGTAACGGATGGGCTCGGTACAACAATTACAATAGTTAAATACATGTTGAATGCTTATTAACAAATAAGTTATTAATTAATTAAAACTACACGTTAAAATATTTTAAATTGAATTTGTACCTTAATTTATCTGTTTAGAATAAGAATAATTATAGTCGAAATGCGGCAAGTGACGGTATACCAAAAATAACTGCAACCATAATTCACATTCAATCCAGATTTTTACTAATCATAAATTATTTTTTATATATAACCGGATTATGCTGAATTTTGATCAGAGGCTATAAAACACAGGAAAGTGCTAAGAATTGTTTGATTCTGCAATCTCGACCTTCTGTTAATTAAAATTCATCTAATTAAGATTAGAAGTGTTAAAACTAGTTGTTAGGTAAAGATATTAATGACTTTTGTTGAGAATAGTAAAAACACGTAGAGCTACTAAGTGCTACTTATTTATAATGCTAGGATTAAAAGTTGCGTATGCAGATGTGCCATTGTATTTAATTATTGGGAACAATGGGGAGATTTGCAATTTAACAATTAATCATTATCTCCGAATTCAATTGGACTGCAGTGGAATCTTCAAATCGAAAGCATTTGCTGATAATTGGATGTAGATTTGAGAGTTCCGTTATAATTAATAGCAGGTCGTACTATTATATGCATATTAAAAATTCATTACTACATTAGCAATGAAGGTAAGTCATGCACTTATATCTCAAGCTATTTCAATTTTTCATATCGTCATTAAAACGGCCGCAAATTAAATTTAAATTGCCCTTGCCATGCGAGAATTATTAATCATTACAGGTCGCGACGGCCTGACTGATAAGCCTTTATCTACATTAGCATCAACGTGTGACGTTACACCGGGAACAATAATAATATTAATATTTGATAATTGCTGGGATAGACGCACGAGATGCCGATCGGTCCGCTTCCTTGACGTCACCCATTGTTTGCAGGAAAACAAAAATAATTAGAGCTGTAAACAAATCGGGAGACAAAACTGTTTTTTTATATTTCTGGAAACTTGAGGGAGCTTTGGCGTGTTCTGGGAATTCAAGCAATGAAGGGGTAGTAAAAGCGACTCCCAGCAGAGAAATAATATATCTCTAATTGGCTTCTGGCTTCGTCAGATATGTGCAATGAAGAATATTGACTTTTACGTTGGCAAGAAACACAGAAAGTTCAGAATAGGATAGCAAGCAAAGCTCTGAAGTAAAATTATCGGTGGCTGGTATGGCATAACAAGTTTTGAATATTTCTCTTAATTAAAATAAATATTATAGAAAGCTCGACTAATAGTTAAGAAACCTACAGGTCACACACAAAACTATAAAAAATATAATTTAAAGCTTTATTACTGGCGTTAACAAGAAACTGATATAAAATTGTAGGTAGGTACCTACCTACTAATATCAAGAATATCATACAAATGCGCTGACGATTCTATCATTCAATATACGATAAACCTCAGCTCTCAAATCCTTTTGAAAAGACATACTGTTAAGTAGGAACTATAAAAATGAAGTCGGGTTGCTATATAGACGTATCGTATCGTCAAGTTTTCAGCTTGAATAGGTGCTAAAACCATCAATAAATAATTTCCTGTACTCTCCTCCTGTTTAGCGTCGTTATGAAGCATTTAACTGAAACTGGATGCGACGTTTTCCAGATGGCTTTTCATGAATGAAATTATCAGCAATCAAAGGAGGTAGATAAAATATGAACGCGCGAGCGGGAGAGCGCAAATTCCGCAACGGCGTGGGCGGTCTTCCTGGAAATATCCTCTATACAATGCAACTTTATTTACAGGGTGTTTCTGGAGTTAAACCCAATTTTGATCGATTTCTAATTTGAAGACTAATTTTCATATATAGCACAATTATCAGAAATATGTTGTCACGCAGGTGCAATAGGCCAAGTTTAAAAATTGCCACCTGAAATTATTAAATTAAATGGAGTAAACAAAACTTTGAAATTGAAGTTATAATTTACAAATTTATTTATTTTTACCTATAAAAACTCTTAACGTAATTTTACTAAAAAGCTACCCTTAGTCAAAAATAACTATCCACTTAAAATAAGTCGATCAATAGTTTAATTAGATGTGAAAGAATAACATGATCCATCTGCACAACAAACATAGATATTTTCTATAACACAGAAAAAAGGTTGAGAAATGGTGGATGCGCCGGGTGAAAATTTACTGCGAGAACGTGATAAATTGTTTTCATTTTAGGAACAATTACCAAATTTATTGAAATTGCAGTTTTTTCTGGCGAAGGTTACAATGTTACAATTGTTAAAATACTGACGGAAAGTTTTCTTGATAGTTTTATTACAGTGGCGGAGCACCCTGTATGCTTTACTGGGAAAATATCAAACTGCGCTCATCCGCATCGTTATCGGAAAACCCACCCCCACGCTGTCAACGGGTGATTTAAGGGAGTCTTGGCGAAAAACTGTTCGGACCCATTACCGTCGAATCGGATTAATTACCTGTTGACAAATCTCGCCCATCGGGTCGCTGGCTGGATGAGTGCGACCCCGGTATCGATTTGGGACGCCCGGAAAGGTCGAAGCGTGGAGTTCCCTGAACTTGCGCTTTGCAGAGGTCGATCCGTGACCGAGGAGCTTCTCTGCCTAGGGTTGCGCGACCTTGATAGCGTAGTCAGGGTTGCAGTCCATCGATTGGTCACGTTGCCAAGGCAACTTTTGTACCTGTTGCAGGTTACGTCACGGCGCCGACCGCGTCACGACGCTGCCGGGTCTGCCGGATTCACGTCATGAATCTCGTGCCGCAGGTGCTTACCTACCTGTTAATGCCGACGTTAAATAAAAACATGAATTCCGGGAGATATCGATTCGAGGCCTTGAAATGGGCTTTTCCGGATAAGTAGCGTGACAGTTGTGATATTTCTGGAACGAACATGAACGACTTCCGCTGGAAAATCTTGTTGGCATCGGAAAATTAGTAGAGAAATGTGAGACTCGGAAATGCCTGCTTTGTATGCCAGCGGGTTATTGGATTTGTTCCTTTGACCTTTCAAAACAATCCAACAGTTGAGAAGTTTTTCGCTGGCGCCCAATTGAGTTCCCAACTTCTAACTATCCGTAGAAACAGTTCTATCTAGGTCTCCATTCAAATCTATCAACTACGAATTACAGATATACCTACTCTAAAAGTTTTACAATACTCTGTTTTGAACCAGGGACGGAGATTCAATAAATAGGTATCTATATCTTTTAAATAGCCGCTGGGTAAGCGAAAAAAGCATTAAATACAGGATGTACTGACCATAAAGATAAATATCTATTATAAATAATATATCTGAATCATGCTGCAACAAATTCTTTTTTTGATCATAAAATTTAAAGAAAATCAATAAAACAAGTTCATGGTAGCAAGAAAACCGAAGCACATAAAATAAGTTTTTAACTTAAATACACTAGTATTTAGAATATACAAATAAATAATCTTTAATTTAATTAATTTTTTAATATTGGGTTCCTTTTTACGTATCGCTTGAAGATTTTCTTATTTTCTACTTCTGAGGCTTTTTGCCCCTTAAAATAGATATCTTTGAAGAGATCAATATGCTGATGGAGATGATTGAAATACATCTCTTTTATCAGTTTCTTAGCCAGGTTTGGCGTCATTTTCAGAATACATTCTCCTTGTTACTATTTATTTTCATCAAGTTGTAATCCGAATTTTCTGTAATACCTGCCGACTGTTTGGAAGTAGTAACCAAAATACACTTTTGTGGTATAAAATACAATGAACTAATTCTAATTGCTCAGCTTTCAGTGTTAACAATTTTTATTTTGTATTTGTCTGACCTAAATCCAGTGAAACCATTTATACTTTGATTAGGTGACAAGAGACAGCATGGCGACGTTGTCACATTACCACCCACCCATATCTGTGGTGTGCAACAGCTTCAAATGACACCAACGCTAGTGCTACTGGGTTTTTCGCATTGAATGCATGTACAATTAAGATTACAATATCAAAACACGTGACTTTAAGACAGCATGGTGAGGAGTTCTCTTCTTACATTTAAAGCCCAGCACGTGTTATGAACACGGTTGTGGTTTATGAATTTCAGTTATACATAGAGGTTCATCGAGGCATTGCTAAAAAAACTAAAAGACACTTCAGATTTTTCATATAAATAAATATTTACCACGGAATGAGATTTTTAATTATTGTTTCATCATTATTTGTTCAATCTTAAAAACATTACTTTTGTATTTCTTTTATAATACCTCAGCTCTCATAATTGTCTTGATTTCCTCTTATTATTTAATGCTTCTAAGGAATGTTAAATTATTATACATTAAATTTTTGTTTCATATATTCAGATAAACGTTTATATTTCACTTTATTGTGGTATTCTGCCAACATTACATATTATTCCTTCCCTTTATATTAAATTTTATAAGTCCTCTGTCTGTTTTAGTTTTATTTCATCTTCTTTTGTATAACTTTTTATCTCGAGATAAACTTGCTTTCTAAATCTTCCGAATCTACTTCAATATCTCTAAACTGACTTTTACCCTTAATCTATACACTATTGACATAACAAAAGCACGTATCATTCACGCCAGGTAAATAGTTAAATAGTTAGTTTGCACAAGTCTACTCATTAGCAAATTAGTAGAAAATGTAAGGGAAAAAGGCTGCTAAACTATTCTTTAGGACTATTTATTTTTTTTATTTGAATTTAGGTTTATTGTTTTACATAATGTGACGTTCTATTTGTGTTCAAGCGTTGAATTTTTTAGTTCGTACAGGTTTAACTTATTGAAAAATAAATCATTACAGATTGTAGGTGTTCAAAGAATATTGGTTTTCTTGCTCTCGTTAAGAAATTTTCTGTTGAACGTAAATTAATAGAGACTCCAAAAGAAAAAGATTGATTAACGTAGTATTTTGCAATTAAGGGATGCTTGGTTTTAGACTTGAAAAATTACATGGCACATAACTTTTATCAAAAAATTATTGTATCATACGGATATGGTGTCACTTACCAGAAAGGGTACTTAAATACGTGGTTAGAATATCAGAAATTCTCAAAAGAAAAATCAAAGGAAAAATAAGATCAAGGACCTGAATATTTGATTACCCATTTTTCCAATTACCTTAAAGAATATAGAGAAATAAGAAGTGTAACCTGGACGTGGAGCAAACTGCATATATGAGCCTACAATTTGATGGTTCTCTGAACTTTAATTTTTCTTATCAAACATGAAGCCGTTCTATAAAGTAGATTCTATTAGTCGAAGAGACAATTATTTATAATTTTAAGTATTAACAGATATCAGAAATGTCAAGAATAATAAGATTCAGACAAAATACGACGTTGATAGTAGTGACACTCACTGCACATCAAATGATAGCTCTACTTCTACATCAAAAAGTGCTTCCACATACATCAAAGAATATTTTATTTTTGTAGTTTTCCATGTCATTAGACAAAATCTTGCTTTATAGAAAGCTAAATTGTAGAAATTATTGAGACTCAAGATAGACTGCTTCAAATCAGAGTACCTACACTAAGGAGGTTGTGTTAGTTTTGCAATCATGTTTACAATACCATAACCACATCATCGCATAATTTTGAACAAAAATCAACACTTCAAGATTCTCCCTTATAATGTTGTAAAAAATAAATAAACCAAAAAAGTAACTATTAGATAAGATAGGTATGTATCTTGATTTATGTTAAAAAGTAAATATAACCTTTAGTTCTTTCATAGATTTATATAATTTATAAAATTGTAATAAAATATGTCTACATATTATTATTGTTTATAATTTTAAATTTATTCTATTTAAAGAGTATCTATTACATAATCATCTTCTTGAATATTACAACATTATTAAAACTTTACAACAATAGAAGTATTGATCTAGCTGGAGGCCTCTTTTCTTAATTCCCTTAATGCTAAGAACTACAATCTTCTTCAGATATTTGTTATTACCGTTGGTTGGCGAAGGCTGCCAACTGGAGCACTCGTGACGAGCCCCGCGGATCTTATTGACAGCCTCACTTACTTTCTTTAAGCAAATCGTGACTGCCCATAATTTATTGGATTGGCGATGCACCTTAGAAAACAGTTGGATCATTACTGTTTTTTTTTAACTCAACCGTAAATTCCATCGCATACTTCAGGATTTTGGGAAAGCCACCAAACGTATTACTAACTAAAAATATCTGTAGTAACGTTTAATAATAGTCGCATTAAATTCTTTAGTGGAGCGTTCTTATCTTGGTTAAGAAACAAAATCAATTTACGATGTCAATATCGATTGTTGGGTTAGTTAAGGACCACACAGACAGCTCATATCAATCTGAATTCAATCAGCAATAACGCGGTAATTGTGTGATTGAATTTTGGATTGTTAATACGCCAATATTTATTTACTTTACGTTAACATAACTATTAAGATAGACGAAATAATAACAGAAAGAACTTTCCGATTTTACTAAATGGGACGCCGTGTTTCCTTACCGGAAATCGCCACAGATATTGTTGATAATTACTGAAAGTACTGAAAAATAATAATAACTTAAAAGTTAGCGACGTAAGTGACAGAATAGTAGAAAGTGAGAGTTAAGTTAAGAATATAATTTTTAAGAAAATGTTCACCATGTGCTTGTGCGCGTCTTTGCGGCTCGAAGGAGGATACGTCCTGCAATATAGTTTTCACTTGATCTGTGCTCTTTCATGAGTTTTCACCTTGATTTAATTGATGAAATAATGTAAAATACCACAGAATTAATGGGATTTGGCCAATAAACTAGTTCGATAACGAGTGAAACCGTAACGTTGTTGACGGCGGACGTAAATATCTGTGGGCAAGTGCACAATTAATTTCAAAAGCGCACTTGTAATTAGCACTATTGATAACGGCTTAAGTGACTAGGAAGTGTGGCAAATTTGTCATCGACACAGACATAGACGGTTACCTGTATGGCAACGTTGAGTCCTGTATGTATATTTTGTAGAGGATATTTCTCGAGTTGGTTATGTTAAATTTGTTGTTCAGCACATCACAAATGCTGGACTTTAATGCACATGCCACCTTCTACGAATTCCTAAAATCAACATCGTTTACTAGCGAATAAAACGTAAAATACGAGGTGTACAGTAACAGACACTATAAGTGTCTTTATGAAACATGGCCAGTAAAATTTTACTGATCGTAAATCAGGGACCATCCGATATTTTGCATTCGAAGCTCTCAATTAAAATAAATTTAAGATATATCGCGTGGAATAGAGACGATTTTAATTTATAGCACATAAAAAATAATTCACCATTGCCAGATAATTGGAAAGCTTTCGACTACATAACTTAAAATTACCGTAAATTATCCAGTAAATATACATTTCTGAGTTTACTGCTGTATTTTATCCATCACCCACATATTTGGCAGATTACAGAATTTCAAAATAATTACCCAAAACTGCCACTATTATTGATTAAATTTTTCATTATATGTTCAGGTTTGGCAGTTGGACAAAGTTTAAATGAGAATCTCTAAATATTTAAAAACAATTAAAATTGGACTAAACGTGGTGGATTGGTGATTTAGGTCTATGCAAGATAAAACTCAAGTCGGTCAATTCAGCAACTTCACTTCAGTTAAACTGAATTTGTAGCTAACTTATGGTACATACTACAATTACGGGTGTTATGGCTTCACTGTGGTATCAAGGTTCTGGTAGCCAAATTACAACTATTATTTTTTAATTGTAGTATATTTTTGCATTTTAAATTATTTATAAAATTTAGTGTAATAATTTTATATCTTACAAAGGTAGCTTCTAACACAATTTTTTTCAAGAAACAGTATGTGTGCTACAAAATAAGCTCAAGGACAACGTTCAATTTAAAATAGGTAGATCCAGAACAAGAGTTTTACAAGAAAATAATTGTTGGTCAAATATGCAGATAAACTAAGTATTACAATAAAATAATTGCTAATATGTTTTTTTCTAGAAAAACAATCGGCAGCACTACAGAAAGGTTTGAACCCTCTAATGGAGCTATTGTTTGGATGTCAATGCTTACGTGTTCCAGATTATTCAAATATATTGGAACTAAATTCAGTAATATTTATACAGGCGGTTCAGGTTTTGATAGGCAAATTTTCAGAATTGATCAGCAATATCAATAATAGACCTTTTTTCACCAAGCAGATTGCCATTATAATAAAACTATAGTAAAATATTATTTTCATAATTATCCATTACATATCCATAAACTGATTGTAATCAACTTAGTTCATTGCTGTAAATATTGGGCGTCCGTTTCCATTACCTCTCATATTTTTAATGTTAGTGAATATTGTGCAAAATGCTTTCATTTTCTACGGTTGATTTCGAAAAGAAAATTCTTTCAAAATGTTTTGAGTAAAACAAATGCCTGAAATATATTTGACTTGGAATTTTTAAAGACAATAAGGGAGTGTTGTTTAAAAAATTGATTTCAATATGTTCTTAAATTGTACATAAGAATGCTTTTTTATTATCCCTAGAAATAAAATCTTAAAATAGAATAAAACAAGACTGGAATAATGTATTTATAAAGAATTGTAAAATTCTTAAAATGTTTTATTTTGAAGAATTTAGTTTCTAGTATCCTATTTTCATCTATAGTTGTTTTAACAATCTTGTGATGGAAATACGCAAACGATCTCCAGACTAGTGATGAAAATTTCTTAATCGAAGGGTGTCTAATTTTCAAGTATTCATTAATACTTTCCGACGTTTTCGGGATTATAGAAAAAATTATAATATAAAATTAAAAACTGTAAGTCTTTGAATATTCTACTTAAAATATTACCCAAATGGTTGGTCTAATCAAAACTTCGTGAATACAGGTTTTCTTAAAATAAAGTGTAAAGTCCAAAATATTTTGAAAATGTGGTCAGGGAATGATCGCATAAAAGCGAGAATGTAGTGTCTCTTAAAATCATCCTTTGCTAGTTTCAAAATTGGACTCACTGCGATTACAAGTAAAATACCATGTCACAATATGCAGGAAAATCCCACCTTATGAAACTTGCTCTGACTCAGGTTGCTAACAAAAATGCGAGAAAATTGCAAAAAAATTAAACTTTCTCTAATTTCAATCAAGACCTTGTCGAACTTTCCCGTAGTTTCGACTAATAAAGAGGTGCACGATTTGTGTCCGATCTAAGTAACTTCAATTTGAACTTTCGACTATAGATATAACCCTAGATCATTTGACGTTGAAATAGGGACTTCCTGTAATTTAAAAATTACAATTGTAATAATTTATTTATGTATTTTAAATGTTAAGTAGACATCTTAAATAGAATGTAGATGCGTCATCTGTTAATAGACGGCACAAGCCATACTAAAGTTTTGCGTCTTTATATATAATTAATTCAGACTAAATTTATAATAAAATGTATTGATATCTACTAAACTATCCTTTTATTATTGTTCTAAAGCACAACCTAGTGTTAAAAATAAGAGTTCTTTGTAATATCAAAGATGAGAAACTAATTAGAAGGATATTAATTGAAACTGAAGGTCGATGGCTTTAATTTGAACTTTATCAAACCAAACCAGAATTTGTTTTGTTTACATTTCACGTTTATATTTCTACTTGTAGAATTGCCTTACGGAATTTTGATTAGTTGATCATCATCATTATCTCCGCTTTTCGATATCAAAATATTAAAAATAGGAAAGACAAAGGTAATAGTGTAGATTAGTTATCCCTAATCAATTCAATTTTTTCTGCGTTAGAAATTAGTTCAACAACTTAGTTTAACAACTGAAATTTTTTCCACGACACTTAAAATGGTTTTTAACGAATTAGAAGACCATCTTACTAGCCGCTATTGCTTTATTTATTTAGCATCTAATATTTGTTATTAAATTTGCGTACTTAATTGTCGTCTTTAAACTAATGAGATTTAGTTAACAAAAATCAAACAAAAAGATTACAGAAACTGTCATTAATTTTTTCTTTTAGTAACTTTTGAATAAGCGAAAAAGAAACATAAACATTGCTTTAACAACTTTTTGTTTTAGTGTCAGAAGTAGGATATAACTGTGAGGGTGAGGGTGAGGGGGTTATATATAATAAGTTTTGGGGAACTATATGCCTTGATCTTCATTAATTTCTATAGACAAAATCACAATAATGTATTTTGAAGCATAATTTTTATAGAATGCGTCTCAAAGATTAAGTTTCCTTGCACTAATAATGTTTCTAAACATTTGCACAATAAGCAAAGTGCAACTTAAAGGCAAAAGTAAACCTCATAAGAAAATTTAAGAATTCAGATTCTTTCATTAAAGTTTCTTTTAAGAGTAAGCTTGCTTAATGATGATCGGTAACCAAATTTTTACTTGTTGAAAATAATGCGCTAGCACTTCTCAGAATATTTTTAAATGTTTATACGGCTTGTACAGTCTTCTGACTATTTCTCAAACAGTTGATATTGCAAAGAGAGTATTTTTAAATTTTAAATTGATTTGAAGACCAATCACTGGATCAGTGTTTCAACCTCTAGCAATAGCTATTAAAAATTACACAAGAAATATTGATTAAGTAGAAAACTATATTTGGTTCCAATGCAATAATAATATGAATTTTTCTTTTAGGCGTATATTGTTAATATTTTTTTGCTCTGAATTGTCGTAAATTAATTTTTGCAACATTGGCACAAAATTGTTTTTACATGTACCAAGTTTTAAACCTCTCAATAGGGGATCCGTCAACATTGTTTTTTCTGGATTCTAAATTTGAAGTATTGCCGCCACTGCTTAGTAAGTAATTCAATGTCCTTCTCTTAACTAATACAGTAAATTAATTAATTAGCAAATTATTTTGAAATTTTTGTTCACATAATCATTACTTACCATATTAGACAATACATTTATGAAACTTTGAGAGCTTTAAGCAAATTATCTGTGCATATTACAAAAAAGCAGTTTAATTCAATTCAAAAATTATTATACATTTAACAGATACAAGTAAAGAATCTCATTCAATTTATTACAAAGAGTGTTCTGGATAACATCATTATAGAATGCTAATGTAAACTATTTTATTCTGAAAAGTTTCAATTGCATTTAAACACCTGCTTGTAGTTTACCGTTAAAAATTGTAATTATTTAGTCTAAAAATACATTTTTTACACATTGCTATTCTAGGCTAATTATTTATTTGCAAAATTGGAATTTAACTATTTTCAACAATTTCAAAACATTTATTGTTGTTTGAAATTATTTAACCTATTTCTTAAAAAATATTTTTACCAATGCTTATGGTAAATAATATTTACCATGCAATGTTGCCAATAGTTTTCAGCAAATTGATAACCAGTGTCTGATTTCGTGATAATTTGTGAGCGACGTGCACGAAGAGAACTAACTATGGGGAAGGCTCAGTGACCTACTTACTCAAAATTCTCTGATATACATTGCGTTCTCAAAAAAATAATTTTGGAATTGTAAAAAGGAAACCTACATTATAATGCAGGGGTCCTAGCAAAGGGGTGAAGCCCAAACATAACAAGAAACTATAAATTTGTGAATAAATATTATTTTGTACATAAATATCTCAATCTTTTGGGAACACAGCTTTAATAAACTACAATGTGATAATAATGAAATAATTTGTTAATAGATAGAAAAAAAATAATTTAGTTTGATAAAAAGAAAAATATACTTCGAATATTCACGGAAGTAAGGCAAGGAAAATGAAAGTATTTGCTCGAAAATTATTAAAATTAATAAACGAAAATAAAATTACAAATTGGATTCAAATTTGATAATTTACAAGAGACACGTAAATATCGATAATTCAGCATATCATTTACAATTATGAACTAATTTTTTATTATCTAATCAGAAAGTAAAAAATAAGGCTTTCCCAATTTTTTCAAAATACTTTTGTGTTTATATATTTTTCTGTAACCAGATTTAGTATCAGATAGTATAATAAAATATTATCATCTGGGAAGAACGTAAGTTGTGTCGAATCTCAGATAATTGGTCAATGCAGGTAACGCTTCAGGATCTGGCAAAATCGTTACCATTTTAAATAACTGTAAATTGTTATATCTGTACTTTTGCCAAAATGTGAATTCCGTGAGCATTGTAAAAATATTAAAATTTCAAAATTATTGGCTTACCTTAAATTTCAGAAAAAAAATTCTCAAAAATTTGGCACTTCTGATAATTTGGTTGAAAGCTATTACGCTGCAACTATTGCAGAAACAATTAAATTGAGTTCCAAAGATTTTGGTTAAAACCAGAAAGAACAATCAACGTTTTAAGGTTGTTTTGATATCAGGGCAAATAACGAGGATAAAACTCGCAAAACGAATAACGTAAAATGAACGATAAAAAATGTTGGTAATCATTAAACGTTTTTCTTCGGTTCGGTACACAGAGAATCCGATCACAACAAAGCTATATTTTGACAAAAAAAGTAACATCAAATTTCTACAACTTTTCCAACAGTTTCCATGAAACAAAATCATTACAAGGTTCCTCGTCACAAAATGTGTTTCGATATAACTTTAACCATTTAATATAATTTTATTTTTATAATTTGCCATTAATATGCTACTAACAGGTAAAATTCTGTGTATTTTATTACAAATATGGAAATATGGATTACAGAAGTAATAATAATCGGGAGGAGTGATCGTCGATCAGACGTCACGAAACGTGCTTGGAATACGTTCAAAATGTGTGTACATCCATGTCTTACAGCTCATTGTTCCGAAAGCAATTGCTCGTGAGTGCCGATACTAGTTGCATACTAACATAGTGAATGACTGTCGGGATTCACCCATGGAAATCTAATGCAGAAAACACATTCGACCCACTTAATATAGTGTGAGTGTGAGTACACGGCCAGGTTTGAATTCAGGAAAATCAGTATCCAGCAATCAAGTTTTTATTCAGATCTCGAACCCGATCCTTCGGCTTCTTCAAGCGAGATTTCAGGCGCCACTCGTCTATTTTCCATTCGCTGTTGTGCCTTATGGAAACTAGATGACGAATAATACGGGATTAGAATGATTCAATTTTTTTTCTTCTATATTTGCATGCCAACAATGAATTTAAACATGTTTATTGGGAAAGTTTGGCAAACCTTGAAATTTTGTCAATGTCATTCTATCTTGTAGTAAATGGCAATCGGGAGATGCGTCTCATACTTGTTTAGTATCGCGGGTATACGGAGTAGATGCTATGATGTAATTAATTCAAAGATGTTCGACATTGGTGACTCAGAGAATAAGAATTACCTAACGACAAAAATAGCCAGTTAAGACAGCGATAAACATTCGTTTACACTGCATCAATTTTCTAAAACGCTTTTATTTCTTAATCGAACCACATTTTTGCCTGTCGATTTCAAAAAACGCACAATTATGTTAATTTTATGGGCTACTTCGAAATTCCTCAAAACTTTACGACGGTTCGATTTCGATTCCTTTATTAAACCTTCTTTTTGCTCGATGCCGCTTGAAAATCGCTTTGATCAGGATTTTTCTTTTTCTCTCCGCAAAGTGAGAGACGTATGTTTGTGACGAGCGCCGTTTCGTTAAACAAGTCATATCTTTCCGTTTGCTTTCGAGCAACAAAAGCTCCGGCTCGCTTGTCTTTGAAACAATACAAAGAGTATCGTTTACACGGCCACTAAATAGTAAAACTGCCGGCGCTTCTTGAGGTATTCACACGTCAAATATTGAAACAGGATGTCGGCATTGCCTGACAACAGCTTCCAGTTTAATAAAGCCCGCCTGTATTTCCGAGTTCATGGGCATAGATCATGCTCATTTCATTTGACAAGCGTAGTAGCAATTAATGTTTGTTAATGAAGGAACGGTCCGGGCTATGAACGTTATTTCTTTTATTTACTGTTCACACGCTTGACCGCTAACTTGCTTGGCTATCCCAATTTCGGTAAGAGAACAGTCCGGATTGTTTGACTTCCAGTTTAACACGTTCACCCAGGTTAGATTTATGTCTGTCAGCAGTTTCCTTAAATCCGCCAAGTCTTGAATTGGCGTCGTTCATTTCTGTATCCACTCGTACTAAAGTTCTTCCACCCTACGCAACTCTATTTTTTATCGATGGCCTTATGCACAACTAGTTTCTAAGTTGAGGAAATAAATTAGAGAATAAAAAAAGTGGAGCAATGTTTTTAATTACCACAAATTAGACGAAGTAAGGCAATCTCTACAATTTTACCAAAAATTTCCCATCAATTTATTTTGAGACGTGCAATTTAAATTCGCCTATAAAATAACTACTTACAGGTCTATAAGTCAGAAATCGTATATAAAATTCACCTTTTCGGAAAGAAGTTCTAACATGGAAATAATTAAACGAGCGGACTTTATAACTAAATTGACAGATTTAGAATATGTTGGAAAGTCAAAGTCGTCCGAGATAATAATAGTAGTCGAAAAGAAACGGACCACTGCATATTTGATAAATATCCCCACTATCTCTATATCTTTAAATGGCGTTACCATTGATGCTAACAGCATACATAGGTGATAAATAATTTTGCGGACCGTTAAGAATTTCTTAACGGTAAATTATTTTTGCGTATTATTGTTTTAGATTTTCAATATTCGTTTGAGACAATTTTTATGTTTAAGAAAGATAGGTATTGCTAAACCCATGACAGTATAAATTATTGAATTTTGTTTGCTGACAGAATGGTGATAATGACCCAAAGAGATAATGTTACACAGAAAGAAGTACGTTTTATGGTTTTACTGAAGGAGACATTTTATTTGGCTTTGGATAATCATACTAAATTAAAAAAAATAAAGAGGTGAGAATGAAAATGATAAATATTCAAGAAGGTTAAATATAACAAGTCACAAATTGGTGATGCGTTGAAGTGTTCTACCCTTAGGGGAAAATATAAACAGTCTCGAGCACCTTGTACTCAATAAAATATGTGTAAATTTGCATTTACTACGATAAGTACAACGTCAACACATCATATTTTCCTCAATCAAGATAATGATTTGCTAAAATCATTAGCTCTATT
The DNA here is from genome assembly GCA_905333025.2 of Pyrochroa serraticornis. NCBI lineage: Eukaryota > Metazoa > Arthropoda > Insecta > Coleoptera > Pyrochroidae > Pyrochroa > Pyrochroa serraticornis. Next base: position 41,683,171 of record HG995152.1, read on the forward strand.
TAAGTGTTCCTGACCTCGCATAAGATGACTTAAATTAGGTAAATGTAACAAATTTAGGCCGCCGTTGGAACAATGAACGTTTTCAACACTTATTTAACAATAATTGGTGTTAAACACTTGACATTTGTTTTGATGAGACATATTTCTACACGGTAAAAGCGATTTTATTGGAGTTTTAAACTCAAGGTCGAGCATACCTTATCCTTCTGAGTATCTTATAATTTATCTATATTCTAAATTCTGTTGTTACTTGTACTGGAATACTGCAATCTGCAACAATTTTTTCTCATTTTTTATAGAAGCAACACTTATTGTTAACATAAAAGGATAATTCGGATAATAAACTTAAAATTATATTTTGACTTAAAATAAGACCATACTAAGTTGGTAAATGCATAAATAAAGTCTACGGAAATTGCAATAAACTTATTTACTTATTATATTAACGCATGAGAAAGAAGTATGCAGATTTAATTCTGAAAATGAATCATAGAATTACGATTATAATGTTAACTGAACTGTTAATCATGTGAGAACAAGATACGTAGGTAAGTCGTTACGAGCATTTGTTTATGTTAAGTCTTTCTGGTATAGATTTTTTAAGCGATTGTTTCTTAATTTCTATACTGAAATAAAGAAGGTGGTAATAAAGTAGCATTTCAAGTTAATAAACCACTTTATTTTAAAAGCTTTTAGAATCAGAAATTAAATTAATTTATATTGGATACTTTTTACTATACAAATATTATAAGAAATATAAGAAAGTCATCTGAAAATAAAATTTTGGCAGTCTTTTTGGATGGGATTTAGGTACATGAAGTACTCTACAAAATTAAAGAACAATTATCACTTCTCTATATTAACCGTTCCAATCATACCTAAGTGACCAATCTAAATAAAATTTCAAGATTATACCTCCACTTACATCCACTCCAATCAGCAGTACCTCAAGGCAGTGTTCTGGGTGACATACACCTACACACTACAGTTATTTCTCAATGTACAAAAATCATCTTTGCCAATAATACATTAGAACTAGAATTAAGGCCACTATTGGTTTCCTAAAATGTACAGAAATCTTTGATTTAGAAGAATTGTCAAAACTACAAAACTTTTGAGCAAATCAAAATAAGTCATTCAAGTAACTTACAAATTACGAAAATGTAAGCAACCACCAGTAAAAATTATCTCCTCCAGAAATTCTTTTTTAAGAAATCCTCTACTTGTTTGTTGTTTGATCATAAGCTCATACTCTAAAAAGCATAAAATTATAAATTACGAAATTACGGGCAGAAATATATTGAGTAAATTTATTGCACATTATAGACAATAACTAAGAACCATTCCTCAGGAATTATTTTTTTAGTTACCTTTACTAAGCTAAATATAATAGGCAAAAATAAAAGATATAATAGAAAATTTGCATAAATTGCTAAGTATGAGAGAATTATAGTTTTTTCAACTATCTTCTTACAAAATTCAATTTAAAAAAATTATATAATTGAATAAAATTTTGATTAATTAAAGTATAGTCACCATTTGTGAAGTCGGGGTGCATACAATTTTCCAACATTTCATAATAAGTATTGCATCTGCCATTCTATATTTAGACGAATAGTTGTTAAAGTTTTTTTTTCAAATCTCAAATTGTTCAGTATCTTTCAAGATTTGAAGCATTACTGATTTTCGATAGGGTCTAAATCTTAGATCATATTAAAACTTCAATAACTTAATTTTTCGGACAAGTTTACAAAATCAAATACTATTTTCTCTAATCAAGTTCTTATCGCTTTTATAGAAAGCATGCAATTTCTAAGCTATTGCAAATTTTAACATAATTAATAAAAACAAAATTATTTGAACCAGATGCAAAATTTGTTGAATTTGCATTAATTTTTTCCTTCTACCAGATCGTATAGTTTATAACGGCTTATATTAAGCCATTGAAAAAAATTATCCAGAAAATTTAAATAAAACACTACAGGCCATTCTGAATGCACCAGAGTATATCATTAATGTATCATTACATCGTGATTTACAAACACCTTATATTCGAGAAAGTTTAGTGCAAAAATGTTACAAATGACTAGAAATGCATCATATACCATGGTCTGGGTTGTGAACCTACTGATTAACAACAGAACAAAGTACCGGTTAAAGAGATTACACCCTGCACTTACCTCATGGACCACTTTAGAATTAAGTTAATTGTTAAGTTAACGATTTAATATAAGTCATTAACCTTCTGCTTGATGTGAATCTATACTTAAATTTATCGCCTTGGGGAAGATCTGGTAAAATTAAATAAAACAACATTTTTGAAACTGATTGAGAAAAGGCGATTTACCGAAGTTCGGCTAACTCGATTTTTAAGGTTCATATAGAATAGCTTCAACTAAGAAATTATATTTTTGTAGCGGGGGCAAATATGTTTTTAGACATGCAACAATTTTGTTTGCAAAAAACCTGAAATACGTAGGGTTACTCGTGTGAACAGTGTTTTGTGAAAAGTGTAGTTATCCTCGAGGTTAAACTATTCTATTTATTGCTTCCAGACGAACATTAATTGGATTCACCATGCATCCTAACGCAATCTTTCCCGTTAGTCCGCTCCTGGCGGCGCCTCCTGTGACATAGGTATTGCTATAATTATAAAAATTAACGAGTATTCTATTCATACAGGCATTTCCGTTGTGGCCGATTCGTTCTTTTTAGCAAGTTTTGTGTATTGAATTAATTATGTAAATTCATGGAATACGATTTTGTTTGATTAATTTTTTATGACCATCGAGTAATGACACAGGAAGGAGCTGGACAAAAGACCTTTATTTACAGTTGTGTAATAGTGTAAAAATACTGTGAGCATCTTGACATATGTTTAAGTTTGCTTACGGTTGCTAGTGTGAATAATCCGCCTATTTGTACAGAACAGTGAATAACACCGCTCATGTCATCATATTGAAAATATTTATTGGGAGACAAACTATATCTGAAGGACATTTTCTTATTTTGGTGTTTCTCAACACAATGAGGGTAACTAAGCGTTTTCATGCCGTCGAAACTTCAAAGTTCTTATCGCATCGGTCGATGGCGTCATCAGAAATTGCATTTGATACAGTTTGATGGTGTAGTATGTAATTTCATTTCCACTGAATGGCGTTTAAAATTTAGTTCAGATTACTTCAGAATGTCACCTTCGTGTATTTTACACAGTTAAAGAAATGGCTCAATTTTTTCTACTTAGCTGATCCAATAATCCTTTTAGCCCCTTTTTTAGAAATAAGTAACACATATAAAACCGTAATTTTTTCCGAAACCACGGTTTACTTTTTACGACACATGCCTGGACGATTTAACTTATACTCGATGCTACGCACGAATATGAACTTTTTATTAGAGAATCTGATATCTGAGTTGAACTTGTAACTTAAAAATTCTGATACCTACGCTTTCGGGCGTAATTTATGTAGTTGTGATGTGAAAGTGGCGGTTTTTACAAAATTAAAGCTGCCTACTCATCCTTCAGTTTAGAAGTGATGGATTTGTTTGGTTGAACTTAACTTGGTTGAGCGTCAATTTTGGTCTTTAGCTCCATGCCCACACGTTATTCTAACATTTCTATCCCGGTCTTCATGTCATTTATCATCCTATTACTGCAAATTTCCGGAAATTTGTCTGCAATTTTCTAAAGTCACATTACCGGAGTTAAAAGACTAAAATCCCGTTAAAACTCCCCATTAAAGCGTCCCATAAAGTATATTTTTCTTCGAGGTGCAATCTTATCTGAATCGCATCACTTCCTATCTTTATATCCTTCCTTGGTTAGCCGTACTTTATATTATTGCATAAAAATATGTCAGCCGTTTCCTTATCACGGTATATCAGTGACCACGTAGTGGACATTCATCTCTTACCTGTCGGCCTCTGTCTCCACGTGCGCTATCTCGACTATCTCAGCTGCTACTCGAACATGGACAATGTCCTTCTGGACGCCGAAACTGATCGATGGACGTGTCAGTTTCATTTTTCATCACACACGCTAATCAATTAGGTAGCCATTATTTCTCGGGTTGATAACGTGAATGGCCTGCTCTTTCCATTAAGCGAAAAGATCCGAATGATATCGCGTCACGGGGTTTCTCCCGGAATTTCAACGGGTTCTCCTGCGATGGTTAACGCAAACAAATGAAAAAGGCACCAAGTGGGCTGAAATCCATTGTTTACCGTTAGCATCTTCTTCGGCTGTTCAATGACCTAAAGGTGAGTAAAAAATCTATATTTCGTTAAGGTCAACTATGTATAAAAAGCATTATTCTAATTTTATATTCCTGAATCTTCATTGCATTAATTAAATTTTACGAGGTATTCGTGCTTAATTCTCCAACGAGTTTACAAACATATATCATAAGCGAAAGCGCTTAATATAGAAACAAGAAGATGTGTCTCAACAATCGTACTTGCAAATTTTAGTGTTATTACTTTGTAAATTAAGTCCTTTTATGGTGATTACAAGTTTTAACTTTTAAGTCTTAATAAAGTAGGAGAGAAATTACTCCTGTGGCTATAGACGTTTCGTGATAGTGGTTGATTATTAACCTCTTCTTCGGTTATTGCTGCCTTCATGATGCATGTAATTATTTTATTTACGTTGCGTATCGGTTGTAAAATGATCGGAAAATACCACAACGCTTTATATATTAATTTACTTATTTCTCTTGCCTGGAAATCAATTAATTTTAGTATATCACTTCAATTTACTTTTAGTTAGAGAAATAATGAAAGGAACACTATTAGTGGTAAATGCATCCACAATAGTCATGAAAAGCGGTTAACTTACAAAATGTTAAATAAAACTTGTCATTACTAACGAAGACTTATATGCCAATATATCGAAAAATGTATTGGCAATATGGGCTTAGCCACATTTTAGGAAATAAAAAAAGTTCTTCGTGGTGACAGTATTTCAGGAGGATATAAATTCCATATAGACCGCCTGCTGTCACTTGAAAACTTATAATTAGTTATTAACGACACAATTACCTCTTTATTGACGCGGAACTCTCCAGTAAAATGGGACTGATGTGTAGAAAATGAAGAGTGGGTATCACTTTTGTTCTTATGCGCTTGATAAATTATAGCTTAAATAATATAATAATAATATAAGCTAATAATATAATAATAATATAAGCCAATTCATTGGCTGTAATCTGTCCATTGGTATTTTCATAATCTCAGAACCATGTCATTTTTTTAAATAGTTAACTAGTAATTTGTTTTAACTATTCAGCTTGTACTGTTCTAATAGCAAAAATATTTGGACATTTGGACATAACAGTTGTTATTATGACTGGTAAATGGTGAAATTTATGCAGTGAATGTAGATAATGAATTACCTTCTTTAAAAAACTACATGTTTAAAACTACAAAAATGCAATTTGCTTGCCTCACGCCGCGAGATTTCTTGATCATGTCATAACTTATTAATATGATTGCTTTTTTCTTAACAATTTGCCTGGGGATTTTCAACCTTTAAGTACGTAAGTACATACTTTGATTGATGGGTCATCAAGAATCCATTAATTTAATTAACGCACCTTAGTTTTTATTAGACATGAACAGGAGTGATGATAAAATAACAGATTTTTTTATAAATATTCTTAACTAATGTTTTTATGGGTAATTTAATTTTTTTATGTATTTTTCTTTCTAGTCTCTATGTGCTAGTCTATATTAAAACCAGTTTAACAAATAATAGAAGCATTGTCCAGATAGTAAACAGCATTAGAAAGGTAAAGAAACACTAACGAAATTGCTAAATTCTTAATACTTTGTTAAGAATTTTTTCAAGCCCTGCAACTATATTCAATTGGATAAGTCATTGCTCAGAGTGAAGATATGTACATTTTTAATGATTTATCTTAATTTACGTAAAATATTAGAATCAGTTGTCTTTCGTGAAGGTCCAGTTAAGGTTTTCATTAGATTGGAAAATTTGTCTTTTCCTTTCTTTACAGGTTTTAAAAGTAATTATTACTACAATTTTACCTAAACCATATTAAAGCAAATGTATAAAAGCCTTCAATAAAAAAAAATAGCTTCAATTTAAATTTACGATACTGATCCTATAAAGATTTTTTAATTATCTGGCAAATGACTCTGACTATAAACTTCCAAAAATATTTTTTTTTATATAAACAGAAACAAGAAATATATTTGTAAATTTTAAGGTAATATTCAATTGAATACAAATTTCGCTTCGATTTATATTACTCCAGCAATATTATTTTTTACAATTACTTATGTTGGTTATTTTTATGGCAAAACCAGTTTATTTATAGATAATAAGATAGGACAGGAAATTGCAGGAAAATCTCCTTTTTCAGGAAGAAACATGATATTCAGGATATTCTGTAATGGTTGACTAATTGGAATAAGTTCAGATACTAGAAAGATTTAGTAGTGCGTTCGGTTTTGATGTGCAAAGGTTACTTCTAAGGTACCAAAATAGATCTCTTAGATTTATTTGCAAATACAGTAGGTTCTTTAAAAAAGTTTTCATCGTAAATGTATTATGTAATTCAACCGTGCGTCCAGTTCTGAAATATGAAATATGTGTTGGAAATATTTATTACTTTTATTTTTATGGTTTTTTTATATCCCGGATACGAGCTTTGTTTTACTAATTAGTGTGTTGGATTGTAATTTAATTGCCAGCTGAATTATTGCGCAACCGTTTTCTGAAAAAGTACATCTTAACTTACACAATTAGTCTTATATTGTAACTCGTTGATAAAGGACCAGCTTTCTGCTAATAAAACTGAAATAAACATTTTGCAAAAATTATTAGTGGATTCCAACAAAAACATTATGCTGATATGTTGTGCTTGTTGTATGACTTCACAAGCCTGCGATTGAAAGAGTTCAGAGAAGATTCTGCAAGTTGTTTATTGAGGGTGTATCCGTCTAGAAAGAAGAAAATCACAGAATCTGCTTCTGGATCATTTCGATCCGTGTCACCTTGGTTGAAAATTGCAAGCACCGAATTTCCCTACAAGTTACTTCCTGCAAAGATTGACTGCTTGAATGTACTGTCTCGGATTAAATTACAGAGTTCCCAGCATAGCTCGAAACAGAGGGAGTTCTTCTATTGTGCACGTTCAAGAACTAACGTTGTTATTAAATCACCTATTCATATAATATGAAGTGATCTTAATTATGTTTCAGAAACTTGCGACATCTTCCATGACTCGTTAAAGACCAACTGGGGGTTACGTATGTAATATCTTGTCGTGAGACGACAAAGTGTCTTTTTTATTATTTAAACTAAATATTTGCCTGATTTTACTCTATCAACACTACATTTTTATTTTACACTATTATTCCATTCTTTTAACCGGGTGTGTTCTGCATTATTAGTAATTAATTAAATTTTTTATTTATACTTATAATAATTTATTTAATTATTTGACATTGACAATGTAGAAATTGGCTGATGCGTTTCTCCTAATTAAAAATTATATTCGACTTTCAGCAGAAAATTTGTAACGTTTATTGACGATAGAAAATAAACATAAATTTAAGCAAATTAAAGTAAATACGCTAATAAGAAATGTCGTCAGAACATGCGGTTGTCAAGTCATTAGAATTAAAAGTTATCATTGTGTGCCTTGGTTTATTTTTAATATTCTCTCACAAACATGAAATCCACAGATAGTTGCCAAAACTCCATCCCGATAACTATTTAAAACAAGTTTCGAAATCTTTTCCTTCCAGTTTCCCAAGCTTACCATAGACGGTCATCTATCGGAACCAAACCCGCTACAATGCGTAACCATAAAAACCTTATAAATATTTTAGAAATAACATCAATTATTGCAAAAATATCACCGTGGAAAGTGTACAAAAAAAAATGTTGGAACTACGTATAGGTAGCTAATAGAGCTTCAGGCCGCATTCAATTAACTATTCGTACCTAATTATATTAAAAAGACATTTACAGTTAATGTAATCTGATAACGATTGATTGTTTCTGGTTGCTTCTTATAACAAAATTTTAAAATCCAACATTTTTCTTTAAGACAGTTTTGTAATCTTTATTAGGTATCCATGATTCTGTGGCAATAGCATGTTCATATTTATTGCCATTGCAAATAAATTGATTAACCTAGTTACCAGATACCAGTATATGTGCAATTAGCAAATTTAAGTGTTTTTGAAATCTGGAAAATAAAAAGATGCTTCGTGCAAGGGAGCCGCATCGGTTTTCTGTTCACCTCTTAATTACCGGTCGCATCGGGCGAGATAAATTGCGACTGGCGTTACCTGGTGAAACGATAATGAAGGTCCGTCGGGGACGTCATCAATTAAAGTCCGCGTGGCCTGGCAGCATGCGGGTCTCCACCCACATTCGGATTTCACGTGTTGATAGATTTGTGAATTATATGGTGTATAAATAGTAAACAAAGTGTGAGGAAGTGAGTCTTGTGTGTGCGGGGTTGTAGGGAATGTGGTGTAGGCACGTCTAGGCGGCAACGGGCGCATGGCTGGCACGAGCTCGAGGCCCGCGCTCGGTCTCCACACACAACACAACACTCTGCTGAGATGAGATCTAAAAATAACTCTGCAGTCAGCACTCTTGGTGACGTTGCCACCGAGACGAACTGTGTCGGATGGACGCTCCGGAACGGACACATCTGGTCACTGCCAACAGGATAATTCGATTTCCCTTTGCCAGCAGGAACGGACTGGCTGATTACAGTCACTTTCACCAGATTAGGTCGGAATAGGTTCTGAGTTCCATGGAGAACGCTTGGCGGGTCCGCCGGACTGGAGCTGAACGCGAATACAGAAGCCAGTAAGGGCACGCATCAGAGCTGCGAGGACATTAACCTGATTACGGCATTCACTAACTGATTCGCGATGAGCAAACCCGGACGCTTTCGTTCTATAATTAAGAAATCTCTAATTCAACAATATTTTGACTCTCAGTTTACTTCGAGAAGTTTTCATGATTGAAAACAACAAATAACCAATACATTACATCCAAAATAATATTTACCTTCATCAAAAAAAAAAATTACAATTAGTTAGCAACACTTTCAAGCATGAGGCGGTTACTGTTCCATTTTTCATTTCAACTTTATGGAAGCAAAACCATTTTCTAGATTTAAAGCCACTCGGGTCACGTTCCGTGCATAACCTTTAATTTCATTTAAACTTGCCGATTTTTTAAAGTTTTTTATGTCCACTTCACATTATCTGCATGCATTTCAGTTTCTTGCGTGTTTTATCTTTATTAAAAGCCATTGACTTTTTCTTTGCAAAGCGTAGATATATTACTGAATCTCTGTAACCTTCTTTAACAAGGTCCAATGATATGAACATAACTTTCCCAGTTTCAACTGCAACTCATTCTATAAATTTTACCACTGGTAATATCTGGGATCTCAAAATTCTCTTCATCAGAAATGAAATTTAAACTTAGAAGACGCTTACGTGAAGATTTCCATATTAGACATTTATATCCAACAATTGTAACAAATCTGATATGTAGCAAGAATTGATAGGTGATGAAAAACTTAGAGAAGTTTCACCAGTAATGAATTTTCAGGCATAAGCGTGAATAATAAATAACTGGTATAACAATTCCTCATTTAGTGTCCGATTCATGTGGGTTTTAGAAATGATTCTAAGTACCTACTAAGAATTAATTATAGCAATTTTAAATCTTACACAATACATCCGCAATTTTACACAAACACTAATGGCAAAGTGTCATGCAGACATATTAACATTAGTTTTTTCCGACAACTACCTGAGTAAAATTTTACGACCAAACACTAGAGTCGTAAAATCACAAATTTTCTTTGTTTTAATTAGTATCTCATGTTATATCAAAATTGTTGCAGTAGAACGTTTTACAAGTATGAACTTGCAAACAATGAAAATTGCTATATAATCAGCTCAAATAAAAAGAACAAATATAGAAATCGGAATTTCTTATTATAATCCATTAATTATTTTTTAAACTTGACTTATTTTGATGGAGGTAACTTACTGGAGAGTCTAATTTAAAGCGTTCCGATTACTGTTTCTCTCTCAGACGATATTGTCAATGGCCAGCAGCTATAGACTTTGTAAAAGAAAATTTTTTGCTTGTGAAAAAGGATTTCTTTAAAACAAGAAATCTTGTTGGTTAAGGGCTACATTGTAGAAGTTGAGCATAAGAGATTGAGTTAAATAATAATTAAGGTAAACTTCAACAATGACTTCTAAAATGCCTCCTTTAAAGAAGGTAAAAACCAAGAGAAAAAGGAAAACATGAATAAGTGAAAAATAATAAGAGATCAGTAACAGAGTGCAACTATGTTTCTCTACCATGTATTAAAAGAACGAACATATTTTATAACACAATCTCATCGAATCTCATAAAAACTGTTGCATTGCCTGTTACGAATGAAGACAAGAATCGGAAAACCAAAAAGATTATTGTTCGAACGTGTGTTGTATGCGCATGGTAAATGTGATGCTATTTAGATAATCTGTATAATATCCAAAGTCAAAACAGACTGTGATGTCTCCAACGTCATAGATAATGCTGATAATGATAAGCTACTACATTTCGGTCAGTTGTCGATGTTTCCAATGGCGTTTTAAATAAATTTAACAAGCAAATTTATTCAGCACATATTTTATTGCATCTTTCCACGGCTTAAGTCAATGATCACATAACTCATTATAAAATATAAATTAGTTATACACGTTGAAATTTATGTCAATTATAATTTATGTTGAAGATTCTATCTAATCCTTTATTTCTTGAAGAAAGTTTGAAGCGTCGTTTTCTATCATCTATTGGTTAAAAGTGTAATAAAAATCGACGTTTTATTGATGCATATTTTTTATTTTTAAATCTTTTCTAGCTGTATAATCAAGGTCAAAGTTTAATTTGTTTACAGAAATAAGTTTAAAAACTGATATTAAAATTTCAACTTACGAATATTTTAGGTATGCAAGATGCAGTTAGATAATAATTATACTAATAATATATAAATCTATTTATAGCTTGTACGCAGTTTTGTACGTGTAGTGTATTTTTAAATATCACGTAAAGTAATTTTCAGAAATAGTTTATCAACTTAAGTAGAGGAGGAGTCATTCAACGAATCTAACAATACTTTCAATCATATTTTTAAGAAAGCTATGAAAAAGGTTCTTGTGCACCATTGTTTTGTTAAAAAATTTTACAAATAAACTTCAATTAGTTTTTCTGTATAACCAATTTTTTTTTAATAATTATTATTTAAAATTAAAAAAATTGTGAGTATTGCTCAGGATTTCTATTTTTACTAATTTTATTTATCTTCACTAATTTTATTTATCTTTACTTCATTAATTCGTGAGACAAAACAAAGTGGTGAAACCATTTGTTGAATTGTTTATTATTAATAATAATAACTTTTATTAACTATTAATTAACTAATTTTTACAAATTAGCTCTTGGTTCAAGGACATTTTCAATAATTATTCCCTACTCGGTGATCTTGCGAAGATCATTGGATTTTAAGCAAACAACTGAAGATACTGCAAAAACGATCTACCATCATTAAATTGTCCTTGATAACTTACTCACTATTAATTCTCGTGGAGATAATAATTTACTTATTTATTCTTCTGACTGTCCCGGTTTCGTTAATACCCAATATCTATTTCGTGAAGAAAACCAAAGGAAAAGTAAATATAAAATAGTATTACTCGACAACCCTTTCAAAGTACTGGAAAAAACGTTCTTTCAGAAGAATCGAAAATCATGCGTACGTAAAACTTCAGCAATGATTTACGCTTACTCACATATATTGAAAGAAAGCATAGCCAGTGTAAATATTTGAACTAGATTGTTAGTCTTCAAAAAATTTTCTACCTACTTATTAGTTAAGATTTTCAGAAATTTTGCTTTACTATTTAAAGTAATCGTTTTTGCAGAAAAAGATAAAAACAATATTTTACTATTTTTCTTATTTTTGTAATGTTGCAATAAGCAATTTAAAACAATAAAGTTATTTGCAACAATGACTGGTCTAAGGTGTATTAAATTAATATTGTTAAGTACTAAAAAGAGTGAGTGGTCAGCATTATGACTTTCATCTTACTTGGATATCTAATTGGTAGGAAAAATTATGCCCATTGATTCAACTTCGATTCACTCATTTCTTGAATTTGGGTACTTTGCAAAAATTAATGTTAATGCAACGGCCTTAACAATCATATAACTAGAGTTTACTTTGCATTTGGGTTAACTAGCAGTTGCACAAGATAACTGCATTTAATAGAATAAGAAAAACATTTCTTTTTGAAGCGGTGGTACCTACTACAAATATTCTTCAGTGCTTAGAACCCATACGTATTATAAATATTATTTGTAAAACATACAGGTAGTAAACGAGTTATAGGCACCGAAGTATGTTGTATAATAATAGCGCAGTTCTGGTTTATATATTTTTAATGAATGTATTCCAAAGGCGTTACATTAATTCTGATACTAGCGACTTGTAGTTGCAATTATAATAAAATAATAATCGAGTCCGTAAACAATAAATTAAAGTACTTCCTTGCAACAATGGCTATCACAAATTATTTTATACTTTCAATTATTGATAAGGACTTTTGAAAAAGTTCCGCATAGCAAGTCAGTGCTTTTTTTCTTCAGTTACAATAAGTAATTTATGTAACATGTCATTAAACCTCATAAGAAAATTCAAATCCGTTTGCAATTAATTGTTGATATCATCCATTGTTCATTCAATTTTCAACTGCAATTGAGTCGCATAATTTGTAAAATAAAATATTAGATGTTTGGTTTGTTAGATACCTCATTATAGGTAGTCAAGGGTCACAAGTAGGGACAGTAAAGCGTGCGCCTCGCGAAGCATATTAAGCACGCCATTAATTGACATAGGTCAAGGTTAAACCGTGAAATAGAGCGTAGAGCGAAGCTAAATCAAACAATAAATTGCTAGGGGAAAAATGGGTTAATCGCTCTAATTTAAAAGAATCGATAACGTTGCGAGTTCATGCTACTTCACTAATCCCTAAATTGCTATCAATTGATCGATATTCTTCCAATAACTGTTGATTACAGTTTTAAATTTTGAAACTTAACTTTATTGCAGTTGATTATCGCATACATCTCAGTAGAGTAAAATGACGTTTTATAAACCAGTTTGACATTCATTTCAATCAATTAAACAATTAAAATTGAATGCCAAGTATACATTAATCAATGTTTCATGTTGGTTTTGCTAGTATTGTTTAAGAATTTCACAATAATAATTGAATATAGTATAATGCATAATAATTACCTTGATAAAATCATTTTCAATCAGTGGCAAAAATATTAAAGCAGCTAAATGAACGCGAGTTGCTAGTGGCGGTTCTTTTGATGAAGTCCGCACGCGTTCTGAAACAACCGTTTCAATCCTAGTAAGCACATTCCCCGCTGGTTTAACGTTGGTCCAACCTTATAGGATTAGCTGAAAGAGTTATGGTGTATGTTTAATAGCCATTTGGTTTTAAATAAATTATTTGGAACGGATAGTAGAACAACATGTCCAAACAATTTTGAAAAGTTGGGGGATTTCAGAAGTAGTTCTCTTCAAATATGCACATCAGACATCCAGTGACAGAAACGATCACGCAGAAGCCTTATCGACTATATCTGAAATAATTGCAAATCTTTATCTAAAATATGCTAAACCTAACATAATGTGAGCTTAGAAGAAAAATAATTTTCAACGTAGTAAAATTCTCAAATTTATAGTTAAAAAGTGAATATATTTGGTGCTAAACAGCGAGGCAAATTCTCAAATATTTGCAGCATAATATATTTAATATAACGCAAGGGCCTATGACAGTTACTGACAGACATCACAATAGTGGCAGTTAAATATCTAAAATAGTACAATACAAAAAGGAAAATCTAAGGTTTACACACCAGCTTTTGATCTATCATTTATTAAAGGCTTAGCTAATAGTCAGAAAAAACCACACGTTTTTCTTTCGAAGGTGTTTTCATTTTCTAAACAACTCCGTATCCCTAAACAATAAAAATGTACTCCAAATAAGAATCGCATAAAAATGTGATTGTCGCAAAGCTCCGACAACTCTCCCGTAAGCTTCACAAACTTTGGCGTAAAAGAAATTTAGACCAAGTTTGGCTTTTGGAGGTGTCTTTTGAAGGTTGAGTTTTCTTGGAATAATGTTCTTAAGCTTCCTTAATTTTATTACTTAATCAGTGATCAAAGTGGAAAGTATTGAGTTGATGTTATTTTACATTTCTTATGATAATTTGGTAAAACACTGTTGAAACTTTTGCAAGTTTTTAGAAAAAAATCTCCATTTCAGTATTTTCAAAAGATCTCATTTTATGTTATAAGAGTCACAGCTTTTGTGGTTTCTGTTGGTGGAAAAGTTCTTGGAGAAACTAAAACAGTGTAGAATTGCCAAGTTGTCATTCTATCTATTGGAAAATTGAAAGGCGTTGCATTAGAAAGGATGCAAGGAACATGATAGATAAATGATGCACTCGGCAAGATTTATCGATGAATGTAACCAAAACTACTGTTATGAAGTTTACAAGACGGAAAAGCTCCAAAACTTCAAGAAGTTACATCTTTTTAATAAATAACTACAAATAAGTGTGAGATCAGATACTTGGAACGTTGTTTCAGAACTTGTTTACTAGGACGTTTCAAAGCGACAGAAGGATAGCGGAAAAGACTTAGGGACTACATCTAAAAATCGAGTACTCAAGAATTGTGATACCAACAAAACCCCCATTTTCTTGATCTGTTTCTAAAAGTTTCCAAAATTTGGAGATTGTATTTTGATTCAGCTTCAGGTTACATATAAATGATTTCAACAAAATAATATCATATCAAAATATATTAGTAGATAGTAAAGAATAAATTACTCATTATTCAGTCAAGCAAAATTAGCACAGTCCGCTATTTTAAAATATAACGTAAGTCCGTGATGCATTTTTCATTTTTACCCCCAAAAGTCTAAGGTATGAATCAAGTGTCAAACTACGTTCGAAGATCTGTTATTTTGTATTTGTGTTATAACTTTATAATAGATGTGTAAATGTTCACCAATTCAAATTAATTTTAAGATTTTGGTAACTCTCATAACCTGTAACTGTTTTGTAGCCTTTTACAGAGAAGCAAAGGTCTCTTCTCTCTTCATCTGCATTAACGCCACAGTATCAGTGGCGGCGAAATCAATATCTTTTAAACGAAAAAGGACCCAATCACAAGTTGGAATTTCTTTCAATCACAAATATTATAATCAAATTGATAGTAATTGCAATATCATTTTAGTAGTAAGTACTCACAGCCACAGCAGATAGCAAACCCACTTACAACTCCTTATTAATTTCCCTCGACAATGGTTACCCCACTACCAACCCGAGGTCATGATTCACTTCTCACTAAAATTTGGACTTAAAAAATTTCTTCAATAGGAGAACAACAGTTCACAAGAAAAGAAAGAATAAACCAAGAACTTTACACCAGAATTCTAGTCATGATGTTTTATGATATAAAATAAAAAATGTAACTAACAGATTTTGTTGCTGATTTGTTTGTGTTGGGTTTGCGACTTTTTGGTAAAATAATCGCTCAATTTCTTTAAGTGAAAGTCTTGAATTGTCTCAAATTTTTAATAACAATTGATTTATAATGTCGATTTTATCTATTTTATTTTATCTAATAGTATAATGTAGTACGTTAGGCTTAGTGTTTCGCGAGAGCGAGATCGAGAACGAGAAGCGGGTGCTCTCGTTCTCGCTCTCAGAAATCTACGAAAATCTTTTCTCGATCTCGCTCTCGATTACGAGAGCGAGGACGAGAGTCTGCTATTTCTCGGGCTCGTTCTCGGTTTGCTCTCGTTCTCGTTGATCGCCGGATCTTTTACTCTATGCGCAGCAGAAATCGGTGGCAGTTTGTTGTGTTGTGACCAGTGTCATCTTACCAGTTCTAAAAATAGCATCCGCCAGTTCAGTTTATGAATTTGGTTGCTGTTAATGCTGTTGCTATACATCGTGCTACGAATATTTACCAAACGAAAATTAATAATACCGTACCTTTCAATATGAAACGCTTTCTGAGTGGTGTACAAAGCGGGGAAAAGCGCAAGTCAACTACAGAAAAAGCAGTAGAAAGTGAAAGTGATAGCAATCAGACTTTTTCAAGTTCATCACAATCCCAAGAAATGATAGATCTGGATGCGAGCATGGAGCATTATTGTACAGCGAAATCCTTGCCCGGTATACTATCTACATCTACCACTACTCCCCTCACCACATCTGCTTCAATTGAAGGTAGCAAAAGGAAGAACAAGTTTTCGAGATATTTTGATATTTATAAAGATGGAGCAGATTCGTCCGGAAAATCGGCGAGGTGCCTACTTTGCAAGGAAAGCAGGAATATTGATAAAACAATAAAAATGGCTTTGCATAATACAAGTGGTTTGAAAAGGCATTTACAATTCATGCATCGTAAAGAATATACAATTGTATTTGGCGAGAACTCTACAACTGATAGAAGAGGAAAAGGAAAAGATGGATTAAACCAGCAAACACTGATGAAGTATAACATGACTACGGCCGAGGTATAAGTTATTAAATATTTGTCAGTTTGTAGTTGTACCTGAAATTAATTTAAATTAACTAAATTTTTGCAATTTTCGGGAACGGAAACTATGCAATTAGTTTTTTGGGTGTCTACTAGCGCTGGGCGAAAACATAGATTAATCGATAAAAATAATCGATTAATCGATGTTTGAACAGTATTAAGAAATAATCGACTAATCGAATTATGATCAAGTAATCAAATAATCAATTAATCGCATTATCGATTTTTATATCCCAGTCCCTTTTACCCTACCGTCCCCTTCGTATGAAATCAATGCCAAGGTCAACTTTTATTTAAGAATTTGACGGTTAATCGATTACTTGATTCTGTAATTATTCGATCAATGGAATATTTGATTAATCAATCATTTAATTAATTGATAAAATTGATTGTTTGAGGACTCGATTAATCGATTGTGAAAATCCATAATTGCCCAGCCTTACTATACCTACTACATATTATTTGCAAGATTTTTATGGTATATAAGTGAATTTATTGTATTCATTTTAGAACTTGTCGACAAACTTGGATCAGAAGATCGTAAAGTGGTTAGCTTTCAAGAATCTGCCGTTTAATTTTTTCGACGATGATGCTACTCAAGATTTTTTTCGAGCTATTAAAACTTCGACTACTACATCAATGCCGAAAAAGGATGTTATGAAAAGAAAAGTGTTTGAAGAATACGCAAAAATTGAGTTGAATGTGAAACAAATTTTAAGAGAGAATGTCTCAAATTTTTCCTTTACAATTGATGGCTGGACGTCAATTTCCGGAAGGTCGTATTACGGAATTACTACACATTTTATAGACAACAACTTCAACTTACAATCTTTGGCTTTGGATTTTATACCAGCAAAAGGGAAACACTCGGGACAGGACATTGCCCAAGCATTTATGAAAAGTTTACGGTCATACGAGATATTGAATAAAGTACAAGGAATCACAGTTGATAACGTGTCGTCGAATACTACTTTTATGGAGGAACTGAAGATTCTGATTAATGAAGCGGGAATTGAATTTGATTCAAAAAATCAGCATTTCAAGTGTTTTGCACACATATTAAACCTTGCCGTACAAGATATGTTGCAATTGCTCAAAAGTCGGAAAGAAGATTCCAGCGACGAGGAAGGCGAAAATAATTCTGATGGAGAAAACCTCGAAGTAGACTTAGAAGAGAACGCGACCAATTGCGAAGACGAAGTTGAAGATAGTGAAGGTACCATTGCTTCTTCTACAGTAATCACTAAGGTAAGAAAAACCTTTATCAAAATAAGAAAATCAGAGCAACTGCAGATCAAACTGAAAAATTGCTGTGATACACTGGAAGTGCCTTATGTAAAACCAGCTTTAGATATCAAAACCAGATGGAACAGTACTCATGACATGTTGGAAGTCGCACTTTGCTTAAAAGAATCATTAAAACTGTTATATAATAATGCAGAGTCAGTGGAAAAATTCAAACTATCCGATAGTGAGTGGGAACTTATGACCACAATTTATAAATATTTGAGACCATTTAAACAGTGTTCACAGATTCTATGTGGGCAACACTATGTGACTATTTCTCTTGTAATTGTGGCATTTAATATGCTATTGGATAAAATTGACCACATCATAACAGAACTCTCCGAAAAGCAAAGGAATAATGTCGAAGAAATTATATTATCAGCTTTTTTGGCCGGAAAAGCAAAATTAATGAAACATTATGAAAAGACTAACTGGATTTACTGCGTAATTCTGATATTAGATCCACGTCACAAATTAGAAACATTTAATTTGACGACGTGGGGAAGACAAATGAAGGATTATTCGTACTCAATGTTTGAGAATATTTTTAAAACCAAATATTATAAAGAACCTAATGCTGAAGACAAGAGAACAGAAATTGCTGTACAAGAACAAAATACACTAAAGAAGAAAATTCATCTAGATGATGATCTGGACTTCACCTCTCTTTTTGAAGAAGAAACATCACAGAAAAACTGGAAATTGGAAATTGATGAATATTTAGCACTGAAGAGATCGGCAAAAGATCAAAATATTTTGGCATTCTGGAAAAAATACAGCGACACTTATCCCAGTTTGGCAAGGATGGCCAGAGACTTTCTTACAATCAATGCTACTTCGGTCCCGGTTGAGAGGTTGTTTTCTCAAGCTTCGTTAATTATTAGAAAACATAGAAGTCGCCTAAACGATGACTCTAGTAAATACCTTCTATGCTTAAATTCCTGGGCTAAATGTGGCCTGAAAGACCAAATTTGGGTTTAAAAAGTAATATTATTTTTAACCGTTTTATTTTTAATCAAGTACTAGTTTTATTTTCCCTTTAATAAAAACGTATTTCAAACTAGGTATTTTATTGACATATTGCATTTTTTAAAATCGAGAACAAGAGCGAGAATTACGTCGAGATTCTCGGTCTCGGTCACCCTCCTTCTCGCTCTTGCTCTCGGGTTAGTATCCCGCTCTCGGTATCGGTCTCGATCTCGTTCTCGCTACGAGAGCGAGTGCGAGAACGAGAAAACTCTCGTTTCTCGCGAAACACTAGTTAGGCTACGTATTATCATTGCTTATAGATATATATCTATAAACAATGGTATTATACAAGGTGTCTCAGAACTGAACCCCGTACATTTGAAATTTAATTTAGGTAGCTGAAACAAATTGCATAACAAGGATGTTAAAATTTCCGATTAGCCCTTCTTAATGAGCATCGAGAATTGATTAATAACACTCATCAGTTTTTAATTGGCATGCCTAATTACGTTTCGTTAGCAGCTGAATTATAGTGTTGGTGCCATTAGGATGAAGTCTCTTTACTTCACATTATATTAAATAAGAAATTTCGGAATATGTAATATGGGATTAAGAAGTGGACCTATACCATGGTCTGGTAGATAGCTGGGTCTTTAAACAATTTGGATTTTTTGGCAACTTATGAAAGAAAAGATTTTCTTTAAACTTATTGTGGGTGGTAGAAATCTTGTAGTTTTTATTCATACTTCTGTGAAATTAACAAATAAAGACAAAAAAGATATAACATAGATAAAGCTCGAAATTATAAAATTTTATGATACATTATAATAATTAATGAGTAATGTTTATTAAGTTTGAAGTTTCGATTAAAATTCAGAACTTTTGGCGATTGGTAAAAAAATATATAAATTGATACCAATTAATATTATTTTTCAATTCATTAGTGCGGTAGATATCTCAAGTAAAATCTATTGAAGCCAAGAAAAAATAATCATACCTAATAAAGGAAAATATGTGAAATATAAAAAACAGGTCTACTAATAGTTGTGAGTGAGTTGAGGAATTGCAAAATCAGGAATTCATTTTCAAACTATAATTTCAAGTTACTAACTCGAGCAAAAGGCTAAAAATCAAGTTCGCGACAATACAATCAAAATGAATAAATCAGAGGAATAACGTAAGAAAAACAAGCAAATATCATTAAAAAGAAACTCCTACCAAAACTAAACTTAAAACTTAATTGAAACCAACATGTAGCTGCGGACTTGTTGCATAGTAGCGATTCTACACAAGTCAGTGTGTCTGTGTGATTTGCTTTCTTTAGATACGGTTCTCGAGTGGTGTAAAATTGCCCGAAGATCTGGAATGCTAATCACAAAAACGATCAAAGTACCTTAATTGTGCGCTTATGATTTATGTGTTTTGCTAGCGATTTTGCACGTTTCCGCCAACATTTTCGTGCTTTCTCCCGTAAATTACCAGTTCGATTGCAGTCGGCATATGAAAAGCTGTTATTATGTAGATGGGCCGGAATTTCAATAATTGCTGTAACATCAATCGGGGAGGCATCATTGGTGTTTACTCGCGCAATGACGCTGAAGCAGCTTCTCTACCTCACCAAGCTGTTTGAAAGTGAGTTAGTGTGCAAATGAGGGAACGACGGTGCCGGCGAGTAGGTCACCGACGTGTGTGGCTTCCCAAGCCCTTCTCATTGCCCGCGGCCAAAGACTCCTCGATGTCGCCGAAGAGTGTGCTGCATGAATTGTTGTGGCACGTTGAACACCTCGAGCGCCTGTCGCATTATGCACGTCGCTCTTCAGCGATTAGGAACTGGTTATCGGGGCGGCCGGACCACTCCTCCGAGCAGTCACACAATACACGCTTTTTCATCTCGACCGGAGATTTACATCCAATCTGTTATTATCTCTTTATATTTGTGAAGGCCCATTCAAAACATGAATTGTGGCAAAGACACTTTGGGGATGTGGGGCCCTTAAATTACAATCAACGAGACCAACGCGGTTCTTGTGCTCCTAGAAGAGCAATTGCAGACCTGCAGGTCTTGGATTTCTGTTCTAAACTAACGAGTTAGACGGGGACGTTTTCGTAATCACACATGGTGAATGAAGCTTTCACAAGTCGAGTTCGATGCTCATGGTTTTTGCTTGATGACAGTTCGTTGATAAATTTTACAGCTGTTAGATTGAACGTCATAATTATAATATGTGTGTGTATTGACGGTAATGACGAAGTGATGATGAACGAAACTTGCATCAATTATTTCGACTATGGTTTTTATATGTTGCAGTCTAAACTAAGATTTTCCCCGCAGTGATAATCATCAAACCACAAGTCGTTAACGTTGTTTGAAACGTTTGGTGTCGTAATCAAATTCTCAAATCTTTTAAAAAAGACAATAATTATTCTGTGAATATATTCAGGATTAAAGTGGAAAAATTTTCAAGTATGTGCGAGCATATAACTTGATAAGCAGTTAATTAAGGTTTAGTCGTTGATGACTTTACTCCATTATCCCATCACCACCACTACAATTTCGTCATTTAAAATGCATGAAATTCAGCTCTATCCGTCAATGAGAGTGGACCTTGATTCACCTGCTACCACCAGAAGAAGTGTTGGGACTGTTCAATGAATACAGCTCCACGGCCAGGGGACCTACTGCTCCGTTCAGGCATTAAATTATCTTAAATATTAAATAAGAATGTGTATCATTCACTAGATGTATCATAAATATAATAAGTGTAAAATATGATTTATATGTTACGTAAGTACGTCTACATAGAGAAGTGCTATAAGATTTATGCAATGAATGATAGGTCGGATAGAACACTAGAGATATTATTTTTATAATTCCTTACTTAATAAATTTAATAATTCAATTACATTATTTTAGTCATTTTATCTTGGATCGTTGTATACCATGACTTTGAATTACCAAAATTGAATCTAAGATTTGTCAGTGAAACAGGGTATCAGTCATAATATGGTTCACTATAATTTAGTAGGCTTTAAGCAATAATTTTCCTTATTGACTAGCAAACAAAAAGCAAATTCTGGTGATGTTATATCAATTTGATGCAGTTTTCAGAGTTTGTATCGTTTGTATTGTTCTGCTAAACTACATAAAGTATACACTCAAGAATTAGCTGCATATATACAGATGAAATATAGCTATTCTTGTCACGTCTTGAAAACATATCTTCACATTGAATTCGGATCTCCTATAAAAGATGGATTTTCTACCTGCATCGACGAGATAAAATTAAACTACAAAATGATGCTGATGAAAACGAAAAACTACAGACTGCAAAACGGTTAATTGATTGCACGCTAAGATTTTTCTTGATTTCTTACAAGAAAAGAAAAATGAATTAATGGAATTTTTTGATTGTGAGAAAAATCTATCCTTAGTCAAGATATCAAATTAGAAGGTTTACTAAACTTGTCAGATTTGTTTACTGCTATAATTTTACAGTCGTTGAGGGCTTAGTAAAAAAACTGGTGAATTTGTATTGAAAGGATTCAATAAAACTGTATAACATATTTTTTTCATTCCTTAGAGCCTTATTCTGTCAGCCCTTTCTAAATTCTTTTAGCATTTGGTCATAAAAATGTTTGCATCTTCAGTATATATTTTGTATGCTTACATCGTCGAAGATGAACGAAAAGGTGATACAGGAGTAGCAAACCTAATTGTTGAACTGTTCAGTTTCAGTAAATTGTCAACCGAACACATTCTTAGTATATTTTACTTTAGAATTTTCGTTTAATATTAGTAGATATAAAGGAATGAAAGTCAAGATCAATATTTATGACGTCTTTAATTTCGGAAATATACTGAACTGAGATTCATTTACCCGTGCAAAGTAAGTGGGTGTGTTCCTTACCCTGAAGTAAATAAATATATGACCCAGAACTAGATTATGATACAAACTTGATGTGGGACGTTAGACACGCGTCTTCAATGTTTTTGAAGTGCTGAAAGCGTGTTCACTTCAAACTAGCTGAAAGTATTTATTTCCTCTAAAATCTACCACTGCAGTATAGAGGAATATAAAAAGTTGGTCCTCAAATTTCTTAAAAAAAATTATAATGTTAGAAAAATACTCAAAAATGAATACGAAGGAATAGTGCGGTCATAAAACTTTGGTAAAATTCTTCAATGTCTGACTAGCACCACAACTCAACGTTCAAATTAATTTATTGGCGTTAATAGCAGCTAAGACGAGAAAAAAGTGAAGACTACAGGTTTTTCTTTTTATTTCAAAAATACTTTGAAGTAAAGTAATTAATTGTCTATTATTACCTTACATTGGAAGGCTCGCAAAGGTTATTAGTAATGTTAATAAATTATTGGATTTTCTATTTGGGTAGCTACGCAACATAAATTCGTATTTTCTTTAAATTACGCATCGTAAAAGGTTGTAGGTATATCAAAAATCCCAATTTTAACGTCGTTTAAGGGAACAGAAATTCTAGAAAATACGTCTAATAAAACGCTCCGATTTGAAGCTTCATGACCTGAAAATTCCCGTCCTTTCGACCTTTCAGCGCAGCTTCTTTTTAGTCGGGACAACGTTGAGACGCCCGTCAAATGAGCGACCACCTTTGACATTTC
This sequence comes from Pyrochroa serraticornis, assembly GCA_905333025.2. Lineage (NCBI taxonomy): Eukaryota > Metazoa > Arthropoda > Insecta > Coleoptera > Pyrochroidae > Pyrochroa > Pyrochroa serraticornis. Next base: position 41,706,757 of record HG995152.1, read on the forward strand.
CAGTCTCCTTCTTGAAATTTCCCGGCTTCCTTCAATTACAACGAATAATAATAACAATAAAATAAAACATGTACCCGCCTAATGCCCTCGAGTTGGAGTCCAAGCAGCTCACGGTTCAGGTTCACGGACCATGACTGTTTTATGTTCTAGTGCTCATTGAGATGGGTCCAGAGATGTATACTGAGATAAACATACAATTTCGTATTTGTTATGGCTTGACAGTCGCATTTTATAACAACATTAGTATTATCCCTACCCTTTGCAACGGTCGATGTGACGTTTCCGTGACGTCGCAATGCGTGGATGGTACCGGCGCCAACTCAATGTACCTATATGGAGTGTCCTAGCACCTGTTGGCCAAAGACTTGTTTTTGTAAATTAACACGTTTATTAAACAAGCGTCCTGGATTTGATTTGCCGTGGGCGAACTCTTCGATGCGGAAATCTCAGCACTGTAGATATTACCTCGTAATTTTGCTGTTACGCCGAAAGTTTGGCATTTGTACAGGATTGTATGCCAATTGTTTGATTATACGACAGCCATGCCAGGAAAATGTAAAAAACTGTTAAGAAACATGCGGATTTTTTTACTCAATTTTGTAAACATGAACTGATTGGATAAAAAACAGTACGCAAGGAAGAACCCAACAGAGTTGAAGTTTTATAGGAGAAACCGATGACAGGTGTATGTTTCTTCTTGTGGCGATTCTCAAGTTTGTCGTCAGTTGATGTAGATAAACAGGTACTAGACCCTAATACTTCAAAAATAAAAAAAATATCATTAAGCAGTAATTATTTAACTTTTTAATATAATTGCTAAATGAAAAAGATCATTAAGCTCTAATTATTTAATTTTTCAATATAGTCGCCCATCTTTTTTTCAGGTATGCTCCAAACAGCAAGGACTTTCTTGTAGGTCAATGAATCCAAGTGAGCAAATAGCTATTTAAAACTGAGATTATCTTGGAATTGGAAGAAAATCTTTTACTGTCGACACTTTTGGTGATTTAGAAATATAGATAATGATCATTGGAAACCAAATCAAGTGAATAATGAGGTACCAAGTCGAATCTCAGTTTGAGAATTATAGCCATGGCTATTGCGGACTTGTGTGCAGGTGCGTTATCCTAATGAACAGCACGTTCTTCTTTCTCAAATGAGTCCGTTTCTCTCTGAATTTGTCTCTCAATTGCTGCATCAAATTAGCATAATACACGCCAATTATTGCTTTACCCGTTTCCAAGTAATCATAACGAAGAGAATTCTATGATAAGTAACGCAGTTACCACAACCTTTCCAGCTGAAAAAACCGTTTATCTCTTCTTTGGTGATGGGAAACCTTTGTATACCCATTAAACAATTTTTTAGTTTAAAAATATTTTGGTACATCCAGGATTAATTATTCTATTGTGAAATTGCGAGAAGTCTTTTAAATTGTGACGAGAAATGTTGCAAACATTGTTCTAAGGTTTTTTCAAGTATTTTTCTATTTTGAATTTATGAATAAAAGTTCTTTGCAATATAAATTGGAATGCCACTAAGTGTGCTATTTCGCAAACTTTTACAATATGATTGGTTTCTATTAGTGTTAACCCTTTCAACTTTATCGATGCTTGGAACTGAATTTTCTCCATTATTTCCAAAATCGCTTTTGACTACCATTTGGCTACAATCTCATACCGTTATACCCTAGAAAATAGATTTTTGCAGAACTCTTAGATTTCGCGGAAGTATCATTATGTATCTATTAGGTCATGTTTTTAGAAGATTACCGAAGCATTTCTTATAGAACACAATGGTCAATATTATTTTATCATGTCAAACTGGTCAATGTAAAATTGTGTTATCTAGAAGTTAATTGTGATTGCTTTCAAAGTTATATTATTGCATATATTTAAGTCTTATTTATTAACCCGCACATCCAACCATATTGCAGTAACCATCTATTATTTCATTTATTGAAATGACATAAAATCAAAACAATGTTAATTAAAATGTTTTTTTATTAAATAATAATACATACTAAAACCGTTAAACTTAAAACCAAATTGGTCTTTGTTCAGACAATTTCACTATATCTATGAGATTACAATTAGTATGCCTACTCCTTTAATTAAATCCTTAGTTCATATATAGAAATTTGTTCCATAATAATATGATTTTGTTTACGTTTGACGATAACACGGCCCACAGTAACTCATCGTAAAGGAACACAATGCTTAATAATTATTTCCTCATAAGCTGGGGCCAAGGGAAAGGGGATTTTGATTATTACGTTAACATTTTATAGAAGAAATTGATAAAAATCTTCGGGTTGTCATCGCGTCTCAATTCGTAGTAGAATAGGTGCAGCCAAGAACTGAGTTGCACATGTATAATAAATATGTTGAGTAGACAAAACTTGAGGTGCACTATATTATCTAGAAGGTACCTATTGTTACTGTTGGTACAAATTTTCTGTTTATTTACTAGAACTTTTTTCTAAATTTACTCGTGGCATACTATTGATAATCATATTAGCTTAAGAATATTATCAAGTTGAATCACATGTCTAGTTTATTCAAACAACAGTGATTTTTTTTATTTTGACGACTTACAATTATTGTGAAGTTATGTAAATATAAAACCATAAAATAAAGTATATAAAAAACTATTGTTGGAGATTTGTTTTTGTTCTAATCCATTTAAAAACTAAATGTAATCCTATGTAGGTACTGAATATTGAATCAAGAAATCGTTTAACTAAATAATTGATGCAAATCTTTGGAAAGCTTATAAAAATAAAATTACAAATCCATAAATGTTGATAAATCCGTTGAACTTTTGGCATCCTCGGCCTATTCGAGCGATGAGAAAAATTTTCTTTCCAGTAGTTGGTTTCATCTAATATCTAGTTTAGTTAAAAACTATTAATAGGAGCTGAATTTACACAAGTCGGAAACAAAACAAGTTTTAGATATTGCCATGTATTAAACAAATCACTCAAAAAGCACTTCAGGTTTTAACTCACATTTCACAATTTTACCTTCAAGATTTTTTTATATTAATAATTTGTTCTATAACCTTCATTTTGTGTTAAGGAAATCCATTTGTCTACTTTGCTTTAGTTGTTGTTCTATATTTATATCGCCTCCGACCGTATATGTGGATAATAATGTAAATAAAAACATAAATAAGGGTTTTTATTTTATAAGTTATTCAGAGTATTTATTAATTGCCAATCTTGTCGTTAATTGTAGTTTCTGTTCAGACATATGATTTTCAGCTTTGTTTAGTTGTATCTTCTTGTTAGTTGCATCTGTTTGATATCTTCCTCAAATATGCTTTTTATGAATAGTTATATAAATTAAATTTGTTCTCTAAAGTTTTTTGCATATGCTAATAAATATTTTGTCTAGATCGGTAATTTTTTTGCTTAGTAGTAAAGAAGAAATACTTATACTCAGCTTTCTGGTAGCAAAATGACAAAAAAATTAAATCAACGCATTCTGGAATTTAATTGATGTTTAAGAGAATATAATTTAATATGTTAAAGTATTGTTGAGGCTGATTGAAATACAATCGAGGCATTTTGAATTACAATTTACTAATATTTAAAAAAAATAATGTTTTCTGAAATATAAATAATCTTCTCTGAAATTCAATTGGTGTTGAGCCTTATAAATTTTACTGGTCCGCTCCTTGTTCTTGAAAAAGATCTTGTATCCACAATTCGTTGTCGCAATAAGATTATTAATTTGTTTACAACGTGCTTAACCTTTTTCATTTTCATTTTTTTGGTAACTTTGTTAAATACTTAAACCTACTTATATGCATAGAGAACTTTTATAAAACTTAATGTGAATATTATCAATGCTTGACTATCATAAATTATATAAAATGAGACAGTTCAGTAATTATCTTGTTTAAATATGTCTTAATAAATAACAAAAAATATAACTTTTACCTTTTATGTTTATGTTATCGTAAAAATTGGCATGTAATTGCTTAGTGCAGTTCACTATACAAGCTTATTTTTCATATAGTATTTTTACCCATGCTTCACTCGGTTCTTCTGTTTTTTATTTACTACACGTTCATAATTTCTTTCAATTTGAAAAATATGAATACAGATTGACGGAGGGAGGGTAAATGGTATAAAGAAACGCTTTAGAAAAATCTTTGTGTCCTCGAACTCTGTAAACTCAATTTTGAAGTGCTCCTCAAGAATAGTTTCTCGGATTAGGCGCGCGCCGGGATCAGATTAACGAAGAAAGAGCAACAATTTACGCATTTGCATTTATCTATGCTCGGGATCTAAATAATCCAGCAACGTATTTTTATTCTATACAATGAAAGCAAACGTTGTCGTGCTTGGTTGAATATGTGGATTGTAATAAGCGAACATAAATAATGTGCGGGTTCTTGGACATTCTACAATTTACACCATTTGCTTCTCTCTGCTGGAGGAGACGCATGCGGACTCTTTCGCGCGCTCTCCTTATTTGTTTGGTTTGGAGGTAGGCGATGTGTCTTTCGATATTAGCATATCGTCCGATAAACACGTTGGGATTCTTGATACAGAGCAGTTAGTTTCACTGCGCTGTCTGACCATAATTATTATTGTGCAAGGAAACTGCAGAAGTTAATCGACCGAAACTTGAAACAATTATCAAAAATTTTATATGATGTCAAGAACATTTATGACCATAGATAACAAATGGTACAACTGTGCCTTCGTTACCGAAACGGGTTCGGTAACGAAGGCACTTTATAGATACGGAAATCTGCCATCCCAGAACTATAACTGTGGCACATCGAAACGTTGAAATATCGAATTAAGCACGTTCTAAAACAAAGATAGCAGTGATCGATGGACCATTGCGATCATTAAATAGTATCTAGTTACTTGGGTTTGGAATTAGCGGTTTTAATAATTTATATTTGCAACATATATTTTCGAATTTCTTTAAATTACTCAGTCAGATTTATTGTAAAATGCTTTCAACTGAGCTTTCAACTTAATGGCAACAGCTTATTATCAGGACAATAACATTCACATGTTTAGAAATAGTTTAGCGTTTTTCTAAGTTTAACTAATTTCTCTTTGTCAATCTTCACATTTAAATCTTGAGATACCCGACATTTATTCGTCTTTATAAAAATATTATAAATTATAGATTTTGTTGACTCCGCTGTTCCACACCTTTTTATAACGGTTCTAGCCTTGCTCTGGCATTGTGAGCAGAACCAGCACTACTTGTTTGAAATAAAAACTAACTTCCTTATTGATTTGATGTAATTTTGGCACAAAGAGTACCCGCGTCTACATGTGAAGATTTATTGCCGTAGTTGTTATTTAATGAAGCTCAAGCGGCAACAATGAATCGAAAATGAAATTATGCATGGAATGATAAATCGTGTGATTTGATGACTCCGATTATTATTCTTGATATAAATATTTATATAGCAACTCAATTCAAAAAACAATAAAACTGTTTCAACTGTAAATAAGTTTAAATTAAAACATGTAAAGTTAACAACGCTCGCCATTTTACTATTGTGTTTGTAATGAAAATCCGTAGGCTTATGTGTGTAATGTCCTATAAAACATTGATTGTGAGACAGTAACTAATAGTTTGATTCAAGAAAAATTTGTCAAAAGAGAAAAGCTAAGAAAGTTGGTATTTTTATTTATTTATATCACTGAAGGGTATAGTAATTTAAATTTAGAAGGAATAAGTATGGCGTAAAGTCGGGCTAACTCGACACGTTCTTAGCCTAAATCCTTTCAGGATTTTAAATAGAATTCGTTAAATAATTAACACAGCATGCCATTATATTGCATATTACAGTTTTATATTTTTTATTTAGTGCCGAAGTAGGTCTCATAGAGGGATAACTTCGATACTAGGTAAAGAAACATGTATTGTCAATCTTATCACATCGCAGGGGCTACTTTGACATGAAATTATCTTTTTTAAAAAGTTTGGGAACACATTGACAACAATAAATATAAAAAAGAATGTAAAAAATCACTATTAAAAAAGTATACCTATAGAAAAAAATTGGACTTCTGAAAAAAATTATTAAATTCAAAGCAAGCGTTTAATTTTGGTATTTTTTCATATCATCACAATATTTACCCACTCTTTACTTATGTACTCTAAGTATAATTACACATATTTACCATTAATTAAATATATATAAGGTCATATTTAACGTAGCACATATGGATAAAAACTACAAATCTGAAAAATTAGGAACTGTTTATTAGGAGAGGCGCACGAAATGATTCCTGTTAAAGTTGCCCCTGTTTACGGTAAGCATTATATGAGACAGTGCTAAAATATTAGTTTAAAGGTAAAAATTTATGAAGGTACCATTGTGTCTATAACTTATGTATTGAACAATTATAAGCCATTAAGAAGAATTTAGATTTCAAAAATTTAAATAACTACATATGAAATATTGGAAAACTTAAAAAAAGAACGATAAAAAATTAAAAATATATTTTTGAGGAAAATGTTTTATCATTACTAGTCTCCTGCTTTTTTGACACATTTATTTTAGAAATGCAATAATGTTAACTTCGTAAGTAGGTAGATTAAAATTTGCCCTTTGCAGCACAAAAATTGGACAAAAGTTTTTTAGGACATCTTTGAGATTTACAAATACGTAAAAATAAAAAAAAACAAGCCCACTAACTTTTCCAGTTACTTACTTTAATTTGCCATCAGTTTTATCTGTATCTTATTACATTCCTAAATGTAGTTTAAGGAAGAAAATGTGAACAAGATAGTGAGATAAAATTGAATATAATGAAAACAATGTTATATGCCAGTGTAGAAAAATGACTGCTTTCAGTTTTGCTTTCAGCTAATCTTGATTTCTTACCAAGAGTAGCTAGCTATGTCACTCTTTATAATAATTCCTCTTTGCGGATGGCTTGACTCAAAAATTTGCAATGGTTTATCTGCTTAAAATACCCCAGGGTCGATTGTCTTCATTCAATATGACGGTCTTGTAATAATTTGACGTCCTTGCAATAGGTTTTCACGGTACTAAGAAGTTTCACTGAAATGGCCTTTTGTGGTGATGTGAAATAAGTTTGTGTGCCAGATTTTGATGGTGGAAGCATATCACTTTGCACTACTTAGTACCAAGAATAATCTTTTCAGCAAAGACTATTTTGTCAAGTAAATGAACCTACCGGTTCAGGTACTATAGCCCTACCTGCGTCATAATACGAGTAAGTGAATTTGTTCAAAAATTTTGTCAAACTTCAAAATTAGAGCTATTGGTATAGTTAGAAGATGATTATGTTTCTAGGTTGTCAGAAAGATCTACAAGCAAAGCAGTCGCTTAGTTTAAACCCAAAATTCAATTTAAAACAAATAACATCTCCAACGGTGCCAGCAAAATTTCAAGTTAATGAATCTAAAAAAGGGCAAAGATTTTACAGTCTACGTTATCAATTTTAATTAAGTTAAAGTAATAATTCTGATGTCATAAAATACATTTCGTGCACCCCTAAAATTATTGGAGAATTCTATGCATTGCAAAAATGCAATTTTGTCCGTATGCGTGTTATTGAAAAATGTTAAAATATCAACTGAGTGCTGATTATAATTTTTTGAATATTTCGTATTATTTTGTCATACTTAAAAAGTATATTTAATATGAGATAACAACATGTGATTCAAATATAAAGTTGAGGTTCTAAAGTTAAAGACGCCTATTATTGTTGTATATCGAAGCAATAACATACGAGTACGAGACTATACATTACGCATGTTTTAATATCAATTTTGCAAGACACTTTCACGTAGCTTGTCAACTGAATTATGATTGAAGCACTCGCGTTTGGCAATAAAACTTTTCACTTACCTTTTTTGTTTTCCCTTTTCTGACAGCGCAAGTTTGTTGAAGCTGTTGTTCGGATCGTTACGAGACATGTGCGTTTGAAATGCGGAATAATACGAAGTAAATCAAGAGTAAGACACCATTGACAAAGACAAACTTCCCACACATCTTTAAGCCCAAATGACTTGAACATAAGACTGTTTAGGAAACTTGCCTTAACGTAACGAGATAAAGGCTTGGCTAAGGTGGGGCACGCGCTCGGAATATCGTGACGTCACTCGCGTGGCGCTGAAGATGCCCGCCTAATAAGCTTTATACTGGGATGGATCTCTAGGGCGATCCAGCGTTCATTGACTTGATAAAGCGAAAACAAATAGAGTAATAGTAATAGTTTTTTTTAACAATTGTTGGGTTAATGTTGAGGGGATAACGAGAAAAAGACGAAGTTAATTTAATCAGCAGTTTATATTTGTCTGATCAAGTGAGATTTCATAGAGCTGAGCACAACCACATATGAATATAGTACACCGACTTGAACAGTTTATGCGTAACAACTGAAGTTTTGACAACATGTACAAATAAATATTTGGGGATGTTTGTGTGATAGGTAATAATTTACAATATCCATGTATTCAAATATCACATTCACAATACAACAGCCTCATGAGTTTGAATAAGATTTTCAACAGCTTTTTGATAAAGGTAACATCTAATATTCGGGATATAAAAATAGATAGTTATCAAGTGCAATGGAAGGGAGTAATCAAAACGCGCGCCTAGGGGCGCACATGCAACAACAATTATTACAACAGCCGGGTTCATCAACAATTTCTTTAAAAGTTCAATTCATTTTTAATAGTATGTACAAAGAGTTAACGTTATTTTCTGATATCCTATGTACAGTTTATACAAGTCCGCATTACAATCATCAGGATGAAATTAGGCCTATGGTATTTGTACGCTTGTTTTTAGTGTGGAAAGCACCACCAAACTAACAGATATTCTGTGGGCATGTTCCTAAGTAGAAGAACAGTCGTAACCTCTCATGGCATCTACTAGTAGTGCACTTCGGGTGTGCTTATGCGCTGGTGAAAGCAGAAATCTGGCCGCGGCCGAGTCTCGATCCGGTGCCGGCCAAGAATCGGCCGCGGACTCCCGCCTCTCTGGTAACTATTATGGGTTTATTATGAACAACGTATGGCCTCGCATAATCGACTGAATTTTATCTTACATGTTAGTTACTCAAGACACTTCGTTAAGGCATTCTCGATAAAAACAGCTTCCATAGCGATGGGACACACTTTCCAACGATTATGGGTACAAGAAAAGTTCGCCAATCGGTCCTGCTAGTTTCTTTTTTATTTATTTGTATAAAGTATGAAAATGATTAATTTTTGAATGTGCGTTTGCGACATCATCACTCGCGTTATTGACTTTAAATCGGACTATTGACAACTTTTGTTGCATCAACAAACAATCATTACAGCTTTTAGCAATCAACAATTTTTATAATATATAAAATGAAAACACTAGTACGGAATGTATAAAAAAGTTTAAAATGTGTTATTTGGCAACAAGTTTTAAAACAGTTATAATACCTATTAATTATTAATTAAAGCCTTTGTTAACTTGTTTCTATAGTGTTAAAACTATTTAAAATCAGGTGTCTTTGACACGTGACGATAAAATATAGATACATCAACAAATTGAAACATTTAGAAAAATAGGATTTTATATCAAACAACCAGTGCGCGGAATATACTTAGTAATTTCGCATCAAAAATCAGTCTGATGGCAGCGTAAAACTGGCTCGAGTTGCCGGTTACAGCATGTATTAATAATAATAATTAAAAAAAAAACAACATACATACATACACTGACACTTTGTTCGTAGAAGTCCACGAAAATAAATATAATCGACACAAATGGCACACACGTAGACGGGCGCAGGGCCAACAGAGAGATCATGGGTTCAGGTCGCGCGTTCAGTGCGTATGAATTTCATTCTATCCGCACGTAGATGAGCCGAGGTGAGTCGGTGCCGAGATCACAGTCGTCGCGTATGAAGAGAACACATTCGCCGGCAGAAAGCTCGGCGGTGGGCAATTCTCACAGGGTCGTGGTCACCACGGCCGGCAAAGACAAGCCGTCTTCAGTGGTGACCGTGTGGGCACCGTGCAAATGATGCGACCCACCCCCGGGATGCTGATGCGGATGCAAATGGTGATGGTGTTGTTGTTGCGGCTGTTGCTGCGACTGTTGTTGCTGTTGTTGTCCGCTCGAACCCATTTTGCTTTCTTTTTTCATCCGCTGTTTCAAATGAACTTTGGCGTGACGTTTTTTCTCGTCACTCCTGGCAAACTTTCTTCCACACACGTCACAGGAGAAAGGTTTTTCACCGGTGTGCGTCCGGATGTGCGTCGTTAAATGGTCCGATCTGGAGAACGATCGCATACAGATCCGACACTGAAAAGGTTTCTGACCTGTATGGATGCGAATGTGTCGTGTCAATTCGTCAGATCGCGAAAACCTCCTGTCGCAATTCTCCACCGGACACGCGTACGGTCTTTCGTGTACTGGCGTTTTGCTCGGTCGATTTGGGTATTTTCGCGGCTTTACCGGAACTAATTTTAGAGGAACTGGCGATTGTTGGTACACTTGTGATAAAATTTCGTGTCCTTTACTCGTCGAAGGGTTGTATTCGGCTAGCTGCACACCGTAAGACGAATTTGATTGTTGGCCAAGTTCACTCGAACACCCCGCACTGAACGGTTCTTGTTTTGGCACGAGATTTGACGGGCCCGGCACCACTAACGCACTCGAGCTTTGAGGGCTGCCATAGTCCTGAGTGTCCCACTGATATTTGGCGGTGCTAGCCACGAGGGGCTGCCCCACCCGGGAGTACACTAAATCCTGCTGTTGTTGCAGTTCTAACTGGAGATTAGTCGAAGTCGCCGAACAACTCGGATACGATGGGGGTTGTTTTAGGGCGATGTTACTGCCGCAATCCATGCTCAACATGAGTTGGTCAGCTTGAGACCTATCGTCGTACTGGGTACCAGCCGGACTGGGTGTCGCCGAAGGGTATTGTTGTTGAGGCGACTGTGAACTTCCTTGACCCAACAAGCCGAACATCGCGGGATATATGGGCTTGTCTCCGCTCGAAAGCAACCACGGATTCACCGCCGACGGTGAATGTGCCATGTTTTGGGTTCCCATCCCTAAAGGACTACCGGCCGATTGCATCTGAAGATTGCCGCTCATATTTGGACTCGGCGCCGACGTGTAAACTGTTCGATGATGCATTTTCATGGTGTTAGCGTGTGAAGTTCCCGTAGCAGGATACATACTAAGGGAACTGTGGTTCGTGTTTTCTTCTTCGCGGAGACTCGGACTCAACGCGCTGTTATCTTGTGGGGTTGCACGCTCGCCGATGTGACTACTTGATGGCGACTGATGTGGACTAACTGAATGCTGATGTTGCTGTTGTTGTTGCTGCTGGTCCAGTGACAATTCCTCCGGATCTAAGGAGCCTGCAAACACCAGTCGTAATCATTTACAAAGCTCGACTCAACCTTATCGAAAATAAAAGGCAAGTAAGCGTGTTTGCGGCGGCAGGTGACAAATTGCTGATTCAAAACTCTTTTTATTCATGTCCGGCGGGTGGTTGGTATTAGCAATAATAATCGGTTAATTAATTAATTATCAGGTAGGTGCTTCCTGATTTGCGGAATTGGGGTGGGACTCGATGGTTATCGATTGAAAAGCGTGTATACAGAAGAGTGTTGCGATAAGATAGTTGATGATGGGTCAATAGGCTGCGATCAATACGTGTAGTAAAACGAGATGAATGGGAGATATCTTTGAATGGTCACGATATTGATCCGGGGTGGCGGCGTTCGCGGTATCGGCGCCGCCCGAGGTCGGGCGAGTCCAAAAAGCGCTTCCCCGGAGAGGAGCACTTGTTGCCGAAACCGCATACACGTCACGAATATGTACAAGTGCATGTCGTGCAATTTCAAAGATTGACTATCAGCCCGTGGCGGTTCGGTAGTAAAACATAAAATAATTCAAAATCGTAGTCGTGTACAATCGATTCGATATAGACATAACATAGTGACGCAACGGCTATTATTAACATACGAAGTATGTACGGTGTGTATAAGCAGCGACCGTGCACCCAGCAGCACCAGGTCTCGCCGTGCTTGTATATATAGCCCGGCGGCGCGAGTTGCATTTTGTGATGCTGGCTGCACCTGTTCTTTGGCGGCGATGAAACGTGCGTGTCAATACAGCAAGGGGGGGAGGAAGCCGCCGGCGCTTCGGGGACGGCCGACTTACCTGTGATGGGTGGCGGTTCGACCACGGTGGAGGGCCCGAAGAATGACGGGATGTCACCGGAGGTGGTGACGGGGGTATTAAGGTCGCCGGGCTGGGTCTCGGAGACGATGGGTTCGTCGTCGGCGGCACAGGTGGCCGCGGGGATGGGGCTGCCGCCGTGGTCGGCGGCGGTGTTGGCGGCGCTTTTGTAGAGGCACGTGTCGAAGCTGAGCACGTTGAAGTGGTGCGCCGCAGCCGCAGCCGCCGACTCGGTGAGCAGGAAGGCGGAGGCGTGGTGGTGGTGATGGTGATGATGGTGGTGCTGTGCGGGCAGCGTGTCCAGGCCGTCCATGATCATGGTGGCCGACGGGTTGGGAAGACTCGCGGGCCCGCCTACCACAGAACAAGCAGGGCTTGTAGCGCCGGCACGCACTACACTGGCGTCCTCGTCACCACTCGTCTCGGGGGTAAGCCGGTGACAAGACGCCCGGTCGAGGGCGCGTTTACCGCGGAGTTCAGCGTAGGTTTACCGGCAACAACGGCGGTCAAGGATACTCTAGGAAGTTGGCGGCAACGCGACCTCTACACACGAAAGCTACTCAGAAACTGGCCGCGGCGCGAGCGCTGCTTTACTTTTATGAATGGAGTATCTGTTCCATATTTGGAAGTCGCAAACAAGGGGTGAACCAATGAGAATGAGAGGCCGACGCTCCCCTCCAGCGGATCCCCACCTCCGAAGAACGTAACGTGACGTCGCGGTGACGTAACACGGCGCTCGCCGCTCTCTATTGGATTCCAGCCAGGACCGGCACCAGGAAAACAGGACGATCAGACCCCAGTCCGGGACGCCACCGCCACCCGAACATCCACCCCGACCTTAATTACATCAACCACCACACGACTCTGCATTGCTATCGCCAATTTACCAACTCGTAACTTGGTAAATCGTGATAAACGAAACAGATGTCCTCTCAAGAAAGCACTAAATGTTACGTCATCATATCGTTTTGTTTGTTTAAAGTCAATATTAATAACTATAATTCCTGAAAATTCACTTTTTTATAAATCCATCCGAGTGATTATTAAAATACCCTTTCAATAAAGCCTAAACGCTATGACTGTAATTACAGAAAAATTATCTTTGTCAACAATTACGTGATGTTTGAACCAAACTAATTTCTACGTTAACACCCTCAATAACGTATATAGGTACTACTAGTATAATTACCTACTAAGAGCTTTTTCAGATACCCTTGACGATTTTTTGAATGACTTTAACTACCAACTCATAGCTATTGAATTTCCTATCCTAAAATTCCGATGTTTTATAGGAAAAGGGAATAAATTTTATAGGAAAAAGGAAAAATTTGTGAAAAAATTTCTGCATTTTTAAATCTTAGTGTAAAAGAAAGAACCATGTTATTGGTCATTTTAGCAATTTTTTTCCGAGGGAACAAAATTTCTAGTTACAAGATATACTTGCTGGAAAATTAGAATTTTGGATTCTTAAGTTAATTGATAGTCACGATGTAAAAATAAATTTTCAACACACTTCTAATGTGGGTAAATGTGAAATGTTGCTAACATTTCCACTGAATTTCAGATACCCTTGACGATTTTATGAATGAGTTTAACTACCAACGCATAGCTATTGAATTTCTTACCCTAAAACTCCCATGTTTTATAGGAAAAAGAAATAAAAATTGCTGAAAAAATTTCTGCTTTTTTGCAACTTAATATAGAGAAAGAATCACAATATTGGTCATTTTAGCAATTTTTCCCGATGGAACAAAGTTTCTAGTTACAAGAAATACTTGCTGGAAAATTAGAGTTTTCGATTCTTAAGTTAATTGATTATAGAGTCACAATGTAAAAATAAATTTTCACTACACTTTTAATGTGGGAAATGTAAATGTTGCTAACATTTCCACCAAATGTCAGATACCCTTGACGATTTTATGAATGACTTTAACTACCAACTCATAGCTATTGAATTTCCTACACTAAAACTCCGATGTTTTATAGGAAAAAGAAATAAAAATTTGCGAAAAAATTTCTGCTTTTTTGCAACTTAATATAAAAGAAAGAATCACGATATTGATCATTTTAGCAATTTTTTTCCGATAGAACAAAGTTTCTAGTTACAAGAAATACTTGCAGGGAAATTAGAGTTTTGGATTCTTAAGTTAATTGATAGAGTCACGATTTAAAAATTAATTTTCACCACACTCTTAATTTGAGTAAATGTTGCTAACTTTTCCACCGAATACTAAAATAGACATTAAGAGAAAAATGAAAATCAAAACAAAGAATTGATTGCAATATTCTTTTGTACTTTCATAAAATGTATAACTACTTGATAAACTGTTTATTACAGATCATTATGAAGGGGTAAATTACAATATTTGCCCAAATTTGCTGTATAGGTGTTATAATTTTTCAGAATATTCTACATTTTTCCGTGTAAAGTTGATCCTATTTTATGAAAAGTTTACACATGTTATGTAAAGTAAATTCCAGGATATTTTTGCTTTTCGGTAAGTCTTAAACTTCAACTAACTTTGACTGGATTTTAAGTTTCTAGTACTTGTTTATGGATGGCTTAAAATAGTATTTTCAATCTACGAAAATTTTGCCCTTCGCTACAGTGTACTTTTTCAATTTGCTTTATAACGATATTTGGGAATATGAATGGTATGTAGGTTATCAGACAATATAAGTATTTTAATTAAATCTGGAACGAGAAAAGAACATACTTACAGCTCGTAAGCGAAAATAGTGGAAACTGTTGTAGTTCAGGAATAACATATTTATTTTTTTAAATGCAATAACATGCAATAAAAAATTACCGTATTTTTTAGATATATTTAGATAGATAATCACAGTTGTATAGAAATGTAAATGCACGTTATCATAGTAAACAAATAATAGTAAATCGTAAAGTATTTAAATTCAGTTGAATGGCTATGATTTTTTATTAAAGAATAGTGAAGGGAATTATTAAACTAAGTGCTAGCTCACCAACCATCTGGTCGCATAGGTCAGATAAAGCTCAGCAAACTTGAACAATAAGTTTGATTTTTGTTACAATAATTTACGTAAATTAAAAATAAAAGTTGTATATTTAAAAAAAACTTTACAACCTGACTTTTAAATAAGTTCAAGAAGTTACTCCTGATTAGGAAATGTGAATATGAACAAATATAATGAGTTTAAAAAAAAAAGCTTGAGGTTAAATCACGGCTACGAATCGGATAAATATGATGCAGTAAACAACCTGAAACGTTGTGCAAATTTAATAAATCTAGAAACAATAATTGCCAACATTTAACGTTTTTGATCTTTTAAGTTAAGTTGCATGGCTTATGAATTATTGGTATAATTGATTTTATAAATTCAAAAATTTTGAGCACCAACTGGCAGATTTATCTGGTAATTAATAAATTTACAACTGTTAGTCGAAATGATAGCGATTGGATTTCGAACTTTTTTATTTTTACAATTAACTGACCAACCTAATTCAATCCAACAAACTTTTGGTATCTAATTGATTACTAAATCTTATTTTGTTAAATACTACAAAAAATATGCTCTACCTTGAAACCTTTAGTTACGGTCAAATTTTTGATTAAATTCAATAAACTAAAAACCTAACGCGTGATATGAATGGCAAAAAGTTACGAAAATAAATAATGAATATTTGGCCATATTTCAGTAATTTGGTTAATGGATCTCAGGGGACCCCACTGTCCTTTTAAAACTATAAATAGTGGATTAAATTATTCATGCGAATGGATTTAGAGAATTGTATAGAATAGCCAAATTTAACAATCGCTTCCAATTCAGCGGGGATAAGTCACTAAAATAACTGCTCAAAATAAACCGCAAAGTTCTTATCATATTTTACTGGTTAATGGAACACACAAAAATATCCCATTTTTACTACAGTATCTTAGGAATCTTGGGCAATCTCTGATATGATTTAGAAAAATAAAAACAAAAATTTCCATAACTCAATTTTACAACCAACGGTCAAATAATTATATTGTAAATATAAATTTGCACGAATTTTTAAAGATTGGACTGCAACTGCGTAATAAACGCTCATTAGTTGTACAGGGTCAGCCAAAAAGGCTGAATGTTTCGTTGCTTATCCAATATCACCATATAATCTCTTTTTGGTTCTCGCTCATTCATTTTAGAAAAGCTTGTGCTAAAGTTTCTAACCTAAAATATTTATTTGCAATTTTAATTATTCACGGATTGAGCAAATGAATTAAATTTACTTCAAACTGTAAAAATGAAAATAACACGGTAATACGAGACTAGCGGGGCCCTTAATGATTCTGATTAAAAATATAAGAAATATTGATTTTTGACTTTAGTTTCTTAGAACTTCTGATACCCATTAGGTTTTTCTCGTTTTACTTTCGAAAGTTGGCAGAACTCTGCAGAATGAAGTATCTAATGGATGTAGCTGCAAGTAATTTGCAGGAATTATTATGAACAAACTGACATTTTATAGGTAAATTAATTAACGCCAAGATATTTTAAAGAGAATCTGTGTCGCATTAAGTTGTACTTTGCAACTTTGTAACCACAAAGTAAATCAAATTGTGTTTAATGGGTCGTGGAAATTGCATATTACGGTTTCATACTCCAGATTGAATATTTCGAATAATAACCATAATTAATATTATTTATGTAACATTACACTTATAACTGCGCATTTAGTGTTAGGTACTAGATCATGGACCGGTAGACCGTTTCCTATTTTGGGAGATTTTAGTGCTTTTCCAATGTGTTAATATGTAAATGTAGGCATGACGTTTTAAATAGTTCCTGATTTTAACAACTCGTTATGAAACCCTTAAGAGGTCTTAAAGTCAGTTAGAGAACCGGTGTGGCGTTGAGGTGGCAAATGGGCCGGGCCGCTCCTGTTCGTTCCGATTCCTGCTACCCGAATCGAACTCCGCCATAATAACACGGAACTCGGTGAAAAGAACCACCGAAGACCTTCCCCGTCGGCAACAACCTGAAACTCTCGAGCAATGACGCCGGAACGTCCGATAATTATAGAATCGCGCATCATGTAGCAAAATAATAACACGAACTATTTTTGAAAAACATCTGTTGCCACTACTTAAAAATAACAACGGCTCATAGAATCACGGACCAAAATACTTATCAGCTGGCAAAAGACGGAGGCTGAGTCAGGCGTCGGCTAAAACGCCGTTCTGGGCGCGTTTATGACGTTGACACTGCCACATTACATAATTATAAATAACATCGGGCTAACTAACCAGCACGGGCCGAGGCGATTAAAACGTTTTTCCGTGAAGCGAGCGATGAAAAAGGCCGATGTACGGGTCCAGAGGGGTTAAGGGTTCTCGGCTATGACGTCGGTTCATTCATGAATTTGCTCCCCTCCGGTGTCGCTCCCTGTAACAATCCCCCACTATTGTTACCCCTGCTGCCCCTGCGGCTGTGCTTACTGCAAATTCATTGAAAAGCTTGCATAGCCCAGCGCTTTGCGGATTATCGTAGAGGAGTTCGCACGGGAGGCCGTGGGTTCGGTCATTGATGAAAGGGAACTCGAAAACGGGCGTTGGTGGGTAGGCGGAACCTTCAATTAGTCTCTAATTCCGGGGCGGAAAAGTTCGACAACCCCTCATCGAAACAAATGGCAATTCAATTGGTTACACCTCACAAATTTATTCAAAAAAAAAATAATTTCTCTATAACCCCCGCATTTCTATCGCATCAAAAATTGATTTTGTTTATTTGGTTTCTAGCTTAAAAATTTGCAAGATTGATGAGTCGTTAGAGAAACGATGGCAGAAGTTAATGTTTAAAACTTAGTGGCGATCAAGCGATATCAGTTATAATTTATGAAAGATGCCACTAATTTTTTCGGTTTATCTGAAAATGGAGATGGTCAGCTCTTAGTGTTTTTTGAGATTGCCGGAAGAGTTTTGGGTTCGAGGACCTCTAGGACCAGCACAAAAACAATAATACCGGTGCAAATCCTACCAAATAAACATCAACAACAGCAAGATTTTGACAAGTTGACGATGACGTCGAAAAGCGTTGGCGCAAGGAATAGAATGAGTGGGTTTAAGTAGATGTGGTGTAAAACGGAATATGTATACGTAGACAATGTTATTATGTAAGAAATACCAAAAATGGGGATATTCAAATAACCAATAATTATAGCGATATCGTAGGTGTTACATGTTTAATGTATGCAACACTATGATTAATTCGCAAGCACCTTAATGAATCGGATTGTGGCTCTATTGGATGCATAAATGGTGGCAGAAAATTTTAAATTAGACACTCGACTTGGCACCGTTGTCGTTACATCGACTGATATGCAACAACTAATTGCCGGGTCCCGAACCCACTCCTTAAGTCTCTATTATTTCGAATTCTAACGCCGATAGATCAAATTGTGCAACTACATGAATTAATAAATCAAATTATCTCTTGTTAATATTATTTGCGCTGTTACACTTTCTACAGAAATATGCGCCCAACCGGACTACCAACTAGGTCTCTTGCGATTTCACTTATTTCATTCAACCCCGTAAAATCGTCCCTTGTTAATAATAGACAATTTACTTAGAAATGTTTGTTCAAACGCAGGTGACTATTTGAAACTGCGGACTTGTTGAACTAATAAAATCTGTACTTTAGCGAATTTCATTTCAAATCTGACATTGACCATTTAAATTTCGTTGCGCCAGCGTTGATATAAATTACAATAAAGTTTTGACAACTTGTGAAAAAATCTTAATGGAGCCCGTGCGATATTTATATTTTGTTTCAGAGGACGTTGAGATTGAGTTATTTTCGTGATTTGAATATTTACAGAAATCATATTTTTATATTTAAAGTAGTATTTTTAGGGTGGCTGCGTATTTTCAGCATGATAAAAGTATGTATAAATAATATTTTGTAAAATTAACTTTCCGTATCATAAGAAAAAAAATCATTTTTACGCGTTCAACGAAGTGAGTTTTCATGTTCAACTGTTTAAACTTAACCTACGCCGAATTGCTGAAATACTGTTCTTGTCAATTCAACAATTATAAATGACACTTTACAAATGTGTGATTCGAAGGATTAATTGTGGCCAACTTTATTTCCAATGGATTTCAGTAATTCACAATTACCTACTTTATATTTTAGATCAGTCCTGTAACAACAATTTTTCAACTATACCTTAACTTAAATCAGATTTCAACAGATGGATTAATATCAAAATGTTTTAAGCCTATTCAGCTCAGGAGGTGTTAATATTTTATGTCATTAATATGAGCAAATTGCAATTAAAACTTGATTATACCACTATTATTATTATTAAACCATTATATCTCATCCCAATTTTCTTCAATAACTAACCGGTTAAGAATCATTTCTACATTTTTTTAATAATTACCTTATGCTGTGTTAAAGTGCAAGATAAAATGGCAATTTAGTTATTTTGTGATAAAGAGCATCTGAAACTTATTAAATACATTACAATGTTCTGAAATTCGCATAAGTATTAGTGATCTAAAGATTTGCTAGACATATCTCAAGGACCTAAGGCAAAGCTGTTAACAATGTCCAATATGAGGAACATACTAATTCAAATGGTAGGTGAAAATTTTGTTTATGATGAAAACTAGCGTAGAGCAATGATCTTATAATACTACGTCTTGATCGGCAGTAAAGAAAGCAAAGAGAGAAGCATAGAACTGAGATAGCGCTAGTCGACCACGTGACTGTGGGATAGTTGTGCAAGTGATTGTCGCAAATACACGCATTTCAGTCATTTCAAGTCGCTATTTCTTGATATTTCGTTCAATTCTGCGTTGTGCTTTGTGTTATTGTTTTGATAGGAGAATTTACAAACAGTACTAGTAGTAAGTACTAAGTGTTTAATTTTTGTCTACAAGAATGGTGACGTATTGTGCAGCTTTTGGCTGCACCAACAAGGCAGGAACATGAGAAAAACTGTCTTTTCATAGGTAAGTATATATATTTGCAGCAATTTTTTATAAGCTATTAACTTAAAGGATCGGATAAGGTAATAATAATGAAATATGTATCAAAAAGGGGCTGCATGATTTGCCAAGAATACGCATAACTATTGAATTAACAGGTGTCTCCAAATTAATTAACTGTAAAAAATCTCATAATATTCGTATATTCAAACGCTTTTCATCCCACAGTCATGTGACCTCCAATGTCTTCTAGTATAGGATCATTGGCGTAGAGGGAAACAAAAAAAAATTGCTCTTACATAGACTATCAATAATTTCTTAACGTTTAAAAAAATTGCGCTTATATCGATCAAAAATCAAATTAAACCAATAAATAATTGATGAGGGATTAACAGGTGTGTAATAGAGAAAATATTGCTACTACTTTAACACGATGTTAATAGTAGCCGGACATGTTAATATTCACAAAATATTAAATGAATGAAAATTTTATGGATTTTATGAAAACAATAAACAAATCACCTTCACATTTTCAGCCACAGAAAAATGTGTTTTAGAGCTTCTGACCTATTCAATAAAGTATTTTACACGAATTGGTCCTCATAGCTACGAGTTGTCTTTTCTCTAGGTCATCGTGTGTACTCATGACATTGCCGAGGTCAGGAAAAAGGTCAATTGGCTAAAGAATTAATTCATTATCAACAAACAGAGTTTAATTCTTTTACCTGGTAAGCCATAGTCTGATTAAGGAAATTAAATTAAATTGGACTTGTGTCAAAGAGTTTCCAATATAGGGGAAGTTGAATGAATTCATAGCGAAGGAAAGCGTTGAATCTTATAGCTAGCAAGTAAATATAAGGTGGGTACTTGTGAAATTCTCTAATGCTGCTCAAGGATAACAATGAGTAAAATAAAGAATTTGAAGTCATTCATAAAAAGAAAATGCTGTAGGTTATAAGATACTAAAAGAATTATTATTAAGTTTTACTTTTTGTCAAGAAAAAACTAAAATTATATAAATTGTAGAACTGCCGTCTGACAACTATTACTGTAGAGTGAAAATGAGTTTGTGTCAAATAACCAAAGTAAGAACTGTCTTTCGCGAAGAAGTCAATGGCCATTCTTACTGCGGAACAAGGTCGCCAACACCCTTATGTAACTAAATATATTAGGCCTTTATCAAAGTTGTCGCCAAGTTTTTTTCAATTAGCCACGCAACTATCCGGAACAGATGGTCAAAAGTTATAATAATGTGTCTCACGTGGTGTACGAATTTATGATCCATAACCATTGATCGCTATTGTCATGGTATGTAAAGCATTTGTAAAATTTTAGAGCAAACGAATGGGTGGTACTTAACCGGGTTTATTGTTCTAGTGCCGCAATTCTTAACTGAAGTTACAAATATCACGCGAATAATGTTTTCCGGCGTTGCTCTCATTCTGTAAATAAACATTATTGTGTAGTTTGTATGCGTAGACTTCCCAGGTTAAGGCAGTTATAGTGCGAGTTTCGATTTACTAATTCTTTAAAATTTCCGTTTGAACTTTAGGAGTTGTCAAAGTTTTTCCGAAAGACAGGCGAGATCGCGTGAAGATGTTATGACGTCATCCGTTTGTATCAATGATTGGTCGATTATGGTAGTGAATGAGTGATATGTGGTGTGTTACACGGTCAATGCGTGAGGGTGCAAGAAGAAGAAGAAAAGAAAAGCACACGACATCGGTAGATACAATACACACACCTGATGCTGAAGGGCCGGCGAACCACAGCGCCACGAGGTCGTCGACGCTGGCCGTCGGCGGCGCGTGGTGCTGTCCATACCCCGCGCCATAGTAGTAGGTCGGGGCGGCGAAGGCGTCCAGCAGTCTGGCGCGTCCGTCGGGGGGCGGGGGCGGCTCCCGACCCCTGCCCCCTTCCAACAGCAGCTGTTGCACTTGCAGGATGTCCACAAACTCGTCGCCACCTGTTGCACCGGCGGCGGCGGTCCGCTGTCGACCGTCACTCTTCTGTTCTTCGTCGTGTTGACGGCGCATCGTCAAAGCTAACATGTTGAGGGCGCCCGGCACCGGAGAGCTTCTCCGTTGCCATGCCGCACTGCACCACCTCGACGGAGACGCTGACACTCGCGCACTGGTTGGACGCGGACGCGGACGGGCTGTGAATGAGCGCCGCCGGAGTCGGACATGTGTGTGCTCCGCAGGTCTCAACGCCAACACCGAACGCCTCTGCTGGGACGAGGCGGTGACGTCACTTTCGTCGTCATGGAACGGCCTGGTGCGTGGGTCCACCGGGTCCCAGGATGCCGACAAGAAACGTACCTACGGGGACGACCGCGACGCATCAGGAACGACCTTGCACGCACCTCCGTACGACACCTTCAACCAACACGCAACGCTTAGAAGTGGTGTCGCAAGAGTTGTGAAAGATGCATATTTCATACGAAGGAGCAAGTATTCTGCTTTACCTAACTTGGGCAGAGTCGGCACATCACTGCCTATGGTAAGCAAGAAGAAATAAGGTGTAACTATTGCGGAGACTTATTAATCATTAAAAGCTCTTGTCGCATTAGCTTTATTTCGGGCAAGATTATCTAACACTGGCAAGATTATTTTCGATGTGTTCCATTCATTCTTGCCGTTGACAAAGTTCCTACTTATCTCCAGTTGTTTGTCATTTAAAAAATTGTAATTTATTTCTAAAAAGTTACAAGCAGTTGATGATTAATTATTGTTCTCCTGTCTAAAAAGCAGCACGGCTTCTTTTAGACCACTCTCTAAATGCTGACACGGAGAAGAAGCAACATTTAAATTATCTAGGAGAAAACATAAGTAGTTGACTTTAGTACTTTTTTTATAATTTTGGTATTGCTACGTATAAAATGATATAGCAGGAAGTAAATGCTACATTTTCTAATATTGGGGCGCTAATATTTATTATGGTACTGCTGCAATTTTGCTACTGCAATACATTGATTGATTGTAATATTTTGTTAAACGTTTCTTTAAATAGATAAATGTGTCAATTTCATAAAATATTTAACAATAAAATGTTATTTTTTTTGTCAAGAATATTTTTACTTTTTAATATTAATTTTAGTACAACTTATTTACGGGTATTGGGAGATTGTGTGAAAAAAATAAAAACAATTCATCAAGGTTCTATCATGGTCTTGCAGTTTTAAAATGTATCCATTTATCTTGTACACAAGATCTATAGATAAGAAGCGGGTGAAACATTAAATATAGAATAGCATGGCCTTATGGAAAACGGTAATACAAATTTACCGAGAAGAAAGAATGCGGTTGAAGGAATTTAAAAAAATGGTGTAAAAACCGAAACAATTCTATTTTTCTATCAAGTAACGGACACAAAACGCATACCTGAAGGGCATACCAAAGAATAAAATAACCCACGCTGGGAGCTTTCCGTAACGATTTATATATAATTTTTTTACAAAAAAACTAACTGCTAAATTGGATGATTCTTGTGTAAATATTATATGCCTGATAAAGCTCTTGTCAATTGCACAAATCACTTGTTCTATTTAAGCAAAATCGAATACAGAAAGAAGACTGAGCCACTTTCAATTTGATTATTATTAACAAAGATCAGCATGGATTATTTTATCTGAGTCGTTTTTGAAAAGATAGTTGGTAATGAAGCAAATACGATAGTGAAGTAAACTGAGTGAATATAAAAAAAACAGATAAAGAGAAAACACAAGAGAGAATTACTGAAATTATCACAATAGATGGTGAACAAAATGAGATGTGTTTTGACAATAAGTCGTAAAAGAGCGTGAAACAATTTAAGAAGATGAACGGATATCTCAATTTGAGGAACATATAAGATTGCTATAAAAATAAGACTAAGTACTAACAAAAGGAGGACGCAGTATTATGAAGGAGTTTACTTAGATTACTTAAAATTTAATCTAAATTTAAATATAAGTAGAAAAAAAAGTGGAAAAAAATATCATAATGCAATAAATAAAATACGATAAATTTGGAATTACTCTAGTAGATTATTAATAAAATGTTGGATGTATTGAGCTAAACTTCTGAAGGGAAAAAATATCCAAGATTGAAGGCGGAACACGTGACAGGTATATTAATAATTTAAATAAGATGAAGAGTTGCTGATCAAAAAAAAGTTTCATAAATAAACATTAAAAATGGATTGGATAATAGAATATCCAGAGAATACAAGAATAAAAGAAATAGGAGTGGCGGTGGCACAGGTGAAAGAATAGAAAAGTGTAAAATTACGAAAAAATTGAAGTAAATTAATTAAAATTAAGTCAACATTTAAAAATAGAGAATTAAATGATGAGAAAACATGATAATCGTATAAACAGGAGTAATCACGGAGAATGAATTTAGGATTGTTTCAATTAAATGTTAAGGAAACATATATAGAAGTTAATTGTATACTATCTAATGTTGATATAAACAAGCACAAGTAAAGGCATACAGTAGAATCTCGATTATCCGAGCTAATGTAGATCGAGCCCTGCTCGAATAAGAAAAAACTCCAATATTCCGAAGAACTTGAAGAAAATGGAAATTAAATGTTACATACAGAGGTACATGTGTACTATGGCTGTTAAATTGAAAAATATAAAATAATTCTCGATTGTATGGTACGATTATATCTTTTTCTTGCCGCAATGTCTCTCCAGTGCTTGATAAGCAAGACATCGATAGGTGTAGCTTCTTCTTGTTGTTCAACATATCGTAAAGCAGTCTCTAATGCCCCAAGTCCTTCTTCGTGCGGTTCTAGTTGTTTATTTTCGTGATGTATGCCATCTGATGTGTCTTCATATTTTGAGTTTACTTTATCACTAGCACTTAGAGCGGTTAAAATTATTTCTTGATTGTCTAAAGTTTCTTTGGAATCATCACCAACAATCCATTCTTTCATTGTGGTTTATGACACTTTCCTGCGTCCTCTTAATCTCATCATTAACTTATCTCCTCTTCGTCAGCTTCCTGCTTCTCAGCTGTATTAGTCGTCAGAATCTGAAACCAAGATTTTCTAAGCGTCGATCTCTTCACAGCATTCCAATCTTTGGCCACCCAATAAACGACAAGTTTTAGATTAATTTCTTTCGAAATTTTAATTAAATTATCAGTTTCACTCTGCTCTAAAGATTGCTGTAGAAGAGATTGTCTGTAGTTTCTCTTTAGAATTTTTAAAACTTCTTGATCTATCGGCTGAATTAAAGCGATCACATTTGGTGGGAGAAATATAATAATAATTTTTCCACTCTTCAGAACTGCTTCTGCTGGATGGGGTGGTGCATTATCCATCACAAATACTGCCTTAATGGGATGACCGTTCTCTTTCAAAATTTTTTTTGCACTTGGTACAAATTTATCATAAAATCAATTCGTAAACAGTGTTGAATCCATCCATGCACTTTTTTTATAATAAACGGGTAAGACTCTTTCGGCTACGTTTTTGAAACCTTGTAGCTTGACTGCTTTCCCTATGCACCTTAATGGAAGCTTGTGCCAGCCAGAAAAATTGTTGCAAGCCATAATAGTTAGTCTTTCTTTACTGCGTTTGTAACCAGGGGCTGAAGCTTCATGCTTACCAGCCAGAGTCCTTGCTGGCATCAATTTAAAATTTAGGCCAGTTTCATCGTAGTTGTAGATCCGATCTTTAGTGTAACACTCTTTTTCTGCCAACTTCTTGAAGTAATCTTTAAAGAAATTTGAATGAAAAACTTGAAGAAAGCTTTTTGCCACAAATTTTCAATTATCGAATACCATACCGTTTCTTCCAGCAATCCAACTGTCACTTCCAGTTAAAATATTTGTAGTGCATTTGTTTGTTAAATAATAACGCTTTATCCTTCAAAATGGGTCCGGATAAGAAAATTCTTTTATTCCTCTGTTGTGTGAACCATAAATGCAAAAAAAAATTGTATCCCAGCCGACTTCTTAATCACCTCAAAGAAACCTTCTCGGAATAACTCGGATAACACGGACTAACTGAAAAGCATAGATAGCTCGGATAATTCAGAGGCTCAGATAATCAGGATTCTACTGTATAAGATTTTGGGTTTGAAAACCAAATATTCATTGAACGACTTTTGTGTCTATAAATTAGAGTCATTTTTTTAGTATAGCTTGCTAAATGCGAAAATATTTCTCTTTTTATCTCTGATCTCTTAAAAAGTATTCATATATTTTTCTTACATGCGGCCCTATATTAAAAACTAATAGAACAAAATAATTTTAATTTTGTGATAATCGTAAGATCTTGGCTGATTCAGTTTCAATAAATAATTCAAAAATTAACTTATATTTATTTCTCTGTGGTCAAAATTACAAGACATTCATTAATTCCATTCGATTATCGATGAAGAGAAAGTATATTAAACATTAAATGTAATAAAGGAACAACTTGAGCACCAACTGGGAAATCACGAAAGAAAAAACAAAATTAACTTCTACAAATAAACTGGAGACGGGATTAAGTTCAGTTTGTTGTTAGAAGCTTTAGTAAAACACATAATTTCCTTTAAAATTCTCCAAATGTGATGTCAGAGCTCTTCCTTTCCCTAAGAAAGACATTGCAATTATTAAGGATTAGCGCCTCACACCAGCGGCAGTTTTATGACATGTTCTGAATTGACTTTCAAATTCTAAGTCTGCACTGTAACCATATTTGGATAGGTAAGTGTGTATAATTTACAAAACTCGCGTCACCTATCTCAGATTCGAGTTTCAGTTTTGAATAATTAAGATAAAAAGCTCAAATTCGGAGGCTTGCGGCGTGACATAATTTCAAATTAAGTTAGAGAGCTACAGTGGCGGAACAAAATTATTTTAAAGTCAACTAAATTTAATATTCGCATTTATTGGTTTAGAAAAATGAATCGAGAAATTTTTAATAAGAAAGTAGCAGTAACTAAGTGCATGCAACTGAGCATGAACATGAACTGAAATAGAAGTTTGTTAATTCTCCCAAGAACTATAAAAAATTGCTTGCATTAAAGGTAGAAAACTAGCCACCCCCCTTCTTTCATAATTTTTTTAAATTATTCTCCACGAGCATTTTCTATATTTATTCTTTCTGTTCGTAACATTATTGCGGATGTGTCAGTGATTCTGTACCTTTCTAAGCTGAGCTTGGGGACCGGGCCGTCTCGGCCCGGAGCAGATTGTGTCCCAGGTCGCTGTATCGCACCGTCTCCTCGGTGTCCGTCCTCGAACTCTCGGAAGCCTCCTCCCCACTTGAGGTCTCCTCGCTTTATTTTTGCAGTGTTGATGTGGTCCGTTTCCGCCTGCTAGGAGTAGGAAGGCGAGCACCACGCGCTTTTTTGGCACACGTCTTGCGCTCTACGTCATCGTCATCGGCGATGGGTCGGGCACCACCTCCAGGAAAGGTATCAATTTATTGGAACGTGCCGACGCGTTTGCCGTGATGTCACTATTGACTCGTGCCGCATGAGCCGTCCTCCTATTTTTACCGACAACTCTAGAAAATAAGGGAACCTTTGCCAGCACATAAACCAGAGGTTTATTTATCATCCACAAACGTCTAAAAATAATGGCACACTAATCGCGCAACGTAGCACGCGCGTCGTACATCACTACTAACTTACGACATACACTCGTTTTAGACATACATTCCCGACATTCACGGAAAATCAATCATCGATTGATTATTCCAACCTAATTTCGTCCGCGAAGCCTAATTTTGACGGACAACACTCACTACTGAAAAATCTGTTTCCGCGAGCACCTACGCTATGGCGGAGGTAAATATAAACATGGTCTCAAAGCGTTGCCACTTTATGTAAAGAAAATTTGTCTGCTTGCCACCTGCCAGGCCCGAACATCAACTTGGCTAGCCGCTTAAGTAAAACAAAAATTTTTAATTCGCAGACGAAACGGCACCGGTTGCCCATTATTAACCTTAGATGTTAGGAGATTCTGAAACTTGACATACCTATCTCTAAATTTTGAAATTATTTAGTGTTTGATTAAGAAATTTTTATCGTTACTAAGAGAGTTTTTGTATGGAAAATAGGTATAAATCTAACTTTAACACAAGTGGTTTCTATTTATATATTATTACAAAACGTAAGCTTTCGTACTTGTTTGTTGCAAAAGTGAGCTTACGGAAGGAAAACATTTTTATTCCACAAAATAATTCCATAAATTGTGTCGATGCAAAGATGTGGGAGGAAAATACGAAATCGCTCCTAAAAAGATTTTCACGTCATTATCAAATGAAATATTCATAAAGGACGTATTTAGTGATTGATCAATTTTTCACGGCGGTCTATTTTTATCTGTTGGATAATTACCAAAAGCCTACGCTTTCAGCTTTCCGCGTTATTTATAACTGAATTATTCTTAGTATCGGTTTCTCATCAGTTTTACTTGTTTTTGGAAGCAGTTTACCGGGATTACTGGCAACATTGTGCTCCAACCCTAAAAATAGATTTTTTTAAATTTACGTGATGGCCTTAGCAGGTGAATATTAACCACCTGAATTGCGATAAAATGAAAGTGGTGTTCAGTAAGAGGTACAGCTTCGCAACAGGCAGAAAAACTGTGTCTCAAAGTGTGAATTACGGTATAATCACACCGAATTTGCTACATATATAAAATTCAAAAAATATTTATTTTAAAATTAAAAAAATATTTTTTGTTTAGGTTATCACGGAATTTAATATACATTTGAGAAAACAAAAGAAAACAGCACATTTTTTGATTTTCTTTAACATTTTTTATTTTTTTATTAACTAATTTATAGAACATCTGGATAATTTTACAAGCTTTTTTAACCTGACCACTTTCAAGATATTTAAAAATTAAAGTATTTCCGTGTAGCTGTGCACTTAAGTGTATCATCCTACTTTGGCAATTTAACAAAATTCTGTATATAAATGTACATTCTAAATGCAGTAAATGTTCTAGTGTTTTAAAATAACAAAAGAATAATACTGATGGACATAGACAAACAAATTAGTTGTTGAAATAGTTTGTCACTTTTATCTGTTCAACAAATAGTTTCTATAATTATTGTTTAAAAGGTTTTTTCAGACATTTGTTGAATAAAATGTAATTTTCTATTGTTGATATAACTTCCATAAGAGGCAATATTGGCAATAGTTTAAACTCAGTCTCAAATTGCTGTGAATTAATCTTCATTCCTTAGCTATAGTGAGAACGAAGTTTCTATCATTTATCATTGATATCATACCACATTGCTAGCTGATGATCAATGCCATCAAACAATTTATATGAAATATGTAATAATGCAATGTATATGGATGTGATCTTTATATCCTCAAGATCAGTCAGAGTTCCATCAAAATCATTTGTTTTAGTTAAGTTTCTACAGACAAGAAGATTCCACTCTATATTTGTAATATTTTTAAAAAGCCACACTTCATGCTTTAGATACTATAATAATTGACATCTAATAGCCATTTTTAAACATGAACTCTTTAATGGAAATTGCTTATCTTATCATTTTGATGATTAAAATCTTTGAGGTTTCAAATTATGCCTTGATCTTGAGGGTGAAGCACAAGCTGGAAAAGACGGTATACTATTGAAACATCGAAATTCCTAAAATGAAGATGTGCGTTGCAGTTGTCTACCAATAACAAGATTTATTAGCTTCATATTCGACAGCAAGTCTCTTTATATTCGTAGAACAAGTCTATTTTAAGTCGTGTCAGCTATGTTTATAAGAACCAAAACGGTGATTATTTCCTAAACAATTTACAGCCAGAAGCTTTTTTGTTTTTAAATTTAAAGAACGTGTTCAGATTAATTTTATAGAATATTATTGGTGTAACTTTTCTATAATTCTAACTAAATCACTGTTAAACAGTTTTTGTATTCACTGAATCGGCTAACCCAGAGTTCTGAATAGATACAGGTTGGTAGTTATTGCAAATTTGTATTTAACACTGCTTGAAATATTCTACTTTCATTTGTCCTTGAATCATGATAGAAATGATTAATCGATTTTACCTCAGGTATAACACCTCATTTTCTTTTTTATTGTAAGTTGATATTGAACACATATTTAAATTTTCTTGCGCTGTTTCTACAATGTTGACACCGTAGATTGTAATGCGATTTGCTGTATCGTTTTCGATTCTCCATATGACTGTGGATTTCTCTTTTACCCACAGAAAAAACTTTTTTCATTTGTATAATAGTTTACTTTATTATAAAAATAAAATTTGAAAATACAATTTTAATGGAAATTGCGATTTTATGCATATTTTTACATAGCTTTCTTAATTATTGTAGAACTAAAAAAACGTTTACTGTGACATGACCAAATTTTAAATTTTTGAAATATTTGATATTTAAATTTAAAAAAGAAAAGAGAGAATACTTGATAAACAAGTTAATTTTGTGTACGATAATTTGTATGCAGATACAGTTTTCAGCAAAAGAGAACTTCCTGCACACTTTTCCATACTCTATTCCACCATTTTTTCTCTTAAAATTGTTGATCTTTTCCTTTTATCTAAAGGGCAGATTATAATTATTTAAAAAATATACATTAAAACTCTTTTTGATGAATAGAAATTTTATGGGTCATTCAGATACTTTTATTTCAGTAATAGTTGTTTTGCTTATAGGTCATGAAATAGTATCAAAGTTTCCTTGATAATGATAATCTGCTTTAAAAAAATATCTTTTTCTTCATAACGTGCCTAACAACTGACTCAATAATGCATCCTTAAAGCTCCTTTGGTAAAAAGAGGCTTTAACTTAAAGTCGACTTTAAAAATTATTTAAAGTTGTCGCGTTCCATATTCAAATGTCATAGCCACAATTATTAAAGTTGATTTTTTGATAATTTTACCATGTTGGTACTACTGAAATTAAAAAATTTCCGATTATCAAGGTTTCAGCCACTGTCATTTTAAATATTGATTGATTAATTTATTATTTTTATTGTGATGCGTGATTGAAGTATTGCCTTAGCTTTGCCAAAGGGAGTTGCAAAATGAGTGCCTAAAAAAATTAACCGGGGTGCTAACTTTAAGGCAAAATAATTCTTATTATTAGAAAAGTTATATAAGAGAAAGAATATTGTTGAGTGTAAAATTACGAATAAAATCTTCAATACAGAAAAAGTTTGTTAAATGCAGACATACTTTCTTCGATATTGTAATGACATGTATGCTGTAGTAATTTGAAGCAATTGAAATTTCAATATGTATACTTATCTTCTTTTCAATATAATTTGCCTTTTCTTAAAAATATGTGTTATTATCTTCGTCTATCGATGAGGACCTCAACTTCAAATCAAAGCAATTATTACATTACATTAATTTCAAATCTTAAAATGTCGTATTTGACCTTTCTCACATTAAATAGCTCTTTAACTTTTTAAAGTGCTAAAATCAGGACTTTGACATTAAAGTCGACTTTATCTTTAAATTATCATTATGAAACCGAATTTTAAAACTAAAGTCGACTTTAAAATTAACGCTTTCTTTAACTTTATTATGGAACCGTAAGGGGATTAGGGCATCATCAGCATTGTGATCAGTTTTTAGAAGTTTATGGAATCATTTGAAGTAGATTTTTGAAATTCAATTTAATATGTGGTCTAGTAAAAATACTTTCATTGTATTTCTCACCAACATGTGCAGAGAAGACCTTGAATAACAATTTTTAACAAAAAAGCAGCGGCCAGCATTGCATAAAGTAATATTGGGACTTCCCCAACCTTTTATCTAGATAAAGACTACAAATAAATTCATCGATCCGATAATATCATTTCAAATTAATCACGGTAAGTAGCTTTTTCTGATTTCTTTTTTGAACATAAATTTTTCATCCTCTGGATAAAATACCCCAATTTGTTATAATTAAATAAGAAAATCATTGCTTATCTTACCTTTGCCCATCTATTGTTAAAAGTATGTTTACTTTTTAATTTTGATTAAATTAGGTTCTGAATGGAGAATTAATTCCTTAAATTTTACAATCAGTGCTGAAAGCCAAAGTTACATATAATTGATTAACCAATACACTTTTATGGTTTTAGAAATTAGATTTTGATAGAATTTTTCCAATATGGGATTGAACCTAAATTTTCCTCGTAAATGTTTGTATATAATTCACATTAAAGTCAACATCAGTTTACAGTTTGCGGATAAGCAAGCTTGTTTTATAAAAATCCTTCAAAAGTGTTCTTACTCGTATTACGGTAAATTTCTATAAGTAGATTAAGATCTTATTAAATTATGTTTTAATTGAGAGCAAAGCTACTACTAAATTACTACCTAATATAAATAATTGTTCCGACAAATAGCTAACTAGTATTTGCGGCTGTGCTATAAACACTTTGCTTAATCTGCATTTTATAAGATAAAAATATTACGTTACTTCCATTCATGAACGATTGTAGTTAATTATCTCACAGTATCAGAAAAGAACGGAATGGCTGGAAGTCGAAGTTCCGGGAAGCAAGATGAGATTGTTTGGAAGAATAAGTTTGATAAAACTAACGAAGATCAAATTAGTGAAAAGAACATCCGACAGCGAAAAGTTCCGGTTTCACTAACTATTCATTCAAGAGACGTAACGCTAGTTGGCCAACCGATATGGCAATCTCTGAAGACATGCTGCTGGCGACGTAGCAACTGCAATCAATTGGTTACAAAGGCGAGCACAAACAATGATGTGTTTTTTTAGTTTCCACCTAATTGACTTATCTCAAGTGTCACAGACACAGCAAGTAATACGGGAGATGACAATTAACCAGCTCCTTGCAGAGAGTATCTTCTCGTGGTGTTGCAGTCACGTTGGTATTAACTGTTGGAAATGTTTGCGTTGGAAAGAGATACCGGGTTATGCGGGAGATTCAAAGAAACCGCTATTGGTAGGTATGTGTGATAAGACAAAGTAAGGTATGCAGTGTGTCCGGCATAACTTATATTTAATTAGCCGGTGATCCGTAAGAAAATCGGCGGTCGTGCGCTATATATCACACTTGGCATGGCGAACAATGGGAACGAAATAGATTAGGTGGTGCCAAGAGAGCAGCGGTGGTGCCAAGTGTTTGTCAAATTTGGGTCCTCGGAACCATTTTAGCTTTGGCCAAAGTCTAAGATGTAAATTTAAATTTAGTGAAAACCGCCAGTTGACAGGTTTGTTGACCGGAATAAATAACAAGAAGCCATAAACAGAAGGTCTACTATTAGTGGTACCTACCAAAGGAAAAGTAAAGACATCTAATTGTAAGTGGAAACTATGTATGTTAGGTTATTCATTCCAGCGGTAAATTCAAATATATGCATAAGGAAAATAATACTCGGTGCTATACGCCTTCGCAATTGTCATTTCAATAAGCAAGTTAGACCCACCTAGTTATGTAGAAGAAATCTTGTTTTTTAATATGGGTCTCTTGTCTTCAATGTTTGCTACGAATAGTTAATGTCAGCATTTTAATTTAATTTAATTAATTAATTAAATTAATTTCAGTGATGAGATCGATAATTAATAGATTTGAAATTACTCTTGCCAAACTAACCAAATAACCCTCCCCACTACATGTACTTTTACATCTACAGAAAGTGTGGTCCTAATAATATAAGTGTGGACGTTTGAATCTATATGTTTATTATAATTTTCAGTTACTCTTCACATGTCATACTGGCGGAGCAAAAAACCTCGTTTTCTTAATTTAACTTTTTTCCCACCAACAATTTTTTTTTCACTTTGTATAAAACACAAGAACTGCTTGCCAGGACACGAACTGTATAAATATGAACAAAGAAAGAACAATTTTTTTCAAATGGTATAAAGATAGAAATAGAATGAAGAAATTAAGTTAGGTAGAAGCTATATATTGGCAGAGGAACTATTAAAATTTGTTAATTTTGATCCTGTTGCATTCTGCATTTATAGTAGTCCTAGTCAATGTTTTAATTTCTTCACAAAGCGTTACATGTAAAAATTCATTGGCGTTAGATCGTGACTACCTAGGGGGTAACAGATTAGTGCCCTACATCCAATTCAAAGGTTTTGATGTTTTAGCACAATAAAACTATACGCTTTTTTATGAATACGTTTTCCAGAACGACCACATAAACATTGATACCAGGAGTGTCATCAATGCAAGAAAATAACCCGTAAATAACAAAGGCAATAGAATAGAATAGAATAAACACATAACATAATAGAAGAGGATGCGTTTTTTGAAGAAAATAAATCTAACTTAGGTATAAGAAATGTTATGAAGTTTATGGGCTTCAATTAAAGACCTATTGATTATTCTACTCTAGACATCCACCAAATGCTTTTTCTGGAAGTTGAACCCTCTTAGTTATAGCATAGCATGCAGGTAGTTGTTCTTATCACATATACCACTTTTGATAAATGTGCACTCATCCGTGAAACGCCAAGAATAAACATTTGAATTTTTAGAAGTTAGTGCATGGGTCCTTTGAAGATCATAAAGGTACTACTGATTTTTATCAAACTTCGCCAAACTATTCTGTTAGAGATCTCTTAATGTGAAGGTCTTATACTTAGTGTTGGATTATTGTCTATTGATTCTTTCAATTTTGAATACTCTGTTGTTTATCGAATGCAATATACCAGTCACAAGGTTGAAATGTGATTTTCGAGTGCAAGTAAGAATCGATTTGGTTATCTTCCTCTTTTAATTAAAACTAGTTCTTCGGTATTACAAAGTATTCTACCTTAGATCATAATGATTATTTTTTCCTGAATTTACGTGAGCAAGTTTAAGTTCAATAACAGACCCAGAAAGTATAAACGTAATATGAAGATACTTAGAAAGAGAAACATTAAAATAGGATTCAAATCGCCTACATTGAATAATAATGAAAAACTTTCAATTTAAATAATTAAATAGTTTAAGAGAAATAAGAGAATTTGCGAATTTTGAATTATGTCAAAATTCTAAAATCAGTTCTTGTGAACACAACGGATTATTCATGACTTTATCTACGAATGGTTGAGCGTCGGCTATACATAAAAGCTTAATTTAGACAAATAGGTTACATACCGATGAATCATTCTAAAATAATTTATGAAAAAAATTATTATTCGGACAAAATTATTAAACAATACTTTGAGAAATATTGAAGAGTCATTTTATTTGCTGAAAACAAATATCCTAAATTAATCCAAGTTTTCAGCATGTACGTTTGATTATTTTATATCCTCTACATCTATGAACTATTGCCAATCCTATAAATATCGTGATGACAGTAAAATTGAAATAAAATATTATCTTTATGACCTGTTAAAGATGTACCAACACAAATCACAAGTTAACTGAACTGTTACAAATTAATTCCTGCCATTATAAATAATTGCTTAAAAGTATTTGTTACACTACAGCATTCATTTGGTGTAAGTCACGATTGTGTGTAGATATATACATACTTTAAAATCATTGAGCTGAAGAACGAGCGCATATTTAACTGTATTCAAATCCGGCATATTCCACCTGCTGTGAGACGAACTTGATTGGTTGCATAGGGCGAACTTTGCTGAAACGATTGGTCGATTATAAAATGAGAAAAATTATGAATCAATATTTAAATATCGCATTGAAATAACATGACTTTGCTTTAAGGAAAATAATGTTAATGTTGTTAATGTTGTATTTCATTTCATGTTTTAGTTTCGAATTAGTTACAATAATATATCTGTTCAGGTTAAGCAACTGTAGAATTAGCGTCGCTCTATTAACTTGAAGTAAACTTCTGGATATCTAGCGAGAAAAAACGAGAAGCGAATGCCTCTTTCTTCCTGGTCACACCTACATTTTGCAATAAAATTAAAAGAATCTTTGACTAGGTTAAAAATGAAAATTAATCACATAGGAACAATTGTTGAAATACTATCAAGTCACCGCAGCACAATCGACTTCCTTCTCTGCTGATACTGGACACTTTGGCGGGTGGGTCCGAGTTTTTCTAACCGCCTGTTGAAGGGGTTCATTTGTCTTGATCGTATAAACAGGTTCAAATGTTAATTATCTTTAATTTCCGATGGTGTTGAAGGTATCCATGAAAACATTGTCGTCGTTTAGACGGTGCGCCTTCATAATTCATGTGTCTACTCGGCCGTTAGCCTTAATAATAAGAGTCCGTAAACACGGCTATGCGGTTTAGTGTAATATCGACGTTATAAATAATATAGAGCCTCCGGCTGGCAGAACTCATCACCACTTGGGGCCCATTAACGAGAGCCCAGCGATTTATCCATATTTGGGCAACCGTCACTCAGGTAAAATGATTTAGTTTGGTAACGTTGATGTTGACGGACAGGTCCGTCGAACGTGGCACTTCTCATTAGTCATCGGTTATTAGAAGAAAACATACAGCTTAATTGGTTAAAATGTGACACGATAATGCGGCTATTTTCTCCTGTCAAAGGATAATCGCTGGTGGACGCAAATAAGCATCTAATTAGGTATCAGATTACCTGCAAGTCTCGTAGGACACGCTCGCTTTAATCATAATTTTTTAGCTTTCTGTAACACAATCGCTACAAGTTTTAATACAAATGGCATTGTGCTTTATTCTCGGGCACGCTAAATCGAGAATTTATTGTGATGTAAATTTTGGATAAACGGACACACACATGCATCCGGAAATACATTTTTTCTTGTCAGATTAAACGGGCGATAACTGTATATCAGAAATTTGGCGGATTATGTCCATTATGACCCGTACTTTCCTCTTAGCCGGGCTTCCCACATAATAACAGCGCAATATGTTTTGCCCAAATTCAAGGTAAAATGTTTATTGTTTCATTATTTGAAACTAGACATACTACCGTACGTGTTGACAGGAAGAGAACTTACTATCTACAACATTTATCAGACTTTACAGAAAACAGAAGTTGATATTATAACAGCATTAAAAACCTATGAGTATTCGCCTAGCTTTAGCTCCTCCTATCTAGGTAAGTTAGGCGTTACCTGCTTTAAGACTTTATAAAAGTGCTTTTGCTGATTCGCTTCAATAAATTACTGGTTTTTCCTAATGAATTGTGCTAAGTCTTCTAGCAAAATGCGATATATTCATTTTAATTTGGCTATTTTGGCGACAAGATTATTAAGTAAGTGATTTTTGTAAGGGATTATCAAATGACTTCTTTCTAAAATTTTATTATTCAACACCAGCTGAGATTTTGGTTTCTGCTTTGTCTTTAAACAAACATCGGAGTATTTTTCTAAACACATCTTCCTAATTAAAGTTTTTAAAAATTAGAACTGCGGTGCTGTTTCGGTGCAGCAAATATTTTTACTCGGGTGATGTTCTTATTCTACTTTGATACCAAAACTTGTAGAAATTTATTGTTACAACTGTTATGATATTATTCCCGGTTAACTCTTAATTTGTTGAACACCTGCAGTTGAATATATTTCTAAATAGTTCTAACATGCAAGAAACTTATTTGACTAACAGCCTGCGCAC
The DNA here is from genome assembly GCA_905333025.2 of Pyrochroa serraticornis. Taxonomy (NCBI): domain Eukaryota; kingdom Metazoa; phylum Arthropoda; class Insecta; order Coleoptera; family Pyrochroidae; genus Pyrochroa; species Pyrochroa serraticornis. Next base: position 41,744,392 of record HG995152.1, read on the forward strand.
GTGGCTTATAAAATTCAAAAAATACATACATTTAAAAAAAATAAGAAAACAATATTATAAAATACATTATTTGATGCAGCAGGAATTAGAAGCATAGTTGGAATCGAGAATAATTGAAGACATTGAAATAAATTAACAGCCTTGAAGCGTTATTTGTTGGAACTTAGACATCTTGGGGATCGTGTAAATTTTGCAAAAAATTAAAAAAGTACCTAATAAACATAGTAAAAATTAATGTAATTTTTACATAGGTACTGGTTAAAATTGTCATATAAACGTGCTTTCCGATTAGACAGTATGCGGAAAATACATTGTCAGGCTAGAAACGTTGTTTGAACTGAAAAATGAAGTAAAATATTTTTATGCCTAATGAATTATCTTAAAATAAGGAGAATGCTGACGGAAAACAATTACAAAAGTTTACAAGTATTATGGTACGTAATTGGGTTAAAATGAACAGATTTTAATAATTTATGTAACAAAAGTTTTCTGAAAAAATTCTTTTTAAGCAATAAAATGTGCAAATAGTATATTCAAGACGTTTTAAGGTCTTTGGCGTACAAAACAATTCAAATTATACAAATGCGTAACATAATGCTATAAAACTATTTTTTATTCAGTCTTGCGTTATCTTGTCAATTTTCTACGTCCCATGTAATTAATTTAAACTTGATTTCCAAATGTAATTAAGTGAAACATTTTTCGGTATCCATGACCAAATTATCAGTAAAGTGATGTTTTTCTAATGTACGGGAATTTTTCAATATTTTTTGCAAGTAATCTTCACCATATATGACTTGTGGCTTCTGGTACGTTTCTTCCAATATCCGAATAATGGTCACGTGCCAAACTCAAAATCAGAAAAATTATCCCATTATAGAAATTTTAACTTTTAAAACTATTACAATATTGTCTAAAATTCATTATATAATTTTTTTTGTAGTAGCCGACATGATTTCTTGTAAAAGATATTCTACTTTTGGGTGAGTAGAAATATATCTTTGAATAAAAAAATGATCTTCAGGAATGCTCAGGATTCTTTCGGTTTTTTATTAAAAAAGAATCAGCACGACTTACATTTTTATTTCAAAATAATGAATTTTCTTTGGTTGTAGAAATTCTACCATTGGTAAAATATTTGGATTATATTGGATTTGGAGATTCCGAAGTAAAAGCGAAGAAAGACGCGAGTTTGTTATACATTTAAAGATGTTCGAATTCAGTTTGTTCAACCTAATTTTTATTCTTATTAATACAATCTCTGGTTATTCTAACAATAACAATCTTTTAACAGGAAATTTGAGATAACAAATGTTATATACATTCATATTCATTATGTTCGTAGTTTTAGTAGTCAAAAGCGCTATCGATATTATATTAAACAAGTATTCGGTAAAAATAAACGCACTGAGTAAAAGACGCTATATTACTGTCCAACAGGACTGATGATGAATGATGTGGTCACAGTTAGGCCCAAATTGTATGGTAAATATAATATGTCATTTTGCAATACTCTTTCATTATTTTACCGCCATACGCAAATAATTGTAGGTTACAGTTAATAGAATAAAAGCAAAGTTGAGTAATGAGAGAGATGGGAGCTTGTCTATCAGAATTTTATACTATCAAATCGATTCGAAAAAAAAATTCAATACCAACTATTTGGGAGATGTAGGGCCCTAGATATGTTTCAACAAGTTTTTAAATATATCTGTTATGATTCTGCAGCTAGGTACTTGCGTTCAAGATGAAGCATCTAAATGGGTAAGTAAAGTAGGTACGAAGAGAGAAGCGCCAGCGTGAATGGCAAATGTATATAATAACTTTTCGTTCGTTAGACTAAGGAATCGCAAGTTTATTTATACGTTATTGATTATTTGGTCAGATTCGGTTGCTCAGTTTGCCACTTCTTCCAATATTTATGGTACTTTTTAGTTATTAAGAAACTCTACATGGTAGTTAGCATCAATATAAATATCGAATAATTCATTACACTTTATTCGATAGCCGCTATGATTAAAGTTATAATCTTACGATTTCCATGTCGGTAATAATTCAGTAAGATTCAGATTTGACTTAAAAGTATGTGTATGAATTAAGTGAATACAATTACAAAATTACGAAATTTTCGTGAACATCGATTCATTTTAAAATAAAAATGAGGGCCTTAACTATGAATTTTTCTAGAAGCAATGTTTTTAATTTTTCCTCACTTAATGAAATTAATTTTAACATTAATTTAGCGTTTGATATGTGCAAAAACTGAATTTCGACAAATACGTTATATTCCGATTAATAATTCTAATATGAGAATTTATGAAACTGAATATTGTAACCAATAGAAATAAAGGTTTAAATTATTTTTAAATGTAGAAAATGGAGAAATGATGTTTAGGAAATCAGTCGATACAAGGGCAAGATTGAATGCTCGAATTTTCAACTATTTTCCACTACTTGCAGCTTACAATAAAATTTCTAAACACAGCTGCGGCTCTATTTATTCTTGGTAATTATACAAGAATACAAAAAAAGTAATGAGGAAATATTGGGTCAGAAAGTAAATTAATTATCTCTCTTCAACTACGAGGCTTAAAAATTATTTTTTTATTTTAAGAATAGAAAATCTGAGGCAATTTATATTTAAAAGTTTTTTCCCTTTTAGAATATTAGTTTTTGCTTATATCACGCCTAGTTTGCTAGCTTAGCTTTTTAGTTTCTACCAAAAAATGTTTCGACAAAACAACACAAACATCAAGATAAAAACGTAATTTAGTAAATTACGAAGGACCTGAATATTTTATTTATCAGACCGTCTGTAAAATATTATCGAGAATGTTTGGTAAAACTTGCCTCAAAACTCTAAGTAAGAAACTCTATTACGAGCTTCTAGCCTAATTATTGATGCTCACAATACGTTTTATGCTGGTGTGGCAAGAAGATTGATGAATTATTTTTTATGGTAAAGGATTCTGTTTATCGAGGTACATAAATATAAAAAAAACATTTACATTTATTTAACGAAATAATTTTTAATTTGAAAAACCTCTGTTACAATCAAAATTCTACACTAGAGTGTTTTATTGTAAATGCTGTATTGTCAAAGAACAAAGACATTACCTAGGTGATCCTTATGGACCTGGGGCTGGAACACACTCTTTATTGGTGTACCAAGGGGGGAGGAGCTATTATTTTAACTTATTAGTAGTTAGTACCTGCTTCTATAATCTATTTTTAATTACCGTACTCACCTAAACTAAAACAATTCTGTGGGCATGATGAAGGCCATCAAATTTCGTCACCGCTTTTGATATGTTTAACGTTCTGCTGCATCAGGTTTGCTTTTTATTGTTACATGATTTAGTCTTTTATCTATCATTTAATTTCCAACATACGCTTTTAAATTAGAAAAATTACATTTACATGCTAACACTGGGATTCTAACATAAATAGCCGCAAATCTAGACGCTTCTTGGAACACTATTTAATTAATTGTATTGTGTTCTCTTTGGCGTACTCTTTAGATCAGCACCAACACCACTGCTATCATTTTGCGTCAAGGGTAAAATTTAAAATTGTGTGAGTGTATGGTATTCGTAATTTGAATTTATGCTTGATGAGCTTTTAAAACAATTTTTTGTTTCATTTAATCTCAATTCAAGTGAGGGAAAGAAGATACGAGCTTTTAAGTTATCACTATCAGCTTCTAAATTTAATTATGAAATGATAAATTTTTTACGTTATTTTACTTGTACTTGGGAAGGCCATTAATATATTGTTCTGTTTACATTGATAAACGGTTTTATTGTAAATTATTAACTACCGTGCTTTATTTCCAGAATTTATAAATGTCTATTGTTGAATTAAATAATATATTGGCGCTAGCTAGGTCAAAAATAATTAATGTCGGTTTTCAATTAGGTTCTGGGATAGAAAATTACATTTCTATTAAGAGGCGTTACGGAGATCGAGTGGACTCCCTGAAACTTTTTAACGACGTTTCTTATGACGCTCTGTTATTGAAAACAAAGGTGTATTAGCACCTATTTAAGTGTGCCATCTAAACTCATACTTAGTTACGTATTTAAGAAAAAAATATTTCTTATCGACACATGTTGCAAAAAGACCTTACATTTTTAATAACCACATACTCGCCAATAACTCGATAACGGTCCATTTTGAAGATTTATTTGTATAGAATTTTATCTTCAAATAAACTTCCATATTGATGTGCGCAGCTTTACCATTACGTTTTTAGACAGGCCGTATAGCCCCTCAAGTTATGAATTAATTTAGGTGATTAAATTTTGACAAACTAAAAAACACAACAAAATTTTATGGTACTAAATGTTGGTTTAACATTGGTACTTATTTTAATGAGTAGTTTACAAGAATAACAAGCTTAATGGTACAACAACTTGAGAGGATTAGCAAATCAAAATAAAACTTCGGAGAAGGAAAAATATTTTTTTAAAGGCGTCATTTCTAATTAGTAAATATCGAGTAGTTACACCTGGGTTTTTCACTCTTAATCGCTTATATTTTTAACGTTAAAATTTCGTCTCATCCCAATTATTAATTTCGTAGAATTATCAATAATTAATTGTATTGTGAAATAGTAGAACTGAAAACCCGTAACTTTATTTGGGAAAAATTGAAGAGTGGGGAATAGTGGGCTGAATTTCGAATACTAATGATAAAAGCTTATTTGGGAAATACAATAGCAAAAAGCGCGGGCTGATGGTTTATCCTTGGCCTCGAATAGTGCAATTATTCCCAAATCAGATTAGCACGGGCAAAATTACCAGCCAATTTATTTCTCCTCCCGATAATAATAACTTGGCAGATACCTTTCTATTTATGTAATTTATTTACTATGACATTAATATTGATAACGCTGTAGAAATTCTCCTGAATGGATGCCTGTCACATAACTCATACTTTATACGGGGAACTTTTTACCACCATATCGCATTTTAAATGGATTTCTTGACACCTCCTTGCTTGGTTTATGGTCTTGTCATACCTAGTACTTCAATTTTTTTTACTAACTAATCGATCTAGAGACGACGCGACGGTTTAATTATGTTCTCGGTTAATTGAGCGCGTTTTAATAATTTAAATTCAAAATTACTTGTTCCAAGATTTCAATTACTAAGAGAAATTTCAACGTTCATCTCCATATTACCTTTTAATTTCGAATACCTACTCTGATAACGATGCTGTCGTCTAATATCTATAGGTCCAGTTCTAGTCGTAAACATTACCGTACACTGCACCCTTTATCCAGTTCTCTCGACCACTGATACCGTCCGACCGATAGTTGGACGGCTCTTCGTTCTTTGCGTTTTATCGGTTTTAATGGACAATTTCCAGCTCGATTCTATTGAAGAACACTACAACACACAATTTCCAGCTATAGATATGTTTGAATTTAGCCTCAATTAACTGGAAGTATATATCGCCTGAGCGATCGAAGTCAGGCGGTTAGCTGCATTTACATGAATATCTTATGCATACCCAACTCGCTAATGCTCTTCTGGCAACAGCTTAACGTCCAATGCGAATTTAATTAAGGCTTATCGACCCTCCGCTTAACAAATAATCGTACTCTCAACCAAACCAACAACAGCTCCAGGAGTTATGACGTGCGAAATTTTATGTAGTCGTTAAATTCGCAAATCGGTACAAATGGGGCTTTTAACACTTTGTTTTATGGTGAAATGGAAAAATTGTTGGGTAAAGTGAAGCGCGGTGATCGCATTGGGATTGTGTGAAGGGTAGTGTCAAGTAGTTGAGTCCGAAGACGTAAAATTGATTCCTGCCGTCACTTCAAATCATCAACCCGGTTAACTGTAGAATCTATTTCAATTTGAATAATGTGTTGCCGGGTGAAAGAACCGGTAATTAGGAGATAATGTTTTTTTTTAATGCCAGTTTTAATTTGCCTAATTTAGTCTATTTCCGTTGAGTTTTAACTGATTTTTACTAGAATAAGATTTTACCTTATGCACTAACACATCACCGGTAACACCAAACAGTTTTTACTGACAAGACAAAATGTTGTATGTAAGTTTTCAACACATATTTATACTTATAAAATATTAAAAAAATCCTATTTAAGAAAAAGTAGAAAATCAAATAGAATAACATTTTCATAGATTGGTGGATTTTCTATAGAATCTTTAAACTTTAGGTATAATTTTTTAGTTAATTCTATTCATTTTCTTAGACAGAGTACAAGAACTACAAACTCATAGTTGTGAGAATATTTGAAACCTGCATGTTCTCAGTTTCTATATAAAAGCACTTTCAGGACATTTCGTTCTTGTCCTCAAAATTATGGCAACTTCAACAATGCTATAAAATCATTATTATATTTTATTATATTTATTATTATATTTTGGTTTTGAGCTTTCTTAGCTCTTGTTAGCTATTGTTTGTCCTTTTACAATTTTACTTCTCCGATACCGTTTTTACTGTATTGAAGTAAGTAGTTTTAAAAATCCTCAATGTTTTGTTTCAGTTGGCAATATCAACCATGATAGTAGATCTTCAAAACTTCTTAATTGAGTTTTGTCTTCATATTCAGATTTTCAAAACTTCTTCTCGCTCAATATTATAACATTTACTAGGAGTTGTTTTAGATAACTTTATTTTAATTTTAGGACTATGATAGGCGAAATTTTATATTTTTAGATGATTATATTGTTATACTATACATTATATTATATGTTGCATTATATCGATTTTTTATTTGATCTTGCAACTTCAATACAAATTCAGCAATCACAGCTAATTATTTTGTGATCATGGTAAAGTAGGAAATATTCCTATTGTTACAAATGATTTTACATCTTTCTCAATAAAAGTAATATCATTTAAGTCTTTTTATAATATTTTGTTTTGATGTATCCATTAATTACATTTCTGGTTGTATACAAGGATTAAAAGCAATAGGCTGTAGTTTAAGAAATAATAGTGTGAAAAAAGACAAATGCCATATTCTCGACAAGAGTTAAAAGGTTACAACAGATGAAAATGTTTCAAAATAGTAACAAAGAATAATTTTTTTTTTACGATTGCATACTTTATAAGTATTTAAAACCAATTGTAAAACAGTTCTTTAGTAATCTATCCGAAATTGACTATTTGTAAATTTCCCTCCAGTGTGTCTTTCAAATTTCAAATACTAAAGCCATTACAGCAGTTAGCTGTTCTCTTTCTCCATTTGAAATAAAACTACATTACGTTTAATCGTTATTATCAATAATTTGGCTAAAAATATGACACCGGTTTTATTCATAAATATATCGAAGTTACTTATTATAAAAGAAAAGAATTTCTTTCCGATTATGGGTGTAACCATAGAATTTCGAGGTTGCATTTCTTTTAAATTTATAGATTATAACACCTTCGATTTTCTAATACTTAGCTAAGGATTCCGTCACATGGATATAAAACCAGACTTTGCTAGACATTTTGTTTTTGATATTAAATGTATGTTTGCTTTTATGAGTTCCAGCGAATTGGAATGTCAACTTGCGTGACTTGTTAACTTATTGTGAGTCCATAAAATCTCTTTGATAGATTGGAGATTTACAAGATCGGATTTGTGCTACGGAGTGAGCATACGTTTCTACTCAGCTTCATCGGTTTAAACGGCCTATTCTTTTTGATTTTTTTTATAATAATCAGATTTTATAAAGTATTTGTCATTGCATTTGTGATTTAAAATATTAAGACGAATTAAAAATTTAACTTCTTAGTAGAATGTTTTATAAAGTAAGTTGTTACTTGAACATATTGTTTGATATTTTTGAATAATTTTTTTACTGTTTTTAGAAAATAATTAAGACATTACTATTTTTGGATAGTCGACTGTTATTCATCTGTACATATACCGATCTACAAGCAAGAAACTTTCTGGTTTAGAAAGATGACTATCAGTTCCTGAGCTTATTCTCTGATTCTAGAACGACTCGTCACTGTACAATGACGAATGGTTTCTCTGCCATGCAAATACGTCGGCAACTTCTTGTGTTTTTAAAAACTTAGTTAAAGTGTTGTTACGTATTCCACATTTATTTTCTGGCAAGACATAGATTTAGGAAACAACTTAAATTCCACAATTATATTTTATTTAAAGTCAACTTGTTCGATATTTACAAGCTGTAGAGCTATCTACATAAAATTTAGAAAGTCACAAGATTTACACTGCTTCTTTATAGATAGTTTGCCTGATAAAGCAAGCAAATAGATTAAAAATATTTCTACACAAATTTCAGCAAAGTTAGCAGAAATAGAACGTTTTCTTTTTTCAGTGGCATACTCGTTAAGCAACGTCGACGTCCTAGCTGCAAGTATATGTGATATATTTATTTGCACAGATATTTGGGAGCTGCAGAGGCTTTTCTGGTCAAAATTCCACTCTATTGCCTGCCATTGTCTTCTGAGGGGAGTGAGCAAAGAAAGTCCTCCAAATTTATCTCTTTGAGGAATGATCTAAATGTAAGCAATTGCAATTTCAAAATTCTTTATTATTTGTGTATGATAATTATCCAACTATTATAATTATATTATAATATGTTACAAAACTATATATAGTAGGAATAGAATTGACTAACACGAAGCAATGTAGCAAGAAATACTGGATTTATTATATCACAGGTTTAACTGAAGTCTTATTTGTTTAAATTAAAGGCAAAGAAAACTTTACAAATGCCCTGTGAATTTCAATCGCTCTTCGTGCTCGCGTTCGTCATGAAAAAGTGCTAGCAACTTCCTGCAAGTTTTGCAAATAAGGCACCAGAAATAATTAAATGAATAATAATTTGTTTAATAACTAGTGAATGATTATCATACTTTCAATCGAAATGTATTTGATTTAACATGAAGAATTATTTTTATGTGTGTAGAGTGTACAATCACCTACAAGCTTATGTCTTTTGGAATAAGTTTCCAACATGTATCTTTCATAAAAATAAATATTTATGGGCAATTATTTATGCCATGCTGAAATAAAAGAGATCAAAAAGATAAAAATCTTAAAAAACTTAATTATGATGAGATAAAAATATTTCACTTTAAAAAAAATTAACAAGCGTTGAAGAATCTTACAGATTCTCTGAAAATTAGTGTGGAGATGATTTTGCCACATATACACACTGGTAGCAACAGGGAGGTACAATACGGAAAATAAGAGGCGCTACAATTAACAAATACTCAGCTTTTATGTGGGTTTAATTTAAATTTTAATTTCATTAATTGATTACAATCAGACAAATAATTTCTCTAATCCATTAGCTTCAGTCTGTTTCCTTTATATACTGTTGTATCTTTAATCATGGCCATCGAACACGAAAGGATCTGGGCGGCCATCATACATGTAACGTGTGGGAGAGATGACCAAAAAGCATTTTTGTAAGAATTTTAATTAATTATCTCAATAACAAGTCGTAAAATAGCAATAAATTAATAACAGTAATAATAAAACACGTACAAAATTATTTAAATTGATAATTTTTAACTTCAAAACATAAAAATCGTCTTTTGCTTTTCTTTAAGTAGTCGTTTAGTCAGGCAATTGTTAGAACTTAAATATGTATCAATAATTCATCAATAGTAAATCATTGAGACCGAACTAGATCTTGTAACATTACAAATAAAACAAAATCTTACCTCTAGTGCGATCGATGCAAGATTTTTGGTTAAGACGTATTTCGGGAAATTGAGTATTATTTTATTTCTAAAACGTATTTCGTTATTTTGCTTCTTTATTAGTATTGTTTGTAATATTGATATGTCACTTATATCCAGAAATTAACGTTGAAAAAAGACGCATCAGAAAGTTTTGGTTAATAAATAAAAATTAACTGAATAATACACCAAAAATGTTCGAATAAAGACCACAAACCTAGGTTGAAAAAATAATTGGGAGTATATAGCGGTGGCAACAAAACGTAGTAGAAAAGTATTTTTTATAAAAAAGTTTATGGCACGTAATCATTTCGAACTAAAAGCGTAGTCAAGGTTGATACAGGGAGAACGGGGAAGTTGGTGTTGGGAGCAATACCGGTCGTTTCCGGACAACGCGCTTTCAATCCTGCACCGCGAGCGTCCGGAGACTTCATCGATGGGTCTGGAAGGTTACCTGAAAGCGCCTGGACGAACTTGCCTATCTGTGATCGTCTTTTCATCCGTGTTTTCCATTCGGTTCGCACGCGAACGCACTCGTTGCACTGATCGAGATGCATTTAAAACCGTTTTCATCCGAACACAGTGCAAGTCAAGCTGGAGTGGTGAGGGGCACACTGGTGACATTTTTACGTTCAGGTATCGGCAAATTGCGGGACGCCTAGCCCGAGGGGCTCTATCGTTGATCGCTATCTTGTGATTTCGTATGCGCAACAGTATAAGTACGGAATTTATGCCGGTTATTATGGAACAGATCGCTGCTAATGTCGTCATTTGGATTGAATATCTGTGCAGTCAGCGGTCGCCTTGCAAATTACTGCTGATCGCTTCGTTAATTCACGGAATAACTATGTTGCGAGATGTGGAGCAGGGACACGTTAAATTTCCTGTGTAGAACGTTATTGCCCATCGAATTAACAGATGAGAAATTGTGCGCTGTCTTTATTATCCATCCAGTTTTACCGCGACTCGGTGTCGTGTTACATATTTTAATAACAACTTTCCGGCCAACACCAGAGCTTTCTACTGTAACCAATTAACGTCAAACGGAGTCAAGCATGTCGCCAGATTAAGCACAGTGTTTTAGTCTTTTAACGTCCCAATCACCTAAATTTTCAGGCGGGTCTAAAACTCTTCTTAACCAATAGTTCCATATTCACGCTTCCTGCTTTATGCCTACGCTATAAATCACGCAACATTAGCCTCGTACTTAAAGCAGGGTTATTGCGTTTATCTCTTATCATGAACAATGCACCAATTCTCTGCTCCATTAAAGAGTATCTAACAATCAATGTTGCCTAAATTTACACTCGTGTAACGATCAATCCTTGCCATTTTCATACCAATTAATCTTATCGCTTTAGCGGAGTCGTACGCCGAAACCCTATAATAATGGTGAAGCAGATTGCAGGCCAGCAAATTCAATTCTAATCAAGTTTTCATGGAAATTTATATCATAAATATTATCAAAAACTTCACTTGCTTCATGGCAATTCCGCGAAGCAAGATCATGCAAATTTGCAGTTCGATTTATGATATTTTTATGATACATGGTTATATAGCTTTTGGTGCAGCAAAAGCTATAACCTTAAAGTGTATTTGCATTAATTGTTTGTTGATTTTGGATTTCTACAATTCCTTCAAAATTACTTTCGGAAACAAAACGAAGGAAGATTGTGTATTTCTAGGAAGCGGAGTCGATTTAGCCCGAAAATGCAAGTCAATGTGAGTCAAGTGAATGGCTATCGAGGGTCAGGTCACGATATGGCTACCGTTACTCTCTTCAGGATGCCTACACGCTATGATCCCGAGTTCATATCATCGGATCTCCGGTAGATGATCAACGATTACGCAGATGAGCAATGACAAAGTCGAAACGGTAGCAACAGTCAACTGTCACATTAATTTCAATCCGAAGTTATCTTCAGCTAGATCAGTTTGTATAGGCTGCCTTGTTTCTACGGGTTCTGATTGACGAGAACTGATAGGTATATCCTACCCGTGTGCAACCATCTCAGATGATTTACCATATTCGTTTTTCGATCAAATCGTCTGGCTAATTGACACATAAAATATTTACTTGGTGAATGTTTACCAGTTGCAGCTGGTTGTATTATGAATAAGTTTCTACGAGCAAATAAAAAACCGACATCAGTGATCCTTGCATACTGTGGAAGCGCAACGAATTTGTTCGAAAACAACGAAGATGTCTGATTTAACTCAAGACAACTCAACGAACAGACGGCACATGGAACATACTAAATGGTTTATAAACTGGCAAGTGTGTATGTGCATGATAAATTATGCTGGCAGAAAAGCAATAAAATCTGGCTGGTCTTATATAAAAGTTAGTACAAGATTTTCGAAGAACTGATTGACAAAAGAAACACTCTACGACGTTTGTTTTGCATAATTAAGTTATTTCTACCCCAACTCTAATCTCTTAATCTGTATAGGTATATTAACAAAATTAATTTGAATCAAATTCCGACTTTCTAAATTTACATCAATTGTAAACATATCGTAAGTCAAATTATGATTTTTACTTATGTGGAGAGGTTACTGTACGAAATAGTAACATGTGGATATTATTGCACAATAGTCAATCTTGTTCATTGTCCTTATGCAGTTACTCTCCGTCGAACTCTCTTATAAATTATCGGCCCGTCAAAGCCAGTTTTGAGTTTTATTTATGGACATGCATAAGTTTGAGTCTATAGGAGAACAGGTAGATCCAGCCTTGAACTTGTGTGCAGTTCCAAATGACGCGCCTTCTTATTGAATCCGGCTAAAAAAGGAACAAGAAGCAGGAGGCCATATGGTAGAAGTAAAGATTTAGTAGATATTGTTGTAATTCAGAATCGCGAGTTAAATTAAAATTTAATATTGAAAAAGTGGTTTTGCATTGATTAATTAATATCAATAACCAGTAAGCACTTTTCGAATAAATTAAAATGCAATGTATGGAATGAAAAGAGTTGAACACATAATGTAACAAATAACGATGACAATAACTTAGATAAAGATACAAGAACTCTATGTTACCTGCAATAAATTATGTTAGTTTGTGCGTGTTGCTCAGTCGTGGTCGTAAGTACATCAATCACTAAAGTAACTGGATTATATCTTCGCAAAAAATATCTGTTACTGTAATAGTTTATTTAAAACTCGGACATGATTTTCAGGCCAATAAACTAGTAAATTATAACATTGATATTAAGGCAAATATTTTATGTAAAATTCAATGCATATGTACTTATATTCTTGTAAATCAAACTCGTTTGATGGGATTTGAGTAAATTTACATAGAATTTATTATATAACTTTTCAGGACTAATTTTATGAACCATTAGCAAAACAAGGATTGTAGAAAATTTACTTGATTAAATTCAACTTCTAAATGATAATGAATTTTAGTATGACAATTTACGGTACAGTAACTTTAAACTATTAGAATAGAAAAATTACGTCGAATATTGTTTAGTAGTGATCAGAAGTAAGTCAAAATAAGCAACAAGAAATGACCTAGATCAAGCAAAAAGACAGAAATAGAAACACTGTTAGCAAAAGTCAAATAATCAATACTGGAATTTTTACAAACTTTACAAAAGTTGACACAACAGTAGATACTTGAAACCTGAAAATTAACACAATAGTAGATAAGTATCAATAAATGAAAAAATTGATAGGCTTCAGAAAAGTTGAATTAAATTATTTTAGTGAGTGGTACTTACATAAATAATATAAAAGGCAAGAACAAAATAAAAAGTAGAAAGCAAACACAAAAAATAAAAAAAAGCAAATAGTAATATTATGAATATTTTTTCAACATTCTTGAAACGAATCTGATAAATAAAAAAGAATTAACAAGAGTAATGTAAAAAAAATAGGGAATAATGAACAAAATATATAAAAAGAATAAAGGAAAAAGATAAACAATACTGCCGTGACAGTTTTTACATTTCTCTTTTAGGACAAATTAAAATATATTTTAATTATGAATATTTTTTCAACATTCTTGAAACAAATCTGATAAATAAAAAAGAATTAACAAGAGTAATGTAGAAAAAAAATAGGGAATAATGAACAAAATATATAAGAAGAATAAAGGAAAAAGAAAAACAATACTGCCGTGACAATTTATACATTTCTCTTTTAGGACAAATTAAAATATATTTTAGCATGTTTGCTATAATCTTACAAACAATGATGGTATATCTCTAACCTAAATGACACAAGTAACGATATTTATTTATTAATTTACTAAATAAAACTGCCAATGACAGAGCAAAAAAACAATAAATCTTGAGTATCCTAGAGTTATAAAATTGTAGATACCGCATTTAAGGTTAATACAGCAGAATAATAGAAAATCAAAAATGTTCTCTATATAAGATAAAATAAATGTCTTTGGCTACACTAACTACATTGACTATCATTGGAATGCGGTGCAATCGTGCTCTATTATCACTTTATTTAAATATCGATAAATAGAGAAAAACGTAAGCTTGATGATGTGGAAACCTATCAATAACTTACTGCTTCAGTAATAATTCTGTTATAAAAACCTAGACACAAAAACATGACTAAGTCGATACGTCGATTTTACAAGCACTAAAATAGTTGATAAAGCAAAATCACAATATGTGGTTTGCATTAAAATGAAAAGCAATAAATTACAGAGGCAAAGTAACTTATAATATAGTCAAATGCAAGAAACCACATACTGGATCAGAGCTACTCATTGTAACAAGTGTCATGTAAATCGCAAAAATAGTTTTTGTCCGTCAAACACTAAAATCTGTCAAGACAGATGTATTGTCATTCAGTGTGTACTCAGCAACAGCTTAAATTTAAGTTAGTTATCTGCCTTACAACTTGATAAAATTATTTTTTGTAATTTGCTGTATCAATTTTTGTCAGGGAGCTGCAATAGTTCAAGATTTACAATTTTGCAAGCATATAGAAGTTTTCAGTTTACAGCAAAAGGATTGTATTAAAATGTGCATCGATGGGGCTGAAACCATATCTAGAAGATGTAACAATTTACAATCGGTTGCAAAAATTGAATCTTCTTTAAGAGTAGTCTAGACATATACGAGTATGCACGATGCACAAGTCACTGGAAAGCTTTAGCATTAAAATTTTATTTTGACAGCATTTATTGATGTAGCTAATAATATAAAAAGCAACCAAAATGAAGAATGTTTGCTCCTTTTGTGGAGATGTAAGAGCTGAACATATGATTATTGCATTATTTATCATTCAGTTGATTGTGATATGATAAAGTATTGAAGCGCGTCTTCAAATGGAAAAAGAAATTGCAATATTCTAGAAAGAAGACGGGTCACAATCCTGCGGAAAAGTTCTATACGTTATTTCTAATACAGTCTGCCTATTTAGTAGAGCTAATGAAAAAAGCTTATTTTGCTTAGTCTTCAATTTCAGGGGAATAATACAAATATGTTTGATATAAGTGAAACGTCTCTTTCTAGAAAATACTGTTATGGAATATCGACTTAAAAAAAACTTTGAGATATTTTGCACGATGCTTTATTTTAGTTTTAATCATAACGTTTTTGTTTATATTATATTAGAAAATTAAAATTTGCAACAAAAATGTGAAAAAATATTTCTGGTGTCGACTTGTGTGTGTCGCTTCCCTGTAATGCTGCTACGCTCCCAAAGATTATTGCTCCGAAATTTCTAAATCCAAATAAAAAAGTATAAAAAATTGAAAAGCACAGGCACTAGAAATATATGCAATTAACATTTAAAATTAGAAGAAGAATTAAAAAAAGTCAAAATATTAATAAATAATTAGAGGTTCTTGCAGTATGGAAAAAACTTCTCATAGTTCAAACAATGTAGTTACATAAACATGTTTAATTTAAAACAAATATGATTAACAGGTATTAACTACAAAAATTATGATATAGATCTGAACAAAATTTTTGTAAACAATTTGCGATTTTGGGCTGAAAAAGTCACTTATTGCCGATAACTGTTCAACTTAATATAAGATGTTAAGTGAATTAGCATGTAAATCACAAAAGCTGGGTGATAAAAGATGCACTCAAAAATTCTAAATTAAAGGTAAGTATCGATGAGGTCAGAGTAATAAAAATAGAGAATGATACTGTAGAATGGGCAGAAGATTACATGTATCCACCAGAAAGTCCAAATAAAAAAATCACACAAGTAAATAAGAATTAAATTAATTTTAGGTTGGTGTTGGTAACTTGAGAAGTAAGACAGTTTTTAAATAATATGGTATACGGTATCGATGCATGTTGCAATCGCTGAACTCTGTATAATTCATGTGGATACAATTATTATTTTTAAAATTTGCAGTATTTTGTTACAACAATATTAGGAAATATTACTTATTTCTGAGTGGATTAGAAACAAACAAAATACAAAAAATACTAACATAAGATTTTATTAAAAAATTTACAAATTTTTAGTAAGTCATTAAATCTAGTACAATGAGAATGGCTTTAATTTTGTTGAAAAAATTATAAATTTGCTAAAAATCTTCTAATTCTTAAAAATTATGTGGATTAATGTTTTGGGTATTCCATCTACGGGTTGTTTCATCGAAACGTTTGCTGCTAGAAATTGGTTAAGTTATCATACCATTGATCAAGGATGTCAATATAGTCTTGAAACCCCATTAAAACTTTTAAAACTCCTTTTTTTAATGTTCCAGCCAACCATGAAGCGATTGACATCTCTAAAAAGCAGTAAAATTAATCAGAACTTTTTTTAAAAGATTAATAGAACAAAATTGAGATGTGGTTTTCGTTTATCGCCAGTAGAGTTGGGCGGAGAGCAATTCATTGTGAGAAAATGCCGCAGAACCGCAGAGCAAGACCGCAAAACAGAAGTCCGCCTGCTAGGGGCAATCGAAGCTTTACGATAAATCACTGAACCGCTTCACCAACGATGCAATTCAAAAACTCGCCCTTATTATTTATTAAGGAATGCACAAAGCTCCTCTAATAAATTAGGAGTAGGTGAGAAGAAAAATCCGATCACAAATCGCGGTAAACATATGGTGGAGATGCAGAAAGACACATTGTTTGGTCACACTGTATCGGACACAATGGAACAAGAATAGGTACCTATTAAGGTATACCAGTTCAACGCTGGAACCATTGTTCACCTCCACCACAAACAGCAATAAATTAGTTATATTTTTATAAAAGGGTTCGCTTTATAAGATCTAACTCTAGCTCCGTATACAATATGGTAATAAAGCAGGTCGCTAACTAAATGCGTTGAGATGAATATCGAACCATTTTTAATACCGTGCCTATTGTATTGTTAAACGGTGTTTTGCAATTATGGTTGTTTTTAATTGCATTGTTTCTTAAACGAAAAAATCTTCGATGCCGTTAACTGGAGCACAGCGCCTATATGTGCTTAATTGTGGAATGTTAGTGTTGGCGACTGAATTAAAAATAAATAAACTTTATTGAAGACAGTAAAAAGGAAAATCTGATTGTCCGAGATCTTAAGTTAACGTAGCGGTGACTACCTATCCGGAAACATAAAGTCAAGTGGCCAATTACATTTTATTTAAGACATTCTTAACGCTCTGACCACACAGCACCACCTATCACATCTACAAATCGTTCCTGCATTTCTTAGTTGAGATCTCCAAGATAAATTTTCTTACCTTCTGCTTTTAAGTGAAGTAACTTTTATATAGATAGTTTTTCAGACATGTTATGTTAGCTGCGTTAAGATTGCTTCAGTAACTGCTTGTCATAAATTTCTGTTAGTTACGTTTGATTGTTATCGGTAATAATAGCGTTTAATAGGATATAAAACTGAGATAATCCGATATAATTATTACCAATACTACCGTTGGATTGATTTTCAATCACAGTTAGGAAGATCATAATTAATAGATGTGAATAGTGAATTTCTTGTGAATATTATCTTTTAATTAACCTTCAAAATCGGTCGAGAAATTACAAGAGTCGTATCGAGATAATTAGTGAATGAAAGTCGTTTCTATAATTGAAGAGATAGAAGGAGCAGCTTGGCTGGCAATGTTCTTAAATGACAACCACTTGATCCCTAGGTCGCGCTCTCCTGTCGAGTTCGACCCGTCTGAATCATGTCTTTTCTAAATGAATGAAGTCTACGAGTTTTACGGTATTAATTGGAATTTTCCTCATTGTTATTGCTGGTTAGGTATTCTGAGTTACGAAGTTCGTTGAAAACGTATGATTTTTATGAAGTAAAATCCTTCACTGAACCAAATAATATTCTTATACGTGATAATTTAAAAAAATTCACAATTTATGAACAAAGAAAATTTTGTTAGGTTAATTAATCAAGTGATAAGAATAAGTAAAATTAAATAAAGAAAATTTTGGATTAAAGACTTTAGAGTCGATAGTTTTCGAGTCTGTTACATAATTAGATTTATTAGCGGCCTTCCTCATTACAAGCAATATCTACGCTTCCAGCGGGCTTTTATTACTTGTATTTAGTAGTAGAAAAACTTTTAACGCCAGTTTGAAAAACTCTTACAGTTATATTTTATCTTTACGGCGAGTTTTATCGCTTATCCAATGTTACATTAATTTTATAAAATTTCATTGATTTTTAAGTGCGTGTCAGATAATGACGTCTCGTACACATTTAAATGTTCATAAACTCCAACTGTAAACTAAACTTCCCAAATGACTTTATGACTTTTAAAAGTTAATTGTGTCAGTTTTTTACGAAGTTGTGTACTTAGAGATTAATTTATTGCAGTGTTCAAACCCACAATTTGTAATGAGTATGACTTTTTACACAGTAATTATTTTTCCTTAACGATGCACTCAACCAACAGAATCGTTAGGGAATGGTAGTCATAAATATGCGAATAATTGTAACTGTGCTTTAACGCTCAATCAGTGGCATAATTTACAAGCGACATAAAAGGAAAATGTTAGTGTTGTTCCTGGAGCAGAGGTGTCATTCCTAAATACTAAAAACACTGCCAAAGCTATTAGAATATATTTTTTGTAAACATAAATTTAACAAAAGCCAATCATGAAACAAAGACAAAAAAACATTCGACTAAATACTAATCTTTGCGCCTTTATTTGCTTACATAATTTAAGGCAAACAGTAAGCTGAGGTAGTTAACAATAAACCGTAACTAGAAGTATTTATTATACACAGATACAATTTGTAGTTATCATATCTGTACCATAAGTGTAAGTGGATTATGAACAAAATTTTAAATAAATCTTTTAGGGCAGCTATCACATCTTACGACAATGTTAATAAAGATCAAAAAGTAGGTTGCGAGGTAAATATTCTCATACAGAAAGTTGTAGAAAAATTTCCGTAATACAACATATCCGCATTGCAAAATTTCTTTTATTGCTGTCAAAATTATAGAATCATCTCAAACCAAAGTAATAGCCGAGGATTAATCTACAATCACTTGTAGCGGATAGAGATAATTGTTGGTTGCTGATAGATTTTTATTCATGGTTTATTGGAAAAAAAGTATTTAGAAAACTGTTTCTAAAAGCTAATAAAAGTCTGTTAGGTCACTTCCTTTTTTCCTATGGTTAGCCAAATATGCAGAGCTCAATGGCTAGATCTGAACTGGATCTGAATCTATCTCACCTAAACTTGACTGCAGATGTGCCTTTACAAAAGATAATTTAACAAAAACCAATTTGGTTATGCTAGATTTTTCCTGAAAGAATGACGAGTTGGTCCAACGGAAAACGCTCAAAATGGTCTTAACTTTTGTAAAGGATATTTAAGAATTCTGGCTGCGTAAGTCATTGGGTAAATTGAGTAGCCTATTACTTATCGTTGCCAGTTTTAATTACATAATAACTGAGGTAAAATCACTAAACATAGACTAAAAATGGGTCATAAATCAATAAAAATATTGTGTGCTGATGATGTCGCTTTAACTGTTGAAAGCGGGAACGACTTGCAACGGCTATTATACAGATTTGAGAGAGCCGTAGAAAAACTTAACAAGGTTATCTTCACTGAAAATACCAAGTCTATGGTAATAACAGAAAATCAAATCTGACGGATAGCAAGTCTATCCAAGACAAGACAAAAACTTAATAGAGGAAGTAAGGATAAATTCCATAAAAAAGGAGTTCTGCTGCTTAGATGTAATATGGGAATAGAAATTTATTTTATCAGAGAACAAAGTCAGGATTTACATAACCTCTGTAAGACCAATTGTAAGGCAAGTAAAAAATTTCACATTCAAAATAAAAAGGCTAAAAAGAGTCACTGAGATGAAGACTTGAAACAATAAAAGGAATCTCCTATGGTCATAGATTCTATGACATAGAAGATCAAATTGAAAGCACCGTCATAGTCAAATGGGTCAGATCTCGTAGATCAGAACTTACAAAATACGAAACCCCTCAAACATATCACCGAAAAGATTAATGTATAATTGGATCTCTGGATTCAGAGAGGAATAAAAAGACATTTTCCTTAATTAAGATGGTGATGATGATGGTTACAATATTAAGGATTGGTATAATTGTTGATTTGTGAAGTGGAATAACAATAATAACTAGTTTTGCCCTTCTACCTGAGATTATTGTTTCAGTTGCAATTAATAGCATCTAAAAAGATTCAATAATACGAAGCAATGTGGCAATTTTAGTCCTTGAATGTAGATAATAGAAATAGGTACAATTGTACACTTGCTTTTTCCGCAACTTTGTAGAATTATCCTATGCGGCCATCATTAGAACCTATAGGCATTACGGCGCGCTATGCTATAACAATTAATAATCAACTGTAATTTAACATTTAATGACATGTAAGAATACATAAACAATAGCGTTTAATACAGTGATTGCTAGTGCACGGCTTCGTTGGCCCCAGGCTTAAACGTTAATGAACAAAACCGTATGAGGAATTCAATTGATCGATGTAATTAAATTTGCAGGTCGGATGATTATGCACTTGACTCAACTCACGCCGTGAACAATTTGTCTATATGAATTTCTTAATGAACGAGTCTTTCACGAATGCAAGGACATTTTTTAACTGGCTTGTTTACTTCTCTGAGCCATTTTACGCGCTCCTTTTATAAATCTTTCATCTTTTCATTTCGTCATAACTGCGCATTTTATCACTGCATTGCTACAGATGTAGAACGGAAATTTTGCAACTGCAATAACTGCACTGCATGTAATCAGCTTAATTATTTACCGTGAGGTGATTTAAGGAAGTCGCGAGAAAGGATGCAACAGAAATATGTGTAAAAAGGATATACAATCTTAAAAAAATACCTTTAATTGAGATATCCGACTTAAAAAAGAAATTAATTAAAAAAAACTGGTAATCTGTTGAAATTACAGGAAAAAATGAATCTATAAGAGTAGTAGTGTTTTAGTATTTCCCTGAACTCTTACGTTATGGTGTTAAAATGTTCACCCTGCAGCGGCTACTAGAGCAGGTTTACACAAGCCTATTATATTCTATCATAACACACATTAACCTTAAAGGCATAAGTAACCTAAACACTAACTTTCACTTTTATTCAAAGTATCGTGCATTGTAAATTCTGTGCAATTACTGTGATATATTGCAGCAAACTACCCCGTCGAGGAACACAATCTGGATGTTTAAAGCAATCTTACAACAATTTACTCGAATTTAAAGGAATAAAGGAATTTTTGAAATGATGCATAGAATTTTGAAATACAGGTGATTTCTGATTCAATGGCCTTAACCTTGTTTATAATTATATAGAAAGAAAAATTAAAATATTGAAGGAATTTGGCAAAATTTTACTAGTTTTGTGATCTATTCTTATAAGTTTTGGTGTTTCCTGGGACACACACATGAATGTTCTTTAACACTTTCAACAATGTTAGATAATGTTTACTTTTGCAAGCCTAATTCTTAAATTTAAATAAAAGGAGATGTAAATGCTTGATTAAAATGTTAGTATTTTGTTTGTCTTTTTACAACCAAAATCAATTCCGGACATCATAATAGCTTGAAGACGCAAACAATATTTAGTCCAAACGAAATATTTGAAATGTTACACAAATAATTTTCAACCAGTTTATAATTTTAATAAATTTTCAACTACCAGTGGTAGTTGATAGATAACATTTTAGAATCGGGATTTTCTGAATTTAAGATCACAATATAATGAGAAATTGACATGGACATAGAAGTACCTGAAAGTGGTTTTGACCCCAAACGACAACAAATCAATGGTACAAATTTCGTATTTAACAAATATTAATATGGGTCATCTGAGGCAAGTAAGGGCGTTGCCTTCTTAATTAAAATGAATTTGTATTGAGGAGTGGTAACTGAAGAGCATATTGCTATTATAACTTAACTACAGTCAATATCAAAATTTATTGATTCTTTATGCCAATCCAGGTAAAGAATATTACAACGAAGATTAATGCAAATATAGCAACGATATTGCTTTTTTTGCACGAAAGTAAACCAAACTCCTCAAATGATGTCAAACAAATCGGAAATCTAGAAAATCATAAAATTCTATAAAAGCAACCAACTTATAAAGAAACCCACATTTAAAAGGCTGCTACAATAAAAGACGGTATATTGAGAAATACAAATACAAACTTTTGCAAACAACTTAACATATTGGCCTGCAACATATGTAAGAGAAGTAGAAATGAAAAACAAGAGTGTGACCAAAAAGTAGAAAAAACTCCAACAAAAAAAGTGGGAGTACTATGTTAACGATAGCATAATTAAAAATAGTAAAAAATAGCAGGAGTGTGTACAGCAAGAATTCAAGAAATTGAAGTAGTAAACGCAAGACTTTTCGAGGAATTGAAGATATATTAGAATTAGTCAATTAGATCGATAAAGATTATAACAACTTAATAATATTATCTTCACCTAATTTTTTTATTGACTACTGGAAGTTTAAACGTTAACTTGACTAAGGAGAAGATTAATAATGGCAAGGCAATATATCAACTGTGAAAATTGTGACCAAATACAAAAATTCCAAAAGTTAAATTTTTGGGTTTGCTTTATACCAAAATTTATAGCGAATCATTTAGAAATTAAACAACAGACTGCAAAATTTTTGAGAGAGACAAACGAACTTTAAAGATTATTTAAAAGTTATTTGTTTTTTAACAATGTCCCGAGGAAAGATATGAAAAATGACAAGTAAGTTCAAGATTAGGCTTTTAAAAAATTAAAAAAAGGCAATTGTGGCTTTCTTAATACAGTTGCTTGAAAAACTTAGTTTAATTCTGACCAGAGGGGCCGCTACCTTGAAAGATTTTTACACATTTCTATTTATTAAAATTTCAGTACAGACTGCTGTCGTTACAGCGATTTCAAATGTGTTAATAAATTGATTTGTTTATGCAAATCGTCACATTGAGAAGCGTGGAAATTTAAAGCCAATGAACACATCATCAAAATGATAAATAAAAGTTCTTCAATATTAAACTTTTCAATTCTAGAGTTGGTTCGTGTTTGATGTATAATAAAAAAAAACAATAAAGTTTTAAATGGGTAGTCAAATCATTAACGTTTGATGTCATCTATTTACTCAATTTTTATTGGCGCAACACTGACATTGTTAAACAAATGTAAAGAAAATGTGTTCGCAGGTGCAAATTAGTGCGTTAATACCGACTCCCGCCGTGCAGAAATAAAAGTTGCAGCGGCCGTGAAGGATCGTAATTTTCAATGGCGAGTAGATTGTACCGATGCAGCGTGCTGGTGAAGTGACGATAAAACGTCCCCTTTTGCTGTTCCCAACACACACCTAGTGACAAAGACACATCAACCTGAAAATTATAGGATCATAACTAGTGTCACGGTTTGCGCGGCAATAAAATTTATATCTGCTGAATTAATGAGTTTTGTTTTGCAATAAGTATCCAATCCAAATAGTACGAAATGATAATGTTGTTTTTAACGCATTAACTTTTATGAGAATTCGTTAGTTCCAATCATTAAACATTAACATGGATGACATTCGCGCTTCCATTCGCATCGTTTCTACACCTCCAAATAAATTTCTGCAATTTCGGAACGGTACTGATAAACTGACTTTAGCCCACCGGATAACTGAACTTGGTTTGGTTGCTCGATTAGGAAAGTGTCGTAGGTGAAATCAGCTGGTTCCATTCGTGGGATGTCGTCTCATGCAAATGTAACGGTGTCTGGATTACATATTTTGGCGACACGTCATTTCTGCCAAGAATCTGCTGAATTTGGAAGTAAACGAGTGGCTGTTAAAAGTAATTGCGACGCGGGAGAGAAAACTCCAACCAGTAATTCTGAGACACTTATTAAGACATTGCGGGCTTGATCCAACTCTTAATTATCAGTAAATATAATGGAGGCATTTAATCGGTAATTAGGGAGCCGCTGCAGCCAACCGTAATGGGAGTTTATTAAAACAAGTGCTTTTCTTCCCGCTTTTGCCGTACCCACATGGACACATCTCGGCGAATAACACATAATGCATTATGTATGCCGTTAACAGGTATTAGATATCAATCCTTTTTAAGAACAGGTGACAATGTAACACAATATCCTCACAATATTCAGCATTAAGTGACAATATTTTAACAGTTTTAAACACTACATAAAACTGTCAAGCAACAATGTTCCTGAGATTGCACAATATTAGACTTTTAACACACATCTATATTGATTCGATAATTATTGAACGTTTATCATTGTGTGTGCAGTTGAATACACAACTATTTACCGGCATTATCATATATCAAATACCACTTCATTAATAATTTGCCTTAGCCGTTACGTCACGGGACAATATGATTGCCCAACATTTGTTAATTTGTAATAATACAAAATAGAAAAATGCTGATGAACCATAGTTATAGTACAAAATATAGGTTGGGATAGGAAGTTTTGCTTCTATAAACGTACTTAGCATGGTAGGAAGATTCGTAAAAATAATTAATTAAACATTTAATTTATTAACAAGCGAATTAAAAAACTAAATTTTATTAGATACCAGCCATCGTT
This sequence comes from Pyrochroa serraticornis, assembly GCA_905333025.2. Taxonomy (NCBI): domain Eukaryota; kingdom Metazoa; phylum Arthropoda; class Insecta; order Coleoptera; family Pyrochroidae; genus Pyrochroa; species Pyrochroa serraticornis. Next base: position 41,769,115 of record HG995152.1, read on the forward strand.
TCCCAACACACGCTTAGAAGTGAATCAGTATTTAAACATAATTATATTTACCTAGAAGTTTATTGTAAAAACTAGAACTAATATTTCAATCTTTTGAAGAAGGTCGCAATAGAATGGCAGGAGTACTAAATAACAAAATTGTAGAAATCCGAAGACTAATTATAATCACCTACTCTAAGTTTATCGAATGGAGAATTTAATGCCAACCAGCTGCTAGCTTTGAAAATATACATTAGCATCAAATTATTCCTGATGCACCCATTCACAAAAAAATTATGCGAAAGGTTACTGGATACACATTATATGTAAACCAGTCCGTAAACTGCAGGTAATTAGGTGGAAAGACTAACAGCCGTCACTGGATGCAAAATACTTAATTAATAATTGACATCGGACTGCACCCAAAACAAAATAATACTCAAATAAATCTTTATTAGCAGAAAACATGTTTGAGGAACAGCTCTCTTTTTGACTACATACACTTCTTTGCGTCTATCGAATAAATACAGCATGTCCCAAAGGAGGCGCTTAACGTTGGGATCAACGACAATTAATATCGCAATTACTGGCATTTCCTTCGAATTACGCTTGATGTGCAATCATGCAACTCAAGAGTACCTACTTATCAAAGCATCAACCACCTGCGTAAACGCCGAGTCTCCAGAACGGTTACATATATGATTAGAGTTATTAATAGTTGACATACAATGCACCGGGTTTCTTGATGCTTGCATACATTTTGCACTTCTTATTTGTTGTCAAAATCGTATTGCAGAAGTGACTGGTGCAGCGGAATGCGCCGTATTTGGATACGCTTTTCTTTTTGCATATCATTACAGTTAATTGTATTTGTTAGCAATTGACTCAACAAATTACATAATTTCAATAATGAGTTTTGAGCAAGCGGGCAATTTTGAGGAATATTATAGGATGGCGAGGTGCTAACATCGTTATTATGCGTGTTCATATGGGCAAAAGCGCCTGAAAGCTGCTATTATCTTGCAGCGTCATTACTTCGATAGTATTATGTGAGGTCTGCTTCGAAGCCGACTGAAATTCTGCCATATTCACGATTTTTGTGAAACACTTCAGAATTGAGATTAATAATGATGAATTTATTTAATCTGCTGATCGAGGAAAAAACGGACATTGATTATGACTGGAAATTAACTACATCAGACAAGATAATTGAGTTGTTGCAAATGGTGGTAGTAACTAGTAGGCGAATTAATGAAGTAAACCATTTTCTTCCGTGTGAATTTATAGTTGGTATGCAAACAATTCCGCTGTAGTTAATAGTTGTTAATTGTTGTGACAGCCCCAAGCATTATGCTTGTAACTTGTAAGCGCCAGACAACTGTTAGATCACTCAAAAGTATCTGTGCATATACATTTAATCTTTTTATATTATTTTTGTGCAAACTGACAATAATTATAAAAACTGCCAAAATGGTTTTAGAAAATTTAATTGTAGAAAATAGAAATTGACACAGATACGCCTGATCAAAGCGGTTTGGCATGAAATCACCTTCAGGTATGACAAATTTGTGGCACCTGATGTTATTTTTAGTTGCAAGAATTTCTAAATTTATTCTCGGATGAAACTAATTTCAAAAGTCGAGAACTGTTAGTGTACCTTTAGTCCTATAGTTTTTAATAGTGGCAAGGTTTGACGCCATACTTCCCACTCTAAATAAATACATTATTAATAGATGGAACCGAGAGTAAGGCACCTTAGATAATAGAGGATCCCGTACCCTCTCAACTAAGCCTTGAATGTTGTAGAACGTTCTTTGGACCGGTTACCGCAATTATATACTGAGTTGCCAAATATACGCGCGCCAACATTATTTGGCAGGTTAATTTCAATTTCTTTGACATAATTTAAGGCAATTTGGTAATTGTAATACATCATCCCGAATATTAAAGCTATTTACCAGAAAATAATTTTTATGTGTGTACAACTATAAAATCTAATAATAATAATTTCGTGACTGTATTATATCGACGAAAACACACAGCGTAATGGAAGTTGACGACAGAAAGTGGTAGACACAGTAAATAGAATCATATTGGAAGAATACTGAAATCAAATTCAAGCACAAGACTGGCTTAAAAATATTATTAAAAAACCGATTAAAATAATTGTGCAATAAGTTACAGGGATTGAAATGATGAAAAACAAACTAGACGTTAATTATAAGAAATCAATCAAAATATAGGGCAAGGATGACTCACAAAGAAAATTACAAAAAGGCTAGTTAAGTTTAGTATCTACAGAGAAAGACCGATTCATAATAAATTAAAGATTAAAAACAGGTAAAGCACAAAAAATAACAGAAATTTTTGATAATAATATCTAAAAGTGATCCCTCATAAAGAAAAAAAACAAAGAAACAGATTGCAAATTGAAAAGACAGAAAATAATAAAAAATGTAATAAAACATGATTATAAAAGTTTAAATAACAAGAACGTTGGACTAAGTGAAAATCCAACAAAAATTTTACGTGTCTTGAATATAACTTAATATAAGATAATGAACGTGAAGGAACAAGAATACTTAGAGGAGATGCCTTATTTAAGAATTAAGAATTAAGAATAGACTAGATAACTAAAGAACTATACCTACAAACATTAATGCCTGATAATATAAAGAATCTTACAGAAATCCATTAAATGGCGATTAAATGGCATATAGTTTAAAAGTATGTTTACTCTATATAGTTATGATATGAATATAATAATGTTCCAAAGAATGAAGGTATTTTTTCTTCACCTGTACTATTCTTGACATTTTATTTTCACATTTACCAAATCTCTTCCACAATCAAGAGAGTGAAGAATAAAAGTACTGCTGGACATGATGAAGGTTTTTTATTATAGATTTTTGTAACTTCATTTAGACCCATGCTTACATTGCTGTTGAAAATGTCCAGTTTTCCTAATGCATGGTAGATTGCAAGCATGATTTATGTACTTGATTTTTATAAATACTAATTTCAGACGCGATATTAAGTGACTCGCGTTAATACTATTCTTGCATTGATTATTGATATTTATCGTGCTTTTATGGCAATGGTGGACATTATTACTCTTCGCTAAGTTGTTTCCGGATTAGTTTTGATTGGATTTTGTGATAAGATCCCAGAATTATTTAAAATATATTAGACGAATCAGACTAAGTAAGGTAAATAATGTAATTAATTGTAACGATTGAGGCAGTTACGTGATTTTGTTTGACGACTTGAGACCAATAAGGCGTTAATATTTTGAAATATAGGATTATCTTCTACTCCAAGAAGAACCATCTAGTTATGAATGGACATAGCATCGGCTCAGCTGTCTTGAGCGGATTGAGGTACTCAAATAGTAGAACTTTCAAGAAAGTTTTCCTTTCCATTATATGCCCACTGCTGAAATCTGTTGACATTTTCTTCTAGTGTTGTTACAGCCACAGCTTTTCAGTACAGCGTTGACTGTGAGAACTGGCTGCAGTGGATTTGCCCGCATGTTGTAAAGCTATTGTCTACTGCAAAAACTGATGTTATTGTTAACCATTTATTCATATAATTTGCAGGATTTTTAAATACGCTTCGTAGTGTACTGTTTTGAGTATGCAGAAAAAACATTTTACCAGAGAAAGGTGATATAAGTATTCTATCCTAACTTCTCATTACATAAATTTAATATTTTTACGTAGACAATTTTTTTACTCTTTTAATGATTTTCCTGTTCCTACCTGTCTCCTCCATTGATTTCTTTCCAATCTTCATTTTCTTTCATTATTCATTATTTGAGGATAATTATTAATGGGTAGCTTACACAGATTATATTTCTTTATATCTACCAATATCAGTTATTTTGGTGACTTTTAAGAATATTTTTAAACAAATATTTTTTCAAACACCATCGTCTTATGAAACTAACTCATTGATTTTTCGAGCTTAAATATTCTTTGTTTTTTTGATAGAGCCTTCAACAAGACAACTATGAAGTATAAATAAAATTAATTAATAATTATATATCCATTATGTTATAGCCACTACAAACTTTTAGTTTACATGGGTATCTACTTACAATTTTCGGTTTAAATGTTCGGTTAAAAGATTTGGCCAAACTTATAGAAATGAAAGAAATCAAACTAAATGTTTGGTTACTGTTAAATACTGAAATTGCATTTTGATTAATGCACTTTTCAAAGGTGGTAGAAAAAATCGAAATAAATCTGCATATTTAATTATGCTGAGTTTCAGTGTTTAAATTGTTAATTTACCGTGAATAATGTTGGTCACTTTCAGATACCTCCACTTACCTACCCCTATGCCTTGTTAGGTTCCTGACTAGTTGAATCGGTCAGGGTAATTGAGATTTATTGTTAGCTGCACGTATAAATTAAGTTCCAATCAGTGTGGCCGCATGATTCAGTGTGTATTTGAATGAATGAGGCTAACAAATTGAGTTTATTCGCGTTCTGAATGGAGAAGAGCGGGCCAGATGGTTGACCGCCAACGCAGGGCCGTGCGCGGGCCGCGTGGGCCCGTTGCGCTTTCCGTGGGCACGGCTCGCGACGGATGCTCTGCATTATTATAATGACGGGCTCAGCGTGTCACTTAATGTTAGTATGGAAAATAGCATTGTTAAGGAGAAATAAAACGGTTAAATTATAGACACGTACCTACCTTGAGAGCGGTATTCTTCGATAGCGGGTGAAGTCCCTAACTATTTAGTGACGTTTGCACTAAACCAGCTACTTTACACGCTGGATCATAATGGGGGAATATTGTAAGCGTTTATGGGGTATGTTTGCGGCTGAATAATCGAATGTCTTAAGCTCGAGGAAATATACGACGATACATTATAGCGCTCGACGGTGGCCGGTACAATACCTTACCAACAACAAAATGCGTGGTTATAGAGCCAGATTATAAAGTGCTTAAGTCGGATCGAAACCACATGCTGTCACATTACTTCGGTCTCTAAATTTCCACAAAGACTTAGATGTTATGTAGTGCATTTTCTCTTGCCAAGTTCAAGTAAGTATTTATTAGAGGAATTGGAATTATATGTATGCAAGTGATTTCAATAGAAGAAACATAACGTTTAGGGAAACTCCTGCTTTTAGATTTTGAGTTGAAATATATGACTACTATTTCTTGTTTTGAATTTACTTCTTATAACGTCCAGATAAAGTTATTGTAGAGACAATAAATATATATAGCGTGACGATAGACGAAATGGCTAAATATTGGTAATCGCCAACTTCTTAAGATGTTCTGTTTAGATAGGTGTATATTTCTTAGATCGGAAAAACCAATGTCAACGGTAAATGAATTTGTTCAATCTCTTTCATTCACTTAAAAATTTGGTCTCCCCAGAATGTATAACTTGACTATAGGTTTTAAATTTTTTACTATTAAGTCTTTTTCAGCAGACTGTAGTTTAAAGAAATGTAGGGAATATAGGGTGGATGTTGAAGTAATTTTGATTCTACTCCATGAATTATCATTTATCTCACTTTACGCGGATTCTACTAAATATCAGATAACTACTTTATCTTTACTCTCCTTGCCTGATTTTTTTGAAGCCACCAAGTAAGTACAAAATATGTTTTATTCGCGTGGGTGTTTCTTTTTATACTGTCCAAGATATTTTGTTCTACCCCACCTATAAAATCTAATAATATATTTATTTTCTTGGAATCTTGTAAACCAGAATTTGTTGTGTTTTTGGTTCTTAGAAATATATACATGCAACTCTTGTTTACAATAACAAACCGGTTAATAAATTATTATTTTTTTTCAAAATAAGGACAAATACTTTGACACTTTTTCTTCTCAGCCCGTTCCGGATGAGTTTTGACATCTTTAAACAACTGCTTTAATTAAATATATGAAAAACGTTATTATAAAAATCTCCGCAAACTTTAGAAACTTTGCAAAGAAGGGCTAGATATATAAATATAGATGTCTGCTTACCTAAGTGCATACGAAAAAGCTACAATTATTTGACAATTTGAAACAGGTGATATTCTTCTTTTTATCGCTAATTTCTTGAACGTGATTCTTCCAACTATAAAAAAATATAATTCTTAAAAGTCAATAATTTTAAATTATAAAATTAAATACCAAGATATATTTTGGGTAATTTATTTATATGCAAAATTTCAGTTGGATGTAGGTTAATGTCTGACTAGTGAAACTTCACCCATCCTATATGTTTACGGTCATGTTTACGACGGCATAAAAAAGGTTCAGAAATCTTTATTAGGTGAGGAATGAACTATTTGCAGGATTTTATTTTATAGTGTCTTTTTAGTGTTAGCCATCTATTCTGAAACCATCTAGTAATTAATTCTAATATTGTGGTGTCTATTATGGATCACTATGCCAGGTTTTTGTACGAGCCTATATTGACAAAACCTCTTCTATTTAACGTTTTCATTTTAAGTAAAGGTATCAAGAGTTTTCAATATTCACATTCGAATATGATCCTGAATTTTTATTTTAAAAGTGATCACAATCACAAATTTATTTTAAAATTATTAAATTTATCTAAAATAGAAAGCAACCAATATTTTTACAATATCGTGAAATTCAACTGAATTACCCAACCATTATTTATCATATCATTACAAAATATTTACTTTAAGAGAAGAAGATTATAGATGACAATCATTTTTTTTTCTCAGAAAGGTCTGTTAAAGCAATAAAGCTGGTATTAGTAACCTGAGTAACTATTTAAAAATTACTCAGAGGATTTTATTCTTTCTTCAGTGTAAAATCGACTACATTCAGAAAATTCCATTTCCTATTAACGTGGATATCAATTTCGAACTTAATTCAGTCAGTCAGTTAAATCGTCAAATATTTTGTAATTCCTAAAGAATATCAACAGTTCCTAATATGTTTCTTGACAAAAACGAATTGCGGACTTTATAATATAAATAAACAATTTTGTTCATAAAAGATTATTGTTCAGTCTTATGGCAAGGTTGATTCTCCTCTGCGATTTAGTTCGATTCATCATGATAACGAGATTACTATTGCTTACATATAGAGAGACGCTATTTTACAAACATAGTCTATGAAACAATAATCATTCAACGCAATAAGGGACGAATAAGTTTTCTTTACTTGCTCTGATCGAGTTGAGGAGCTCGGATTCACAATGAAAATATGTTGTCACAAGAATTTTATTTGTCCAGTTTTACAGCAAAAATGGAAACCAATCAATTTAGAAGTTTTAATATCATTATTTTAACAATGTAATCAATTAGTTGGTATCGTGACATGTTAAGCAATCATCTATTCCATATTTTATTAAAACTTGTAAAATTCAGTTACTGTACTGAACTTTGTAAAATATTACTTTTCCTGAAAATCCTTTTGTTTTTTCCATTACTAGAATGATATTAATGCTAGACATTGTAGATGTTGCTGTTTCCTTAATACAAATTTCTTCATATCTGTGCAATTCAGTTTCTTCAGTTTTATGTATAATTTAATATAACAAAATGTAAAATTAGTAGCGCCTTTTTAAGGACGGTAGTCTTGTGATTGCAATTTGTAAACTTTTAATGTTACTACTCCCCACTCTCCGTTCTTTAAAGACTGCCGGTTGCACAATAACTAGAAATGGCTAGAAAGTTTTAATGATACAAAGGATATAGATACCTACTTGTACGGGTTATCGACAAACCTAAATGCTCATTGAAACAAACGAGTTGGTTGGTTCTGTGTTTTGGTTATAATTGAAATACAGCATTAGAGATATTATAATAATTCAAAGAACATAATGAAAAAAATTTGAAATTTAAAAAATATATAAATTATAGGACAAAATCTTGAATGTTCCGAAATATTTTCCAATTAGAATAAATTGATGGTTCGAGTAGTAGAATAAATAATGAAACAAAAAACAACCTACTTTTACTGTAACGTCCTTTAGGGGGCACAATTATTGTTCGAGAATAACCGTTCTGGTTCATTTCCAAGATACAACTTAACAAATTTATTGCGTCCAATAGATTAGTGTCGGAATGAAAATGCAACGACTTGTATCATAACGATAGGGAATAATTCAAGTAATCAATCAACTCAGTGGTATTAGAAAAGATTGTGTTTATTCAACGCGATGCAGACGCATATTTTACACGCGGAGAATAATAAATTCAGACAATAATTAACTTTGTATTGCCTAGCCTGTCGTCAATAAAGCAAATTTCCCCAATCAATTATTTCACCTTGGAATTGTGTCGCCTCTGTTCGAAATAAATCGAAAAATAATAAATCAAAAAGCGATAATGGGGCATTGATAGATTAGAGGTAATAGAAACGAACGTGGAATAATTTGCATATCAGGAGCTGCCTCTAATTTTGTTAATAGATAACAAATGAAGTAAGTTTTAACGGTTTGGATTGCAACACAAGCGATTTTTCATTATTGAAGTTGTCTCTTGGAAGAGACAGCGAATCTTGGCGCCTGGTGTCCGGATTTATTGACCGCCATCAGTGTGGAAACCTAAGTTAGTAACCGATCTGAAAACGGCAATCATTAAACAATTTGCATGCAGTCGCTGGCAAACTAGTTTAATTCCTGTTGTTGTTATTGTCTTTTTTCGTCGGCAAGTTGAATTCCCGAGTAATTACCGATCATTTCGCTGGGTTAAACAACTGGATTATTAATATTTATCGTTGAGCCCATGACCGAATTAAGTGTCATTTGTTCTCTTAAGGGAGCGATGATGAATGGTGGCCGTTTCTGCGGCACGAGAACCATTTTTGATGGCGAGAAACAACGGGAAGCATGCGGTCATCGATACTTATCTCATTATAAATCAGAATTATGTTATAAAGATAAATTGGCACGCTTATGTCATGGCATTTGTCAAACGGACGACAGGTTCTAATGTATGCAACAATGCGGCGAAGCCCAATTACCGCTGTAATGAATCTCGTAAAAATCTGTGTAGGTTAATTTGTAATCGTCAGGCACTAGCATCATCAACAAACTTAGCTAATGGTCGCAAATACTACTTCGAAAGGGACATGTCATCCGTAAAATTACAAAATTATAATGATATACATGTTGTAATGCCACGACAAATTTTGTTTCAATGAATTATTAACAGCAACTGTGTCCAACTCTTTGAACTTGACTCAGGTAAAAACGTATAAATTATAAAGAAGAGTGTTAGAAAACAGTTTTTTGAATGCTTCCATGAAAATATTTTATACTAGTGTATGAAAAAGGAATCGTTTCTATTTACAAAATACTTTTGGGGCATCCTGAAGGTGTAGTAACAAATAAAAGTGTTTGAAACATAACGGAAGTAAAAATTAAGCTGGGGCAGCATAATCTGTGTAGGAAGGAGCATGCAATCGGTAACGCCAAAACAAAACCACAGAAAGCAGCTGGACGTGAAATACCTGTAGGAAGAAGCAATGACATTTGCCAAAAAAAATATTCAAAATGTAAAAATCAACTATTTGTTGAAAGCTTGAAAGAAAAGAAATGTATAACAGGTAACAAAGGAGGAACTTACTATAAAAGGAAAGAATATGCTTGTAGACAACCCGGTAAATTGAGTAACGCAACTAAATTAATAAGAAGGGGATTAAGAAAAATTATTGCGAAATGTTAACTTAATAGTCAGGAGAAAATGGTAAATTTTAGAAGAAGAAAGAGAAGTTAATATAAATGAAACGTGTGCCAAAGATTTGGATTCTAAAATATGATTAAATGAAACGAAAAGACAAAGATAGGTAAATAATATTTGTATTCAATATTTTACTGAAAATTTAGCGAGGAAGGGTTGTTATCTGACTTGAGTTGGGCATCTTCCACTATAGAGTATTTAGATTTTATTCATTATGGTCATTGCTTTTTTAGTCCTCTGTTCTCCGTCTAGAGGAAGTAATTATAATATTATTGCTGTGGTGTAATTTGCAATCTTGAGATTTTAAGGCAGAGTTTTTGATTACATCGGTAATAAAAGAAATTTTAAGAACGTTATGAATGGTTTGGTTCCTGATGAATCATAGTGCATTGGTTAAGATTCTCAATCTTTTCGATCGCTAGGATTCCAATATTTTAATGTTTAAGGGTTTACAGAGAATCAATTTCAGCTTAAAAAAAAAGAAAGAAAAAGCTATTTAAAAATATATTATGTTTATATCTATATATTTCATGTATCTATCTACTTATATGTACTATGAATTATGACGTACATATAGAATGAAATTTTAGTATTTTTTGCATTACAGTACGGTATGGTATTGTTAGAATGGTAAAAGTTTGGCGAAAATTTCGAGAAATTATGTTTTATTGAAATAATACCAAAGTACTAGGTAGGTAAAACAAGTAGAGAAGAAGCGACTGAAGAGATCGACGCATTTTAAAGCTGACGATACATAAGACCCTAGTTTATATATCTTACGACTAAAGAGGAAGTTAGAAAAGATTTCCATCAAACATCAAATTAAAATAAATTGCTTGGAAAAACCTTCTTATAGAAAAACAAGCAAAAAATTACCTCGAAATCTCATCGCAAGCAATCTAAATAACGGAGACCAAGGCAATAAAAATGTGGGATGCATTAGAACAAGTTTGGCTGCAATCCGTACAACAAAAACAAACAAACAGTATAATGAACAAAATACTCATTTGAAGATCAAGAACTTTGAAACTTTCTATGCCGTCACAATTTAATCAAGAGGAAATTATGAGTAGTGGAGAGGCAAAATATAAAAATCAGAAGATATACACATTTGCGGTAAAGGTTGAGGAAGATTAAGAAATTTTAAACATTTAGAAGTGGACCTAAATCATTCCCACTGATTTTGAAGGCACATATATGCATGAGAAGAAAACCAATATTAACTCTCTTGACATATGTCCCCTTTGACCCACTGAATGGTTATACTGTGACTCTCTACAGAAGAATCTTCTAAGCAGTGGCGGCCGGTGGTTAAATTAGACGGGAGGCCAAACTTAGAAGTAAAAGTATCTAATAACAATTAATCTAGTAAACTTTATTTGATATTTGTTAATTTATGTTTTACAATCAGCCGTAGTAACTTTTGGGTACCACTATCAATCTGTTGACCTATAAAGGGAGCCTCGCCGGTAGTCTTACTCCCTAACAAAAATCTAAGAAATGATTCTTACACAAATTTTTTTTATTTCCGTAAAATTGAAAGATAAATGCAAAATTTATTTAATAATAAACAAAGTCCATTCGTCTTTTTCTTTGAGCTACAAAATGACTAATAACCAGATTATTAAAATCTCATGTGGACTTAATAACTTTACCTTCAATGTAACACGTAGGTATAGTGCGCAAAATTTACTTTGGCCCAAAGTATTTTGGAAAAACGTTTTTATTCTTTTTAAAGTTGTAAAGCAACATTCACCTTTAGCTATTGTAGTCGGGATTGTACAAATTATTCTTAACAAATTAATAGATTTATGGAAATCACTTGAAATGTTACTGGATAAAAGAAATTGAAGAATGTGGAGGGCTCCATTGGCTTGACTAAAATCTTCCTTTCTACATTTGGTTTCTGTTTTAATGAAAAAGAGTCTAAATTAAAAACTACAGTATTGAAAAATGCTCCGAAAAGTTTACAGCAAAATTTTTAAAAGAATTTGTCCTAAAATGTAAGGAGGCTTACAAATAATTATTAACAGAAAATCCATTTCTGATGTTTGTAGGTTCGAAATATTCGAGGAGTTGTTTCTTATATTTAAAAAAGTACAGACAACTCTGGAGTTAAAATTCCAATGAGTATTTGATTCCCGTGGCAGGTCTTTCGCAACTATATTATCAAGAATTTGTGTGCCTTGGGATGATTTAGAAAAGAATGTTGAAAAAGCAAAAGCAATTGCAGAAAATCATCTGAAGTTGTTTTCTTTGAGTGGCTGCGGCAAAGTTCGACAGCGTTTGGATTTAACAAGTTACTATAGGCTTGGGCAAAATGATTTGTGTCCCTATCCAACGTCTTTGCCAGCTTTCTTTTAACTAATCTGGAAGTATAATTGCATTGGAAAATAAGAATAGTAGACAAAGTTTTATGAAATCTGGCAAAGCACGGAGGGCAACGCCAAGCTAGCCCACAGCGTTCAGTTTGAAAGTGGGAAAATTAAAATAGAAGCAGGTAACATATAGAAGGTATATGAATACCTCTAATTTTTTGGGAGCCTTGGGAGGGCATTGTCCCTGTACCCTCTCTGTATCTTTCGCCACTTCTTCTAAGACAGATTGCACTACGACTACCAAAACTTTAGATGATGTCATTTAGTAAATTAGACGCGACAGAATCTTAAAATCTAAATTAAATAAACAAGAACGATAAAATATTATAACAAAAGATATCGTCATGTTTGGATCAAAATGATTTATTAAATTACAAGAAATCGATTGAACTTTGGATGATAATTGTATGATATTTGGGTTGCTTTTATTTACTTTCCTATAATTATTTTAGAACAGAGATTAACTAGACATGGTATCGAGGAAAAGATTTTGATTGAAATATGAATAGGGTGTTACAGAATATAGCTTCAGTTATGCTAATCAATGTTAGGTTTAAAAACGGTGCAAGGATTTCAACCTTTTGAACTTTAACGGTAATTTGAACCGTTTAAAAGCGATGAAAATCGTGAAATAAAGTTTTATGACCACCTGCTCCGCTCGACGTATTGGATTGCTTAAGACAAAGTGTTAAATTAAAATCTACATATGTCAATGCTTATACTTATAATCCGAAAGACAATGTTCAATACCTACGTACCAGCACTCACTGTAGAGGTATGAGCGGTGGTCTGTTTGAGGGTGCGGCCGGCCGGTCCCATCGATGCTATCTGTCTTCCGTCGGTCCTCCGCGGCCGGCCGCCTTACCTTGCACCCCTCAACGGTTCGCCCCTCAACGCACCGCGAGGCCCCACTAGCCGGACGGCGCGAGCCGCCGGAAAAAATCCAAAGCATTCACTAGACACGCACCTTGGGGCCGCACGTGTTATCATATCTCACCCTAACTCAGAAATGGATAGTCCTAGCTAACCGAGAGTACCACCTTGCGACGGCCGAGGACAAAAATGCCCGGAATTACCGTCATAAATCCGGAAATCGAAAGCAGAACGTTTCGGCAACAGAAGGAATTATCCCCGAAATTCCGCTTTCACACGAAAGTTGAGCACACTGAAATCCGGCGAATAAGAATGTTCTCTCGGCATCTGAGACTTAGAAGAATTTCAGGATTAGTTGCGTTCGATAACCCGCAACTCTGCTATTGCTGCATTTAATTTATTTAAGTTTTTAGAGTTTTTGTCATTGCCAGGCGAAAAGAAATGAGATAGTGTACGATGATAATGCTGTATAATAAATTCATAATGATATTATTTTTGCAGCTGCTGTAAAGCCCTCTTGTGAAAACCGATTACTTCAATAATTGATAGGGATATTATGACACTTACAATAGTAGATGTAACAGCTGTAAGGTGTAATTTTGGGTCTATTCACGAACAAATTCTAGTTTTTGCTTGCATAATTTTGCAACAAAAATAAAAAAATGGTTAGTAAGCTACCGTATAACAGGATAATAAAATGTCGGATTATGCTAATAGGGGATAATAAGGTAAGAAGAAGAATATTGTTTGAATATCATTTTAAATAAGAAATTGTTATCTTCCCCAGATGCCTCAACGACAATTTTATGGCTGTAATTTTTTAGATGCAGCATCGCCGCCATACCAGGTATTTCTCAAAAATCTAAACTTACACGGCGATTAAAGTTTAACATTTTTAATAATATTATTATCTATTATAAACGCTTGATTGACGGTATGCGATAGGCTTGTATACAATTAAAAAGCCGTGGCATCGTCTGCCCGGCGGTCACAGGGAAACCAGCCCGACCGGCCTTTGTTAACCTTCGTTATGGACCATAATAGAAAATTAGCTGTCGAAAAGCTATTATTGAATTATCAACATAAACCGCAAGGTATCCATGTCCAAACGTTTACTTGTTCATCGCCTTTATTACCGTGTAACTGCAATGATAACAATAATATCAATAATTCCTACCACTAACAGAGCAATTGAATTTTATTATTCGATGAATGGGTACGCGGGAAAACGCGCTTCATGCTGGTATTAACATCTCTTCTAATCGTTACTATCAACGGTTGATGCATGACCGAAAGCGTTGATATTTATAAACCACCATGCATCCTGGCTCTTTACTTCGGTGATTATTCTTATTTCAGTGATATGCACCTTGGACGTAAATAATGGACGACTAGGAAGGCGTGCATGGGCCGATCTCGTTAATTAATTACGGCAAGGATGAAGGTTTGCAGACACGCTCTCCGGCGACGTCTGAGAATGCAACACGTCGACATTTCTATTACAAGGGAATTTCATAAAGTGCCGGCCTCCCGAAGGCCAACCACGCGAAAATTCAACATCTTCATGTGTCGTTCATGATTTTTAACATTTCTAAACCCACCTATTCGTTCAATATGAAACAATTAATTTTTCTGATCCGACATTTTGCATGCATTTGTCAGATGAAATAAATTTCACCTAAATAATACGTGAAATATTAAAAAAATAATGAAAAGTATGCAATATTAATAGCTAAAGCTCAATTTACAAAGTTGATTTGAACATTAAAGTTTTGAGAAAATTGACTTGTCTTGTTAATATTCTTTATTCTGATCAACATGGTTTCTGGAACGGACATGCTGGTCAGTGTGAAGCACATGTCGCTTTATTTTACATAATTGAGAGCGTTTTCAGCTGAAACTAGCTGATAAATTGAGAACGTTGAGTAAGTGAAGTTATCTTTGCTTATTATATCACTATTAAGTATTGCATCCTGCTAAGAGAATTTTCTAATTTGCTTGTTGTAGGTGTCTTTTGTTGTGATAATTCAGTCATGTTAAATAAATTACAGCGGAAAATCTTACAATTCGGCAAAACTATTGACATAGGAAACGCATCAAATAAAATTGTGATTCCATCCAAATTGAGATTATTAATGAATTTCCTTAATATATGCATGAATCAATAATTGTTTGTGGTTGTGGTTGTATGAGTGTGAGTTTCGGGTCAATAACAAATAAAACAGAAAATTTAAAGTTATAGAGCTGAAATTTTATTTAATTCTGTTTTTTTTTCATCTCAGTTGTTTTAACAAGTAAGTTGCGTTCTTAAATATAAAATATAGATAAAATAAAATTTCTCCAAGAATGAAAATTCTTAGGTTGCATTTTGCAAAAATTCTACATTTGCATTTAAGTGAATTTAAGTCTGTCTTGATTTCTATACACAAATTAAGTTCTAATTTAACGGTAAGGAATATAAGGAGCTTTGTTGTATTTTGAATCCGTGACATGATTTTCTAAACGTGAGAACGGAGATACTGGATAATATTTTGAAGGCATTATTCAGAATTCAAAGATTTAAAAAATAATTTGTGTTGTCATAATTAACAGACCTCCATCTATACGAGCGTCATTTACTCCAGATTTAGATTCACTGCCATTTGAGCATATCCTCCTAGAAGATATTAAGTCAAACACATTATCATTTCAAGTGCAATGAAAGGGAAAATTACAATGCAAAAAAATAGGGACGAGGATAGGGCACTTTCCTATAACTAAAAAAGTCCATTGTAAATAGCTATAATATTAAGTGATTTTAAAAAACTATTTGTCATATTAAAGCCTTTATCGTTTACAATCCGGATAACTACGTTACATGTCGGCAGTTTTTGAAGAAATATCTCGGTTCTGACCTTCTTACAAATGCTGATCATCCACCCTGCATTTTTGCATCTGCAATCTTTAAATTCCATTATTATCAATCACCTAGTTCGCCTAGCAGTGAGTGGTTCCGCGAGTCCTGGAGCCGTTTACTTAAGTCCTAATTGCAGAATGCAATCTCATCAACGGTTGCATGACCATTTGGTATTAGCATGGATAAGGTTTTGCAATTGCTTGAAATTCAAGGAGCCCCCGGCACAATGCATTTACTCCTCAACATGTGTAATATAAATAAACTAAGATAATTTATTCATAATATGGCATACATCGAGTATCTCGTCCAGTCAACCAGCAACATTTAAAAAGCCTTCCACATAAATTCCCCGGAATTAAACGGATTGTATAAATCGGATTCTGCTATTTAACATCGATGGCCCTCAGCTTTGTTTTATTTTTAAGGCGAGCTAACGCCCAGTCAAGGACCTCCTGTCACTGATCTCAGATTCTGTCAACCCGCCGAAGACTTCCCAAATTTATTCAGCATCCTGGCCGCTATGCGTGAGATTAAGGACGTTACGTCCAACCACATAAGGCAGCTGGAATTTCAATGTGACAACTCTTTTTGGAGACAATTTTGCAAAAACGCGTTGTTGCAAAATTGGAAAAATTTCGATAATAAATTTTTTTATCTGGATTTTTTTTTAACTCGAGTTTTAGAAATAATTTTAATAAATTTGAAACAAATTTAATTTTAGTTCAAATTATTAACATGTACTACCTTGGGTATGCAAGGTGTTTTTGGGTTTTCCAGTTGGTCTCCCCGGTCGAAAGAAGGTGAGGTCGAATCTTGTTGCCGTCGCCGGAAACGCCGTCAGTGTCGAGGAATTAATCTAAGATTAATTGTTGACCATTTCGGAGAGTCATAGTTACACGCGGATTATTAATTCTTTTAAAGGAATTATCGGCGATCTGAAATTAATTTAATTTTTACACACTCATTGCCGCGACTGGTGATGAAAACTAATGAGGTAATTAGCACTGGCATTGTGCGATCCTGACTGAAAATTTAAAAAATCTAATTAAGTCCTTTATCTCCGGTTCCGTTATGAATACTCTGGTTGGGACAATGGGATAAACCGCCTCGCTAGCCTTCATGGACACAGTTGACGTTTATTGTGTGCTAGTTTCTTTTGTAACTGGTGGTTGTTTTATGCATTAATAAAGGTTGGATCTCTGATGTATTTATGTAGTGGATGAAATTAATCGAATGGCATTTGCACTCTGCTGTGGGTCGCTGCATCAAATGCCAGCTACTGGAGAGGCGCTATTCACGAGAGAACTGTGGGCGGCCGTACGCGTGATTCGGCACATCGTTCTTCTTCATCGAGATCTTCTTTGATCTTCACGGAAGCCTTTCGGCTCTGATCCATTGTGGTGCTTCGTCTTCGGCAATAGTGTCGGATGAAATCAATTTAGCATTGGCAACACACGAAGCCATGTTTATCAACTCTACTTGACTTCAGCATCAACAAAATAACAAGTAATAAGTGCATAACGAATTGTCAAAGGACACCTATTAGAACAGAAAAACTAGCATAAGTGGAGCGTAAACTAATTTACTGCTATATGATTCATAACTAATCAATAAGGATATTGAGGATCTTTATTTTTTCTAATTAAAATTTTCGAGTGCTCTACTAACTCCGGCAAACTGTGTTTTAATTTAAACTCACTAAAGAGGCTTTAATCATTGATTCGGGAAAAACTGTAGCATTTTTGGAACTATGGTCAATTTTTACTGATATCTGAAGTTTCTAAACATTGGTGACTATTTCGAGCCAATATTATCCCTAAATTTGTAGATTTTTACAGTTTTATTTTAATTTCAGCAGATTTTAAAACTACCTAAAAGTCCAATAATGTAGTGAAATTACATTTAAGATACTTACAGAAATTAAGATTTTTTAAACTTCTTCAAAATTTTCTAATTTAAAGATTTTGTAAATTAAAAAAACTTAAGGCGGTCACTAGATTAGCAAATTATAATTAGATTTCTGGTAGTAAAATGATAATGATTTTAGAGTTTTTACAAATTTGTATGCATTTTTAATGCTCCGTTATAAAATTCTGGAGGTCCAATACAACTTTGCTCATCTAGTAACGATCAGAAAATAATTTTTAAATATTTAAAGAAAATTTTTTTTAAGGTGGTAAACAATTTTGTAAAAATCTAGTTCAAACTTGAAAAATTCTAATTTTCCATGTCTTAATGTTACGTGTTTTTTAAATAATTTACAAGTTATTTCAAGATACATTGTTACAATCTCAATTGTAATTTTGAGGGTTTTCTTGAAGTTAATAAAGCAATCTATCAAAAATCATAAATTTAAATAAAGTTATATGAAGGTTTAATACATCAATATTTTAGCTTGTATTGCCTTTAGAAAGACGGTAGGATATCTCTAAGCTATTTAAAAATGCAGATCTAAAAAAATCATTGTCATATTAAAATGCAAAGTGGTAATAGTAAAAATTGACCATTTATCCACTTCAAAGGCTTAGACCCATAAGTCAACTAACCCCGGTCTCCCCACTTTAATAATGATAAAAAAAATAGTTAAAGAAATCAAGAAAAATCACTACAACTAACAACAAAATTAAAATCAACGTTATTATCTTGAATACATGTTAAAACTTAATTATTATACAAGGATGCCGGTTTTAGTTAACTGTTTGCTATTTATAGCAGTATATTAAAAATAAATATCAAAGGTTACAACCAAAAATTTCCCTTTTCAATAATTTGTTTAACCTGAAAGTTCTTTAAGGTGGTACTCAAAATCCAAATTTTTGTATTTTTCAATAAACTATTTTTCTTTGGACTAATATAATGATTATAAGTGTAGTAATTTTTCATTTTTTATTCAAACACGAAGGTATTTGTTGGCAAGTAGCATTTTTAAAAAAGAACATCTCGTAGCAATTGATCAATATCTAATTTTGTTTAGAATTCTGTTAACCAGAAGTTCTTTTGCCAAAAATTAAATAGCATTCAACACTTTTGACTATAAATAAATACATTGAATAGAATAGGTAACAGGTTAAATGGTTTTTATGCATTTAAAGTGGCTATATTAAGGAAGGATTAATACACGGTCGAATTTATCAAAGCAACCAGTTAAATTATGAGAAGCGGCTGATGAAAGCTAATCCTGGTTTAAATATGATCAGTCTTAACACTTTAAATAAATTAATGAGTATAAATGTAAATTACAGCTGTTTCATCGTATGTTATTTATTCTCGTAGGGTTAATCGTAAATTTGTTTTGAAAACTGTGTTGTTAATAATCAATTTATAAAACGCAGCATGTTACCCGAATCGAAATCATTTACCCAAAATGGCGCCTCGGTAAGATTATATTTATTTTGGCGTTGCAAATAGTAATTTTTGAAAAAAGATGATGAAGAGGGTTGTAATTATCTAGCCTAAAATAGATATCGCCTTGAGATATTTTTTTTCTAATCTCTTTGTGTATATCGCAGGTCCAAATCAACGGACGTTTAGCAGGTGAACGTGTTTGGGTATGGCTGTCAGTCAGATGGACGCTTTAAGTTTCAGTCACACTCTATTACCCGCTTGTCTCTCGTTTTCTATAAAGGACAACAAACGATAATTGATGAAGTGGTTTATAATGGGAAGATAAACAACATCGTTTCTCTGTATGGTATTATTTTCCAATCAGCGTCGCGTCACAGAAGTAGCAATTAAGATTTTATTTTTTAATTGCAGCTTTTAAGCTCGAAATTTAACAGCGTTGATAACGCCATGAGTATAATTAAAAATTAATAAATTTGTCCCGACGTAAAAGCTTCGATAAGTTTTATTGTCCAGACGAAATTTCGCCATGTAAAAGCCAATGACTCTGTTCGGCGACATCTCAATTAATTTAACTCGCCCGTTACTATTAGGATTTGCATAAAATTTAATAACATCAAGTAAACCGGAGCGATTGCTCTAATCCTGACGATAACTAACCAGATTTGCCGCAATTCAATCACCTAACAAGCACATTTACTTGAAAAACGAAATTATTACAGGCTTAAATTTGACAAGGTTGGAACGGCCTCCATTTTAATGATACACATATTATATAAATCTACTTTTACCGTTAATGACGTTGATGTAGCTGTTTGGATAAGAATTTAATTCCATAGGTTTAAATTCAAATTATACAAGCTCCGAGCTTATATGCATTCATCAGTTCGACCATATGGTCGTATTCCTGCCCAAAAGTCGATTGAATAAATTATAGCACAAGAAAACGGCCGGGTCGGTTCGACGAACACCGCTAA
The DNA here is from genome assembly GCA_905333025.2 of Pyrochroa serraticornis. Lineage (NCBI taxonomy): Eukaryota > Metazoa > Arthropoda > Insecta > Coleoptera > Pyrochroidae > Pyrochroa > Pyrochroa serraticornis. Next base: position 41,789,240 of record HG995152.1, read on the forward strand.
AACATGGACGCCATTCGCGATTTTTTTCGTTCCTAACAATGCCCATTAGATATTCATGTTTAAATGCGTTATATTTCCGGTGGGTTTGTTTTATTCTGAATGTTGTTTGCGTGGGCTAACCTGAAGCTTGTGCCGAGCACGGGCCGTAATAAGACCAACGGCGCAGGTCCGGTTCAAAACGGCTTAAACCAATCCATCAACACCTCAGCTAAACAAGAATTTTATAAAAATATCTAAACAATCTTCACATCATATTTCTAAGCATTTGATTAAAGACGATTGTTGTCTTCAACACAATGATTTAATTAACCAACTCCTTATTAACTTGCGACGAGATAAGGTTAAAAAATTAACCAGAGCAAACGGCAATAAAAAGTAAACAATTTCCGTGATTTAAGCCTGACTCTAAGTGCGGCTCTGTATAAACGTTGTGTGATTGGAACTCCTGTGGAGTACCTTTACTCATAACGTTCGATCATAACGAATAAAAAGATTCAATTTCATTATAACCGGTAGTTCCATATAAGCCATAAATTAACGTTTTACGAGTAATTTTATTTATTTATTTTTAAAGCGTTTTCATCATTGTTTCTTGTGGATTATAAATGGTCGTTCAATAACATCAATGCCAATGAGATTATGAAATCAATATATGTATATAATTTTTAATTGCGCATGAAATAGAAGGACCGTTATAGGTACAATGACTCCTGGTTTACATTCATTTCATTTATTCCATATAATAAAAAGGTTACAAGTGACAACAATAATAAATGCAGCAACAAAGGATGAGGCAAAGATTTCTAGTTCAGATTTGAGACGCACGTTAATATCAGTAAGAAAAATGTAAAATGTTGAAGTTCATTAAAATCAACGTAGGTGTAATATTGTCATTCTCATACCTATTTGCTATAGAAAGAAAAATTGGCTGTATTTCTCTCAACAACATTTTGGGCCTAATTTTTAATTAAAACGATCAATTTGGGACTAACAAATTCAGTTAAAAGTTGAAATTTTTTGTTGATCTCAATGAACTTTTCATAAAAAAAACATTTGACCACTAATGACGTGAAGAGCAAATTCTTAAGAAAACCGATGTCATGCCATAAATATCTGCATTTCAAGAGATGTTTTTCAGCGTTATCGTGTCTCCTTTCAGCTAGAAATCTCTATGAACGAAATGTTATTGAATTTACATAATAGCCGACGCGACACCTCATAATTGTTCGATTCAATAACGCCACGAAAAAAAGACGATGATACAAAGGTCAATGATATAGAATGCACCCTCATTGTTTCATATTAGGCATGGGAAAGCGTCCTTATAAATAATTATAGGTTATTATGGGCTGTAGAGATTTTTAAACTTTATATCTGATATCATATTTTATTCTGGACCACCAACATTGATTTGACGTACCTAACAAAACCCATCACAGATTTCGCCTTCTCCAACATTTTCGCATCACCACCCACAAAATGACTTAAATAAATTTTAACCAAGTTGGAGTAAATAAATGTAAAATTAATGATTACCTACGAAATATTCGTCAAATTAGATGAAATTTGATCGGACTATTAATTTATCTAAAATAAAAATAGGAAGCCGGTGCTTATAAGAAATTTAGATTTATCTTCAGGTGGTTCGGCCAAACAAGCGAGGTGGAACATAAAACCCACGCAAGTTTCTTTCTTCGGCTACCGCAATGTTTTAACTATCATCGTACATCATAATCTCAAGCAGAGATTCATATTGGATACCGTTTAATATGCCCACCGGTATTACCTTTAAACACTTTTAGTACTTTGGCTTCTTTTGAGACGATTCACGAGCTGAGGTCCGGTTCTTTTAATTGAGCAATTGCTTCCATAATTGAATCGGCGCAAATGCGAATGAAGAAAAACAACGTTAACTCTTCCGTACAAGAAAAAACAACCCGATACTCCGGTATAATAAAACCGAACTTTCGCTCGTAGATAATAAACTGAAATGCAGAAGTAAACATATTTATTACCGCGGTCCCTTGTAAATAGCCATTTTCCTTACCATAAAAGACTCAGCTCGCGCTACAACATTTTAGGCGCCAGAGCTATCTTCATCATAAAAATCAACGTAGATATATTAAATCTCGGCTTAAACGGCATAAATATTTAAATTTCGACAGTCGAATTACCTGGAACGCCTCAGGTGATTGCCCTTTGCTTATTTCACAATACCTATAAATAATGTGGTTTTTATCAATAGCGTAAAAGCACATTCTAAGTAATCAATTGCAAGAACCAAAAGTACAATTGTAAAAATAGCACAGCGATAAGAAATGTTTTTATGGGAGCCACTCCTCGAAACGACCAAGCTTGCCCCGGTTCTATGATTTACAACCTGGCCCTTGCGGTCACAGTATGCCCGTGTAGAAATTAAAGACAGAGAATTATGCCTAAGAGTGCTAATTCTTTATTCTACTTTAAATAACCGTTTTACATTCATATTAGTGTAAACTGTACACCATAATTCAGCCATGACAAGGTGGCTTTCCTTTCTATTCTTCTGAATTTCTGCTGTGTATGTCCAATAAAGTGATTTTAATAATAATAAACAAATTCAGGTATTGTCTGCCGAACAAAAAGTTGCCTGAATAAATAATATAAGCCAAGAAGACTAGTCGTAAGTGTTTATTTAACAGCTTCAGAAAGAAACTGCAGTAAAATGACAATAATCACAATTTGTATGGTCATTTCAAGTTCTCTCCAAACATGTCACTAATTCCTAATCAATAATTTTAATTTTGTGGAATAACTTAATTGTTCACTTATTTATTTTCAGTGATAATGAATGTTACCAAGCCGCCTAATTTGCGGATTCTTAGGGTGGGAGTGTGGTCTTCAAAGTACCCTCAATGGTTTGTTTTTTAAGAAACGCGTGTAACTATCGTGAAAGTTTACAAACTAAAATGGTGACTAATTAGTGTTAAATTAAAAGATCATTTGTTGAATGACTCATGTATCGAAAAGTTCTGCACCCATGTTATGGTGGGTGTAGTCAGCACAACAAGCAATATTTTTCGCCACAAAAAACAACGTAGGTTACCGAACAGTTACCCCCCGGCATGTTGAATTATCTATATGCCTTTTAAAGGGGCTATTATAAACTCCGCGCATTAAAACCTTATTCACTCTTTGGTTAATGTTGTAACACGTATTTTATAAATTTTACTCAATTATAATTTTAAAGCTTTTATATTGGGCATTGTTTCTAGTTTTTCCCGCAAAAATGCGGGACCAGTCTTCAAGCAAAAAGTGGTTATTGCTAACTTGAGTAAACTGAGATTTCAGGTCAAACAACTTTTTATATGGGACATCATAAATTTTCATACGTCGGTAATAGGTAAGGAGTTCTAAAGAAATTCAATAAAGGCTATTTGCATAATTTTGTATTTTTTAATTTGGTCATATTTCAAAATTATTTGCATATAACTTATTTACAACTTTCTAGAATTAAAAACCTTATTAAATTTTAGCGAAAATTGAAAACTCTACCTAAAATCTTGATTTGGGGAAATGCGAGTTGGAAAGGATTAAATATGGCGTATTGCAGTACAAATATCCAATAAAACAATAATATAATATAAATGACATTATAAGACAAAAATACAATCGAATTATTTTAATTGGTCTAACATGCTCTTATTTATTTAAAGAATTTGAAGGCTGTTTACGAGAATTTTTTAATTATGTTTGTTAACATTTATATCTTAAGAAAAACTCGTTGCTGCTTTGTAAACAACTCAATTGTTGTAAAAAATTAGTTTCTATTTGCTACAAAATATATTGAACTCGGAGGTTTTACAATTGTACAAGTCAGAATAACATTGAAAACCAGTTCAGTTTACTAAACTGATTTAGGAAAAATCAAAAGAAAATAAAAATCTTCATAAAATTACTGGAAAACCCGAAAGATTTTTTTCAAAATACTATTTATTTTAACAGATTTTTCAAGAAACTGTTATCTAAAAAAATAACCATTGAAACGAATACACTATTGAAATACTACTCTTAAGTTTTAATTCTTTAATCAAAACAATTCGGATTCTTCGTAATAGTTCTTCAGGACGAAAAAATACTATTTGCAAGTGGATAAATATATGTAAAAAAATAACTCTAATCACTTTCTTACATCATCTCTGATATCTTCAATCCTGCAACAGTTGTTCTCCTCAAAAAATCTTTAATCAGGATATTTGAAGATTCTCGCAGAAGCTTAATAAAATTATGTAGTTTAATGAAATTGTCGGGAAATTGAAATTAGAAAAATTAGTTACCCCAAAAAATTATGCGTCCAAAACGAAGTTATCAAATGTTTATTACAACGTTCAGTCTATATAATTATACTTAATTATCTGTTACGCAATTGTTGATGTCCAAATTGTGTCACTAATACAGCTTTAAGAGTTTGAAGATTGTCAGTCGTTGCCGCAAAAATCATTTGGTGTATTACCCAATTTTTAAATCATTTACATTTGGTTGCTTTTCTATTTCATTCCATTAATTAAGAGATGACGGTGATTTTTCAGAAAATATTTTGAGTACTCTACTTTTGTATCAGATACTTTTATATTTCAGTTTAAAATTTCCCCACTTTGAATTTAATATTGCCAATTAAGTTCTGTGATAGGGAAATATTGTGTAGCTAAAGACTTGCGTAGGCATGTCCACAATGTTGCTTTTATTGTTCACCAAAGTATGCTCTCGCTAATGAAGGTTGTTCTTCTAAACACAGGACTGCATGATCACAAAAACAGCATGGCGGTACATTACCTCTATCATTATTCCGTTTGTGGAAAACAAACGATAATTGACTGCGAAACAAATACTTGGGTTGGAGGGCAAATTGCCCATCTAGCTAATTTGAAAAAATTGCTAATTCATTCAAATTAACGTTGCGAGCTCCTCTGCTGGCTGTCGACGTGTGCACTTAAGTCGTCTATTTTATCTCCTGGATTGCAGTGTCCAAATCGCCCCGTATTAAATTACTGATGATAGAATCAAATTATTTCGGCCATTTCTGGTGGACAGTTCAAATAAATATTATTTAAATTGGCCGTTGTTACTCCATATACGGCTTCTAACCCGTAAATTATGGATATTTATGGTAAACATATGGAAAAGAACGATAATAAGAAGATTCAGATAATTTGTTCGATTCGTACCGAAACGAAAATCAATTAATTTATTGCGTCATTATACTTTCTAATGATGACAATCAATTATGCTATTGCCACTTGCGAATTCGGCGATTCGTTTTACAGTTAGCAACTGGTATTTAAGTCGATAAATAATAAAATAAATTATAATAATGCCTGTAGAGTGATTATTAGAGATAATAAGGAACGAGCACGCTGAATCATGGCCGGGAGCCCGATTGGTAGCCAAACACAACTGGCCTTTGTTGGACTCGATATGTTATTAAATAGTCAAATTAACATAAATTTCTAGATGGCCATCTACGATGCTACAAATTGTTTTTGGATGTGATGGGCTACTAAGCTGGGCAGCATCGACATCAAATTTATTTATCCCGAGAGTTAAGCTGATTAAATCTTGCATAACAAAGCGACCGTTCCGTTTATGCATAGCAGAGATCCATCACTCGGGTTTCAGGTTCCATCAAGAACTTTTTCGTACAAGTTCGATAGCTAAGAAGTGTCGCCAGCATAACGTCTCCATTGTGGAGAAGAGGTCGACAATATTTATCATGTTCTCCAAAAGTAATTGTAATATTTCCTGACAACTTAAAAAAGTAGGTGTTGTGAAGAGTGTAAGTTGATCGACAAGTCTGTCAAGCATGTCATGTTCGTTACCAGCGGAGATGGATGCACGCGTGCCCGAGAGTTATTCCCATTGACATAATTCACCTACATTACAGCCTTCTGAACACACCGCTTGAATTCTTCACCGACGTTAAGGTTAAATGGATTTTATATTAATTTCCGATGACGCTTGAATGCAACTTGATTGACTTGTTACCGCGGAATAACTCAGGTTTTTACCTGCGGTCCCTTGCTGCTTTCACGTCATGCATTATTGAAGTACTTTGTCAAATTTAACGCTGCATCATGGCCACGCTAAAATTTTAATCGAGTTTTGTTCAGAAAAAAAAGAAAATGGTTTTACTCTATTTTCCCACTATTTTCCTCTTTTATCACTTAATGACCCAAACCTAAACAGGGTAAGCTGTGTACATTGTAGCAGGAAGCAAGCCAATATTTTTCTCTGCAATCCACTTAGTAAGCGTTAGTCTTTAGACGCTCGTTTCACGCATCATGCAACTGAACTTGACGACAAAGCGTTCTAATTTCAGTAAGAATCTACGTTCCACCGCCAAGTACTGTTGTAACCTATGCAAAACCCATCAATCACTAACCAAGAAGATTAAATGTGTCCACAACCACTTCCTGCTGGTCTACTAAACGGGTGAACGGCAGGACGTTATTGTAAGAGAACCAGTTCGCATCGTCGGTCGGCACTCATTAAAACATAAGATCATACAAATGCTATTGATTCGAGTCTCGGTAAGCACAATACGTTGTCTTGAACTAAACTTCATCAGCCGACAACCGTTAAGTATCCATTAATTTGTAATTAGCATTCTAATAGTGAACTGCAGGAAATATTTTAAATGTTAACTCGATTTGCACAACATTCCTTTATCACTCTTCGAGATAACCCGAAATCTTGCAAAAAGAGAGCATCTGCAATTGTCACCTGCTTGCTATTGAACACATCTGTATAACTTGGGAGCATTTACATTCATGTTATTGTTACAAAGATAATGATGTAAAAGTCTTACAGCAGAGGATAATTAGTTATGCTTGGCATAAGGTGCTAATTGAATTAATTAAGACAATTTTCTTAAAAAAGCTCAAGTGAATATTTAATGAAAGATCATTCTCTAAGATTTAATCCTTACCGTAAACATGTTTGTCCTTTTGATAACTGCATCTTCAACCAGTGAGTCTGAGTCAAATAAAGGCAGATGACTCAAAGAGATTACTAGATATTTCAGAATTATCTTATATTACTAATTATTGATTATGTAATAGCCATATAGGGTTACTTACTCTAAGCAGTGGCTGTTTAGGCAATTTATGTAAGATTAGATAAGTATTCCCCATACTTATCATAATGATCGAAGGAAGAACAATCAGAACAATCAGGATAAAATTACAAGAGCAACTTCGCTAGTACTCCGGCAATGATATTGGGGGAGGTAAAGAAGTAGTGTAGATAAAGAACAATATTCCGAGTTAGTGACTGCTAATACTTATAAGGAAATTAAGGAAAAACAAAAATATCGCTAAAGGAGTAAGTATTTTTCAAAGATGAATGACAAATGTGAGAGTAATTATGAAACGGTGTAAATTATAACATGTACACTGCATAAATAAAAGATGATAAATAGCAGGAGAAAGAAAAAAAATATATGTCAGGCGTATTGTGAGAGTTCAAACGTTCGAAAGTTACACTCACTCAGATTAGTTGGGGGCAACTGACAAGTTCACTTTATTTTAATGTTCAATACTTGTTAGGATTTCAGTTATGGATATTTTCTATCTACACTAAATGGAGATTTATTTGAGTATTAAGAATAAAAAATGTTTTTAAATTTTTTAGAAAACAATATTGTTGCTTCTAGAATGACGTTGAAAAATAACAGTTAAAATGTGGTAAAATGGAGTGGTTACTAGTAATTAGCAAGAAAACTATACCTAAATAAAAGATGATAAGGGAGAGGAGAAGGAAAAAAAATATGTAGGTTTGGCGTATTGTGAGAGTTCAAACATTCGAAAGTTACATTTACCCAGGTTAGTTGGAGACTTCGTATTAAAAAATACTGACAACTTCACTTTGTTTTAATTTTATCATCAGTTAAGATTTCAGCTATGGGCAGTTTTTACCTACACTACAGATACATTTATTTGAATATTGAGAAAGAAAATGGTTCTAAAAAATCTTGGGGAACAAAATTGTTGTCTTTAGAGAAACAATCGTTAATACTTTATGTGAAACGCTTAAACTCGCAATAATTCTCTGAATCACAAGGTGTGCCACCTAAATTTCTCTTGATATATTTTTTTGGTTTTCAAACTTATATTTATTATTTCATTATTTAGTAATATTATCTTTAGATACTTTTAGTAGCGACGTTATGAAACGATATGTGGTAAAAATACTTTAGTGATTGACTTTTATTTATTTTTAAAACTTTTTGTTATCACTATCAACTTCTACTTTTCTTATTAATTGGTTTGATAAAAAATTAGTGGTTCTTAATTAACATTAAACAAAACCTTATGTTATAAAAAAATAGAAATGACAAACTTTGGTGCTTCTCAAAGAACTTTTCTACAACTTCTTTCTACATTGCTACCCATTATTGTTTTTTTTTTCATTTACTTTTCCATTTTCTTTAAGAAAAATTTAATCTAGCAAAAACGCTAAAAACCATATCAAAATTAAATATATAGGGGTCAATGAACTTGTCTAATTGGTATTAACTCTGATTTTCATAAAATTATTATAGAGTATAAACATTTCTTCATATAGAAAGATAGTACCTTTACCGCTCTACCATTTACCTTCATATTTTGTCGACACTAAATAAAAAACTTAGTCGAGTACTAAATTGCTGTTACAGAATAAATCTCTGGCACTAATTTATCATTTTGATAATACAACTTGTAAATCACAGTTCATTCTTTTATATTTGTTTTTGTTTCTCTCAAAACACATAAAAATCCAAATAAAATTATATGTGCTATCTCTATATTTTTAATAAGTATCTAGTTTTTCCCTTCTTTTATTTAAATTTTCATTATAATGCTAATTAGTAACTAGTTTGTTTATTATTTAATGGTTTTATTGTTTTTTATTGTTGCTGTTGTCTAGTAGGATATATTTTGCTGTATATGTTCTCAAGCTTTGTTATGCCATCTTAAAGAAAACTTATAACATGTACTTAATTCTAAAGTCTTTCTAAAGCGTTCTAGTATTCATCTATAAGAAAACCTTAGCGAAGGAGCAAAAATTTTATGTGTGTGCTAAAATCTTAGAGCAGTTTATTCAACCGTTTGCAAAAATATTTGTGTTTTATTTTTATAATTTTCAAGATTCTAGATGTCAGAAGTTTAATTTTAAATATTGTTTGAGGTCTTTGTGATCATAGCATCATCATCTGGTTATCTGGTCATTGATAAAGATTAAAAAGTGATGCTCCCCCAAAGAAACTCCCTGATACCGTTGAGGATAAATCACGCAACGTTTTGTCTCAATTGCGATAAGATCGTCTTCATGCTCCTTACACGTCATGATCCCACCTAATTATCGGGCGTGAGGCGATTTGGCGACATAATTCAACGCCGTAACACACCAGAGCCGACGCTTATCGACATCTCCGATATTATCAGAAGGGGTTGTTGTATATGAGACACTTAATTGCCTTAATTAAATACCAAAAAGGTCGAACTCACAGCGCGGCGATCACTTATCTGGTACATTTATCGCAGATCGCATCTTCCTAGGGACTGGTTTGATGTAATCGCCTGCCAGAGTGCACGACACATAGCTCGCCCCGGGATTAATTAATTACTGCCCAATATTGTATAACCTGTTTGGGATTATCTATGTCTTATGATATCGGGCCATTTACGGAGTACGTTTATAGTGGCCATTTTTCTGAGCTACAACAGGATGCCGAATTTACATTTAAATATGTCTTTTAAGGTTACTTTACATGCGGACGTTTTTTACGACTAGACGGCGTTATCGCTAAATGAGGTGATAATTATAACGCGACAAGATTGCAGCGTTATGAGGCTAAATTTGCTGGTTTATTGAGACAAGTTTTTCTGGCGGAGTCGCTGACTGTCCACCTCGGGCGCGTCCATTCCAGAATTAATTTTCCTGGGCAAAAGTAAACAAACGTGTTAATTAAACACGTGCGTAGTAAATAAAATTATTATCTAAATTATAAAAGCATTTTTATCAATGAGACTGCGACTAAGCAATTTGCCTGAATACGTAATTGGTTAATCCTTGAAGGACGCCACTCATTGCCGAAGCGCACTGTCCATTTCCTAACATAAGGTTTTTACAATAGCAACTCTTGACCTCGTCCTGCAGTTCTTTAAATGAGATCAAAAAATTTAAAGCTAATAATCCAATCTGTGCAATTGCTTAACTGTACTCTACATTAAGGACAAAAAAGATTAAAGTTAATAATTATGAGAATTAAGGTTAAAGAAAGGAATGTAAATGATTAACGTTACATGTACCTAACACAGTTCTATTTGCCATGTGGTGCTTCATTTATAGAATAAAACACTATGCAAGAATGAATACAATTTATATTAATTGTGTATCAATATTATTGAATTTCAAACCAAAGTTTTCTAAAACTAATCGCAAGATCCAATGAAATATCTTTCTCGTTTAATAAACAATTTCATTCATATGTCAACTGAAAAGACAATCTAGACTCCTAATAGAATTCTGACAAGTTCTCTTCCTTCTCTTTTGCGTCAGTTATTTGCTTTTTTTATAAATTTTCTTCCTTTATTGTTCATTGTTTTCCTATTACCTTCCATCTTTCTTATCTGCACGTACTCTTTTATCATGTGGTTCATCCTTTCCAAGGCCTTTCCACATAATTTGCACATTTTTATGCCCTTTCTTGATTCAATATCAATTCTCTAACACTTTCTTTACAACAATTAACTGTTGGAGCTTGCAATTATTACTTGTGCCTCTTTGTGTCTTTTGTTGTACATAGTTTTCTTAATTTTATTTTTCTTTTTTGCCTTGCATATTTGTATTTCGTTCTATCAACTCTTCTCTCATTTCTTTTCCATGGACTTTTATCCTCACTACTTCTCCTACTGCATATCTAGTTCCCTTTTTTTCTTACTCTTTTGACAAGCAATAAGCCCAAAGGCAATTGCTACTATTATTACAACAAATTACTTATGGAGACTGATCTAAGCTAGTCTAGTAGACCCCTTATGCTTTCTTGCTTCAAGTGTCTGTTCAAAAACTTTGTCTAATATTTTGGGATGAACTGACACTTTATCAAGATGGTTAGCACTGACTTAGATAATCACTCGGTTTGTTATAGGGTGCAATGACAATAGATCTATGAATTTCTTCCAAAATGTTTACAGGAATTAATGTTAATGTTTCAGGTGGTAGCCAAAATTCCACACTTTTCAGCACTTTTGTAAATTTTCGCATTATAAATTAATTAGAAAATAAAATCTGTATAAATAATTCTAAACAGTTCTAATTCTTTTCCTCAACAAATTCCTCCAAAAATTATCCTTGTGAATCAAAAAACAAATTTGACGAAAACCGATAAAAGGTAAGGACATGGCAAAAACTAAGAAGGCATATTGGTAAGTTGCTACTTAAAAATCTAACAATTATATCAGTATTAACAAGTAAACTTTTTTTTATTGTGGAGTTAGAAAGGTTAAACACAATTTTCAAAACTTGAAGAAACTGATATATTTCAAATGTTTTATAAAATAATATATATCTAACTCAACAACTCAACTAATAAAAAATGTATATCTTTGTCAAAAATTAAAGAAATTAATACTATTGATTAAAAGAGACCTAAAAACCGTTTTATATAACTTTTTCAGAGGCAGTTGGTTTTGTGTATAAAAGAATTTTGCTAAACCATTCATGTGTGTTATTTGGAATTAGGTGAAAAATGTGTCTAATAAGTCCTTAAATACTTAAACTTTTGCTTGTAAAAAGTAAAAGTGGCTTCTCAATCTACTTGCGCTCTAGTAAAAAGAAAATTGGAAACGTCCTCGTTTTTTGCGTTTGCAGAAGGTCAAGAAGAAATTTATTAAAGTAGCAAAAAATTAGTTATGGAGAACAAATTAAAAAAATAAAACTATTAATAAAACACATTATTCTACTTCCCGAATCATTTTAAAAGAAAATTGTGGAAAGAGATGGAAATAGATTCTTCAAAACAATTCACCTGTACACAAATTGTGAGTCGCCAAAATTTTTTTTATTAATTATTCTTTGATTTACTTGGACATCCAGTTTATGGGCCAGGTGTTATATTTTTCTTTTTCCTTGCGTGAAATAACTTGATCAATCAGAAATCTATAGTTGGATTAATGGAGTTTCTGCACTTAATTCAGACAGTGGTGTAACATATAGATGCCACTAATACTTGTTAAATGTTCCAATTGCAATATGCAATTATGGAATATTAATTCCAAAAACAAAAATAAGAGTCCTTTAATACCTCTGAAGGACATATTGAATCTCATAATTGAATCCATTGAGCTAAGCAGCTACAGACTAAAGTATCATTTAAGTATCTGTATTTGATTCACCAAACAGCCATTGATATGACATGTGCGTAAAGACTCATTAAATTGAAGTTTGAGTTTTGTGATAGGAAACCTAGAGAAAATGTGATTTGTGCGTCAACAAAATTTTTTCCGAAAAATCTAGAAAATGATTAGAGTTGCTGAAGAACGTATTAATATCCGAATGTTTAATAAAAAAATTGCTGGTTAATTTTTTGTGGTATAGACCAATAATTATTATCATCAACCCTGATTTAGTCAAGAACAAAATCTCTAACGTAATTTTTGTAATTTTGATAATAAAAAAATTCTTTGCAAAAAAACAAGTAAGTTGCAGATAGTTAATGGTTGTAGCAAAAGCTTGATTTTAGGTGAACCTAATTGTACGTTCGCATAATAATTGCGAACGATTCAAGTGTGTAAGTCACGATCGCGGATCGTTAATTTATAACCTATTCTTGGGGCGGTTATGCAATGCGATGCACCGAGCCCGGAGTCTGGTCTGGAACAATGAGACAGTGTAGAATGCACTCGCTGTCGGCGCTCGTCCTGCGTTAAAAATCTCACGGAATACCTAGGCGTCCCATTCCGGGATGTCGTCACGCACAGTCGGTGCCTGTGATAAGTCGGAACGAGTGTTTTAATAGTGTCCGGCCGGCGAAGCCCAGTAGATGGAATTATTACATAGCTGATCTTTGATCCCAAGAATCAATCACGTTGGTAGCTTCTGTAATAGGACTACACTTATCTTAATTGCATTCTGCAGCTGTTCGCGGACGGCTACATGCGTCGCGCCCGGCCGACTTAATTAACACTGACGTTTAGATCAAATTTGTTAATTGCACGCCTCAGATGAACAGTTGTCTGTAATTAGGCAGCACACATATCGGACGTCACTCTCGCCGATTTACCCATCGCAATGATGCTTTTTAATTACAGCATATTTATCGAGAAAATCTTCGATTTTATTAGCCGTTAGAGTTTAGTTTTTTTGAGTTCGTCGAGTATTTAATGAATGAACAATCCTGAGTCCTTTATGACATATTTTCTTGACAAAATAAACAGAACAAGGGTACTAAAGAGGAGTGTCCTGCTTGATATGCAGGGCGCTCAGCATGTTCTCACATCCACCTTATATGGAGCAAGCTCATGATTTACGTACAAAGATATTGGGCGCTTGTAAACCGTCCGATACACCGCTTCGCTCTCTATCTTATCACTATGTCGACCTGTGCCGCTATACTGGCGACTTGTGACGGTGACATACCCGTACTGGAAAATGCTAAACAAACTTTTATACATGACACTTGTATCTTGTTATATGCTTACATGGAGCGCATTTTCTATTACACAAATGTCTCTATTGGACCGTGCCAGATAAACTGGATAAGAAACCGAGCCTCTACTGCAATAGTACCACTCCACCACAAATTGAGATTGTGTTATTCTTTCCATTATGTATTTTAAATGATCAATTCAATTTAACTGAAAATGTGAATGAAAATTTTCGTTAAATACAATTTGTCTTATTAAAATGTTTTGCATATTCAGTAAGTCAATAATTTGTTAAATTAAAAATTGCATATTATTCAATAATTACCCTTATTACTAGTGCTTTTTGGTGTTACCCATTAGTAATAATAACGTGTCTGATATCAAGTCGCAAATAATTGGCAATTTATTTTATTTTCATTGTTTTCTTATTTTATTATAATTTTTATTTATATTGGTAAATTTCAAAATAATATAAATTACAGCAATTTCTGGATATATTTTGTTAACGATTGAAAACCCCGTAAAAGTAGTAAAGTTGTAGATTTTATTAAAAAGTTTCTATTCAATTCCTCAGTGAATAAACCCCCAGCTAAAACAAATGCTTTCAATTTCATAGAACTTAATTTCTAAGAAGCAGACTGACAAAGAATATTGCTGTACCATCCTCAGAAGACTTACTTTGACAATTCTAATTGTAATAAACTTAACCTTTTTTAATAAACTAGAAAGGCAAGAGGTTGTTCAGAATATATTACGTATTTTGTGAGTGTACTTAGTGTACTGGAAAATATTCGGATAATCTCTATACTTACTGGTGCTTAGATTTTTTGCTTTTTCTTGTTGTGTTTTTTTTTATATATTTGGTTGAACGTACAACCTCGTTATTTTTTTTAGCAAACTTATACAAGTTAAATATGCTTTACCTACCTTGCACCTGGATCCAATAATATGAAAAAGTTTTAGAAAGTATTTGCAAGTATTTTTATCCCTTATCAATTTAGTAAAAATACTTTGAAAACTTAGGCTTTTCGCATGTCGCGTGGCTTCAGTACAACAAAATTTGACAAGAGTAAACGGTCAAGATTAACGTTACCAAGCTGGTTCTTTGTAATCTATCCCACAACTTTTGCTTTCCATATTCATACTTTAAACTTTAATATAAACGGCAGCCTTTCTTTTGAAATCTTAGAACTTTACTTTTCACAAAAGGAGGAAAACCGGACCCTTATCAATATTTGTTCACTTTTATATTCTGCGGACATTGACCTTTCTATACTTCATACTTTATTCATGGTATTAAAATATGAGCAATAATACTTGAACATTTCTTCTTATAAAAATATTTACTGTATTTCAGCTATTTCAAATTATTTCAGTTTATCTAAATTTATAAATTTTATTTATAAATGTTAATAATTATTAAATCGATCTCAGTCTACTTATGCTTAAGTTTTTTTTAAATAAATTCCAATAATTTAATTGAATATATTAAAAAATCTATTAACAATTTTGGAATTAAAATGTCTTGTTAGTAAGCACGTTTAATGGTGATTTAGCTAAACCTCATAAAATTCTTTAAAAAAAAACACTTGTAGCTCTGCAAATTAATTCTGTACAGTTTATATAATCTGTTGGTTAGAGAAAAAGCTGCAATTTTTTAAATTTCTTTTATTGAATGAAACTATGAGAAGCTACATTTGGTGAAAAACAAAGATATTTAAGTAATTTAAAATAAAATTTATTGCAATGTACTACTTTGTATACAGGGCTCGTTGCGCTGCAAAACAAAGAAAGCTCACAATTTCACGTTGACTTGTCAATTTTGTGGAATAACAATAACGTTAACATTAAATTTCCACTAAATACTTGAATATGAAAATTCTTTGCTCTTGGAGGACTAAAGTGTTTCCTCTTCAAAAATGTTTTCTTTTTTAATCATAGAAATATTTCCAAGCTAATAATACAAGAAATGAATAAAATATTAAAAATGACAACTGATAAAGAATGATGCTTCCGTTCTTGTTAGCTTTTTATCAACATTTTGAAAAAATAAAATACATATCGGGATTGAAATGAACTTCCTTACAAAAGCAATAATATGCAATCTTCAAAATCTTAAATACTTATTCCAATACTATATTTTAGTATTTTATACTAGTATTTTATATTATTTCAGAAATTGCATTGATGAACACGAAAGCGGTCTATTAATTTTGTCATTAACAAATTTGCCCTTCTTAAAACATGGAAACAAAAATTTAAAACTCACATATGAAGGTTATCATCATAAATTGTATCTTCATTCATGTGAGTATTTATCTTTTAACCGCTTCAAATACGTGTTTTACTTAATGCCTCAAACGCAAGTAAATCAATTCTTTTAATTTGGGTCAACTAGTTTGTTTTGAAATTTTGTCTTACATCATGAAGTAAAATTTGACACCGACATTTTATGTACATCAAAGTAAGGAAATTTTTTGTGCATAAAACACTACCTACGATAATTAAAGGTCAATCCTCATATAAAGTAATGAGTGCTCTAAGACTGCATTTGCAGTACTGAAAAAATGTTCGGTTTAAATGTAAGAGTCTTCTTGATGGGTTGAAATATGATGACCTATATCTTATTTATTTTCTGAGAGATTAACAAAAATGACAAGAAACCATAAACAATAAGAGAATAAGAGATGTAAAATGATGCAATTTTTAATTTATTTGTAAAGGTATTTTACACAATTTTTCTTGACAAAAATGACTTTGAGATTTGAAGATTCTTGAAAAGTTGGATAAGAAAGTGAAGAGAATAAAAATTCTCTGGCACTATATTGATATTGTTTAGTTCGACATCCAAGCTCGGTTAGGTTTTATAGTTCTAATACCATAGTATAGTAAGCAAAAGCTTTATCAGACTATTTGCTAAAATGAATAAAAATAAGTGAAGAACATTTATTCAATGGAGTTATCGCCGGTTGAAAGTCTTTTCTTTGGTCGAATCTATGACTTTCTGACAAGTTAGTGTCCAAGCTTATTAAATGTTGTATTTACGGGCAAACTGCGTGCAAACGCATACTAATAATTCAGATCCGGCTAGCGATTTATGACTGTTAACGATATTGTTGGAGGTTAAAGTCGTCGCTAGGGTTTGTAACCCTATATCTTGTTGTCTTGCGGACGGTTTGCGCCTGGATCGCTTCGGGTGACAGCGTTGTGATTAGACGGGCAGCCTGGACCTGTAACAACCGACGGCCGCTAATGGCGAACTCACGGGCACCTGGAAAAAAATATTAATTGCGGCCGCCGCAACAAGCCTGCATTCATAATATATTCTTGAGATCTGCCCGGTTCTCCTCTCTCCGGCATCATATACGTCGACGATTTATTGTGGAGATTTTAATTTATTCATTGGCTCCGGGCTGAATAGTTAGGAATATTTTGTGCTATCCCGACACCGAGCGCGTTTATAAAAAACGAATTACAAATATAATTACATTTTGATGGAATGCACCTGACCGATTCTTCGTCTGATACCATCGGAATTCACTTATCTCGAAACGTAGCGGACTCAGGTGGCCGCCGATTAGAATGGACGCGCAACTGCAATTTGCAAACCCACTAAGAATTACTCAAACTCTAAAAGACTTTAAGAAAATCACCAACATACTCCCTTACGGGCAATCATTAGAGTTAATAACAAGTTTAACAGCATGTCTTCTTGTATAATCTTTGAGTAAAGAAATAAGTAAGCACATCGAGAGCAACGTTACTTTAAACTCGTCCTTAGTTATGGGTTTCATTATCTTGAGTAGCAGTTATGATTATTAGTTTTTCAAGAAATACTACCCTTGGTAAGAAAGACCGATACAGAAACCAAGTAGCTGCACGTTTTCCTAGAGCGTAGCAAAAATAATTTTGCTGATCTACGTGCGGCCATCTTCCTAAAGTCAGGAATCACTTATGGTTAATTGTGGATAACTTAACGACCTTCAGTAGAAGTTACTGTTACCACGACTCCTGCGGAACAAGTCATAAAAATGAAAGAGATGCTATATGAAACCAAAAACATAGAAAGTGTCAAACAATAAATACCATACATTTGAAAGAATATTTTAAGATCAAATATCCAAAAGGCGTACATGTATACAACAAATTAATATCTAATTGAAAATTCCAGAAAAATGTAGACAATATGTAGACAATTAAGTGAAAGTAGATTTTAATATCTGCAGCTACGGCTTTGGTACAATATTAATCTTTTTCAGCAAATGGTCTTAAATATTAAGGAACCTGATGAACAAGATGCTTTCTTGAAAAACTGAACTTTAGAATTTAAAGCCACCATATAGATTCAATAGTTAGATATTTTTGTTATATTTCTTATCTACATTACCCTCCAGATTTTATATGGAAGAGCATTAAAACATGAAGTTTAGATAAGTTAACATACAAATTGTTAAAAATTTTCTCTTAAATAAAACAATAAGTAGATATTCAAGGTAAAATAAAAGACAACAATTTTTTAAAACACTTAAGATGGGGAACTTGTAAACTGGGAAATAAACAAGATTGAATTAAAGCAAACTGAGAAATAGTTGAAAACTTTTATAGAAAATTTTATAGGAGATAAAAGTTAGAAATGATTATTTCATCCCATTCGCAAAATTAGGAATCTGAAGATCTTCATAAAATATTATTTTAACAGCGTAACGAAAAATCAAGATTTAGAAGGAGATCTATGATACGAACATGTCACCTCTTAGTTATGAAAACACTAAATGGGAAATTTGTAGATAATGTGCTTGTAACCTCGACACTTGTGAATTTAAAAAAACATCTTAATAGAACTATTTAAAGAACTAGTGGTGAAAGAGTTGGTAAAGAATAATTAATATTTGTTGTTGATAGAAAGAAAACATTGGACTGCTTCTGGAAAATTCCACAAACTTACAAAAAAAAAACGAGGACTGATATACTCAAATATGCATGTAAATGGGTGGGAATCAACATAGATTCACATAACATCTTAACATTTTACGATTTGCCGATAAGTTCGTACTAATTGCAGACTCTATAAACGACGCTCGTAAAATGGTGCAAGAGTTATATATCTGTTGCCATCATGTCGAGCTAAGGATTAATTTCAGTAAAACTATTTAGCAGAAATCTCGTTTAGTGTGAAAATTTATCAGTGGCAGATAAGCTTATTAAAGAGATAGTTTTATATTAATCTCCAAGCCATAACTTAAGTTAAGTAAAGATCTGTGTCTTGCACATATTCTAATGTTTTTCACAGCTTTCCCTATGTGGTATTTTTTTTTGTTACCTAAATTTTTGGTATTTTTTGTTACGCAAAATAATTTTCACTTATTCACAGTCACCCAAATCTTTAAACTCCAATATATCATGTTTTATTTATTTCTACTAAGGTATAGCAACTGCAGTTGTCTTCAGGTTAGTATCAGTTGTCATCAGTGCTGTTCCGTTCACGTGTAACTTCAACTGTCCAATTTCTTTACAGACTGTATATCAGAGAAAAAAACGCTTTCAAAATATTCCTGGAACCCAATTGATCATGTTTGATATTTTCTAATTTACAAAAAAAATTTACATACTCTACATTTTAATCAATTTAAAAATTTATAAATACACGATTAAGGTAAGACTCTGAAGGCAATTTATTTAACTACATAAAAGTAAGTCTGTTTTGCTAGTGCTACTATCTCTATATTAGACAATGAGAATTTAAAAATATCCTTCTATATCGTGGAGCTTCATGCGACCAAAATCATGATAACTTCATAAAAGGTTCTATAGTTAGTTATATTAATTTTTCTATATGATTAGTTTCTTATCTTAATTTTTTGATCAAGATATTTGAATTGTATTAATAAAATATTGATTTTATTGAAATTGGCAAAAAATGTTGGCCATTGAGAAGAATAGAAAGATGCTCGATTAAAGTGTATGTTATTCGATACCTAAAGAATACATCCTGAAGAGATGCATATGCTTCACGATAAAAAAGAATATTACAAAGACCCATTCAGGACAAGACTAGAGGACTGGAAATAAACAGGGTGGTTTAACTTTGGTACACGAATACTGAGAAGAATTTTCTTATGACAGACATGCACTTGGCAGGCAATATAATGGCTTCACAAAGCGAAAGCGGTGCATCAGCAGACATTGGACAGAAAAAAAACGTTGATAATAAAGTGCATATTATGAAATTTGTATAGATGACCGACTCGTTTATGATACTTTCAGTACTGCTTAAGCAGAAATTACATTACACACCACAAAAGAATGGTGAGTTATACATAAATTGTGGTACTACCAATAACCTACACTTTTCTAATCTGGCATAAGTAAAGTATTAACAGCGTTTAGAAAACAGTAACCAATGTGATAGTAACGTCTACTGCATCTAGTAGAAAAAAATAAAAATTTTATACTAAAATATTTTAGTAGATAGTGACATGCAGTCAGAGAAAATTTGCGCAGCTTTAGTAACTTTGGTAGCTAGAAGATATATACGTACATTTCAGAAGACTAACTGTGACGTCTCATTGATTTTAACTAACCTTTTTAGCATCTAATGAATAAATGAGTCTATGTGGTACAAAATCCTCAACTGTAGTAGACGTCTGCAAACTGCAACCCATAAGAACAAAATATCATTTATCTTATTAGTGATATTACTGTCGTCAAAAACGGGTGGCATTAATATTTAATAAATCTTAAAATTTGTCACCTCAGTTCATAAGTTGTCTTACCTCAATGAACGTAAATAGCATTTTCATTGCTGGAGTATTTTGAATTTTGATCAATTTCTTGGATAATTTGCCATCTCTGTAACAATCTTAAATTTTGACCTCACATAAAATTTAACAGTTTTTTATTTTCAAAAAAATTGTGAAAGTTCTTATTATTTCATTGTAGTGAGATTCAACTATAGTATTCTCGTCTAGTAGGAAATTAACTTTAATTATTTAATTATGACTCCTTCATTTATTTGAGGCGCCAGTAAATTGACTGGTCGGTGTAATAAAAGTGGGCACTTATTTTTGTAACATCTCTTATTCTTTGACGTTATTAACTATAAAAAAACATGTTGATTCTTCAACTTAATCACGGTAACTGCATAGAATATAAAAGAATTTACGAGTGAGGTTGAAGAAGTCGAAGAGATAAATTTGTACATTTGACACAATAGGATATGGCGCCCAACATGACTGCATAACGCCGTCCAATTAGCCCTTTCAACCATTCCTGTAGTGCTCTGTCGTTCCAGTACGTGCTCGAAAGAGCTAATGATTCATATTATGTTGATATTTTTTATGGAAGTGAATTGTCGGTATGTCTAGGATGCTTAATCTTAAAATTGTTCTCGTTACTCAAATGGCTGGCACGCTTTAATAAATAAAGTCTGGTTCTAAATTCCGCGAGTAAGTTAAGTGGCGCATAGTTGGCCGTGTCCGGGATGTCGTGAATGAACTTTATCAAATTAAAATAGCGCCGTCCCCTCGAAAATTCCTTTAAATCCGGGATCACCTTAACGAAAGAAGTAACTAGATGCTGATCCTACCGACAGTGCTTAACTAGGAAGTTGAATTATATCATAATTATGCTGTAGCTTTCAATCTTACGTAATAACGGGTCATTACAGTAGAGCGAGTCTTTAATTTTTATCTCGCACGAGGTGACATGTGAAGAGTTGATATGCAAATCCGCCACGACGAATTACGGTTGAGTGAAAAGGCAAACAAAACAAAAAGCAGGAACCGATTAAGAGGATTATAGGACTTTAGAAAACTAACAATAATGATTTGTGTCAGGAAAAAGAACACAAAAAAATTAACTGAGAATGTTACATTGAGTTATGAATCAATAATTTAATATCAAACTAGGGAGTTGTCTATACTCATATTCATCATTAATTAGCACTAACCCAGAAGGTGCAAAACCGCGCCTGTGGTGAACTTATCCACATTTATGGCGGTGCCCATGAGAATTTTTTTTTATTTATTTGGTGCTCAGGGTGTTTTAATCACTGGCGAAATCCGCGAGATCATAAACCAAGAGATATCTTTTGTCTGTTGACGCCGCTGAAGTAACTCAAGAGATTGGCTCCGTGAATGACGACTTCAGCTCCACTCGCTAATTGCAGCAGCTCACACTCTATGGCTATCATCCCCGAAGCGGCTTCATACCATCGTACATTACGTCTGTCAGAATCACTTCCATTTACGGACAAAAGCCACAAGACTTTTATCGTCAATTTCCTCAACTGCTTCACTTGGCAGTTATTTAGCAATAACGGTATCGCAGTTCCTCAATAATAAGAAACTAATTCAGGTAATTGATTCCCATTGTCCTGTGTGTCAGAAATACGTTGAGCAATTTCATGCAATTGTAGATCCATTAATGAGGAAGAATCGCCGTAAATCAATCAAGTCAAGGTGATTGGCACACTTCAGGTGGACAATGCAGCGGACTGGTCGGCGGAATAAATGTTTTGCCCATCGACACGTGTCCGCATCATTCTCCTATCTTGTCACGTAGCCATTGTTGTCGTTCATCAATCGAGACAAACGACCTGAAAGGCCGTTTCTGGACGGCAGTCCTAAATTAATTCGTTTATTGAGACTTGTCCCAGTGGCGTTCTGGCGATTTAACTCGACATTCAATTTAAAAAAAAAACAAGACAACGCCGAACAAATGATATTTTGATCAAATCTTCGTGGGCAAACGCCGTAAATAAGTACTTTGGTTGATCACCGCATTAACTCAATTGCAAACTGCAGTGAAATAAAGATTAAAAATATATCTTATAACTATAAAATTTTCAGAAAAAGTTATGTTTGAAAATTTGGTGACAGAAATTACATTTTTTTTCGGCAATTCTTTAACAAGGATGTATTTAACTTTAATTTAATACAAAAATAGATTTGTTTCTACACTAATATATAATGTTTTAGATGAAAAATTAGGTCAACATACAAACAGAAATTTTACTCCTCATTTTTATGATGGAGCAGCTAGCTGTGTGTTTGATTATTTGGCGTTTTATGAATGAAATGTTGAACACCGTATAAAAATAGCTAAGAATCAATACACTCGTAGATCTAACAGCTATTAATATTTTTGATGGCGGCAAGTTTACTTTATTAATTTATTGTTGCATCCTGTTTGTGTTTTTTGGGCCACAAGGTATAGGAATAAGATTGAAAATTGATACATTTGAAAGTTTTCAACGTTCAGTTAAAATTTAAACAAATGGGGACCTTTTTGTCGAATGTTATAAATAATATTCAAATAAAAGCGGTTTATGTTGGATTCGCAATTACCTCAAATCTACTAACTTTTGTAAATTAACAATAATGAACTTAATTACTTATTAATTGAACTTTTACGGAGAAAACAAGATTTGTTTCCATTTGTTTACACATTGTATTCGATATTATTTCCTGTTATTGGAGAAGTATTGGGAATCCATTTTGTTTTTAATCAGTTTTTTATGTGCAGACGTGCTTAATTATTATTAAAGTCCTATTGTTTTAATATGTAGAAACTCGATTGATTTTTAGATTAGGAAAAACTTTTCATTTTAACAGACAAGAAATTTCTATTTCTTATTCAAGAAAAACTTTTTTTTTGTTCATCAATTTTTCATCATAATAACTTTATAAACATGCACTTTTAAATAGATACAAATTGTTGTTGTATTAAAACATATTATGTATCTTTACATAACGCAATGAATTGAAAGGCTTTTGTTTCAGTAGAGAATTATTTTTCGACTTCGTACCTTCGGGACCTTAAATTTTAATTTACAAGATTTCTGTTTGCACTCGAACGAATGTTATTAGGGATTTTTTTATTGATAAATAAATAATTGTGCATCTAGGCAATTTTACAATTATTGTAATGATTAAATCCTATCGTTTTATTGGTATAAAATAAAATATTTATTAAACACGGATAAACAATGGTCATTTGTAGGTAAGTAACCCGTTCATCCGAACGACCCCTGGTGAAGCATAAACAGTAATAAACAGAATATAAAACGTCTATGGATCTATAAAAAAGATCGATATTCAATCATTTAGGTCATTAAACTGTTTGTGCTTGGTTTGTTGGTTATATTAAAAAAATGACAAAAATGTTTATACTAATATAGAGGTTTATCCAAAATGGGTGTTGCGAAGCGCACCGGTTGTACCAAAAATGAGTAAAACGTTTTATAAAAATATTAATTGCCGAACACATAGTTTTATTAATTTATAGTAAAACAGCAACTCGAGCAAAAAGGAAACGGATTCTAATTTATGTTTAACATGTTCCCTGTTGAGATAAAATTTAGCTTTTTCTTTCTATTTAAATTACTTTTGAGCGGTTCAAAGATACCAACATATTTCTTATCTGATTGAATCACTTTTGAATACATTTCGTAACTGATTTACATTTTCTATGAATGCAACATAATCTAGATTTCTCATAAAAATCATAGAAGTTAAAATCAGATGAGCTAACTGCCATGTTATTAAATTATTCATCAACTATCCATAGAAATTTTGTTTTAAATATGTGCGACCATTTTCTGTAAAACGCTGCAAGCTGTAACTTTATTATTTATTGTCCGTTTTTAATAAACAAAACAAAACATTAAAAAAGAAGTAAAGTAGGAAACGAATTATGTTTTTTTGAGCACTCGGTTCAATATTTATTAAAAATTACCAATAAATGGTTTATTGATATTAAGTTGGGGTTTTTATAAAACTTGCAACTATAGGTACATACTCTAGAAATAAAACTCAATGTTGGAAAATTTGATAATGAAAAATAGTTGAACATAACTTAAAATTATTAAGAGGTATTGCTCAAGTTGATTGCCACCCTTATCAAAATTACTATAAAATTGGGAGATACTTCGTGAAAAGCATAAGTAAATCGCTTTTTTAAAGTTTCCAGTTTTTTTGGAAAATTTAAATGCAGACAATCTTAAACATGTTACTACTAACAAAATCAAACAAATCGTCCCTTACAACTATAGTTGTAAGAAAAGACTTTTATATAAAATAGTTAGCATGCAGACAAGAGGATTATTGAAAATTTATTCAAGTTTTATTGCGACAACGTCAAGTAACTTTCGAACAATTTTTCAATAGTTTTAATAATAAAACACGTGATAAAGCTGAATCAGATGTAAATGAACAAAAAAAAATTGCTTATAAAAGACATCAAATATGACATGAGTTATAACACAATAAGTTTCTGAATACACCTATGTAAGAATTCCAACATTTAGCGCATTTAGTGGCAACTACCCTAAAAGAAACGCTTTTCCAACCATTAACCCTTTACTGCATGATTTTTAAATTTTTGGTGAAAAAATCGCCCTGTTAGTAAAATCGTTGCTAATGCAGGAAAAATATTCAAAAAATATTTGTTAATTTTCGAGTTTTATTTAAAAAAAATTGTATGTTTTATATATGGCACACCATGTGATTTAACACATGCAAACCTTACGAACAAAATTTATTCCGAATGAATTCTCATAAAACAATTCCTGTCTTTATTAAAGCACAAAGCTATTTGGCCCTTGGAGCAAAACACAAATGTCTTTCGGGTGTAATTAGGTAATTTATATCTTGTCCCTTGATCCTTGCTCCATATGGGCAAATGATCCAAATCATCTAGGC
This sequence comes from Pyrochroa serraticornis, assembly GCA_905333025.2. Classification (NCBI taxonomy): domain Eukaryota; kingdom Metazoa; phylum Arthropoda; class Insecta; order Coleoptera; family Pyrochroidae; genus Pyrochroa; species Pyrochroa serraticornis. Next base: position 41,814,606 of record HG995152.1, read on the forward strand.
ATATGTCTTCCTAAAAAAATTCACTTGTAAGACCCTTTGCTTCATATGTCATTTGCACATCATTTGATGGTCTTTCTTTTTTACTCTTGACTCCTTTTCCCATTTTGCAGAGAGCATCTGCAACCGCTATAACCTTACTATACTTACTTACAACCTTACTATAAGCTCCCGAAAAAGCGTCGAAGTCATAGCTTAAGCCGAATATACCAGAACAAAGACTTTTTACCCCTATTTATGTTTTTTAGGATTGTATTGTTTCAAATTTGACCTTGACTTTGTGGGAATATTCTGCTCATCTATTGTTAGATGAACAATTTGAGAATTATCATTGAAATGAATAAATATTGTGATTTCTTCAAACCTATTACAACTCGTTACATCTCATACGGTGGAGTGTCCAATCGAAGAACATCAATAATGTCAATAAACGTTATAATTTTACAGTGCTCATTTTTTTTGTAACCTCTCTTACTGAAAAAAAATTGAAGTTTTGTTTTTGCTTTAAAGTAATTTAATAGAATCGTAGATGAAGAAGAGGTTTCTTGTAGCTGAGTGCCTCTTTGTCAGTTATTTCACATAATGTTAGTTTAATATCAAATATAATTTAGCAATATGTTCCTGTAATCTTGTTGAAAACTTAATTCTACTGAATTTCAAATGTTTCCAAAAATAGTTTTTCCGATTATTTTTACACTAATTTCTTATTGGGAGTTTCATAAACATCAATTTTCATTTTATCTCTGTGTTTATATTACTAATTCTTTTGAAAAACTATCTAATTGTCGTGAAAACATTAAAAGCAATTCTTAATATTTCCTTAAATTTTTATTTCTTCTTTTGTACTTCTATAACTTCTAACTACTTTTATAACTTTACTACTAAGTAGTTACTATCTACCATTCAACATATTACAATTACTTTCTTTTGAAGCAACTTTACTTTCCACCACAATACTTGACATTTACAACTTTATCGACGACCAACTCCCTAATGCTTCTCTTACATTACATTATAATTGAACTTACTCCCACCCGTTTATCTTCATATGTAAATAATTAACCGTCCATTACATATCATTCTTGTAACTATCGATTCTATAGTTCAATAGTATTTATTTCATTAAATTTTAAATATAAGTGACTTTTTGACAGTTACAAAGTCCCGTCCCATCCGTTAAACCGCAGTTTTCACTCATTCACCTATTTATCATATTGCCTGTGAAGCATAAAATCTGGCTACTGATTGATGATCTATGGGTTTAACAAACATTTTTAATTATATAACGATCTTTAACAAATTCTTCATTCTTCTAGAACTATCATGCAGTTGTTTAAGTTTTAATGAGATTCTTATAACATTTCTAATCTAGTGAATATCATTTTAAAATCGTTTTAATTTATAATCAGAGAATTTTTTCTTCACCTTTAATATCACTACCGATTTCACTGGTATTAAACCTGTCGCTTCTTCGTAAGAACAACTAACGCCAATCAAACACTCGAAGAACTCTGCAACTTGCTTAATTATTGTTCAGGCAGAGCCACTAGGAATTTAAAACTTTTTTTTACGAGCCAGCCAAGTATTTTTTAAGCAATTAATATTTGGTTTTGCTAAATAGTATTTATATTAAATTTTTTTCAATATTCAGAAAGTACTTGCAAGAAACCTCGTTGTCTGCAGGTTCAATACAAAACCTAAAAATTGTCAGCATAATCTTCTGAACTCTGTAATATTCTTCCACAATCGATTACCAACACTTTAAGTGAGAACTAAAAAAATAATTGCTTCTTGATGTTAAGAATCAAACTGGCTATAACCAATGTTTCCAGCGTGCTTCAACCAAAAAAATTTGAATTAACTAACCTTCAATATAATTGGTACAAACTTTCTACATAGTATGTACATATTTCTTATTAAAATATATTATAATTTTCAATATTCAGTCTTTATCTTTTGATATTCAAATGTACAAACTGGATGTGTGAAGAAATAAGGTTTAATTTTATGTTGCGGTCTAGTTTTTCCGTTACCACTACCGCAAAAGCTATAATTTGGAGCGATCAGGAAGAGGAGTATAAATATTTGTTCATAGCCCAACTATAATATAGAAAACCGCAAAACACCACATATGCGTTATCGGCCGCCTATAAAACCACAAATACCGCATTTGGAGGTATAATTCTATTGTCCGTCCCGTATATTCTACAGTCGATTCACACACCATACATTACCGGTCTACGCCGAGCTATGTAGATTTAATCTGTTATTATTTAAAAGCCCTAGGGTTTTGATGAACGGGCGCCAGATTTCACAATTTTCGTGGTCCATACGCTATAAATCCGGCAACAAGTAGCATCCTTTCTCGTACAAGAATTCGGCGGTGTTGACAGGCATCGATACGAATCTGTGTGTTGTGGAATACTCGGAATGCCACGGGACACATACCGAGATAGTAGGAGTTCTCGTGCACTGTAAATCAATCATCGAGTAACTGATACAGGCATGCAGCTGATATTTTCCCGGATTTACATAATGGTGGCGAGGAGAGTAGCGGCTCTCTTGCCCGACCACCATCAACTGCCCCTCTTCATTTGCTTATCTCTTCCATTTAAATCTTACAAAAAGTAACTTGTACTGAAAATAACCATTGCCCACTGTTTCTTTGCCATATTTTCAAATTGTAGACTAAGTTTTTTTAGGAAACGACTAAAATAGAAATTTGAACACTACAATTTGTACCTGGCAGAAACCGCGTCGTATTTCTAGAACAGCAGCTGGTCGCTGTCTAGCTTTCATGTACTCCCTCACTGGCGAGGCACACAAATCGAGTTCGTGAATGTGCCACCGGACATTGCTATCACACCTGACTGTTTTACAGCCATACAGGATTTGCCATCAGATACATTCTTCGTCTGGTTTTATTTCAGTTGTTGCTTATACGTAATGATTCTTAGCCGACCCAATCCAATTTGGATGGAGTTTAGAGGACCATAAATTAAAAACAGAAGGCATAAATATGTAACGTAAAGGATCGGAAGAGTTCTAAATTAAGATTCACGACGTCGTTGGAAATTTCGTGAAAATTCCTCGAGGTGACGGAATTACTGTCGTTCCTGAAATCACGATGGCATTTCCAGTTTACGGGCTCTACGTCCCGGAACACTCGACGATTTTCTACACAATAGCCATTTGTCGAGGGGTGGGGGTAGATAAATCTCGGAAGATGCGAAGTCCGATAGTTCCCTGCAATTATTTATCGGCATAGACTTGAAGACAATCAACAGCGGCTCTAAAACAATAGTAGGCGTGCCTCGCAATCAATTGTGAGCGCGGCTATTATTAGGACTGCACGCAGCAGGTATCGAAAAATCCTGCAAACGCGTCGTTCTTTGTTGGTGTTTACAGGAAAAAGCCGATGATTTACGCGGTTTTTGGGCGCACCCTACGTGTTTTTCAGATCGAGCATCACTTTTATCTAGGGAATTATGTGAAAGCTACCATATTACGCCGTCAGTGTAGTCGTTTAAGCAAATATGCGACATGAGATCGGGTATCGGGGATATATTGATGTCCTCCCGCTAGTGTCTTGTAGTAATGCGTTAGCGAGCTTGTCAGACAATCGGCTGCCGAGCAGGAGAGGTCGCTAGAACCTCGTAAATTGCCAGAGGCCCGAGATCGCGTCCTCCACGACAACGTGACCACCGCAATTGCACCATCTTCGCGGCTTCAGATTCAGGTTTCTTTGGCCGATGAATAAGATAGGTGAAAATTTTATTGCTGTTCTTATAGAACTTCTATCGATATTAGCGTAACAAAATATTTTTATTGTTGAAGATCACAATCAAAAATGTGTTACCCGCTCAATATTTTATATCTCCAGTTACAACCAAAATCACTTTTATTTTCATTCGAAAAGTACTATAACTGTAGATTGAGGAGAAAGTAGTATGCTTACAACCATTTGAATGCTAAATTCAAAAAATATTTTTTTTCAAGCCTCTGTCTCGGAGTCTTTAACTTAAAGCGACTGATACTATATTTGTTAACTTCATAACCGTATAGCCAACTGCAATTGCGATTTAATTGAATTCAATTATTTACCAAAAAAAAATATTAAACGTATCATAAACTACTTGCATGTGCTGTAAATGTTTCTTTTTTTTAGTCAAAATTGTACCAAATTTTGCAAGCTCTTAATTTATAAGAAATTATTGTCAATATGTCAAATGTCAATTGAAACTTTATCATAGGACTCTGCACAATATTTATTTATTACGTTAATAATTAGACTCTCTACCACATGAGGCTGGGCATATATCTATGCAACCCATAGTGCATAATAATGCATTCTTTGTCGTTACAAGTGTGAAAAAAAAAAAATCAAATCATAAAGCTGGGGTGAGCTCGATTCATCTAATAGCACATTAAAATTATTAACGAGAGCAATAAGAATAGGTCCACCTAAAGACAACGTTATCAAAACTTTTGTATCAATTATTGTTATTACAAAGAAAAATGCATAAACTTTATAGGTTTATCGATAAATTAGTACATCGACATTAATTAATATTTATATCGGTTTTCAGGTTTTGAGTGGCCAGAAGCGGAAAGAGGCAGTATCATTCGAAACAAACGACCTGCAGATGGGAAATGTTATTCTGCCGTAACGTCGTCAAAAACTTAGTTTTTGCCAGGACCAACAATTAACAACGCGGATGAATATCCGGAATACATCAAATTTATTTATATTTATTGATATATCGGCCATAATATTCAATTTGATTGTAAATTCATGCTTTCAATTAACAATTAAGTATAAGTTCATTTACAATAATCAGGTAAACATCAATATATCAATATTTTTTTATATTTTTATATAAAAATATAGATATGTTGCTGACTAGAACTTCCAGTCCTAATTACCCTTTCTAAGTCAGTTACAAATAATTTCAAGTTCCTTGATTTTTGTTTATTAATATCATTTTCTCTTATTTTAATCCTTTAAGGAAATTGTATATTTTACTAAAACCATTAAATTTTTAACGTATTTAGTTTTACTATTGTTATTTGCATACGGTGGGCACAGTTTAAATCGCGGGACCCTAAAACGTTTTTTTAAGGTGTTTCTAGTAGTTTAAATTTGGGCGTTTTGAATGTTTCACTATTTTACGAAATCATTTATTAAATATTTATGTTTCAGCCTATAATTTAAAATTCAAAAATTATTGTCGGTGGGATGCAAAAATGGTAACTATTATTTGATACCGGATGAGGTCAGAAGTAATAAATACCGAGAAAAACTATCCTTGGTTTTACGAACAATTACCCGCAACTCGATTAAAGAACTGATTATTTTTATTATTATTTATTTGAATTATTAAAGTACCTAGAAAGTATGCAGATAATAGATTTTAACAAATAGGTAAGCGAGGTAGTGACAGCGGTAAGACGCTTCACTTGACATTTGGGAGGACTGCGTGATCTACCGCAAGTTTTTCAAGAAAGGATTTTCTCATAGTACCTCTAAGGTTATTGTAATGAACCCATCATAGATGAGCACGTTGAACCATTTTGTCAAGTGTGACCGAAAAGAATCTGAACGTCCTGTAAAGATATGCCCCATCGGACAAATGAAATAATTCTTCCTTTACCTTCACTTTTATAGATAACTTAAACGGCTCTTCTGAAAAGCTACCTGGAGGAAAGAGAACAAATGGTAAAAATTGCCAATACCTTAAGCAAATCCAAAATTATGGAATTCGGAGTACCTCAAGGAACAGTTATTGGCTCTCTCCTCGTTATATTATACATAAATGATCTTTACAACCTCCGCACAACAGAGAAAATCTTCTCGTTCGCTGACGACACTTCAATTATCTTCAGAGAACAGTCATGGGGGAATCTAAAAGAAAAGGTTAAAGATAAAATGCCAGGGATCTATAATTGATGCGAGAAAAACTCATTGACAGTAAATGTAAATAAAATACAAGTCATCTTATATGGATCCCAAAAAACCTCAATACCGTCGTGAGAAGAAATATCATTCTCGTTTCAACTGGAAACTCTAAAAATACAGTTTACGGAAAAGGCCAAATACCTAAGAGTCATAATCGACAGCTACCTACGTTGGGATCACCACGTTCACTCACTATGCAAAAAATTGCGGTACCAGCCCTACGTTTTTGCTAAACTTAAAAATATATTTTATGAAAAAACCCTTTCCACGTCATTGTACCATGCACTTTTTTACTCAATATTGAGATATGGAATCGTCGGGGAGGTACCAATAAAACAACAGCTAAGCAAGTCAAAATTATGCAAAAAAGAGTGCTTAAAATAATACACAACAAGCCAAGAAGACACCCAACGGAGCTTCTTTTTCAAGAGACCAAACACTTATCAACAAATGAAACTTTTGCACTGAGGACAATTCTATATCTAAGCACCCAAGGTATCAAAAGAGACCCTAAAAATGAAGCACAGAGAAGAACTAGACAGACAACAACGCAACAGATAAGAATTACGGCAAGACGAAAAGCGATAGGTCAACGGAACTATGAGTACATAGGAGCCAAACTCATAAACCGACATCAACGCGCATCAAGCTTCTCAATTATAAAAATAGATTTAAAAAAATTGTAACTAAATAAATTGTAAACTGGATGAAATCCGTAAACATTTAAACTGCAATGAGAAACGAATTTTAAATGTGTAAAAAAGAAAAAACAACCAAATAGTAGTATTTGCAAAAACTACATTCTATACAAATTCTCTAGATGAAGTTGTTTTTTAGTTTTAGTTAATATACCTTGCTGTATATTTTGTTATTATTTTTAATTTCTATTTTTTCGCATTATTTTTGTATTATATTCTATTACTGTTCAGTAGCACATGAGGATCCAGTTCCTCAGGCTGGGAATGTATTATGCACTTCTTTACTGAATAAAATTATATTCTATTCTATTCTACATAACCTTATTTCAAACAGATATGACTTTTTAATTGGCAAGTTAGCTCGAAATAGGACTATAAGGCATTGTAACTGTAAATTGTAAATTTTTAAATGTCATAAATTAAAAGTTAGATTGTCGATAATGGAGTTTAAAAGAGAAATAATTGCTTACTTTTTAATTTCCAGAAATCCTTCAATTTATAATGTTTATTATGTTAAGCTAATTATGGGACATCTTTTCATAGGCACAAAAAAATGTGATGAACGAGAGACTTAAATTTTTTTTGTCTTTTTTAGAACAACCATAATCTTTCACTTATTAATTGCAACTTAATAGATTTCTTTCTTTATAGGTATTGCTCCTTACCCTCTGCCTGAGTTCAGCGTGATCTTTAAATTGAAAGTCATTAATTGTGTATCATCTTTGCTAGGTATTTGATAGACTTAGATAACTCTCAAATTATCATTAAAATATGTACATAGTTTTTTGCCAACTGCTGGCTGCTTTAAATTTGACATATAAATATGAAAGTAAAATATATAAAAGTTGATTAAAGCTTCTCTAGTTTTTGGTTAATGCATCCAATAGAATTTTGTTGGTTCCTAGAAATTACCTTGGAACTTGATACAGCCAATTTGACAACTACTTGCGACCACTTTAGTATTTACCCATTTATATATTTATAAAATCAGAGATAAAATATTTCAATTCTTATCACTTGGAGTCTTGGAGATTACAATTCATAGAGCAAGTGGAAGTTGGTAAAATAGTTCTCCTCAATATAATTTATTAAAAAGGTTTTATTTTATATCATTCTACACGAATATCATAAAATCAAAAATATTAGGTAATAATAGGTAAATAATAATAGAAAACAAAATTTCTGAAATAAATTGGTGTAATTTATAACTTTGTAATGTGTGTTCAATGTTGAAGCAAAGAATAGTTAAAAATTGGTCTAAAATCCTGTTCTAGAATAATTATGATCCTTAAAAGAATCGAGGTAAAAACAAATTTAAAGTGCAACCAAAATTAGGATTACTTTAGTATAAGCAAAAGTAAAAGATTCTGGACCATTAATTGGGTACAAACCAATTATATAGCCAAATACGATAGAATTACTTATTTTTAGACCTGGTTGTACCATTCTGATTGATTGAAGTTCAAGTTTAACTTCGGAATGGTACAAAGAGACCTTATAAATGGATTTTGAAATTGTTTTAGATAGTGCTTCACCAACAATGTTTCAATATTTGACTTGATCATATACATTAAACATTATTTTATAAAAGGTGCTAAAAGCTAAAATTTCTGTTCACTATTATAGCAACTAGTTCATATTTTTTTTTTTTGTTAAATTACATTTCCCGAATCTGTGTATTGACAGAATTCTCTACATCTAAGACTTTTTAGTATATTTTATGTTATGCTTGTAAGCTGCCCAAGAAAAAGAAATTAGTCGTCGATTTTAATTGGTAATCTATTAAGTTTTTCAAAAATTTTATTACAACCTGACTGAAGTGACTTTAACCACCAATTAAGCATTATGGTATTTCAATTCAAATTACCACATTGAATCATGGACGACGTCGGCTAAGTTTAGAGACCAATACCGATTCTGTTACCCATAATCGACTTCTGAAGAAATAATGACAGGTGATTACTTGATATTCTTTGAAACCCCAAAACCCACATTTAAATAACCAGTTGCAAATTGAAGTTGGTAAAAAAATAGTCGCAACTTACGAAAAAGTTTAACTGTCTGCTTTCGTTGTCGTGATTGTGAATATGGTGAGTAATGGCTTTACCTTCTCGGGTTCGTCTTTAGTTGTTGTGTCCAGCGGTAAAAAAAGCGAATGGCAATGTTAGAATGAGACTAAAAAGTTGCTACATTAATGTAAATAGTCTGTAACTGTGGCTGGAGATATATGAGTTTCGAAGGAGACAGACTGTAATAACAGGCATTAGCGTGTCATTAATAAGGTGCGTGTTTTTTCGTGGCAGCTAAGGAGCAGAGTTTATTTATTGCATGAAATATGTCTGCGTCATGGCGGGACGTACGCCCCTGCTCTCGCTTGGAGTCAATGGAAAACCATTGTGTGCAAGAACTGGCCGGGCCCGCGGCTAACCAACATCCGCTCACGTGCTATATGCCTCTTCGCCATAACAGCCTCGTGTCCGAGGGCACTCATCATATCTTCGTTCTTAATTACAGGCTAGGAATTATGTGATGTAACATGACTCTCGTTACTGTGGATATATTTTATGTTGATAGACTGCACGTTCAATACGTCTTTTATCACGCGATCGTATTCTATATACATTCACCGAGATTTTTTCGTGTCCGCCGTTGGATTTATGCCAGGCCATCGGAGGAATCGTCGAGAAAAATCAATCAATGGTCGTGTTCACGCCGCCTTTGTGCGGAGACCCGTGGCAATCTGTCAGGAAAACAGTGGACTGTTTTGATGATGATATTTATACTGTGTTCGGGCGCACCCACGTGATGATAATGCGCCTTTTCAAGAAAACACAATTAGATTGCTGAGTAAAGCTCGCGAGTATAAAGGAGGGCGTGTGTCTTCATCGCATGTTGAAGTCTCCAGAGCAGGTCGATAGGAAATGTAAACTAACACGTGGACAGCTTAGATAGGTGTAAATTCAAATGAACCCGTAATATATGTACAAATTTTAAGCCCTGATTTATTGCGTTAGTCGGGCCGGGTGTCACTTGGCACCGAAACAATTACATACAATAGTTCAAACCAACAACAATTACGCGGAGGGCATAAATCGAGTCATTAAGGCAAAATTTGACAAGACTGGGGCGCCCGCTGAATTTTATCACCATTAAAACGCTGCGCATCAAAATAAAAAATAAATTTATACCTAGTTTTACTGTCCCAAAACAAATTTTATTGCTTCCTTACATCTCAATAAAAATGTGCTATTTTATTTATATCACTTTACAACACATGCTGTATCAGTTTCACGGAGCCATTTTTCAGTAAGTGTCAAATATAAAAACCCATAAAGTTTTTATTAAAAGGAAACACATGTTTGCTGTAGGTCGAAAAGTAATAATATAACTTCAAATAAATTATTACTATTTTCGTATTTGGACGTTGTAAAATTTATATTCAATTACAGGCTCTTCATTAACAGACTGACGGTTCGATACTTCGTGGTGGTCGACCAAAGACATAAATGCTGGATAATCCTCACACATCACGGTAAACAAGCCATAGATATTCAAGTGACCTCAGCAACTATCAGAAAGAAAATATTAACTGTAATTTGTTTTCTCACGTTGTCCTTTAAAATTTGGAAACAGGGAAAAATTACCATAAAAATTACATAAGATCTGTTTGCAATTGATAAAATAAGGATTCATCCTGCTTGATAACTCAGTTACAAAGTATCTCCATGAATACTTTGGTGCGGATACAAAAAGTGGTAATTTATTTATTTATTAATTATTGATGTAAATCTTTTTCATTTCCCTCAACTATACCAAAATCTCATTTAAAGTTTCAGACAGATAGATATATATTTTTATATGTACAGTGAAACTTTCCTTGGCCGGACAGTGATAGTCACGAATTTTTTGTCCGTTTTAGAGAACACTCAAATCATGTGGTGTTAAAAAATGCAAATTTAGTTTCACAAACCATATTACATTTATTATAAAACATATTAAAACATAAAAGAAACATAAATAATATACAATAAAATATATATTAGGGATATCTATCTACATGTATATATAGACATAAGAAATGATGATTTAAAAAATTCAATTATGTGAGTTTGCTTTCTTCCAATAGTAATTTTCTCCTGAAAATGGGTTTGCAGCCTCATTAAGAATTCGAGTCCTATCCCGTCGTTCTTTTTTGCCACAAATATTTTCAAGTTCTCTATGAATTTTTGCGCCTCTTTATACGAAGTTATGTTAGTTTCCTCTTCGGTGGCAACAGTATCGGTATCATCAGAGTCTTCCAAATGCATAGTCTCGGTGTAGGTGGTAATTACATCATCTACTTTACCTTCCATATTCACATTACTATCAATAGGAATGAAATCTTCCGGTGTTACAATTGTCTCAAAATGGGCTTGTTTAATTAATTTGGACATCCATGCTATGACTGACAAGGAAATGTCATCTCCTCGTCAAATCCCATATTATTCTGCAACAGTTCATTTTCTATAAACCCACATTTTCTGAAACAGTTTTCTACAGTTGTTGATGTTACTTGCTGCCAGGCGGAATGTACAAAATAAATTGCATCCAGGACATGAATAGATTTCGTCTTTACAGCAGCCGATTCAGCTTGATCCATGTTGCTAATAAGGTGTCTTAAAATAATTGTTCGGTAGTGTATCTTGAAATTCTTAATAATACCCTGATTTAACGGCTGACAAACTAAAGTAGTATTTGGAGGAAGATAAACAATTTCCACATTATTGAGTTGAATGTCTTTAGGATGTGATGCTGCGTAGTCAAGTAAAAGCAGAATCTTCTTCTTTCTAGCCCGCATTTTTCTGTGTAGTGCATGAAGCCATGATATTAGATTTTTAGTCATCCATGCCTTTTTGTTATGTTTCCAGTCAACAGGTAGTTGATCAACGGATATATTTTAGAAGGCCCGTGGTCGTGCAGTTTTGCCAATTACCAGATGCTTCTCTTTCTCGCCAGCCATGTTAGAGCAATGTAAAATTGTGAAGCAATCCTTGGCAATTTTACCTCTTGCGCAATTTTTACTTTTTAGGGTCATAGTTTTACTTGGAAGAGCTCGGTAGAAAAGACCAGTCTCATCAGCATTGTAGACCGAATTCGCTGCGTAGTCCTTAATTAAAGAACGAAGTTTCTCTAGAAAGCTGGCTACATCAGTAGGGTTTACACCGGTAGCTTCACCGGATGCGTTTTTATATGAAAGTCTATGACCAGCCTGTAGATGCTCGAAAATTGTGTATTCCCAGATTATCTGCTACAGCCTTTGCCATTTCTTTTATTAAAGGTCCAGAAATTGGCATATTCTTATTTCGTGCAGCTGTAAACCACTGACAAGTTGCTTCATCGATCTGTCGGCCCTCAAGCTTTAAAAAAATTCTCCTTATATCCGTTGTAACCGAATTGAAGCGCCACTGCTTCAACAAATCATCTTTTTTCTTCAAAATTTTCCCTACTTGAGTTTTCCAAACCGAAAAATCCTCAGCTAATTCTCGAATGCTTTATTTGATTCTATCGGCCGTATTGGTTATATCAATTTTTGCTTTTAAAGAGAGAATATGCCGTCTTGGAGCTATTATGAACTAAAGAAGTAATAGTTGAATAACAAACTGCCATTTTCATTATTTTAGAACTTACCAACACTCTATACAATAAATGGCCACCACAATATCGCTTAATAATTAAGTTTTTAACACGATGCAGCTCAAACTGGTTGAAGGTGTCAGCAGCTGGACAAGTCTAATCTTCCATGTGTCCATGTTTGTTCAAGGGAATGTCCGTTCAAGAAAAATAATTTTATATTGAATCATATGGGTCTTTAAACGTCACGAAAATTTTGTCCGCATAAGAGAAGTGTCCGCATAAGGGAGGTGTCCGTAACGAGAAGTTTCAATGTATATATATCAACTGAACATAATTTTAATAACAATAATAATTATAACATTTTAATTTTAATTAAATTAATTTGTAAATGCTTTCAAGCTTTCAAGAGAATTAACATTAATTTATTTATCTCAAAAAATGAGTAGAAAACAGTATTATTAGATGCTTTGGAAGGTGTGATGTTAACCGTTGGGTCCGTTTGGCCTGAATGCTTACTTTTGGAGAAACAAATGTAACTTTATGCTGTAATCTTCATAATATTTTTTTAAATTGTAGTGGATGAAAGATAAAATTGTTATGTTTTCTGTTCGTGGTTAAAGAGCTAGCAAGCAACTAAGTAATTTTTCCTGTAACAACTAAACTTCGAGCTTTTTATAATTTTTACCATAAATTTTATACAAGAATCTTGTGCAACTGTAAACTTTTATTTAAATGCTATAACGTTACATATTGTTAGAGATACAATTAATATTGTAATGTGCTTTGATCCACTTGCAGTGCATTTGGGGAGATGACTACTAATTCAAAAACTCAACCATTCTCATATAAGTTGGAAGTTACTGTAGAATATAAGAACTTAGCATTTTCGATAAAGTCAGGATAAATTATATTGGTATACTTGTGTTGAACAAAAGGGTGCTAACTAATATCACACTTCCTGAAATAAAAAGCCTGATCAAACTGCATGCACACCCTCTACCGCACCTTTTTTGCCTATCAGTTAGAACGGCTTGATATCAAATTTTTAGTGGTATATTGCAGTGCATTGTATTTCACCAGTTTGTCAGTATTTAGGAATTTTAGACAGGTATGCAACAACGTTCACAGCCGGTTCTCCAAAATTGAAGTCTTTGCTTTGCATCACGAGAAGAAAAATTTCAAAATTATAGAATGCTAAACAGACTAGATACAAAGTGTAATGCGAAGTCAATAATTTTTTGTCTATATTTAAAATCAAGAAAATGAATTGGTAAAAGTATGTTTTAAAGTTTTGTAGATAAGTTTTCAACCAACTAAAAGTAGGTTTTCATCCAGGTTTGTTCAGTAATATATTGTTATGAAAAATTACTTCTCTAGATGACAAAGGCTTTTTACACACAATTCGTCGAGAAGGTACGTAACATTTCCAATTCACTACATTTGGAAAAAAATGAACACGTGATATCAACATATTGTCATATACTTATTTGATACAATTATTAACAATTTAATGTTTACAGTTCATAGAAATTTTGATAGCAAATATTTATATTAGCTGCAGATATAAGGATCAATTGGCAATAAATTTTTGGGATGCTTGTTGCTTAGAATTTATACTTACTTTGACCCATTGGTAAATATATCTTTCTATTTATTGCAGAATATACTACATAGGTTATGTATATTTACACAAAATAAATCGGAAGTTTTATTATATGCGAAACTAATTTGTATTGGAGCAGACTTTTAACAAATTTAGTTATTTAATTTTATAGAAGAGTACCGTCACGATCGGGTCTAATCTATTCCTTGTTTTTGATTTCTTTGAGTAAATTATTCAAACTCTGTATTTTCTTTTCAATCCGGTTTGCATCACAGGTAAGCTTAGAGTAAAACATTTGTACATTCTTATTATTTTTCTTGGCGATGGCATCAATATTCTCCAAACACTCACAATCCCAAGGATTTCCGTCCAAATGAGTGGTTTTTGCAACAAGAATTTTTTCCAAATTTCCAGGTAAGCAACTTAATTTATTGCTATTGAGCCTCAAATCATCTACTTCTATATTACTTAATAAATTCTCACTCCAAGTATCAATTTCGTTGTTATCCACCCACAAATGATTGATTTTCTTTAAATCTCTAAAAGCGTCATTGTGAATCTTGTTAATTTTGTTGTGGCTTAAAACCAAGTTAATTGTTAACGGAACAGAACCGAATTGCTTCAACCCTTCCATATTCTTGAAAGCGTAAGCAGGAATCTCTTGAATTAAATTATTTTGGAATGATACTCTTGTCAACAAGGGAGTATTTGCGAACCAATTTTTGTTCCAACTAGCTAGTTTGTTATCAGCTAAATTAACATTAAGCAACTCGGGCATATTGTCAAAAGCGCCTGACTCAACTTCCGAAATATCGTTTTTGCTCAAATCCAACGTCGCTACATTTAAATGATTGAAAACTCCAATTTCAATTTTTTCCAGTTTGTTGTTAGATAAAACCAGCTTTCGGAGTTCTGGAACATTTTTGAAAGCACCTGGTTGTATTTCTTGCAAATTGGTAGATATAATGCTGAGTTCATCCAAGTTGTCCAAATCACTAACGGAACCAGGATACAATACCGGCAATTCGGAATTGCTGATTGCGATTGCATCGTAGGCGATTTTTGGTAAATTTTCTTTCAAACTATTTGAATGCGCTATCGTAATGTTGAACTTAACAGTGTAAACACTTAAACCCAAAACTCTCACATTTTGAAAAGTCACACTAGTTTTGGCATTAACAATTGCCAAGGTAACACAGAGACTTAGAAGTTTGAAAAGCATCTTGACGGTAGGTAATAACTAAACGGTCTAACAATCAGCTTTTATACTGTACAAGACGACACATTATTATTGTACGCACTAAAAGTTCCGAGTAATCAAAAAACCTCGATAACCCTAATTTATAGTTAAATGTAATTAAATTATTGATATTGATAACAATTTCTTGTTAAATGTTTACCACCATAATTATTGTTAATTATTTTAAGTTAACGCTAACGTATGTTTGTTATACATTAAAATATCACTTTCAAAAGGTTGCATAAAAGTATTCCTCGGAACTTCGTTATCTTGAATTGCTTTCGCGTTTCACTCCGCATCCAAATATAGGGTAAAAAAAATCAATTTTATCAATTTAAACTTGAAACGGATGATCATAAAAGCAGAATAACGACAATTTAGCACGCGTATTAAAGGATCTGGAGCTACTTAATCAGGATTTATCACCTGAATTCTGTTTAATTCTAGTTTATCTTAACGATTTCTTTAATCAAGATCCGCCGAAACCTTCGAAGCTGTTTGTTATATGACCATACAAATAGATGGACGCATTAAATAACTACAAGCCGTCATGTGCAACTATCAGCAATGAATGTAGAAAAGATGTCAGATTTAGTGATTTTTCTAATAAAAAGTGTTGAAGCCAATAAATTTAATTACTGAAAACCATGACCTTGCGTAACGAGTTGTAAATTATTATAGGCGTTTTTAAAATTCTTTTTTTACCTTTCACAAATCAATAACTGATTGGGTCTGTTACAATTAGTGCTGTATTTGGTGTTGGCAAATAAACGAATTGCAGTTTATGCTCTTGCGATTATAAAATATGTAGGTGCGTGTCGCTGTTAAATCACACGAGTTACAGGGCGTAACACGAGCGATGATCCGGGGCCCGGACGTATACGTGTTTCTTTAGACATCTCGCTGTTACTGCACTACAATTCAAATTCATTCCAGCATAAATAACATTTTTAATGTTACATTTACTGCCTTACGTTTTCAATCCAGAACCGGTTGAGGCAAACCGATAAATATCCAGTCGAATGCTACACCGTCCATTAAGTAAGCCCAAATATCCTAATTTGGCCGGGAGAAGTATTTTATTCAGGTAATGGCCGGTTCGAACATCAAACTGCACCCAATATATTACTTTAAAAATTTGCGACACCACTCCAAGGTACTTGTATACAGAGAAACAATTTAGTTATTGAAACTAAACACAATGCAAGTAACGATATTTACACATGAATATAATATAAAAATGATCCTTCTGCCAATGTTTTTTTTATTCTTATCCTATATCTAACATATCATTAGATATTATATGTTTAAAAGTCATAGAAGTGACGTAAACTCTGATTATTTAAGTATGTTGATTTGTAATTTTGTATTTCTGTACAATCCTCCTAGTTATAAGTTAATCAATTATTTAAGTTCCTCGTTTCTGTCCTATTGTGTTTGATTAAAATTTTAATAATAATTTTTAATTCTTAATTTTTGAAATAGGTACCTACTTACATGTTTGTCGATTATTATTGGAATTTATTTCATTCCACTACGCTTTAATTAAACTCTGTATTGAGTGAATAAAAACATTAATTGTGGTAAAAGTTTTAACAGTTTATCCCTCTATTTTCAACTAAGATTAACTCAATGTTAGAATTAAACTTCGGTGGAATTGTAGTGATTTTAGAACTATAAAACTATCATGTGAGTTTCTAAGAGTGTTACTGTTATCATTTCAACTAATAACTTTAAAAGTTTCAACATATGCTGCAGTACTCAAATTAAAAGCACTGAAACTATTTTATAATAACATGCCAAACACTTTGCAAATTTTATTCTTCATAAAATGAGCCCTGCGTGAACTTGACGGAAAAAGAATTGAAGATTATCGTTGTGAAAACCTGAAAGTGACACCATTGAGGACAAAATCTGGGTGAAAAAAATAATATTATACTACTATGTCATAAAAGTATAAAATGATGTAGGAATTTATACAGCTCGGGTTTCTGAGCCTTTATTAAAAGTTGAATAAGTCTATATTTTGCTCTCTCTACGCATATTCGGTAGACAAGATTTTGTTTATATTATACTAATTAATAAATAAAGTGGAAGTTGAGATTCAAAACTAATTTTCCTAAAAAGGTAATGTTTTAGCCAACTGTTGTCTAATTTTTTGGGAGAGATGTTGTTGGTTCCTAATTCTAAATCTCACCCCAAAATAAAATAAAGCAATACTATTTTATCTTATTACATCAACTTCGTAAAAGTAAAAACTAACTCTAACAAAATTTCCACTACGGTTCTCACTCACTGCTGTATATCAATTTTCAAACCTCATAACCATAGGGAAGGTTGCCGCAATTCTGTAACTGAATATTTACAGATCAAGACGTGAAATTTTATTAGATCACAACGGCATGTATTATTTATTAATTAATTACTAATTAATATGATTTATATTAAACTAAGGAGATTTTAATTTTATCTTCAAAGTATTCTGGAATTTATAAGATTTAGTGAAAACGCTATATACAAAATTCCAAATTATCTCCTCCTCCAGCAGCTTCCTTAATTTTAATAATATACTATTTACTATAACAATCTATCAATATTTAAGGTGCAATACTGTTAACAGGTATGTTTGTTAGAACAGAAGACGATTAAAACTTGTCACAGCAGATTAAAAATGTCGTTCTGAAAGTTAAAGTTAATCACATCGTAAATCATTTTCTCTAATTAGATATTTACGGCCTCCGCTAATAAGATCAAAATTAAAGATTTATTTGTTTTGTTATTTCCATAATTCTAAATCATCTGTATCAATAGTTTTTAACCGGAACAGTCCGTTTTAAACTCATAGGAAACCGAAAATGTTACTTGAAAATCCACTATTTTTCGATTATCAGATCCTTTGTCTGTAGAGTCCACAGCCATTCAAATTGTAAATAAAAAATAATTATGAAACGTTTAATCAAATCTTTACCTCTGTCAAAAGAGAGCTTTTTCTAAAAGTTGCTTTTTGGTATTATTGAAGTTAGGTGACTGTTCCAAATATTTGCAGGATCCAATACAAACTAAATTCTTCATTTTGTACAAACATTGAAGTCCTGCGCAACGTAAAAAGCAAAAGAAAAACAAGGTTTATTTCTAATACATATTCTTAATTTTTAATGTTATTCTTACACTTACATGTGCAGTTTTGCATCCACTAAGAGCATGAAATCCCGATAAATATTTCATCAAATTTGGCTCCATCCGTATTTCATGCACTGCAATACAACATACACTATTCTTGGTTTTAACTTCTAATATATCAATATTAAATTAGAGACTAATTACTTTTGAATTATTACGCAATTATTTTTAATGTATATTTGTATTTGCTCTTGAGGTATTGTATTTCAAATTCTTAAAGGATCTTTGTATGATATGTAGAATGACAACATGTGTGTAATGTTTCGATCAATTTTTTTGACTTTGTTTCTTGCTGAAGCAGTATTCCTAATACTACATATATACATATATTATATACCTATAAATATAATATCCTAGATCCTAGAAGATATGCATAATATTTATCTCTTTGTTTATCAGCTACATCAGAAAGAATAAAGCTAGGAATCAAAAATAGTTTTTCGGGAATGCCTTTCTTGTAGTTCCTATTATCAAGGGTTCGAAAATCTTTAAAACGTGGAATACTATTTATCTCATTTTATTATTATTATTTTATATTTTCTATACCACTGAAATTTCTGATAAACCACGAAGTAAAGCTGTACAAGGTTGACTTTCAGTCTCTATGATATAACTGTAATTTCTTCTTTTAATTATAATTCTAGATTGGTTGGCTTTTATAAGTTTAACAAGTTTTACCTTATCTCCAAAATAATCTAATAAATTACTGAATAATTTTTGGTCACTTATAAATGAATTACTTCTAATTTTAGTAAATCTTCTATAAACAGATGTTGTTTTAATAACCCTTCAGTTTTTTAAAACCCTTCTTTAACTCTAATGTTAGTTATTTTTAACCATCATTATTATAGTCATAATTTCTTTTAGTTTCTGATGTGCTTAGTATCTTTTTTGCCATTTTCGTGATATTTAACTTCTTCCTTTCCTATTAAATCATTTTCCTCAATTTTTGAAAAGTATGGGGAATTTCCTTTTGCAATTTCCTTAATTTTTTTCTTAGTATTAACTGTCATGATCTTAATCTTAATACTTTCAATAAATTTAAATTGTGCATTTTTTTTGTTTTTAATTGATAACCAACAGTATCCGGCAAATATCACGTTGTTCAATGTTCAAATTAGACTTCATAGTTTTCTAAAATAGGATTACTACTTATAACAATCACCGGAAGAATGGAAAGAAATTTAGTTAACTACTAAAATCTGGTACTTTTGAATGTATTATTAATGTTATTCTGTATTTATATGGACTTTTACACTATCAAATATAGATTTTTTTGATAGTGTAAAAGATTTTCACCAAACATCCTTACACCACGCACACGTGTTTAGTAATGAAAAATGGGTCCCTGAGTAGCCAGAGTTATATTATAGTGCCGCTATATAAAAATCGCTTTTATTAGCGTACTGCGCTGCTAGTAACAAAATTATTTGCAAAAAACGTATCAATGTTACCTAAGAAATTAAAGTACCCTGGTATGCCTAAATGTCTGCTTTTTGACGTTATTAATGGTATTTTTTAATATCATTATAAATAACTCTTCTATAGCACTTTAAGTAAGACGGAGCATGTGTCTAAACTAAAATGTGCGCTAGCTCTCGATGAACGATGACCTTGCCCATATAATAACACTGGTGGTACGGATTTAAAAATTGATTTGTAACTTTTAGGTTCACTTCGTATGTATCGAACATAAACAGAAAGTTTGCTTACATTTTGAGCACTTAAATAAACCTAAGTTTTTTTTGAAGTATTTTTTACGTTTAACTACCTGCAACCCTTCCGTACAGGACAAACTTTTGACGACCAACAGAATTTATATTTTTAAGGGTTAAAGAACGGTTTAAAATACTTTCCAGCTTTTAAACAAAAAGTGAAAACAGTGGCTATTCGATTTTGTTCTTATTTAGAATCTAGTTAGACAATTTTTTTTAAATCTGTTGATAAAGGAGTCCATATTTTCGATATATTTAATACGTACATATACGATTTTATTTACTTTGCGAAACCAACACGTAACGGGTTTATATTCTGGTGTGTTGAATGTCTGTTTTACAAGTAACTTTTATATATTGCAACTTTTTTTATTTATTAAGTCCATTTAGCAAGACGTACGGCGCCAACAATATCTAATAAAAAGTACACCGTGTAAATTAACAGTCCAGCACACATGGCTGTCCAGATACGAGTAGACGGTTTTACCGCATTCAATACGTCACTGGTGATTTATTTGGTCGAGCATCAGTTCCTTATAGATAATTGTAACGTAATGGCGTGGATTCTAAAACTAATAGTTGTTACGCAAACTTTGAGATACCAAAACCAATTTCTAATAATAGAGTTTAATTCATAAATGTTTGGTTTCTCAATTTTTTTACTCGTGGATCACCATCCTTGGAAACCATTGTGAAAAATCGAATTCAGTAATAACCGCCCACTTATGGTCGTTATTACATGACAATTCACGGTTTATCGTGCCGTTTCGGACCGTCAACGGCGGCTTCGTTATCAAGATCGTTTTATTAATTAACTTTATAAAGCTACTGTGAGGGGATATTTTAGTGGAAATTTATGGCCTACGAAATCTTGTGTTTAGCACGCTTCTTATAGCTACCTGTTTTGAGTGAGGTATTTCATCCTGGCGTCGACACTCTGAAATAGATGTATTAGACGAGATCCGGTCTAATTAAGAAAATATTTCTACAGATAACAGCTAATTATAACATCTTTAAGTTGAAATCGGGGATTAATTGAACGGTTTTATAGAGTAGTGAAAGTAAATGTTAAATGCCATATAAATACGCATTTATATTTATAGTAAAAACTCATGGAAGAGCTTTTATTGTGCACTTATTCTAATAGTTTATCTCGTAATAACCAAAAACAACTTATTTATAAAACTGTTGTTGAAAGGTAAGTTAATATTCAAATTTTTAACGTATTCGCCATTCCGTATAACTTAGCACGAACCCAACTTGTCGAATTCCAGCTAGTAGGTATTAACAGATATGTCTAGAAGCATTTAGATAAAATGTAATTTATCTTATTTCGTGGTGTGTCAGCCACATTACAAGAAAACTATACATCAATCTTTGCTTCTCGCATACTGGTTTCAAGTTTCCATAGACATCTGTTTCTATAGCTTTCTTCTTAAAAGTTCGTTAGATTCCTGTATTACATATTTTATGACTAGAAAACTCATTAATCTATTGTTTTGAAAAAAAAGCTTACAACAAGGATGAAAGAAAAAAACTAAAAGTTTTGAGAATAAGAATCTTGCTAAGAAGTAAAAAACGTGAATGATACCAAAATCTAGTAAATAGACAAATTTG
Organism: Pyrochroa serraticornis; assembly: GCA_905333025.2. Taxonomy (NCBI): domain Eukaryota; kingdom Metazoa; phylum Arthropoda; class Insecta; order Coleoptera; family Pyrochroidae; genus Pyrochroa; species Pyrochroa serraticornis. The sequence goes on from HG995152.1 coordinate 41,836,228, forward strand.
AAGTTTATGTTTATGAGCAAAATACAAAATAGTTCGAAAATTTGAAAAGATAAGATGCTATTCGAAATAGCTGCTAGTGTTCAACATCTAAAAATTAACGACAAACTGGAAAGGGACGTCAGCCATTATTAGAATCAGAAAACATTCAAAGGAGAAAAAAAAATAAAAAAATAAAAAACTTTGAGAGCAAACAATATGTTATGTTAATTCTGACCACTCCAAACAAACGAACTGAAGATGGCAGATGTGATGAAACGTCGTCAAAATCCAGGTCTTTTCCAATACCAACAAATGACAACGCGGATGAACACCCGGAATACAGCAAATGCAGTAAATTAGCATATTCTAATATGATAATACAGGAGTGCTAGAAAGGGGTATAATTTTTTAGAACAGAATGATAATGAAGTGTTAAACTAGGAATTAAGAAAACACGAAAGGCCATAAGTTATGGATAATAATGAAGAACCAGAAAGGTTATAAATGTTGGAAATATTTGCTTTTGGTTTAAAAAAGATATATCCTTAAATTTTGTTGAACTATTTACAGTTTTTAATTTACTCCTTACTCGACTAAATTATATAATTGTGTAGATCATATGTTCAAAGTATTCCTGTAATCTTGTTCTCTTTAAAATTATTTATCTTTCACCATTGTGTATTTTCAAGTAAGATGAGTAATTTAAAATTGTCTGTTGATCCTTCTAATTAATAAATAATAATTCTTTTAAAATAACTTTGTTATATCACGGGCCAACTTTGAATTTACTAGAATATTTTTCACACTTATAATATGTGACAATTTAGATGTAAACGCATAAAGAAGAAAGATTTAATGGTAATTTCTGTTATCCAGATACATATTTTACAAAATTTATTAAGTTCATTCAACAATCATAAAAATTATTGCTCAGAAAAAGAACAATCAAAATAATAGCACAAAAAGTAAAAGTTGTGTGTAGAAAAATGTGGAAAAACATAAAGAAAGCAAATCTAAGTTTGGAAGTAAAGTAAAGATAATGTTAAATCTAAAGAATTTGTGCAAATAGTATTGGAAAAGATTTAACTTTATTTGGGTTCAGTCATTCAGTTTTAGACTCTAGTGTTCGACTGTTTCGTTCAGAAATACTTTTGCTGAAAACGGATTTTTCCCTTTGGTATTAATTTCTAAAGGTTTAAATATGTATGAACATCCCATGCGGATTCCAAAAAATACAAAACTGTCTTAAAGTAGACAATTTATATATAAAAAATAAAAAACAAGATAAGACCAAAATGCACCTAAAAATAGATAGGCTCATTCCTCTAAGGACCAGAAAATATTTTTTTCTTATTGTTAAAAAATGAATTTTTAACAATAGTATGATATACGAAATTCTTTTGCTTCCTCACATTTCCTTTTTAAACTTTAAAGAATCCTGTACAGGAAAATTGTTTAAACATTTTTCGGCACCTGCAACTATTTGATTCGACCAAAATAACTAAACAAAAAATGCAATAGTGTAAAGAGAAGAGCATAGAAGAACGATAAAAATATAAATAAATAGTTTATATGAGCAAAGAGGCACCTGTAAGAAAGTGTTAAACGTGGTACCGAGTGAGAAAACCAGTTATTTCAGGATTCATTAGAGGAAAGTAACAGCACGTTTAATAATAAAGTATCTACATTAAAACAGCAAGTAGAAATAAAAAATCCTCAGCAAAATTTAATTACTATAATATTACAATGTTATAGTAGCAGAAGAACCGAACATACATTATTTTGCAACTCTAACAGTAGAAAGCCGAAAACACTAGTTAATATGCTATTAGGGTAACTGGAGAAAATTTTATAATTTTGATTTGGAAACGGTTGCCTTGAAGCTAAACTTCGCTCCCATTCACGTAAAGTGAGAGAAATAGAATCCCTGTTAACTCCGATTTGTGACAAAAAGGACTCGTAACTGATGTTTAGATTGATATTATAGAACAAAAGTTGTTCACAAATGAGTTTTATTTCTAAAAAATTACCTTGACGTGGAATAATGTCAACTAAACTGAAGTTAAAATATCAAGAGTTTCTTACTCTTACCGAGAAAGAAACTTCAATTCTGCAAAGTAGGTATACACTGAGGTTTGATACTAAAGCTTGAACTTCTATATCCGATGATATATGAATCTCAGTACATTTTTCATATAATGCATGAAATACGTTTATTTTATGCTTGAGAAGTAAAAGTCAGTAAAAGGAAGTAGTTAACTTTATAATGCTTCTGGTACTATTATTACTATCAAGAAAAAATTAGGGTAACTTTTTAAACTGTTTTAAAAATTGGATTTGGTATGCTGCAATAAAATTTCAGGTATTATCAGACGTAATTTAAAAAAAAAATGGCGTGCGGGTGTTTTGTCACAACTCTGCCAAACAATAAGTTTTCTGTAACACTTTCAAAAAACTTATCCCTAACCCACTAGAACTGCAAAATATTTATTTTCTACATTGCAACTTCACGGTTGATGACCGTAAAGTAACATTGCAAAAGATTGAATTTGTTAAAAGTTGGAAACAGAACTACTATTAAAACTCTTTTTAGCATTAAACCTAAAATCTAATAAACATGACCAAAAACCCTGTTATTAATTCAAAATTCTCATGGATAAACTTAAAGTTTTTTTTTTAAATTGAATTAAATTACATTCAAATGCGTTTGATTCCAGATCTTCGCAGGACAAGTGCCGGCTTTCTTCTTCAATGTCGATACAAGAAAATGGGAGTGAGAATTTGGAGGTGTGTTCAAATTATGTTAGGTCACCAAAGGTCGACTTAGGTGAACTTGAACAATAAAATGACCTTGTATCCGAAACATTATTAATAATTTATAACTTATTTAAGTATCAAAATAAAATCATCGACAGACAATTCATCGCTGTAGTTATCTATTATGCAGAAAGCAGTTGAAAAAAAACTGACAGATACCGTACGACCTCAAGCCTCAGGTTATCCAAAACTGATTACAAAAAGTATTTCTCTCTAAACGTTTTGTTGTTTTTGCCAATAACTTATATCCACACCAGAACTCATTTAAAAGTTAATGCTCTTTCTCCATGTAAGTATTTATTTACCAATCACCAAATTGTTTAAAGTAAAACGAGCTGAACAATTATTTATTTTTGACGGAATTTTTTTTTAATTCTTCAATGAAAATAAATTTTACTGTCTTCTAGTGAGGAACGGTTTTAATGGAGAGTCAACGAGAAAAGTGACGGCAGATTCGCCGCCCTGTAATTATCCTAATAACTATTTTTAGAAATTTCGTACACACACACCTAATCATCGGTTGTTTTTGATGCATATTAAGCATTTGGGGCCTTAGAATAATTATCAGTTTTTTCTCTGCGAGGTGTACATTATTAATTATGGTCCAGTGGCGTAACAAAATATTGGCCTATACAGATACGGAAAAACCACTAGGTTTGTTTTTTTCAAACTGGAGAATTTGATCTCGTGTTTAAAAATCAATTCGCTGTCTTGAGGTACTGCTTATCAAACATCTTTGAGCCGCGGTTCTTTTAAAAATGGTTCATTAAATGATAAAGCATTGTATCCAGTATCAATTAATAATAATGAATTATAGTTCCTGTGTGGTACTAGCGTATAGCTGATAAATTTATTGAATATGAATATTAATGCGGCCAATCAAAGTTAGGGCCGCAGAACAAAGGCGGCAACTTGGATACCAGACAGATTCTGATCTTGGCTACCGATGCGTCTGTCATTTTAATTAGAAGGCTTCTGTTTAGATATTTATTAGTTGGTTCATAATTCATGATCACGAAAAAATATTTTGGGCGTGCCGGGCTAGAGAGCACGAAACCTCAACAACTATAAGCTTGAAAAAAATCGAGGACGGATTTGGAGTTTCAAGGAACTTGAAAGGGCACCGGGATTCCGGCAAAGTTTGCGTAAACGCGAAGTTTGCTAAGTTGAGCAACCTTGGAAGTTAGGACAGGCAGGCAGTTTGATATTAAAATTTCAGAATTACCATTAGACTCCCATTTTATACAAAGTAATGGTAGCTTCTGAAAACGTATAATTATGACTGCTTGATAAATTTTTTCAGTTAACTTAATAGTTTTGAGTGCTACAATAATTACTGGATGGCAAGTCCGATAGATGCATGGGAACTGTGAATTTCTGCAGGAAATTACGCATGCATGAGGCTTAAGCCACTGATGATTGCCTTATATAAAAGGAATAAAACCAAAACATCCAGTAGCAAGGAACCCAGCCAAGGTAGTGTGTTTTCAGTGGATAATTAGCGGGTACGTCTAATTGGTAATTTAGCGTGTAATACGGGGCAGCAATCCGGTAGCCCGATCCGCCTCATAATAACCAGCACAGCAGCAGGTCGCTTCTAACTTCCCTACACACATTTCATTTGCGGAATATAATTTATATTGACCATACATCAACGGTAGGCCGTTGAGCGTGCACAGATTATTTCAATTACAACCTTTCCGTAATTAATCGTCTCTTCCTTAATCGTAGGAACACCTGCGTTACGTGCACACACAACGCGTTTCATTATGACGTCAACTGCTGTTAGATCAACATGAAATCAGAAACGTTGCCAATTTTCTTCCTACTTAAAGTGTTGCATGCAAGAGAATTTGATTATGGGGTTCTAAAGTCATGCCACACGAAACTAAGGTCCAAACTTCACATTGTCTTGTTATCGATTAACGAAGTTTTATTTGGTCATGCTAGATGGACGTTTGCAACCAGTTCCAACAAGTACATCCAAGAACAATTTTCGCTTGGCCTCATTAGACAAACACCGTTCATAATTCTTTGATTTACTTATAATTTAAATTTAGTTTTGCGAACAAAGAGCTATAATAAATTTCTTGAGTATATTTAATCTAGTACTAAGTTTATTTTTTAATAATTACGTCATTTCTGATACCTATTGGTATATACCCTGAAGTAAATAAAGAAAACGTTGAATGGTTATCCTGTTTTATATTTATTTTAGTTAATGTTTTTGTCTTTACTTTTGTTAATACTCTGGCTCTAACTAGTTTACAGTCAATTTAAGAATTCACCCATAGTTCACCGGCACCGATCTATAATGACTATTATTTTGAAGTTATGCTCTGTTATTTACTGCATTTCAAAAAATCTATTCTAATGGAATTCGAAAAAGATCTCATTACTTATAGTCTTTTATTTTCAATAATCTGACAAAAATGGTGAACCAGCTCAGCAAAATTCATTCAGTCAATCATTTATTTGATCGAATGCATATAGGTGAAAATCTAAAGTAATAAACTAAGTTGCGCAAGTTCATTGAGGACAAGTTGCCTAATCAGGAAATAAATTCAGAGTAAGTTTAGCGTTAAAGAAATTTGAATATTTGATAAACAGTAGACACATTAGTATAAGAAATATGCTACTGCTGATTTATTTATTTGAAATTTAGGTTGATAACTCTATCCAACGTAAAGTTAAAAGAGAAAATTGTTAATAAGGGATAATAGACTAAAATCTTAGAAATCAGTATTTCTATTAAAATGAATTAAATGAACAGTGATTTAACAGATTTTAACCAAAAACCAGGCAAACATCCCAAAAAGCCGGATATTTTAATTATCTTAATATATCTAAAACACTCTTGCTTAAAATTGCCCATTAATATGGCAAATGAGATATTGTGGTATCGACTTCTATAATATAACAGAATAAATTTAATCATTTCGACTAAATTTTGACCAGTAAATTACCAATGCTCTATCACATAAATTAGTTGATGAGGTTGTGAAACAAGTAAAAAAAATACTCTAAAATTCTACTAAAAAGGAAAAAAAATTAAAACTCCTATTGTGTTATGAATTGAAATTTTCGTTTTTAAATTTTAAATTTTTATCAGTAGATAGCTACATATTATTATAAAATAGTAAAATTTAAAAAGATCCCAGAGAAAAATATTTATTTACAGATACAAATGGAATAGATAATAATAAAAAGCAAAACTTTTATATCCCACAATTCAAAAAAAGCTATTGTTTTATTTCACAAAAATTAAAGAGCTTTGACATGGTATATGGACATTATGGTGTTGGTGAGAAAGAAGAGAAAAGAAGAAGAAGAGAAAGGTCAAAAGGAGTAATGGAGTAGTATAAGTATCAAAAGTCAGATAATGCGAAAGTATATAATAAGGGGTAAAAGGTTTCAGGAATAACAAAAATAAAACTTGAAAATGATTAAAAATAAAGTGTCTTGAAAATTGTAATAAGTACGAGACTTAAAAGACTGAATAGTGAATGATGTTAAAATATGAAGGGGTTCAGAAAAATGCCTCTTTTACAACAACAAACCAAAAAGCACATATTTTAAAAGAATTTAAATAACTGAAAACAGTTGATTATAATGTAACTGTTAAGTTCGAAAATATAGACATAATAAAATTTCAACAAACCATAAATGAGATTTGACTGAATAGAAACAGTAGTAAAAATAAAAAAAACAATAGTAGAAATAAACGCAACAAAATATAAAGAAAGAAAAAATGAGAAGAAGAAGTTAGTTATTTATATAAATGTTATAAACAAATACAAATGGATTTCTTTTGTGAATTTTTTCTTATTTACTTTAAGCAATTAATCTTCGAAAATTTTATGGATATTTAGCAACTTTAATGATCTAACTTCGAATATTTATAATAACTCCATAAAACTTTGAATCTTCAAGCGGTTTTGCTTTATGCTTGTGGCCTTGATGCGAAATCATTTTCTTAATACCGGTAGCGTCCGCTGGCCAAAGATTCTAATCCAGATAGTTTAAGCTGAGAGCCGACAGCAAAACACCTGCTTTACAACTCCCTTTATTATTATAGCAGACCTCACAAGGAACAAGGAACGGAGAGTGTACTGTGCGGTATTAGAGCATTTGCGATATGATCATATAATATTATCAGTTAATATACATGGTAAGTAGCGATATATTAAAGTATCTACCAACCAACGACTCCATACTTACAAATCACAACACCGGTACGTCATTGAAAAATATTCTTGCAGTAATCATTCATCATTCCAGGACAACGTGTTATTAACCAAATGCAACAATCCTAATTCATTATCCAGTTGAAGGTGTGAAAAACACAGTGTCGCCTTCACCACGGAGCCGCCTCTCCTGTTTTCTACAACATGTACTCAGTAATATCAAAATATTGTCCTGCTGCGATTACATACAGATTTCAGATGTTCGCTGTAAAGGTGGTGGGATTTTTATGAACAGGGATTGCTTCGATACAAATAAGGTGTAGGTTGGAAAAAAGACTTACCAGTACTGATGCTGGAAAAATATTTGGTTGATGTAGAGTGTGGTATCGCATGCCGGGCAAGTGATGAAGTGTGCTGCTTGCATATCTGATAAGCGAGTCATGTTCCATTGATTTGAAACGTCTACTTGTGCCGCTGCCTGCTGTTTCTAATATGTACTTGTAAAGGATTCTTCTTTACGCGTCTGTCACCTCATATATAACATTATTTAACAGAAGAATTAAACTGATTAGCAGTCAGCAAGGAAAATCCGGTACAATCACTTATTTAATGCATTAGGAATTTGTTGAAAATAATAAGTTAGTAGCTTCAATTGTGTCAACTAAACAGAATATTATTTTTACTTTACGATTAACTCAACTTAGGGTAATTATATAATATTTTACATATAAAGGAGAAAATATTAGAATAAATTAACTTGTATAATAAAACAAACATGGTTGCTTCAATGGTTCAAACGAACGTCAAAAAGAAATTGAAATTTGTTATAAAAATTTTGTTGTAAATAAATCAATTAGTCTTGTTCGTATTGATATTAAGACCTTTTTTTTTTTTTTTTTTTTAAACCCCATTTTATTACAATCTGTCCTATTTGGACATTCAGTAATTTTATAGCAGATTGCTTGACATGTAGGAGCCGGCCCATTGACCTGCTCCTTTACAAATTGCTTAATAAAAAATTAATAAATTCTGTCTCCTATTTAAAATTAAAATCTATTCATTAAGTCTTTAGTGTCAAATCGTCTAAGACGTCTAACAGTGAGTCCTTTACGGAGTTGCGTCACCAGATTGTTTGGATGGGCACTTAGCTTTTTAAAGTAAAACTCGCTGTGATTTTTAATTTCTTGTTTCACGCTCACTACACTCAGATCGCGGCTGATGACTTCATTTGGAACAAACCATGGGGCATTTGTGAGCATACGGAGTACTTTGGATTGAAAGCGTTCAAGAATTTCAATGTTGGAGTTTGCTGCTGTTCCCCAAAGCTGTATTCCATACGTCCAGATGGGTTTTAAGATGACTTTATAAATAAGTAGCTTGTTTTCCAAAGTCAGTTGTGATTTTCTACCTATTAGCCAATAGAGTTTAGTAAGTTTGAGTCCCAATTGTTTCCTTTTTGTGAAAATGTGTTTTCGCCAGGTAAGTCTACGATCCAGATGTATTCCCAAATATTTAGCTTCTTCCTTTTGTGCTAAAGGCTGATTGTTTAAATATATAGGGGGGCAGCTTTCTTTTTTTAGTGTAAAGGTCACATGTACTGACTTGCTTTCATTTGCCTTTATTCTCCATTTTCTCAACCATGTTTGAATTTTGTTCAGATGATACTGTAACATGTCTGATGCCATTTTTGGTGTTTTATGAACAGCTAGTATTGCTGTGTCATCGGCAAACGTGGCTGTGGTGATGTTGGTACTAGTGGGTAGATCTGCCGTATAAAGCAAGTAAAGCACCGGTCCCAGTACACTACCCTGCGGAACGCCAGATTTGATTGGAAAAAGTGTTGTTTGTTCATCTTGGATTTTCACTAAGAAATGTCTATTCTGCAGGTATGATTTCAGTATACCATATAAGTTATCGGAAAATACCTTTTTTGTTTTGTAGAGTAATCCCGTGTGCCAAACTTTGTCAAAAGCTTGACCGATATCTAGAAATGCTGCTGAGCAGTAATTTTTGTCTTCTAATGCTTGTCGAATTTTTCGCGTGATTCTGTGCACTTGTTCAACAGTTGAGTGTTCTTGTCTGAATCCGAATTGATGATCAGGTATAAGATGTTTAAGGGTAGGTTTCAGTTTCTCGAGGAATAGCTTTTCGTACAGTTTTGCCATTATCGGAAGTAAGCTGATAGGTCTATATGAGCTTGCCTCTTCTGCCGATTTACCTGGTTTTAAGATCATTATTATTTGCGCTACTTTCCACTGATTTGGAAAATGTCGGATTCTATCGATGGCATTAAAAAGTTGTGTAAGGAATTTTAAAGCAATTTTAGGCAGTTCCTTCAGAATTCTTCCCGTTATCAAATCATAGCCTGGCGCTTTTTTTGGATTCAGTTTGTTTATTGCAAATTCAACCTCAGTAATTGTGTATGGTTTGCTTGGTGTTTCTAACTGTCCTGGAGCATCTACGGTTTGTTGGATCTCGACTTCTTCATTTGCTGAGATATTTGATTCATACGGTTGAAATACTTCGGTTAAATGCGCCGCAAATACTTCCGCTTTCTCCTGGTTGCTTTTTGCCCAGTTTCCATCTGTTTTTCTAAGTGGCGGACATGTTCTCTGTGGTTGCTTTAATTTCTTTGTTGTTTTCCACAGTGAGTAATCAGTAGTTTCCGTGGCCGTTAGATTTTTTAAGTACCGTTGTATCGAGTTGTTTTTATCTTCACATAATAACCTTTTTAATTCCTTTACTGCTTTATTGAATTTGGATTTGTCATGAGGGGATCTTGTATTTTGCCATTGCTTTCGAAGTTTTCGTTTTTCGTAGATTTTCTGCTTGATAATAAACGGGCATGTATCTCTTATTACTGTTTTATTGGGTTCTGGGGTAGAGTTCCAAGCTGCCTCATGAATGTTCATATTTAAGTGTTCTACAGCTTCTTCCACGTCGCTAGCGGTTTTTAAGGATATTTGCAAATTCAGCTTTTCATTAATAATATTTCGAAAATTTTCCCAATCTGTTTTCCTTGGGCAAAGCTGTGGGGCCTTATTTTTACATGTAACTTTTGAATTCATAGTGACGATCACAGGAGAGTGGTCTGAAGACAGCTCAAAACTTGTTTCAGCTTGGAAGTAGTTAGTAGAAAACCCTTTAATTACACAGAAGTCGATGAGATCAGGAGTTTTTCTGCGATCTGTGGGCCAATAGGTAGGTTGTCCTGTCGAAATGTGCTGTAAATTATTAGCTTGGAGTGTCTTAAACAGTTCTCTGCCTTTTGGTGTTGTAAGTCGCGAACCCCATTGTGGGTGCTTGGCGTTGTAATCTCCACCTGCTATAAATCGTTGGCCAAGGGTGTTATAGAAATGCTCAAATTGCTCTTTTTTAATAATATGCTTTGGCGGACAATAGATCGCTGCTATTATTATTGGGCCGAACCAGTCTTCTACTGTAACGCTAGTAGCCTGTATATGTTCCTGGCTGTAGTCGTCATGCTGATGGTGTTTTATGGCGTTTTTGATAATTATCGCAGTGCCCCCGTGAGCCTTTCCATCTGGATGATGCGTGTTGTAAATTGTGTTTCTTGGTATGTTTAAATAACTTTTTTTTGTGAAGTGCGTTTCTGAGATTAGGAAGATATCTATGTCCTGACTTGTGATGAAATATTTTATTTCCTGGCTATGTTGAGCTAGTCCATTGGCATTCCAATGTACTATCCGAAGTCTATAAGTCATTAGTTGGTAATTTTAGAGACAACTGCTGTTAGCAGATTTAACATAGTACTCATTTGTGTCATAAGTTCCTTCATCATACTTTTTAATTCCTGTATGTCATTTGAATTTTGTTGAGATGGAAGCTGTTGTGGTATTTGCATGTTTGGTTGTGGGATTTGGTTTGGGTACTGTGCTTGTTGGGTTTTCACCCGCATGGAGTCTGCATAGGTTAAAGTTGGTGATGTATGCTGTAGCGATGTGGTGGGGGTTATTTTTTCCTGTTTACTCCTTAGTGATGGAAAAGTCTTTCTTTGTAGTTCCTTATAAACTGCACACCCTCTATAGCTGGCTGGATGATTGCCCTCGCAGAGTACACATTTGACATCGGGGGATTTTTCTTTACGTTGACATTGCTTGGTTGAGTGATTTCCTGCGCATTTTACACATCGAGAGGTTCGATGGCAAAATTTTTTTGTATGTCCATATCTCTGACAGTTTGCACATTGTGCTATTTCTCTTTTCGGTCGTGGAGGCTCAAATTTGACTTTGGTTTGCAAGAGATATTCTTCCTGATAAATTTCTTTATTGTTTGCATTTAGTTTTAAATCAACATAGAATAGCGGCAAGGGTTTTTTTGTAAGTCTTTCCTTGATGTTATAGATATTAGTTGGTATATGTCCCAATTCTTCCAATGCTTTTTTTATTTCTTCTTCATTGGTAGAATAGTGAACGCCTTTTAACACAACTTTGAAGCTCTTATCCTGTTTTAATTGATATGTGTGGAATTCTGTTTTTTTGTCTTCTAAAGCCTTTATTATGGCTGTGTATTTCTCTGTACTTTTTGCTTGAATTTTGACTTGATCATTTGCCAATATTTTCAACTCGTATTGATTTTCAGCTACTGTCGTCAATAATTCCTTAAGGGGATGAATATTTCCAACTCTTGCTACAAATATAGGCGGTGCCTTCATACCATTTTCTTTCTCCACTGTATCAGTTTCTTCTCCTGTTTTTGTTAAAGCTTCAAATCGATTTTTGCTTAGTGTTGAGGTTGATGGGTTTAACCAGTAGTCGTTTAATTTGGTCTGTTTGGTATTCCTGCTAGAGTTTTCGGGACTATTTCTTAATCTCTTTTTATTTTCCACGGTTCTCCATGGTACTTCTTGGTTTACAGGTAGTGTGGGATACGATGCATCGTATTGTTGCTGGATTATCGGATTAACTTGGTGACTATTATTTTCATAAATATTTGGAAAAGGTATTTGCGGTATTTGTCCATACACGGGTATGGACTGCGTAATTTGTTGTTGCATAGGTTGTGGCATGCATGGTGGTTGTTGATTTGGATCATAATATCCTGATGCATTAGGTTGTTTATATTGCATATGGTTTTGTGGCGTGAATGCCATCGCAAGTTGCGATGTTTATTTGTACTTGGATGTTTTGTTTACAATCAATGACAGTCTGCTTATCTCCAGGAGCAAAAAAGGGAGAAAGCCCTAAATGAACGCTGCGGCCAAACGGCCGGAGAGAAAACCACAGTTTCTTCACTATTAATTAGCAAAAATCACTGGCTCCATTTTGATATAAAATTCAGCTTCAACACTTACTTAACTGACCAAAAATCAGCACAATCTCACTGGGGAACTTAACTGGAATTTGATCGCGTCGCTGCTATCGCTGCGACTCATATTAAGACCTTAAATATATTTATTTATGCATAATTTATTTTAACGCCGCTTCAGTTAGTCCACTCAAAAAATATAATTACTTTGTAGCAATTAAATATTAAATTTACTTACTCATATGGGTTCTTCTACCTAGAGTAACTGCTTTTAATTTTCAGTAATATACGATATGTAATTAAACGATTGCTTATAATAAAGCTGTGTACGGAAAAAGTTTTGTATAAAGATAAATCAAGATAAAGTAAAAAGAAGTTGAAATAATCGTAACGTGTCAATTTCCAGCTAACATAATTATTTATAATGCAATATAACGCTACAACAATTTACTGAAATATCTGCAAAGGCTCACGATGGTTATCAGAAAATAAAAAGAATTGAAACCATTAGTTCCTGATTATTATAAATATTTGTTGAAAAGGCGATTAATTTAATGGTACCCCTGGTACAAAATTAACTGGGTAGCATGCAGGTTTCATAATTATGTTCTTAAGTAATGGTCACTGTAAAATTTGAAATGTGATGCTACATTATCAATTTAATAATAACCAAGTTTTTTCTAAACTACTTTAAGTAACTCTAGTAGAATCTCATCTAGAAAAATTCCATAAATGAGCAACTTTGCAAAAAGCAAATTAAGTACCACTGTATGATTATCAAAATTCTCGACCCAAATATTATCACTATTTCAAGATTTTAACTTCTATTTTCGGGCATTACTTTAATACTTAGGCACGTTTAATCACATATCACATGCCCTTTAGAATTTTCTGAACATTAAATTAATTAATTAATTTATAACAACTGTAAAATAGTTTTGGGTGATGTCTGTGTTTGAGAATAGATTCTTGATAAGATGTTGATGTTAATTTGTAATAAATCTTAGATAATATTTACATATTTTGTTTCCACTATTTTCGATTGCTTCACAACTAATTTGTCTAATTGACAAATCTAATACGGTGTTAATTTCCCATTAGATATTTCTTACAATTTTTCTTACGTTACATGAAACTCAGTAATTTATTACTATTATTAAAACTTAAAGATACAAGCGTCGATGTAACCACATTTTCAATTCTTAGGGGAGACCGACAATTGTTCATTTAAATCTTAACGATCTCTTAAAGATCGTTTCTATAATTGGGTGTAAACGTTAGTTTATGCCTTCCGTGCATTCAGTTTTTCCTACTTTACTCGCAGTATCCAACCATTAAACTTTTTAACAGTATACCATATTTCCATATGGGCATCTTACCACAGTAGTTCTGTTCACATTACTCGGTGGTTGTTTTCTCTGCATTCACATGCTGCACTTTTTGTCGATTTCATCTTCTCAAGAATCTTGCAATGACGGCCATTTTTAATCTTATCTCTCTTTCCTATTAAACTGCCTTAATTGTGTTTTTTATTTATTTATTTATTTATTTATTTATTTATTTATTTATTTATTTATTTATTTATTTATTTATTTATTTATTTATTTATTTATTTATTTATTTATTTATTTATTTATTTATTTATTTATTTATTTATTTATTTATTTATTTATTTATTTATTTATTTATTTATTTATTTATTTATTTATTTATTTATTTATTTATTTATTTATTTATTTATTTATTTATTTATTTATTTATTTATTTATTTATTTATTTATTTATTTATTTATTTATTTATTTATTTATTTATTTATTTATTTATTTATTTATTTATTTATTTATTTATTTATTTATTTATTTATTTATTTATTTATTTATTTATTTATTTATTTATTTATTTATTTATTTATTTATTTATTTATTTATTTATTTATTTATTTATTTATTTATTTATTTATTTATTTATTTATTTATTTATTTATTTATTTATTTATTTATTTATTTATTTATTTATTTATTTATTACAACCATGTATTGAGATCGCATTTAATTTCACTGATATTACTCAAAACTTGCTATATATTTTACGAAAAACGCACTTTGATACACCAGAACAGCGTTTCTCAAACTTTCATATTTTGCTCCTTTTCACATTAGAAATTCTGCGACGGCAAAGAAATAACTTAAGCTCTCATGGATTCTATAGTTACTTTTCTAAGACTCTACTCAAGTAATAAAGCTGTAGGGTATAAAATACTTACATGTCAATTCAGCAAGTCTCTAAAGACTGCTGCCTGAAAGAACAAAAAAAATCCTTTATGTTAAAGTAAGTGTTCAAGTAACCACGATCTAAATACTTCTTTAATTTATCATCAATTTATTCGTATAATGTTTTTTATTAACTTACTGGCATTAATTTTAGCGCATTCGGTTATTACCGCCCAAGGGCTGAGTTGTGTCCATTAGGTGCTTAGAGTGGTAAGTGATTAAAACGTGATTAATTCAAAAAAACATTATCTTCTGTAATATAGTAAGCGTACAGATAAAAAGATTAAAATATATTGAGCAATTACGATAATAATTATGTATAACAGTTGGCATATGCTTTTTTCGAGCTTAGTTATATTATTTACTACTTTACTGTTATAAAGAATTAATGCTATTTAGGAAAATTGGTGCAACTGAAATTTCTGAGATACCTGCGCAAAATTTTACAAAATTTTATTTACACGCTTTTTTTAAATTGCTTTCTCCATGTAATCTTCTGCTCCTCACCTCCTTTTTCTTCACCAAGTGGCTACGTCCTCAAATTTTTAAAATACCTGCGTAGACATTTCTATGGTACAAAGTTTTATTTACAAGCTTCTTTTAATTGTTTTCTGCATGTAATTTTGTGATGGAGAAATCTCTCCTTTATTGTTAAAACTCACATCCACTTATTTTTCTTCAACAAGTGGCCACGTCCTTTAAAAGCAAGATATAGATTTTAAAAGTTTCTCTTGTCAAATACCTAAGGGTTGATTCTAAAGAATAAGCTTGAAACATATTTCTACCCACCATTTAATTGAAGGTTTTGCATTTTTGGTCAATATTTTCTCAAAATATTTTCTTTCCTTGCTGTAAATGATTTTGGATTTGGTATTACCTCAATAATAAAAAAATTACTAAACTTCTTTATTTTATTGTCCAATCAAACCAAATCGATAAAATATTATCATCCACGGTTCGATTAATAACTGATTCTTCTGCTGTCTGTTAAATATTTGATTAATACCTAAAATTTTAGCTCTTAATAATGCCGTCAATAATTGAAATTTGGCGTGTTACAGAAAACTTCAGCTTTGTGCTTTTTTAAACTAAATAAGTCACTTAAACATTCTCAAAGATGTTTACAACATACTCATTTTTAGATAAGAAGTAGGTTCCCAAGTACTCACCTTTTGAAAATACGACAATTGATTAATCGATTTACTAATAATTAGCCAGTTAACTCATTGATAATTTTGCTCATATGTAGCGAATAATTTGAGAATTTCAGAAGGTGTCAATACTACGATTATTACTTTTGATCCAGTAAGCTTCTTGTAGCTTAACATATTTTGAATTCTAATAGGATAGCAGCTTCTGAAAGTAAATATGCTTACTGATAATTTCTTCTTAGATCAGGTGCATTGGAAGACAGCAAATGCAATATTAATAGGATAGGTCTGAAATCTTTAATCCTCCATTGTTCGTAATTGTTCGTAATGATAAAATTAGTAATAGAAATTGACCAATGATTGCTCAAAACTACTGTATAACAAAAGGAGTAAACAATAGATTCGAACTGTCTAAACGGCGGATGTAAATTTTAACAAGAAAGCTCACATCAATTTGCATAAATTTATAATTATGTTGTAGTTGTAGTACTTGACTCATATAAGGCCAGAAGATGGATAGTTAAATTCTCAGCCGATCCCATACAATTTTCTGTAGCCACACATTCATAGCTATGATGTATGGGAACATTACATCCTATTCACTATGGTCTTTGTGGATCGGGTTTCGATGACCGTGTTCGCTGCCTTTCCTCGACAGTAAAAGAGATCTAGATAGCGCAATTTGTGACACGCGGCCATTGTTGTTTTTCGATGATAATTCCCAGTCGAAATACTGGACGTGATTATTCAGCATGAGCGGTGGCGGCAATTTGCCGCAATCTTATAACTCAGGATCCGGATTGTGTGGAGTGCGATTTTGTTAAGGCCCGCTTATTGTTTGAGAAGATGCGATGGTGTATAAATCGCACCTTGCCAGCTAACACCAGTAATAACTCGTCCCGATATGTGCACACTTAGCTTTGCCAAAAATGGAGCCTGTATTATGCTCAATGTCCGTATTTTGCCATCGACCCATTATCCCCATGCGATTTAGTACGTTCTTGCTGCGGGCGCCTTGCCTCCGACACCAATATGGTTCCAAATAATAGCATATGGGTAAGCAGTATGAGAACGATGCGGTAAATTGCAGGGTCGTCATAGAGGATAACACCGCAAGTACGTATAAATACAGTAAATTCCATCAGTTTACACCACCAAGGCGATGAGAATTTATGACAGACCCTTAAAATAAAAATTATATTACATGCAGAAAGCAGACTATCAGTGGTGTCAACAAAATGTTCAAAAGAGGATGCAAGTAGCTTCAGCTCTAGAAGAATGATTTCAATGTAGGAATATTATTTTGTATGTGTACGAATAAAAAAAAACTTACGTTTCTTAACCTCCTTAAGAAAAGGAATAGAAAAGGGTGCTAACAGATTTGAAATATTTAATATTTTTTGTCACCTGATTTCTTGCATCAATTTATATAATTTTGTGGGCATAAGATATTTGAAAATCGACAAATAATCTTCAAAAGTTTTCTGTTTTTAATTTAATAATTGGTTCGTTGCTTTGAATAGTATTTTAGCATCATCAATCAAGTTCATGAGAACTTTCTGCATAAATAATGTAAACAACTTTTAATAACAATAAGAAATTTAATAAAAATCTTGCAGAATATTTTTTTATAAACATTATGTAATAATATAAAACAGTTACTGATACAGGGTCACTGATTGTCTTTGATATTTGATTTTTTAAAGGCTATAAAAAACTGTGACTTTTTCTAGATTTAAGTTTCTCAGTAACACATCCAATATCACAGCAACTTGCTAGACTAATTAAGAGTGAGATAATGAAGACAGAGAAATAATCGAATAATTACTTGGACAAAAATAAATATTTGCTATCTTTCAGTAATTTTTTGAAAACAATTCTTAAATCTATAACTTTTTGGCTAATATATTTAAAATTAAATTAACAACACATAACAATGCAATGAAATTAATTTTGATGTAACCAAGAGACCACGAAGACAATAAACTTAAAGAAGCAAAACTGCGATTGACCCAAAATTGCACGGTTTGCTTGGAGAGTTATTGCTGTAAGTTTGAAAGTCTAGGGCTTAGAGATTAGAGTCACAATATTGGTCAAAGATTTTATCCATAGTGTTAAGTATAGAATTGTAGTTAAAATTTAATTAAGAATGAGGAAAAAACTAAGTGTAAGATAAACAATAAGTTGATTACGAATAAATGTCTACCCAATGTTTAATTGAGTTTTTGAAAAAAGTCTGAGTTTGTTTAATTCTTAGAATTGACAGGATAATAAACAGTAATGCTAAGAAACTAATTTTCTTATATCTTAAACTCGAAATAAAGCTGTAGAAGCAAAGCAGTAAAGAGTTGGACGTTGTTAATTGTTGCTGGCTGACACAGCATGTGTCTGTGATAATTTGCCATTTGGAGATCTTAACTTAACCAACGGAGTAGACTTTAGTAAAATTGTTCACATCTGGCCACAACATCGTTTAAAATGCGCAAATAAGTTTAAATAAATTAGAAAATAATGGTAAATCTTGAACACTCTAGTTATTATAGAAGCTTTATTTTCAACAAGTACTAGTAGGGCCTTGATAAATCTTTCAATATGTCTATTTTGCTTCCACGTAGTTACTTATACGAGATGTGCAAAATAATAATAACGCAGTGCTTTATGCCCAATCCTGTAAGAGTGGTTACTTAAATGGCTAAGAGTTCAAATAAAGTGTTCCAAGTTTTCTTCGTAGGTAATTGGTAATTAAACAATGCGATAAGGTGGATTTTGATCGAATTCGAAAATCGAAGTTGAGTTCGTGCCTACAAATCGATGAAATTTTTGTCGTGTTAGTTATCGACAAAAGTTAATTTGAAAGGCTTGTAATTGAAAGATCCTAATTAAGTCGAAGCTGATTGGCAATTGTCAGATAAATGATTATCTTGAAAACAATGATAAAGTTATGTTAACAAGTACAAGTTACGACTTCTGGGCTATTAATCTATCGTCCAATCGAAATTTGCGTCCTTTGTTAATACGCCCAGCCCACACGTTATTTGGTTAACAATCGTACCATTAGCCGGCCAATGTTAAATCCATTGACAAGTTCCTTATACGGAGCGTGTCCTGGCCGAAACCTATTTGCAGTCTATTTAAAAAATACACAAAACTATAATTACCTGCTCATTATTACTCGCCTTGATCCGAACAAGAATTGCCATTATCTTGTTTCTCATTAAACGCATGCACAAAAAAAGAAACAGGCAATTACGATTAATATTCATGCATGGACCCTGCTTTTGTTGGATTATCAGAGAAAAAAAACAAAGACCTAGTCGAGAGGGCGCGCCATAATTCACGATAATTTACAGGGATCCCCGCGACTTAAAAATAAAAGGAAACCGAAATTGTTCGGTTAAATGCCGGACGATTAACATTTTGACGTTATAATAGCGGCTGTAAGAAAACAGCGTGCGACTGAAGACGTCCCTTTTTCCCATTTGTTCGTGGCTGGTTGTTTGCCCGGACTATTGTTAAAAGCTCAGTGGATAATTTAGTAATTTTCCGGACCATCATTGTTTATTGATCCCCCGCGGTTCGCGAGATGTAATCGGCGTTAATCGGTCGGACTGGCTCGCACCTCCCCCACGGTGCATCCGTTCAAGCCACATACCCGTCCCATTTAAATGGGATATTATATGAGATAATGGCTATTTTTATTAGAGATGAAGATAAAGCCACTGAATTCATGCGACCGGTGGATAAAACTCCAGCAGGACCTTTGCCACAAACTGCGGTCTGTCGTCCCTTCCCGAGAGCTGTACGCCAAAAATACATAATTTTTGAATTACTAGAAACTATTAAATTCTAATTCTAAAAAGTTCTGTAGCTGTACAAAAATATATCTATCGGACTATGTAAGAATAAATAGCACAACACGAAGAAATAACGACAAATAATAATTGTCATTATTTATTGAAGTGGGTGGGTAATTCGAACTTATTCGCTTCAGAAATAGAACATCGTCGTCAATGAATGTTTGATTGCACCTTATTTTCGGTCCATCGATGACGATCAACGATAAATACAGAAATGAAAGAGAAACGACCCGAAACGAACCTACTCGTCCGTTTATTGACATTAGCCATGACATTTGGGAAGAACGTTCATTCATCATTTAGGATTTAAGTATTCAGCCCGGCAATCGATAAAATCAAGGGAAATGTTCCTATAGTAACAAATAAAAGCCATTAAATGCGTTATGAACTTAATCTGACTTATCCTCGGTGTTATTGTCGATATTTTAATAAACAGAACATCTAATTATTATCATCAGAAATGTCAAAGGGTAACGTAAAAAGTTTAGGCTAAAGAAATCTCATCGTCTGCAAAATTTGATCCCTCCTTTTTACGCATATTCAAGTAATAAGGTTGCAATGGAAAAGGAAAATGTAAATTTCTGAATTGAAACAGGAAACGTGTAAATGGTTTTTAATTTTAATGATGAAACTTGCTCTAATAGAAACTGCGGATAGTGTTCTAGAAGTTTTTAAACAAAATGAAGTTCTTCAGTCATAATCATAGTTTTATTAATTATGCAGAATCGAATATGATTATAAAATATTATGCACATTTTAAGTTGAATACTAGTTTTTTTAGTTAATTATGAAAATTTTATTTCAAATTAAGAACAAAAATCCGTTATGTCTCCGGTTTCCAACAATTTGTTAAAATACTTATTAGTTACATAATTATCAAGCTATTATATATTCAAGAATGACTAAAAGAGCAAAAATAATTAACAGCAGAACACTTTGCTAAGTTTCCGTCAAGTTCAATTTTACTTAATTCAGTCACTTACTAAAGAAAATTTAATTGTCGACAACGCTGAAAGAAAAAAATAAACAATAATGTTAGCTCATTTACACATATTGCATTTAACCTGAATATTTGCTAATTTTCTATATTCTTGATAAATTTATTCTTTAAAAGACTTTTCATTATTATATTAGTTTTAGCAAAATTATAGTAAGAAGAATGGGTGTAGCTGCTAAGAACACGTCCTAGAGAAAGAAAATTTGACTCGGAATATGTCCTGTCAACAAGTGTTGACTCCCGTCGACTGGAAAAGATTCTTAAAACATTGTACTTTATTAAAATATCTAGATATTCTAAACATAGAATTGTACAATAATTTAAAAGTTATTAAATGAGATAAATAATTCTATTTCGTTAGGGATAATTTAGAAAAACCTTTATTATGATACATTAACCTCGCTGTCAGCGTCAAGCTCTTTCGATCGATACATAGAGTAAATAGTCTCACCAGAGCTATTCTCCTCTAAGTAACATTATTTTTAAAATGTTGCACATGATAGTTAATTCTCTTAAATTGCCATAAATAAAATCTACTACTTCTATTATGGAGAATAATGTGTTACAGATAAATCAAAGTTTTGATAGGCGAATCAAATTAAAATCATAGAAAATGTGTTAGAATACAAAGCTTTGTATCTTGCAGAAGTGGTGTTCTTATTGTATGTTAATACATTAGTTTGTCACCCCTAGAATTGGCATAAGCTTAACCATGGTAGCGAACAAAATTTTCGAAATATTTTAGTTATTATCACATGGGCTCGACTCTAAAATACTCTGAAAGCATCCGCATTCCTGGTGGTATATTCGTCAGTCCTTTAACGTTTCATATAAAATATAACAGACTATTCGAATTAGAGGAGATATTAGGTACGCTGTAAATTCGCCAAATCAATGCCACATACAATACCAATGTATGTATTTAATTTAAAACACAGATTTTTGAACTTATTGAAACATTAAACTGTAAGTGCTTAAGAATTTAGAAGATGAGAGCCTTATAAGTTCTCATATCAACATTAAACTAAGTATGGCTAATAATTGCAGGACCGGAATTGAGAAGGATCAAGGTCCATTCGGAAATTGTTTAGAAGCCTTAATTTTAACTAATCGCCGAGATAAATTCTACCTGCAAATCAGGCGAACTCCTTCAATTCGTGTTGTGACCGTTTTATCCTATTAAATTGCTTTTACAATTTCAGGGATTTTATTAACCAAATACCTTTCATACTTTGTAGACGTATTTAAATTTATTTTATGATTTTATAATTGATTTGGTTGCTCGTAAAAATACAATGATTTGGTTTATGGGTGACATTTACGTTGTAAAGGAACTATAGGTACATATAAGCTAAAAGAATGGACGTACATCTAATGGATATTGAAAACCAGCGATAGTCACGGTTTTAGTAATAAAAAATCATGGTGATGAACAAACGGAATCATTATGTTCCCAAATTTATGCCCATAATAAATCTCAAAAATTAATAGACATACGCAGCATATAATTTGTCGACGATTACGAATCATTTTTCAGGTCTGTAATATAATAATTAAGAGTTGTTAAAGGTGTTTGCTTTTCACTTAAAATTACAGGCTATTATTTAAAACAAACGTCAACGACAGCACATCACAGAATCGGAAAATTACACGTAATAATTCTCAATTGACTGAATTATGGCTTCGACACGAATGAAGTGTTGAATAGGCTACAGAAACTCCCTTTTTGAAGATACGTAAACGCGCTTGATTATAGCTTTTTCATTAACAATTAAACGAACAGATTGGGTCGAAGATTACTTGAAATGAAAGCATGTACGGTCAGCAGGTGGGTGAATGTCAATCATAATGTTGGCCGCGAGCTCGAAGTCGTGACCTAAGTCAATCCATCATACAACCAAGATTCAGTGCCAATAGACTGGCCATGTTTAATTGCATTTGGAGATGAGAGTTCAACTGTAATTAATAATTAATGTTTGACTGTGATGGTGAATTATTGGGCGTTCTGAAGCCCTGCGGCCATTTCACTGTAAATAAGTAGGATGCGAGCTTCGAGAAAAACGCTATAATCCTCGTTAGACAGAGTAATAGAAAAACGTTCATCATGCCAACGATTTGGTGCTGTAATAATTGTTTTTAGTCGTATTCACGTTTTTACAGTTGAACGAAAGCGTACTAGATAACATCGATGCATAAATTAGGATGGCTACAAATGGAAAGAGTTTCAGGTATAATTGCAGGGTACGCAAGGTTACATCATTGTATATGGATAATCATAAAACGGTTACATGGAATGACAGTCAGGTTCACTCCGAAAATAAAAATCAGAATGCCAAACTAATCAAGGTTGCAACAGTTCAACAGTCATCTTCAAACACCTAGAATTATTTTTGAAAATTTTATTATGGAAATACTTCAAAGATCGAAGAGAAGAATGGTAATAAGTTAAGGAAATTCAGGTATAAGGACACAAAATGAACTAATTAAAATAGCAAGAACATAGTTGTGCTCTCGGAGATTTTGGTGCTCTTACCTATTGTCGCATTCTCTAGCTAGACGATTTCTAAAGCATACCTTATCATTATTTTCAAAATTAGAGCAAACCTGGCAGAATCCCAGGAAGGTTTCCAAGACAGTTTTCTTCAATTATTAAGTGTTTAGTGTTACTGCAACGAATTGAACACTTACTTAAAGATTGTTCATGACATACAGTTGAACGACAAGGTCTTGAGTCGAAACCAATTAAAGTAGATAACTTAAACAAACACATCATACAGGATCGAAGGGACGTTTTTAGAATGGAAACCTGGTAAATGTAGTAAAACTAGTTTTCCTCAGTCAATAATAAAAAGTTCGTAGTGCGAAATGAATCTTCAGGTAATTTTATTCGCCTTTATCCAATTAACATTATTATTTTCTTATTTTAAATTGTATTTATAATTTATAGTATTATTATGAATTTTAGGAAAGGAATCTTAGTTAAAAAAATTGTTCGGTTTTGAAATCAGTAAAGATTTTGGTTAATCGAAATTAGTAACAATATGGAAACTGCAACTCGAGACTTCAACCCATAGACCAACATAATTTTCAGAATCACTGTCATAAAGATACCTCCATTGGATTTATTTAGAAATGTTGCTGTGTTCGTCGAGACAGGTGATAAATTGCAGGCATAAGTAATATGATTATGAGATACTGTTAAGCTTATGAGCAGGATGTACTTCACACTTTATATATACTTATTCATTATACGGTTCGACTGAAACTAATCCAACTGGTGGAATCTTCAATTATCTCATTTTTATAAACCCATCATAAATGGTTTAAGGCTTCGAAGTCGTTGCAACACAGATAAGGATGCAATTGGTTGCGTTATCACCACAGAGCAAAATGAAAAACGCGTTAGAACCTACCCAACAATTAAACAACAAGAAACACCTTCTATGGTTATCAAGTAATTGGCACATGCAGCAATTATTGCTTCAGAAAAATATCTATATACACTGACACATGCGAATGCAATTCTTTATGGACGATGTAATCAATAGTTTATAACTTAGCTATATAATTATTATACGCATCTAAGTTACTAATTTAAATCACTAAGAAGCAATGACTGGCATTAATTTTTTTATTATTTTTGAAGAAACAAACAGTTTAGTTGAAATATATTTTATAGCATGAGTTATGTAAGTCGCCTCTAGGTTGATACCATTTTTTCACATTGTCAAATACTAAGCAAATGAGCTTTCAGCAACTTTTCAAAGACAATTCTTTCAATTTCAAAAACTACACCGGCATTGGCTGTTCCATACTTCTAATACGTTCAGTTTAACTATTTACTGAGAGCGTTATTGCTTCTAGTGATCCACTTTATTAAAGAAATATTTAATAACTTCCCAGATTGTGAATGTTCATACACTCAACAGTATGTTGTTGCACTAAATCTTATCATAAAAATTACATCTGATCCTGATAACATTTTGGAAATTTTTTTGCTTGTGCCAGAACCAAATGGATTAACATTCTAATTTAAATTAGGACAGATTTACAGTTTTAAGCCAAAACTAGATAAGAATGGTAGTGTTTATATTACGTTCCACGCTAGGGTTAAGAAAATTTTTAAAATAACATTGTATTTTACCATCAAATATTAGTTAGATTGGAGGGATTGTGAATTTGTAAAAGTTGCTAGTTGCTAGTTATTGATCTTGTGGACGTTATGCCTTAATAGTTAAAATTATATTGTTGAATCTTTCACAGAACCTAAAGCAATGAAGAGCAAATTAATACACGGAATCTTCGTTACAGCGCCATTGTAATAGTTACGTCTTAACCGGGGGCAAATTTATACAATTTTATACAATTTATACTTTTTGAGATATTATATTAGTTTCTCCAGTTCTTTTAGCGCCATTTCATTTTTATCTATTACTTTTAATTCTTTCACTTACATTTATTTTTTCCTTAATTACAACAACTATCGGTTTATGATTTCAATTAACCCAATGATAATGAAAGACATTTTCTAAACATGATAATGTGATCGTTGAAAGGATCAATAATATTTTTATTAGTCATAAAACTTTTTTTGATTTTTATTAAAAAAGTAAGTAATCAAAATTGTAGAGAACCTCTAAATGTGACTAAATTACTAAGTTTGAGAGCATCTCCTAGGATTAACAAATGCACGTCTGAAGCAATACAATTTAGATTTCTTCCAATTCTTCATTTCTCGTTGTGTTTTACTCCTTATATAGCCCCCTATATTTTACTATATTAAGATATGTTTAAGATATTGTTTGACTATATCGTCTAACTATCCAAAATTTGTAGGAAATTAATGTTCTATTTTATTAACAACTGGATTTCTGTTAATAAATATATTCATCTTCCTTTAACAGTAACTATAGTTTCAATTCTGTTTCTTTTAATACTGTACTACTTTAAATAATCACTTCTCTAAAATTATAAAGATTATTATTTAGCTCTTTACTACCTATTGTAGCTGGAGTATATCAAGAGAATAGTTAGACACAACGAGAACTAAAGAAATTGTAGCTTTCAAGGGTAAGTATGGCAGCTATTCACTAGATTTTCTGTAGAAAAGGCGCCAAACTTCAATGAGAAAGCGGCACCATTATATATGAATAATACTATAATATTATAATAATACTATCAGGAGGTAAACATGAATAACAAAAATAGGATCTACAGAGAAAAATACATAGAAACATTGAATGAACTATACTTCCAATCAGGCTGCTAGACATAAAAAAGAGAATTAGGTAGAAACATTATAAGAAAAAAGAAAAAACATCGTTATTGCTATTGCTATAATGAATATTAAATACTGAAAAATTATCTGGGAATTTAAAGAGAATACTCTAGAGAAGCTTCAGAAGGATATCTTTATGATGACTCCCTATGAATTGAAATGTCGACTCTGCGAGGGCATTAAAAGTTTCATCTATTACTTTTTCCTTAAAATTTTTACTAATAAAAATAAGAAAGTGTGCCATTTTTTCACCACTTTATAACTAGACCGCATGTTACTCGAAAATTTCCAAAGAACAAAATACTCGGCAGTTGCAATGCTGATAAAGAAACACGAGCATTCCAAAATAGTAGGTACACCTACTTACCATATTTTTCAGTGAAAATAATACAGTTATACCTAGTAATTGATGCAATGGTTCGAAGACGACGTGTCATCTACCACTTTAGAAGTTATCGTTTTCAAATCAAATTTAACCCCTACATTATTCATTCAGATTGAATGAAAGTGACAAACAACTTACTCAAATTTAATTTTGATATCACAAGAATTTGTAGGTATACATGTAGGTATAAATGTAGCTTAATGGTAGTAATGCAGAAGTTGCAACCATTTTATCTATTAACCACATAACGTTGAGGTCAAAATAAATTGACCTTAACCAAAAGTATTTTTGTGGGGTTACAGCACTTTAAAATTTAACGGAAATATGAATTTAATTTTTTATCCTCGAAACATGTTGGGATCAAAATTCAAAATTTTGTCAGAAGAAGATGAATTGACTATCTGCAGCTCTTTTTAGGGGGTAGTTTGGTTATCGCAACAAATCTTTCTTTATGTAACTTTAATTATTAAAAGTTTAATACCATAGATGGACTACAAAGAATTGAAAAGAGAAGAGCTAACGTAACGTCATATTGATTTCATTGAAATTAAAAGTTGTGTTATGTTCTTTATCAATAAATCGTCAAAAAAAGGCCGATCGGAAATTTTGCTAGGATTGATTTTTAATAATTCTTAACTTACTGAATTGATCTTTGAGAAGGCGAACACTCCTTTTGTAACACATTATATTTAATATCCTTTTATAGCCCATATTTCGGTTGAATGTAATGACTATAAATTATCTAAAATATAATTAAAAAACACAACTTTTTTAATATTTTGAATATTGTTAAAACATCTATAATGCAAATATAAAAATACGTAGTTCTTCAGTGAATACAAATTGATGCTTATGGAGGTTTACAATGAACTTGTGTAGATAATTTATGTTGATTAAATTTATGATTATTACGAACACCACTGGCTCTCTCTGAGATGCCCATCTTCAAACTTTAAATAAGTATATTTTTGGTTATAAGTGAACAGTAGCTTTGGACAATCGTCACATTGTAGTGATTCTAAACATATTTTCAGCCAAATTATGGAGACCCTCACATAACAAATCTAACAGTTTCAATTACGAAACCAATCATTTAGAACAATAAAAGATAAATTACAAGACAAATTTTTGAGTATCATTAATTTTACGAACTGAGGCCTTTGTTATGGAGCAGGTGATACTCGGCGGTATTTGCAAAGTGTTATTCGTCCGGTAAATTAATGTAGAGCTATAAAAATTACCCACCGCCCTCTTTAATGCTGCGACAAGAATAACCAAGAAATTAAAAATTCATTGACAGATAATAAAGATCGGACACCCACTTAAATTCGATAAGGTCCGATTCCACCTGTAAAGCTTGAGGACCATTAAATTGAAAAGAAATTTGCCGAGTCAATTATTAATTTATTGTTCAATTTTTGCTCTGGCAGGTGGCGAAATGATTGCAAATGACCGATCGCGGCCGACTGTAGGACATCGAATCATAATTCCCCAACATCATAGATTTACAAATAGACACGCGGTTCAGAATCAACAAGTAGTGACCTCGCCGTGCTCATTCATGCCTCCCCTCCGATTCAGCAGCTATGCTCTTACCTTCCCGGCAAACACCACGAGGACAGCATCCCTACGTGACGCCGCCTAATAGTCCCCGACTGGCAACCAACAAAACAAACCGATAGTTCCGTAGTCCTTAGTCACAGTCACACGCGACGCGAGACCTTCCGTTCGCCTCGAAGGCAAGCAGCACTTACCCCAACCGGTACGGTGCGTTTAGCCACCCTGGAGGCTGGGGGCGGTTCGGGGTCGATCGTAGGTCGACGATCCTTTCTTCTGGAGGACGCTATAAGGAGTACGGCGCGTGTTGGGGGTTAGGCCGATCCTTACCCGGAATTTGTCAGTTTCGACTGTTTAGCTTTGCTGCCGGCCGT
The DNA here is from genome assembly GCA_905333025.2 of Pyrochroa serraticornis. NCBI lineage: Eukaryota > Metazoa > Arthropoda > Insecta > Coleoptera > Pyrochroidae > Pyrochroa > Pyrochroa serraticornis. Next base: position 41,864,349 of record HG995152.1, read on the forward strand.
TCGCTCAGTGAGGCCCCGACGCCGTGCGTGGGTGCCCGACGAGTCCAAGTGCGACAGGCGTCTACCCGTGAACTTTGACCTTTCAATTGAACTCATCTGCCAACAAACCTCGACGAATTCCAACAGGTTACTTACCTACTGTTTACTGGAGCCCGCCAATCAATCTGTTCCTGATTCTTCCACTCGGAACTAGGATAAAACGGAGAACTTACCACTAGCAGTCACAGATACTATCAACAGTATGACTGTTACTGAGATTTTACCATTTCCATAGGATGCACCTGACTACAATATATGGCAAAGTATTGTCAATATTTCTTTAAAATAAGTAATTAGTTTCAATTCCTGACACCAGTAAGTAGGTATAAGTTTACCTACTACTTACTATTAGAAATCTTCTTATTTTTGAACAGAAACATTACCTATGATATGTTTTAAAGATATAATTTGTCCGTTCAAGTTAACATCACTTTTTTTGTCGTGTTAAAACCTCCTTGATTTATAACAAACCTTCATAAGCATTACAAAGAATAACAATGGTAGAGAACCATACAGTATAAAGAGCTCCACCGACAAACGCGTTTTAATCAATATAATTCTATACCAATAAAAATGCCCTACTCACATCTTTGGAAGGGGGAGGGGTCTTTATAACATCCCTGGATGTTCTGGATTTTGAAATTAATTGTTTTGGGTTGCAAACTCTTTCATACCAGCAGTCCTGCTGAACCTTGAATCAGTTTCGGTGCTTATTCGTGTTACCAGTTCTGTAGTTAGGGTTTCTCCTAATGTCATAAATAATTTTTAACAATAGATTAAAGATTTAATTATAAACAATTATTTTTAATAAGTAAACGAAAATGAACAAGGTGTACCTACCCATACTATGAATTTGAATTTAGATTCAAATCATTTATCTCATTTTCTTTTTGTTGTTTTGAACTATTTGCTTCTCTGACTGTTATTTTTTCCATATTTCTTTAACGCAAAGTTTGTTCCACATCTGTAACTTTTAAGACTTATTAACAAAATCTCATTTACTACAAAACAAACTAGTTCATTAAAAGTTCCTTAAAATTATAATAGCACCCTCAGCAAATTTGATCGGTCTTGATCCAGGCAATTATCCTTCTTTTTGGTATTTTGTTGTAATAGAGTCTCTATGGTATTTTTAAATTACAGTCTTTATTTTTAGTTCATTTGCTTTGCAAAATCTACCCTTAATACAACACTATTAAAGGCTGTACCCAGGTTCCCAAATAATATATAGCAATTGATAGGATGCAATCGTTATAAATTTTAGTTTTTAATTTTAGCGGAATCTGCATCTACAACAAATTTTGATTTACTGTATGTTAATCAAATGTTTTTTTATTAATAAGCATTTTTTGTGCCACGCAGTCCCCTGCAATATCCAAAAACTTCAAGTAATCCAAAACAAATCCTTGAGACTTGTTTTCGAACCCATACTTCCAACCAGGCCGCTGACTTCTGGTCATTCCTCACACTACCTTCCCCCCCTGTATGACTAATTCATTTGTTACAGATAATGGGTTAAAGGAACTAGGTTCCGGCCCATCAGGAGGGGTTTTAGTCGATTAACGCCCGACACTAGCATGCGTGATTGATCTAGGCACGGGGTGTCCATGTAGATTTCCGTTCCTTGCCAGGCAAAAAAAATGTTGCTAAACAAAGATGAAGGATATCAAAGAGCGGTAAGACTGTCAGTGCGCAAAAGTCGCTTTTAAAATATTGAAGCCACTGTCAAAGATATCGTTTCTTAACGAAATGCATATGGTAGGTATTTAGCCAACAGAATTTCCTAATCCGTAGGGTGCAATATTCTACTTGAATACAAAAAGCCGAAAAAAAAACAAGATTATGAATAATATATGCGCCACTTTCCAAATATTTTCAAATAAATGAAGCACATTTTCTAAATTAATGTTAAATTAATCACGTGGATTACTTCATCAAGTAAGGAGAAAAATAGTTTCTATTAAATAAAAACACTGAATTGACATAAAAGCACATGAGAAAAGCATCTGTTTGCACGTTTATTTTTGAATTTATTAATTAATTATTAAATTATTATTTTACACTAGCGGATCCGACAGACGTTGTCCTGTCCAAATTTCAATAAATTTGCGATCGTTTTGTGAATTTGTGTTAAGCTAAAAAATGTGTTAATAAAGTAAAATTGAGAAAAAAATATTTCTGAGTAATTGATTCACAATTTGAAAATCAGCTGACATTTGAGCATAGCAAAATAAGCAAGAAGTATAACAAATGTGATTTTATTCAAATTTAGGTTGGAATACGTGTTTACAGATTTTTGTCCAGATCTTCCAGATTTTTTTTCAATAAAAACATTTAAGTAAGTTATTTCTATCTCAGGATAACAATGAACAAAACAAAAAAGATTTAATTAAATATGTCCGAATTTTTTTATTTTTCCTTGTAATTGTAACAATTTCTTTTCTAAAAATTTTTCCAAAATCATAACGAACAAAATAAAAAAAGAATTACGCATATCCCACGTTTGAACAAAAATCCCATAGAAAGAAGCTCTTTCAGTTTTTTCCGAATTTTTCAATTTTTTGGGCAACTTTTCCAATTTTTCTTTTACCTAAAAACCTTGTTTGGACTAAAACTAACATTTTAAAAAAACTTGGTCAAATCTGTTCAGCCAATCTCAAGTGGATTACCAACGAACAGCATTTAATTTTCATTTATTCATTGTGATTAAGTTCTTATCGATCAAACTTTAACAGAAGATTCTTCTAGTCGTGTTGATTCAAAAAATTATATATTATTTGTCTCGGTCTGAATTCCTATAAAAGATACAGGGTGTTAAAGTTGACACTTCAAGTTTTAACCTGTAAAACAAATCTTATTTAACAAAAAATTTGATAAAAGACAAAAGAATATCGAAAAAGTACACTGACATACTTTTCTCTTGACATAATTAAGATGTGACCCTATTGCACGCTACTGGTACCCGCCCCCAAATTGAAAACATCTTCATAAAACTGTCATTGGGAAGAAGGAAAGTATGCATGAAGAATATTGTTCTAATCTAAGCTCTCTAATACCTTCCATTAGAGAGATTGCAAAAAAATGACTTTTTTGTAAACTTTAACACCCTGTAGTTTTTTTTAGGAATCGAGATAAAGATACATAATATATAATTTTCTGAATCAGCATGACTAGAAGAATCTTTCGTTAAAGCTTGATCGATTAAAACTGAATCACTCTGTATAGATGTTGCTATCTACATAAGTATCTTTAATTTCCTAATTTTTGGTAAATCAATATCATCATTTCATGTCTAAATCAGTTCTGAACGTACTGCATCATATCATTACACCGTTGTACAATTATTAATTAATTAAGTAAAAAGGCAACGGGACTAATAAATATTTTTGTGTTCTCGCAAGGGTAACAGGGAGAACGAATAATCGAGGCATGGCTAGCCGGGGTTTATTGTATTTGAAGAAACTGTTTTGTGGAAATATTCATAAAATTATCTCAATATGTGATACTGAATGCCCACAATAAAGATATTATATTGTTGTCAGCGTTGGCGTTGCGTCATTACACCTGTGTGCGTTTCTATCCCTCATCCTCTTGGCAAAGACCTGTGCCGCGTGGGTGTAATTTCTCATAAAACAAAATTTTATACACCATAAAATATAGGCGCAAAAAAGCCCAAATTAATTAGACATGTTTCCGCTGGTCGCGACGTCAAAAGAATTTTAACGGCAATCAACTAGCCACATCAATTTAACATTACCAATTATAATAATCCAAATATTTTGATAGCAATATCATCATCCTAATTCAAATTGCTGTGTGAATTCTTCCTTTTCATCGCCGCCGACTTTTTATCAATCTCGCCGCTTCTATTATACACATCACATCACAGAGTCGGTAGCCCGTGTAATCATCGTGTAAACTGCATTCCTACACAACTAAGTCAAAGTGGCTAGTCATCAGATTAGCCCAAAAGTGTACCCTATCAATCACGCTGTCCACTGTTATTTTTCTGCAATAATTCACTTTAAAAAATTTAATTGGTTATTGTCGATTTCGTCAAGATTTACGAATCATCGCGAGATGTCTGGTGATGAATTATCGTTCGCTTATGGTAATCGCGCACACATCAGGTTAATAGTTTTACGCACGTTTGACTGGAGGTGAGAAGATATGATCTAGAAATACACCCTAATGTTGTAATTTATATGGATGAGACGGGTAACTTATAATTAACTTGTAGTTGGTTCTAATAATGTTTGGAAGGTTTTACTGCAAACTAGCAGGCGGGTTTTGTCTTCAAAGTCCCATAATTTGCTTGCATCGAGACGAAGATAGCCCAATTAGATGAACCCTGTTAGCGCAGCTTCTGGGCATCAGCGAGTTTACAGAAGCCAAACTAGCATACTGCTATCCGGGCGTTTCAGAATGCCCAAAATGGATCAGTCATTATTTTTTTTATTTAGGATATCCTCGTACCCTTTGGCGCTAAAAAATACTTCTCCGTTATCGAGACAACCGGTTCAATTCTATGGACACAAATCAAACAGCAGGAAGTGTTATCAATATAAAGCAAGAAATTGCGATAGCAACTATGATATTGGAATTGTAAGAAAAAAAATACTCACCAAACAGCAGGTTTGCAACAGCATCAACTGATTTAGACAATTTTTTAAATAAATGTTAAAAACTATTTCAGCCTTTTAATTTCAAAAATTCTAACAATGTTTTGTAAATAAAACACTTTAATTTTTACTTTAGATTCAACACCATGTTAAAGTTAATTTTGCATTTTTGTTATTTTAGAATTAATATGTTTCGGTTGAGCAGCTCTTTGGCTTGGCGGAGGAGGTGGCTTGAGCTAACGCCCCTCTTTCAGCTACCAGTGATTAATCGATGGTAAATTACAATTAATTATCTGAAAATTACGGAATCCACGAAACGCATTTACAACAATCAGCGACTCGTGCTTGTTGATAAAACGACGTTGGTTTGTAGGGGCGGTCAACATGGTAAGCAAATTATTTTTTAGTTCTTATCTAATACATCAAGCCCACGACTTGAAGTAATAGATATAAAGACATTAGTAAAAACTCATTAGTATCTAGGCACCCATTAGTCATTATGATGGGTGCATTGCGGCGTTTATTTGTTGGGGCGGTTCGGGCTTCACACAGGCTAATCGGACGACCACCGCAGGCTCAGTGAAATATCGCGGGTATCACTGAAAATGCACTTTTTGATTTACGGTGCTTCCTTTAAAACAGCGCCAGAATAAAAACTTGATGTTGTTATTTTTGTTTTTTTCGTTTTGTTGCTGGCTAGCCGGAGGCGTTAGAATTGGTTACTAATTTTCGGCGTGTCTTGTGCTGCCGAGGACTTCCTGATTGGGAGCTCATTGTTTGAATTGATTGGCTCATAATGAATGACTTATAGGGAGTTCAAGCAATTATTTTTGAATAATAATTTATCCAAACAGATAAAATCTTATCTATGATAATAATAAAGATGTTCGCCCGATCGGAACGCTTAGAACGAGATCGTACAGATGCAGGATGGATTACTTGTTTAATTCATTAGTAGAACTTTAAAGGAGCTCGCCGAACGTTTTGTTTTTAATTAAACCGTGGCCTTGGCGGCAACAATAAATTTCTCGGTAATTTATAGAACAGGCAATTATAGATCGGATCATGATTTGCACCGGGCACCATAATTTACTGAGCTGATGGTCGTATTGTGGCCGTGTCTCTGTTCGGACACTCCCTGATTGTCGCATTTGCTGCTGTCGGTGTCCTGGGCGAGACAATAATCCTTATCCTTGTATTGATGGAATTATAAAATCGAAGTGGTCTGGTACTCGACTTCGGACACCAGATTTTATGTCGCCAAATAAAACGACGCATTTTGCTGACATCTGGAACACACCAATTCCAACAAGATTTACTGCATTCAACAGGCGGTCAAATAGCGTTAGTTCTTTTTTCAAAATATACAATTGACTTTCTCAAAACGTAATGGAATGACTTTATACATATGTGGTAATTTGTTAAAAATAATTACCATTAGAATTGTACCGTTCCTAAAACCCACTCTAATCTCTTTCAGGACATCACTATCTGTCTGTTAAACCTAAGACAAAAATATGGGGAAACAGAGAAAAGTAGTTGTGTTTCCGTCGCTACACCGGCTATTAAGTATTGGCTTGATGTTTTTGTTGATATCTCAGTTTCCACCATAGTGGTCTTTCAGAATCACAAAAATTTCTTATTGAGTATACAAAAAAAATTGTTTAGGAAATTTAGTGAATTTGTTTGGTTATTCGAATTGCATTTAACTTAACTTAACTTAACTTTAACTTAAGTTTGATCCAGTGTAGTGTATAGTTGATAACTCCTAATTGCTTCAAGGTTCACAAATCAACTTTTGGATTACACACTATGTAATTCTGACTTTAATGAATTGTCTTAATTGAGTTAAGTTAGTTGCGATTGTTTTATGTACCTACAAGAAATGGAAACGTTTAAAATTTGACCCTCATATAGAAAATTGATCTGAGAATTTAAAATCACTGGGAAATGCAATTTTTGTTAGTATATTTTCAATAATTGTTGAGTGAGACAACTACTCAACGTTTGAACTTAAAATGACTCACGTTTATTTAAGTAAGTAAGTGATGGACATTATAATTATTTATTTATTTTAATACAAACTTATTTTCTCAAAATATAAAAATAGTTTTGCTTAAATGGTTAATAATTTGAATTTAAATAATTTATTAATCTTATTTTTGAACTGGATATTTAGTGTAAATCTTTTGGTCATCATTTATACCCATTTCCTGCAACTTATCTACCAAATTAATTTTATTTAAAAGAAGACATTAGTCAGATAATAAATAAAAACTCTTTGTGCTCTATATCTTACGATTGTGGTTTTTTAATATTTATTTTGACACATTTTTTGTCAATATAAATCTTAATGGTTTTTTAGTAGTGCCAACTCTTCTCAGCCTAGCACTGCTTTTCAATGTAAATTTTATGCGAGCGTCCTTTAAATTAGTCGACATTTTTCTGGCTTCGAGCAGCTTTTTTGAAACTACTTTTAGGTTCCAATTCTTGAGAAGTTCAGTAATAACGTACAACCATATTGCTAGATGAAGAAGTTGTGAAGGTATCGCATTGTGATGATGACGTAGAATTTATCATTTAAAGAGAACGCTTTAAATGGCTAACATTACCTCTAGTGATGCTGCTTGATATCTTTTATCAATAATTTTAAAGAAATTAGGTTTAGTACATTAATATAAAATAATAATAAAAATTAACGCATTGTTGTAAAAAGGTCATAACTTCTCTAAAATCAATTATTTTTGTGTGTATTTTTCTAATTTTCTCTACTGAATGTTTTTCGAACTCTGTAAATTAGTATTTTTGCTAGTTTATTGCTGCACGTACTAATGCTGCCCATACTACTGAGTTAACTTGATTTCATGTAAGTTATCATATACGGAGTTAGTCTTTTACCATTTCAGTGCGTGCTAGAGAAAATATTGTATTAAAACTAATTAGTTTGCGATCTGAAGGTATGAGATTATAGCCAATGTCAATTCAATTTCCCCAGAAGTATCTTAACCAGGAGATTGTTTTAATACTTTAATCTACAAGTACATACTAATACACATTTTTACTCTTCACTTTTTCAAACGGTATTAGATTTTATTAATATTTAGTTTAGTTTGATGTAAGGGTGTGCTAATCAGACTGCTATTACTAAGGAAAGTCAATTCACAAGTAATAGAAATTATAATTAAGCCAATTTATGGCCATATGGTTTAATTAAAAGGTGATGGAGTTGCAAAATAAGTTTGCTTAATTTTTTTGTTATTAGACACGCACCCACATGATCAATTGTTCTCATGTACCTATTGTTACAACAAAATAATGGATAATGTAATAGATAGCGTATTAATCATCCGTGGGTTTACCAACATGGGGTTTCCGTCTTAATTTTTGGTACTGGTTATGAATTTTTATAACTCCGAAATACTTCCACACTATCAATAAATCTCCAAAATTATTTAAAGTGAACACGCAAGCTTTGCGATTCCACTATCAATATCCCCATCGCTTCTAAATAGAGGAAAATAGTTTTTAAAGAACTTCTCATTTTTTTAAAATATTAAAGAAAATCGTATTGTCTGGTAGTTTTTCAACATACGATATACATCAAAATTTAATAGAAATTTAACCAGAAATATTTTGAAACAGTATCGCGACTTTTCTAACTCAACATTTGACACCAGTTATTGAGCTAAATTATTAAACTATTACATTATCAATATTTTTTAAATGTAAATCTGCACATGTTTTCTCATTTTATTTTGGAAAATTTTCGATTTTTGTTTTCAATAAAATTTACTTTGAGATGAAATGGGTCGAAATACTTGGAACATCTAAAGGAGCAAATTAGTATTCAAATTTTTTTTTATTTAGATTTAATTTAAAAAGTTATTCAAAATAGCTAGATCAGAATTCAAAATAGAATTAAAAACTTTACTAAGCAAAAATAAAAAGTATATGTATGTAGTGGCTATTTCTTTTACCAATACAAAGTTAAGTGCTTAAGCAAAATTGAGATTTTTTTGCTTAAACTTCCATTATTGTTTTTTTCCAAACTTCAAATACAGACTTCCATCAAAAATCAAAAAGGCAATTTACATGTATATAGTTACCCCGTCCTGTGAGTTAATGTCTGCATCAATTTTGAGATGGAATAAGAGGGGGCAGTTCCAGAACCATCTCCAGTGGGATTTCTGAAAGTTGGTGGATTAACAGTAACTTGTTGCTTCGTCAGGCCAGAAGCAACAAACATGTGTACAGATGAAATCTGTGTTAGCATTTTGACACTCCTCAGGACCATTCTTCAGTTCGCCCACGCTACTCCGACCCTTGACAGCTCCACGCCCGCCTGACCCTGGCTGATCATACGTTATCTCTCGGCACGAGTTCGCTTACTTTATCATTCATTCATGAACATATGTTCATTCATCAGCCATTGCACAGTCCCCTCCTCACTTTCTTATAAATATTCTTGCGCAAGTAACATTTCCATACGCATATATATTTTAGGTCAGTTGCTAGTTTCTTCCGCTGCTGCACCGCACCTTCGTCTTCCTATTATAGTAAACCTTAATCAACGGGGCCCGTGTTTTTATTAATGAACTGATCACACCTGAACGCTGAATCACCAAGTGTGGGTAGATACGCGAAGACGACGCCGTGGTTGCCTTCGGGCCGAAGATGCATTGGCGAAACGAGAATGTGCCACTTTCGGAAAAATCGGAATAGATAATTGCATCAGTCCCTGAGGTGTCGCCGCCAATTGCCCACTCAAAACGCCATCTCTAATGATTTAAATTGTTACGTCCGGTTCTCGACTTTCAGGGTTATTAGCAAATCGCATCCAATAAATTTAATAAAATAATAAGATGGAATCCATGGATTATTTGAAGTCTTATTTATGAAAAATTTGTGTGATCAACTTTTTGTGTAAGGGTTGTTGTCCTTGTTTGGAAAATAGCCGTCGCACTGAAAGCTACCTGACTTGAGTGATGTTAGTTAACATATTTCTTTCAGCCGAAGGTCATCAACGGTTTACGTAATTTCATTCATGTTCCGCGTTTCGTATTTGCTGTTATTAATGGCTGACTCCATGTAAACCTTCAAAAATCATCTATTAAAGGCCGCAACAGGTTGCTCACGGTAGATTACTGCAATATGGTGAATCTGAACAAATTTCAAGGACTGCAATTCGCAACTTGTATTCGTCATTTATTTATTTATGATAATTTAGTTAAAATCGAAATTTTGACTTTTATCGCAAGTATGAGTCAGATGCGGAAACGTATTTGGTTTTGTTTACTAAAATTGTTATGAGCAAAAATAACATAAGGAACAATTAATAACAGTGCGTAACGATCCAACGAGACGATGGTTAGCTAAATCTTAAAATGATTACTAATTTTTTCAACTTTTATTTACTTATTTTTTTTTCTTTAAAGCAATTTTTCTATGTTAATTATTACTTATTAGTGATTGAAAATACATCATTAAGCTAAATTATTAGTTCTTTAGAATTTTGTACTCAGTAACAGATTAATGTCAGTAGTCATTCCACAACTGTGATGTTGTTAACGTGGTCTTTCGATATACTTCTTGAAGTAGCTAATTATAAAATATGCATTAATTATCCGATTTCTGTTTACTCATTATACTATTTTCTATAAAATTTAAAATACAAACAAATAAAAATAGAAATGTAATGACACTGTTATTGCAAAAAAAAAATATACTTAGGATAAAAATAGGCCGAGATGTCAGAGAATCGACTAGTAATAGAGCTATCATGTAAGAATAGACCGCGCACCTGACCAAAAAAGGATCTCCACTAATAATGATTATTGGAAAATTTCTAGAAAATTGAAAAATCTCCTATAAATAGTTTCTCCATTTATATAATATTATGGGGCCTCGTGTCATAAATTTAAACTGAATTTAATTAGATAAACTTTTGAAAATTAAACTTGCTTTTTAATTTATGAACAGTTGGAATTTTCTTTTAATGGTGGCAGCAATTTAAACTAAAATCATACATTTATGAATGTATGAATTTAAAGGAGATTTAATTTAGAATGAAAGTTAGTTATTATAAATTTATATTTCTTATTAGAAAAGCTGCTAGGAATAATTGAATTTCATTTGTAGTTTATTAAAGAATTTACTGTTTAGTTCTCGAAATTTTTGGGGCTGCTGTTTTATCCTCGACTTTTAATGAATTAGTTTATATTTTCTTTACTTTAGTTTTTATTCAAATATTATTGGCCATTCTTACTACCTGCGTTACACATATAGCTTTATGGCTCACCTGATAGAGAAAAGGGAAGTTGGAGAAAGTTTGCTGCTTTGACAGTTCTTCTACTAAATTCATTGAAGCCAATGTGTAAGATGTAGAAAGAAAATGTTGCTTTTTAAGCACTTACAAAAAACTTATATTTTTATTTACCCTTTATAAAATATACGATGAATGCTTGCAACTGATGGTTCTATTTATTAACTAATCGATTATTTTAATTTACATGAAAAATCTTAAAATTCAAACTGCAAAACAGATCATGAATCTACCATTAATGGTTGCAAGAAACAAGGTTAAAGATTTGAAGGGTGTATTTCACAAACAAAATGCAAATTCCGGCAGTCCATGTCAAACCATTAAGACCTAACCTGCTTACGTGAAAGTGTGTTCTTGCTCTTCCCTTCACTTATACGCGGTTTCTAAATTAAAATTTTATAGATTGTGGTAAGTAGTAAATATCTGAATGGTAAGTTTGTCCTCAAACTGATTGTCAGGCATTGCCTCGAGGTTCTCTTCAACGCGATCCTGTTGGGGGACACAGGAAATGCCTAATCAAAAGGCACGTGTTCACTCGCGGATCCTTCTGTCTTCTATCAGATCGTAGCGCCAATGGTAATGGCTCCACAAACGGCATAGCCCCAGGCCCCCCCAAGACCATGTCACTGCGTTACGTAAGCCATTCACAAATCTCCGCGCCCGTTCTGTCACCCTTCTAGCAGTTCATTCATCTGTTTCCATATACGGCGAATTCTTGCACAATTTTACTCTCGACTTGCTCAACGCTCTTCAAGCCCATTCATGTCTGAACACATTAGTATACAGCACCAGCCGTTATAACAAGATTATACCTATACCTGTCGAATATATTAGCATGTTTATAAAACACTTATTATTTGACCAGATGGAAATTAAATTGTGTTAAAAAATTTAGATGGCTGGTGCTGGTTCTGCTCCGAAATTACGTTAATTTGAAATCTTGGACACATAACTAATGGTTGTAATAATAACTATTGCAACAGAAGTTACTGGTGGAACAGTAAATAACTGTAATTAAGCGCATGTCATTTAATCGAATATTTAGACCTTGATAAACAAAGATACGGTGTAGCATATAGTAATTGCGACAAATTATGTAAATTTGAACTACGTGGGTGTGCGCAAATATTAAAGTGTTGTAAAACAGCAGCATCGTTGCTTCACCTACAGAAAATGCCAAAAATTAATAAAACAATCACATTTTATTGTTTTTTCTGTTATTCTGTATTCACCAACTATTTATAGTGTAACTACATTGATAACTCTATATTTGTCATATTTCTGTATAGTTGGAAAAACAAAGTCAGTGTAACTTGTTACTTTTTATGTAAAGTCTAGTCAAGTTTCCAATTATGGAACCTACAATTAACAAAATTTTATATACATAATGTACACTTAATCGTTTTGTCTGCGGTTATGAAAATTAATGCAAATTTAGTATTGGATATTTATCATTAAATTAACGGATATTGCCTTAACTTTATTTAGCATACTCATGAAGAGTTATAGGCTACAACCTAAAGATTAAATAAAATACCACCAATTAGCGTTTATTTAATCTGAAATGAAAAATAATTAAATTGGTTATTATGTTAAAAATTATATTTTTATTTTAAATATCGGAGGATATCAGAAGAATCAAATTGTATGTGGCGCTCTGTAGATAGAATTGTATATTTTTCGGTACATAATTCCTAAACAGAGACAAAATTACATTTTTATGATTATGTGACTTCAAAGATCATGCTGTACCTTAAGGATTGAAAATGTTAATAACATTAAAAAATGCACTTAAATCCATGTTTGTATTTTGCACCAACTTTGTTGAATTTCAGAAAAAAACATTAAATTAACCTGTAGTTGGAGAAAAGTGGAAGACAGCTCTGAATAATTTTTCAATCATTGTATATAGGGTTATAAATGGCTTGTGCACATTTTTATGTTAGCAGATGTGTATCATTAAGATGCATAAAGTGTTTAATATAAGTAGTCGTAGTAAAAGTTGCGAGTTTAAGAAAAAAATATTACAAAAATTTGGAAGCGGTATTTTGGCTGTTAAGTTATTTTATGACATAATGTCGTTATATGCTCCTCCTTTATTTAATTTAGTCTATTGGTAGATTTTAACACACATATTGCATTTATAAAGCTGATAGCAAGATAAACTTGTTACACAGATAAAAATAATTCTTTATGTTAAACCAATTACATTTTGATTAAGTGTATGAGAAGGTTATACATATAATTTCAAGAATATGTTTTCTTATCACAAATGTTATGTAGTAAGTATCCATTTTTATGTGAGTCTTTTGTAAACATGTTAATTTCAAATTCAGTTGTTCGTCAATACATATTTTACGAACTTCCACATAAAAATGATTTTTGAACCTTCTCTCTAGATTGACCTTATAAACCAAGCAGTTTATCCAATTTCTTCGTTGCTTAAACTCACAAAGTTTTCTTATATTTTCACCAATTTTTACCAAAGAGTAAGGAATTTACAAGAAGGCGACGGTTCTCACCGTTCCTGTAAAATCTTAAATGCAAATGCTATGACCTTGCAACGGTTTTTCTTTAAACTGGTATAGACGATAAGCACGTACTGATCCAGATGTTATTCAAAGGCAGACTTTTTAATGGCAACAACTCCATTCAGTCGACTATTGTTTCCTTTTTTCGAGTCGATAGTTCAGCAGCTCTGATTTTACTTGATCACCGAACAAGTCACAAACCATGCAATGTTGATTATTGACATAATATAAAACAGGTGATGTACTCAACAGAGACCCGAAAATTTATGGAACGAAAACAAATTCTTAATAAATACATTTTTAAATAGGTCCGTAAAATGTGACGAAATCTTTTTGTTAAATACATCTATTGTAGTCACTGTTTATATATTTAATAAAATCAGATCCTAATACTTTGGAAGGAATGAACTAGAGTGTCCTTATTTTGTGTCACTTATGTTTCTCTATTTTCAGATTTTTAAACAATTCTGACCAGTTGCTAATCAACCAGATGTCGAGAACCATTATCTTGTATGAAAAGAGATTTGTTATTTCATACAAACAACTGTGTATACAAAACTATAGAGCGTTAAATCCAACAAAACTGAAGAGCTATAAACATTTACACCCGCCATCAACCTAATAAAAATATATCTCAAATTTCTGTTTGACAAATTTTTTTTGTTTATATTCATATTATCTGTGTAGCGCTAATCTGACCAAGTTCCCGTCACGTTTTGGAATAGTCCTTCATTCTGGTATAGATTTTGCATCTCTGTCGCTGAACCAGTTGCCTTGTTCGACCGTCACCTCTTTATAAGCTCTCTACACTTTGCTTTCACTCTTTAGCATTGGATTTTCATTTTATCAATATTTGCCGCATCAAATATATAATTTAAGAAACCTTTAGCATTTTTGTTCAATTTATGAATAAATATATTACGCAAATTAATTATCGTACCTTATAGAGAAATCACGACGAAAAATAAATAGGAATACTTGTAATATTTAAAGTAAATTAGTGGTAGTTTATATTATTTCCATTAAACTTTTGTATGCATGAATGGAGATTATTACATTTTACTAAATTAAAACAAGTTTCAGGGTTGGACTAATAATAATATATTATCCAAGACAGATTGCAATAGACGGTGCGCGGTAAGTGGCAACAGGTATTGCAACAAATATTGGAAAACCAATTCAAAAAAGACGAATTGCTACAATACTAAAAGCAGATGCAACAAATTAAATTTTTTTAAAGTTCTTTAGTTATCGCCACTAAAGTAAAATTAAAGTCACTTAGTCACACAAGATCTTTCCTCATATATGATTCGATATTTCATTAATATTTATTCCTTCCTTCTTATAGTATTCTTATTTTATTTCCCATTTCTTTTTTTATTACATAAAATAAATATTTTTTTTGTTTCTTAGTTTTTGTTAGGCATCACCTAGATTATTTTATTTTTTTAATTTTTTCTACCTAACCTCTAATATTGATATCTAATGAATAACTCTTGTATAATAATTATGTAAATCTCAATTTTAATTTTGTCAACTTTTTTCTTATCTCCTTCTACAATTTATACTTGCCGCTTATTTGTTTACAATTTACAAATAATCGAAATTAGTTTTACAAGTTATTTTTTAACACCTGCTTTTTAGTCTCCCTTTAATTTTTTTCTAAAGTAATAAATTTTTTTTTGCTACTTTATTATTATTATAAAACCGATGCAACTCTATTTTGTGATTTCACTGAAAAATAGCAATCCCAAATTTTTGTTGATTTATCACCATCCAATTTGTCATACGTACCTTTTTTCTAATCAAATTATTTTCCCTGATCTCCCTGAAAATTTTTCTTGCATGGTACGTTATCCTCGGTTTTCTAATAATTCACCTCTAATTCAATATCTCTAACTTATTGGATACTTTTTTTACAGACAGTTTTATCCGATACTTAGGATTTTTATTTAACCTTCTATAAGTTTTAAATTATAATTTTTTTTCCTCGCTAACACATTTTTTCAATGGGCTTGATCTATTATTTTGCAAACATGTTATAATATTGTTATATTATTTATGTGTTTTCTATTTCTCGCCGTTGGAGATTCTCCCTGAAAATATTTATCTACCAAACATAGGCATTTTATAGATTTTAACATAATATTATAAAATATTCTACAATTTTGTTATTGCAGAAACTATATAGTTTAAATTTTCAAGATAAGAGTATTAGTCAGCCCAAACGATTTACAAAAATAACGTTACATTAACTAGGATAACATGAAAATATTTTTTGAATCTAAGGCTAATATAAGTAGAAGAATGACAAGCTTACCAAGTGTTTCAGATACATTAAAAATACATATTTTGGGAAGTGGGTTTCTTTCTTGCTCCACAGTTGATATCCCACAGAAAAGTATCTGATTAACTGCGTATTAACAACGAATATAAACTTCGATTTTGCTATAAAAATCACCCTACGCACCTGTTTGATTAGTGGTCTGATACCTTGAAGTGCAAGCACATACATAAATTTAGTAGAAACCAATAAAAATAATACGATATCAAAAGGAGAATAATGCGTTGTGGGTGTTTTTTTTTGAGTCATTACTCGTGTTTATGCGACATTCACAATGTTTGCGTTGAGTTTTTATTGTTATTCACTCATTCATCTATCTAGTAGCAACATAATAAATGTTTATTGATAATATCGATGCCTTTTCAGGATTTCTAACAATTTCCCACGTTCCTGTGGATACGTCTACCGAGTGATGAATGTGTGCTCGTTCAAAAATCAAAAACGTGGAAAGTGAATGTTCACTATGTTTGCAAGTACGTGTCATAACTACGGTTTAAGCATCGGCAATTACGGCTTTTGTGGCACGTGAAAGTGTGAATGAAACTGAAAATTTTAATGAGTCTTCAATATTTTACTATGCAGCGTTGTCCTAGAAAATGTTGAAATTCAAATTGCATTTACCATAATATTGCTTAGGTTTTCGTAATTTCAATTCAGATACGTGGATAAGCATGTCCGAATAAGGTAAAAAGTGGAGATTAGTTCTTTTCGTAGAATTTTTGTTACGGCAAGAGGTAATAAATTAAAACTAATTTTGATCCATCTCAAAAAGGTGTTTCCAACGTCGCCGAAGCTGCGGTTGGAACTAGTCAGTCTACTCTCGAAGTGATGTCATACGTATCTCGCTTTTTACAGCAATTTCTGCCATAACGGACCGGAAACATTCATCGTCATTTTTTTCCAACGCTTCAAATAACAAAATAGATGGCCTTCGCTATCGCGATTTTACCAACTTAATCGCCGTCTTCGGCCTAACCCAAACCAGAATTTTGCGTTTTTTTATGCGGCACACTCGACCCAGCACGCGAACAAGCATTCACAAGCGTTTTTTTGTCGCACACAAATTCATTGATGGTTCTTATCCGTACACACCTGAAATTTCAGGACAGGTTTTCCTCTATTTCGGAGGCCGTAGTTGAATGTACTAGGATAAAGCACGCGTGCTTTAATTCAAAGCGGCTTCATTTATTTTTTAAAAGATTATGGAGACATCGCCAACGAAACGGTATGAGGTATGTTACATAATGAGGCATAAAGATTTCCTAGTATTAATCATTATCGTGTAATTATGAGTTTTTTCGTCCCCCCCGCTGACGCCGTGATTAATTACCGCAATCGTAAGATCGCCCAATTGTAATAAACTTATCTATTAATGATGCAGTTACACTCGGGCAATAAATTTTATTTGTAGCTCAAAAGCGGTGGATAGTAATATATTGTTTATTGCATGACCACCCAGCGCTAACATGAAAAATCCGGAAGTTCCAAACGCACAGGGAGTTCTATCTTTTGTGGACCTTGTGCTGCTTCAGTTTTTTTGATTCTATCATTTAAAAAGAACGAGTGGTACATTGTAATTTCAAACAAAAATTTCCAGGCAATTACCAAACTATTGCTTCATTTATTTAATATGTAAAGTTCCAATTAATGAATGTGTTTTTTTTTTTGGCAAGTGGAGTCACTGAAACTAAAAGTCTTTCCACAATGAGCTGCTTCTCAATCCCCGTACAAACTAAATTGTTCGATTAAAGATAACACACTTACTGCTAATGTAATACAGATTCATGAAATTCGTTCTAATCCATGATTTCTCTTGACTAATTAGCAACAATTTTTCAGCGTTCCATTAATGTCATTACTTTACTCTAATTCTTTACTCACCTTTTTGTTATTGTTATTTATTAGCAATAAAAGTATCGTTGTAGTCCGAATAAATTTTTCATTGTGTGTTTATTAAAGTCGTTATTCATCGTCTGCGTCGTTATTAATCGCGCTATATATCGAAATCTAATAGCAATTTATACAAATGCGGGCAGTTTGATGCGGTTGAGTGTTGCAATTAAACTCTAATTGCCCGTTTGCGAGAATCTTTCGCTCCATATAAATGCACAGTTAAAGATTTACATAACGAATTGAAAAGTTGTAAATTGAAACACGTGGAAGCGTTTCTTACGTTGATCGTTTCGATGGATTTTTGCAGAAATTCTCGCCTCGACCCGTTATGGAGATATTATCTTGGATTGATGTTGAAGAGTTTTATAGCAGTTTAAATGACAAAGTTACATGACGATTAATAGCGATAACTGTTCTTTATTGTGTGCTTAACTTTCTGGAAATGGAAAATTGCGATTTGGTATAAAGTGAAACTGGTCTTTTTACAATTTTGTATTTATTTAACTCTTCATTAATAATAATAATAATAAAAATACTAACCGTCAGTTAACTGTTGTTAACTGTTAAATTCTCCATTCCCAGATGCCTTCATATTTTTTTTATTTGATGCATAAAGAAATTTTTGCTTTTTTGTTTATTTTTTAGTGTTCAAAAACATAAGATTGATTTGTAAAAAAATATATAATGTTATCCTAAATAGTTTAGACGGCATTACAAGTACTCTCGAGATAAAATTAAAGTCTATTTGAAATTCGTTATTTTAAAGACGTTATGAAAACTTGTAGGAAGTGTCAATTCAATACTCTTATTTTTTAGATGTGTAAGGGTGTGTAGGATTTTCCGAAGAATTTCAACTAAAAAAAATATCGAGCAATTCAACAAATACTACATGAAAGCAGTAATTTAGACAATAAGCAATGATGAACATTTTTTTCTAAGGGCTAGGTATATTTTTTTAAATCTTTTATCTAAATTCTATGAATACGACAAGTTTACCATGCTAGTAAAATATTCGTTATCCTTGAATTGGGTTTCTTATAAAATCTTTAAGTGTATCTCGTAGTTTAACCAACATGTTGAAAGGTTTCATGATTGCAATAAAAAATCGGGGAATAATGTGCAACAAGGCTTCTGCTTAGTTTCTTCGTTTTCTGGATGTGTTAAAGAAATATTATTTTCAAGATAACTTTACAACCAATATTCAAATCATGTTAGATCAGGTTAACAAACAGGACACCAAACTGGTACCTACAGACAGATGTGTCCCTCCATTAAATTTAATTTAGTATAATCTTTGTATATGATTATAATTCATATACAATGGTATAATGTAATAATGGATAGCCTCATCTATCTAATCTAATTTTATTCGTCAAACTCCAATTTGTTCAAACAATGATGATATTTCTCTTAATATAAGATATTATCTAGAAAGAATGCTCCAATCAATGGGTAATTCAAAATATTTATCTTAAATATTTGCTAAACATTATTTTTGCTAATATTTTTTTTATTAATTTGGGATAGTAAATCTTCAAGGATTGTTAAAATTATTGTAAAAAAAGTTAGGTCTTAAGATACTCACATTTCAATTCCTCCACTTTTGGTAGATAAACATGGAATAGTCTCAAACATTTCTTGTTGATGCTTGTTAGAATTCTCTCTGAGCTACTTTATTATTTATATCAATGAAAATTGCATTAGGTATTATCGAGTCTGGGAATTTTTTTTTATTTTATAAAAATTTTGTAGAATACTTGAATTTTTATTTTAAGATTTTTTGACAACCATTTTAACTTACTTGTCGGCCATTTAGGAACACATTCTAGTCGTAAATTTCTCCAAAAAAAATCTACAAATATATCTTTTACTTACACAGTTGTATTAAATAAAATAATAAAATCTGCGATAATGATATAAGAAACTGTAAGTTTTCTTAAATTTTTCCTGAAAATTTTTATTTAATATAAAATATAAATCTCTTGCCTCACGGATGTGGATTTATATTGCTTGAGTACAGTGGAGTTTGGATATAGCAAACCCGTTTAAAGTGAACACTCGGTTATAATGAACGGTTTTTCAAATACCCATACAATTTCCCATAAGACTAACGTAATCTTTTACCGTTTATAGTGAACCCGGATATAATAAACTTTTGGAAAAAGTGAACCAAATTTCATCAAGGTTAAGTTAAATTTTCAGTTTATAGTGAACTTCTTCGGGGATTCCTGGGGGATTCCCCGATTTTAAGCGCTGAACACATTAGCTTTTGTTTTGATCTCATTTGCGTTTTAGACATTGTTGCAAACATTGGTTGACAATTATACTCTACAGTGACAGAGTTTCAAATAGAGAAGCAACAACGTAAAGCGTTAACTTTGAAGGAAAAATATAATGCCATACAAAAAATAGAAAGTAGTATCAAACAAAGTGATTTTTGTCGTGAAATAAATTTGCCGAAATCAACTGTCTCTTTCACTTGAAAAAAAAATGATGAGATTATTTCGTCGTATGGTCAAGGGAACGCAAGATGTAAGAGACTAAGAAAATTCGCTCATGAAAGGTATTGATAAAGGACTATTAAAGTGGTTTACATAAGAAAAGACAAGAAAATGTCCCCATAGGTGACTCAATTCTTCAGCAAGAAGCAAGTAAAATAGGAAGTAAAATTGAAGGAACAGATTTTGTGTGTTCCAGAAGTGGGATTGAACGTTTAAGAAGACAAATTGTATTTCTGGAAGAAAAATTGTTCGTGAATCTGCATCAGTTGATATGAATGACGTTAATAATTGGTTCACAACTGGCCTGATCTTCGCAAAAATTATGACATTGACAACATTTTTAACGCCGACGAGATCGGCATTTTCTACAAACTGACTCCTGATAAACACTGAAATTACAAAGAGAAAGCTGTGTAGGTGGAAAAATGTCTAAAGTAAGAATAACAGTTTTGGTCTCTGCAAACATGTCTGGGACAGAAAAGAGAAAACTATTTGTTATTGGCAAATCAGCCAATCCCAGATGTTTCAAAAACAAAATCCTACCAGTCAAATACAGATCAAACAGCAAAGTATGGATGTCAACTAATTTATTCACCGAAGAGTTACTCCAATGGGATGCAGAGTGTAAGCGTAACAACAGGAAAATTCTTCCTTTAGTCGACAATTGCCCAGCACATCCCAATGTTCCGCTGAATTAAATCAAATTGGTTTTTATGCCACCCAATGCCAGTTCAAAGCTGCAGCCCATGGATCAAGGAATAATTCATTCCCTGAAGTGTCGCTACAGGAAGATTATACTGATAAAAATTGTAGAAGCGATTGATAATGGAAAAAAGTTTTCAGTGAGCCTCTTGGATGCTGTGAACTTTATTCATCTGGACTTTATTCACCTTGGCAGGAAGTTAACACAGAAACTATCGAAAATAGTTTCAAGCATGCAGGATTTCTTGAAGCAATGATGACTCCGATGATGAATTGCCTCTAAATGAGTGGCTGAAGAAACATACAGAAGATCCCGCAAACTTCGGCACCCAGAAAGTGCTTGAAGCAGAAATGAGGAATAGAACTGAAAATTTTGACTTTGAATACTACGTTTCAGACGACGATCAAGTTATTCCAACAAAGTTTTTCACATATGATCAAATTATTTAGTCAGTCTTAACAGGTATGTATAACATGAAATATAACATGACTGATCTATGTAATTTTTTCAATGGCAAATGCAGAATTGAGTGATGGGGAGCTAGACGATGAGACACATGAGGAAGATGTCATAATCAGTGTTCCTTCAGTAAAAGAGATGAGACAAAAAATGGTTGATATTCGCACGTTTTTACAATCACGCTAAGTTCTCCAAAAAAATTTGGAATTCTTTTTGCAACCTTGAAGGCTATATAAGTAACATTAGTTTTTCTAACAGACTAGTACAAACCAAAATATCCGAGTACAATATCAAAGAGTAGGTTGTTTTAGTGTCTTTGCCACTATTGTTCATTTAGGTCAGGTATTATACAGAATGTCATTTACATATGTATTTTTCACACTTAGTAAATATAACTTTATCTAACTTTAAACAACGTAGGTACATCATGGCATTTTTGTAAAAAACAAACAAATAACCCGCATCATCAGGCAAATATCAGGTGTGTACAAAAGTCTATTTTTCTTTTATAGTAAATCTCGGATATACTAAACCAATTTTAATGCACTTTTCGAGTTCACTATATCCGGACTTCACTGTACTCACATTTCAATTCCTCCACTTTTGGTAGATAAACATTAAATAGTCTCAAACATTTTTTGTTGGTACCTATTAGAATTCTCTCTCAGCTATTTCATTATTCATTTCAATGAAAATTGCATATAGTAGATATTAACAAGTCTGGGAATATTTCTTAATTTTATAAAAAATTTGAATATTTAAATTTTCATTTTAAGACTTTTTTTATAACAATTTCAACTAACTTGTCCGCCATTTAGGAACACATTCTAGTCGTAAATTTAAAAAAAAAAACTACAAAGATGCGATTTGCTTACACGGTTGTATTATTATGATATAAAGAACTGTAAGTTTTTTTTTAATTTTCCTGAAAATTTTTATCCAATATAAAATATCAATCTCTTGCCTCACAAATGTGGATTTAAATTTAAAAATTCTGTTCGAGTATTTTACTCAAATAAGTACATATAATAAAGTTATTCATTTGGCGGTTGCTTTCCGGACGATATATTTACAGTGGAATTCAATATTTTTCCTTTATCTATTCATTTTTATCTAATTACCTAAAATATAAATTAAACTTCTTGTATAAAAAAATGGGCGTTATAATTTCAAATCTGTGGTTCGTTTATTTATAAGCTAAATTATAGATCAAAATTAAGTCCGGCAAGAAAGTATTTGAGAAAGCGGTGAAGCTGGAAAGCAATTTCTAAAACACATATTTAAGGACGTTTCCCGATTACACGGCGACTGAAGCTGCAACGAATCAATTTCCAAGCTTTCAAGCGCCCCGGTTGAAAAACTATCTGGACCAAGCAGGAAATGTTTCGATACCAATTTTTAATCAGCGCTTATAACGCTAATCGCAATAAGAAGAAACCTGTTCAGTTTATTGCATAAATTAACCAGAAGACATCACCGCAAAACGAACAACTGGTAAATAAAAAAATTAATGAGTGCTTGTTATCGAGGAACGTGTATCTGTATCTAGTAAAAGTTGGGAAATAAGGTCGTTGAGTGGGTTTTATGAATGGAAGGAAATATGGAGGGGCTCGTTGTAGGTGTGGCGAATAAAAATAAGAACCATAGTAAGTATAGCGACTCAACAATGAAGCAAGTGTCGGCATAAGCGGGGAGGGGCAGTAGATAAGGTCAGTTAGTGTGTGGGTTGGAACAAAAATACACCGATTTCACCCCAGGGACCCTGAAACGGACTCCAAGTCCGGGTGATGGTGGATCGACAAAAAACTGACACCTGTTGACAGCAGATGAGTGGATAAAGCAGTTATGTTGCCGCCACAAAGTTTAAACCAGTACCAACATTATTTAAGGGAAGAAATTCAACTCAAAAATAAATTAAACGCAAAAATTGATCAAACTAACGTTTGAAAAATTTAATTCCCATCCTTAGAACGCGGATTTACCTAATTCCGAGCATTAAAATTATGAATTGAATAAGAAAATCGCGTTTCGTGTTTTTAATGTTTCTAATGTTTAATTGTAAATGTTCACGTACACAAAACTTACCGATATCGTAAATATGATGGCAGTGGGAATGGTGTAAAATGTTCAATCGCAAATTATTTGGGCCTTGGATATTATTTTTGCATTTAGCGTAGGCGTTTGCCATTTTTTATTATCATCAATACAATACGCAGATAGCATTGAATGTACTTAATAAAGAAAAAATACCTATTAAAATAAACCTACAACCCACCATCCAGCTTTTTGGTATCGTTAGCGGTTCAATAAAAATTTATGACATGGATACAATATCACCACAATCAGATCGAAGGTGTAACCCCCAAGTTTCCTGATTTGTTGGTAACAACTCGTTGTTTTAGTAAATCAAACCAAGCCCGGCCGGCCACAAAACGCGGCTTTGTTTCCAGTATTGAAGTGCAATGTAGCACGTGCTGAGAGCTCAATATTATGAATGAGTTGTGGTAAGACCGACCCCTTTCATGTAAGAACACTATATAATTTAAAATCAGAAGTGTACATTTTCCGGTGCAGTTTGTGGGCATAGGTGTGTTAGATATTTATTATGATTCACAACGCCATATAAGGACGCACAAATTATTACTCTACCTCTACGTGCTGCCATTAAACTCTCTATGGTCATTTCCGAGGGTTACCTCTCTGCTTACAACGAACATAAAACTGGCGACTTTCCCTGATGCAAATCGGAGGTTGTAATCGAAGCGTATTTCTGCAAATTGTTCCGCTTGTAAACCGATTATCGAGCGTATCAGAGGATGATGAGAGACAAGGTAAAAGTCGGAAAATATAATCATTACGTGATGGCGCAACAACTAAAATAATTGTTACTGATTATGGAAACGCACGGAGAACCGGAAATTAAGGATCGCCATTTAGGGGCAACATCAATGGACAAATAAAAGCCTCAATTAAAATGTGGGGATTTGCAGTATAAGGATGTAAGAGGTTGGACTGCGCCCACGACGATCCCCTTCTGCTTGCGAGAGATTCGTGTTAGCACCAATAACAGCAACAGCAACGTAATTACGTCACAATTCGCTATATTTGTTGCAAACGCGATGATTTCTGCTGCGTATTTATGCCGAATCAACACAAATTGATCAAAGCAAACACTCAGTAACATTGTGCAATTTTTCTTAATATTGTTAAATTGATTAATAGAATCAAAATGTATTAATTTTAGTTGCATGTTAATATCTACTACCTACCTGAGTACTCACGTAACGATCTAGCTACAAATGTCAAACGAGAAAGTAAAGATGCTAATTTTCAGAAACTTGGACGCTCTTATACACCGATTACATCTGTAGGAAACGAGTGCAGAAGAAAATTATTGTACCAAATTCTATATTGTCAGGTTAAGTTAAAAATCGATTGAGCCAGTTAAAATAGTTAAAAAAAACTTGAAAAAAATTTGTAGTGTTAAAACAAACATTTTTGCACCATCTAATTTTTATATTTCACTCTACAATTGTACTTGTCAGTGTTAAAAATTAAGAAATTGTAAACACATATTTTCATCTAAACAAGTCCGAATAAAAAAAATTCTAAGCTTTTCTTTTACCGCCAAAACAATGTATTAACAACAGTATTACCAGTTAACAAAAGGAGTAGTGGCTCGAGGATAATGCATTCAAGAGTTTCCCCACTATCATCATTCTTCCGAATACACCCCTACAGCAGCGTCCATCACGTCTTCCCGTCGACTGCTATCGGGAAGACACTACACATCCTATAATGTCGTGCCTTTCTGGAGAAACTAAAACATTTCTACTCTCGTTATTATCAGAAAAGCTTTCTATAAATTTACGCACACCAAACTTGACGGATATTTGCAGACTTCTGAAATTTTATTATACGTCATAACGAGGCAATTACGATAAATATCAACGATATTTGCAAATCTTCTTGAGCAGGAGGAAATTGAAGCAACAAAGACAAGCCAATATCAAAAATGTGGGCTGTTTTTACTGTGTTAATGCCAATATTGTTGTGTTGAATAGAAATGAAAGCTTTTGTAATTTATTTACTATTTCGATTTCCACAATGGTTCTATTCGTGGACGAGTGGTACTTACCAAGATCTGATTTAAAGGGCACCAAAGTCACTGCATGTATGGAGTAACATTTTCTACCAGTCTTTGCCACCTACTATCAATTCCAAAAATTTACTTGCAGATCCATAAGATTTACAAGAGCTGCAATTTATTTAAAAGGATATATCGCAACATTGGCCAAATAATTTGCTGAAAATTCTTTACTGGTAGAAATTCCTCAATTGTTGCATTTCTCTCTAACTCTCGACGTCATTAAACTATATCTTCCTAAATAATTTCAAGGACAAAAATACAGAAATAATAAATAATTTAACCATGTAAATAAGAGCTCTTCGTAGAAGTTCTTGTTCTCGTTCTAGCTCTTGCTCTTGTTCTTGTTCTTGTTCTTGTTCTTGTTCTTGTTCTTGTTCTTGTTCTTAACAAGGTCTCAAGGAGACAAACATAACTGAAACTTGAAGAACTTTTTGAAAAACAATAGACTTGTTCTTGTTTTTCGAGGAGTTCTTCAAGTTGTAGTTTAAGGTTTAGTTCTTTAAATTTTAATTATACTTTTCTCCATAAGACCTTGTTAATATAGGTTGTGTTGTTGTTTTAACCGATGCTTTTAAACTCGGTCTTTCGAAGCAATCCTTACAGCACGTGCAATCAACTTTAAGTCACACCTCATCACCTTTTAATATCAAACAAGGCATAACATCATTTTACATAAATTTGTTACGTACTACAACATTCCGTTTGAAAAATCATTAAAAAAAATTGTGAAGTGTTTTCAAATGTGCAAAAACAATTTAACAGAAACAGAAACCTTGATAAATCCTATATAAAAAAAATGTGATGTCAGATGTTAAATCATTATACTCTATTTAAGTTTCTTTGATTTAGGACTAGGAAAGTACCACCCAAAAATAATCGCTAATTAACAAATTCAATTTACAAGTTGGGTAAAATTTTTACCGAACTATAAACCCCTTTAGCTTCTTAATAAAGTATTGTAGTAGCCTCTGTATTTTGATACACAGTATAAAAGATAAATATAGTTAATTACATAAAAAATAATAAAGCTGAAACCAATAATACATGTCAATAATTTTTTTGAACCAAACTAATAAAGACTATTACTGTTGAAATTTGTTTACATTCAGCCCTGGGTTACTAAACAATATTAAAATTATGCTAAAAGAATAGGCAGTTAATTGTTTGCAAAAAAAATTAAATACTCTTTTCTTTTAGACTAACCATCATTAATTATTAGAATTTTTATAAGATTTAATCAAACACAAGTTATAATTATGATTATTTTATTAAATACCTTTGATATTTAAATAGCACCATTTCGATATAATCAATTTCTTTCAAAGTAGACACTGCCCGATTCGTGCATAAATAAGTAAAACAAGTTTTTAGTTATATCGATAAATTGTTCCAGGCAAATTTCACGCAGGAAACTGTTGAGTTAGCCATTTAATCTCGAATCTGAGAGCCGAAAAAGGTAATTAATTATCATAACAGGATGTTGTCATAACTTAAAAGCATAATTTGTTATTTACAACAGCGAAAACAAAACTGAAAGCCCTCACGTGTCACTGGTCCGCTTCAGGCTGAAATTTTAATTTGAAATATGTAATTCAGTTTCAAACAAAACTGAAGATCGATTCTGAATCGATTTCTACTTTCCAAGGCAAATTATCTGATGATTGTGATCGAGCCAAACAATCACTAATTCGTCACGTAAATCACCGGATACATTGAAAGTTTCTTGTAGTTTAGGAACGACTCGTCTATGTCAAAACTTGGGCCCAATAAGTGAATTAATTAAGCAAGTTATTTAATGAATTATCTGATTTGTATCAGTCGCTTACTTGTATTTAGAAAATTTTGGTATCGAAAGAAATTTATGTGAAATCTCAACATTCCAATGAAAGAGTGTGGTTATAAAAACCAGAAATTGTGTGCTGAGAGGTATCACAAAACTCTAAATAGGCCACACGGAGAACAATTAAGTTGAACCATCTGTTTCTGTAATTGAATTAATGTGATCTGTTTCTAAATTTATGGACAGTATTTGTTGATACCAAAATTTGTATATGTGCAAAATTTGTAAATAAGAAAAATTTATTTATTTCTTAATTATTTTTATAAAAACATTTATGTGGAGAAAAAACAATAGTTAAGAAACAGTTAGCTGTACCGTTTATTCAACTGCAATCTTTTTTTTTCTTGATCTAGTCGGAAATCTTTTGAACTATTTGCATTGGTGGGCCTTTAGTTATCAATTTATAACATAACATCACTATAACTTGAGCCATTAGTAACTATTGATTACAACAATTTTGCTTTATTCTTTGTGATGGATAAGAGCAACAATCCGGATTATTGTTATTCGGAATTCGGATGGGATTAGTAAAAAAATGTTATTGTCGTTCTTTGGGAATCATTTTGTTTAAAATTCGGCGAAAAAGTCAAAGACGCCTCCTGCTGTTGCGTTGACGGGCCGCCCCTGCCTCATGGTACCTGAAACTGCTGAACCTGTTGACCGCAGGAGAGTCAGCGCGTGCCGACTTGATGAAAGTTACGTCAGTGTAACTGGCGCCTGATCTCGCCCACGTCCCTCACGGACGAAAAACACGAATATTAAACAGATAATAATATTATGAATGTAACTTGCACGCTTTAATCGAACCTTCGAAGGTGAGGTTTATCATTCGCCGAAACAAAAGCCGAAAAACGCTACAGTCACGATGACCAACAATTGTAATTAGTCTAACAAGGCCGGATGTCTTGCTTGTAATTGGATGATAGCACTTAAGATGTGCCGTAAATTTAGTGAAATTACGGCGACTGTTTTTGTTAACATCTGCCGGACAAATTACGTATGTTAGTGTTGGTTTATGTCCCTGCATACGGCGAATCCGGCATCCCGATACTATAAATTAACGACGATTAAATTAATTGTGAATTACAGTGAACGTTAGAGCAATTAAATGTTAAAACAACTGTTATGTAATGTAACCGTTTCGGTTTAAGCAAACACAAGAGACTATTTCTATAGCTAGATAAGTGCTGATTACATATTCTAGATTTTTGCTTCAATAAAGCAGTTCATGCTTACAACATTTTAACCTTCCTCATCTTAACTGGACAATTTATTTTGCTTTATTTTTCTGAAATTTTTCAAGCAATAAGGGCTTCATATCAATTTGTTTATTGCTACATTTTAACAAAATTATTTAAATGTAAAAAAATTTGGTGCAACATTTTCTTTTTCGAATCTTTTAATTTTTTCAATGTATGTTCATTGGTCAGCCACCTGCAATGTAGTGAATTGTAAAAAGTCTCTCAAACAATTACAGAAACGGTGGTATAAGGCTTAAATTACAAAGTTTTTCTTTTTCAAAAACTTTATAAACTTATAAACTTTACTCGAAAAATGTAAATTTTGATCTATTTGTTTATTTCTTTGTTATTTTTGTTACTCAATGAGCAGCTGAAAATTAAGACTTAGCTTTCATTCCTGCCTTCAGAGGTTTAAAATGAATAGAAGGAAGACATTTTAATAATTTAATATAATAATAATAATTTAATATAAAGGCAATGATGATAATAAAATTTATGTTCTTTGATCAGCCACCTATACTGCAGGGAACGCTACAAAAATCTGGAATGATTGCAGAAATTCTGCAATGGTTGAGAATAAAGGAAAAAAACACTTTGAAAATTCAAATAAAAAAATATTGAAACGAGCTTAAAAAGGGAGTAACTTAATTTTTATAGTAATGCATTTATTAATTTTAATTATTGTTAGCATTGATAAATTTTGAAATAAATTAGTAAGAGTAGAGTTAATAGTCAGCAACCATATAATAGCAGCTTAATTTTGGGTTGCCTGAACGTTCAATTTCTATATTTCTGCTTCAATAAAGCAGCTCACGTTTACATCTTTTAACCTTTCACATTATAATAGGCTTTTTCCTGCCATTTTGAATTTCTAAAATATATCATTATAAACATTATTACTTTTTCATAATTATTCTACTTGAAGTTTCTTGCTTTCAGGCAATAAAGCTATTACCATTTGCCTTCATATCAACTTGATATTTTCCATTTCTTTTAATATTGTTAGTTACTTCCAAAGTATTTTCGAAAAAAAAAGTTTTACTTCAATCTATTTTCTTCCGATTTTTTTTCGGCTCCAATTTTGGTTCTAACTTTTGAAATATTTAGCTAAACTAGATAAGAGTCGCAGCCTGTTTCTAGGTTTCTGCTTTTATAAAGCACTTTAAGTTTACAATCTCTTGATTTCTATCATCGTAACAGGATAAATTTTCTATCTCACATAACATTCCTAAAATTGTACTTTAGACATTATAAATTTTCTATAGTTAACCGTTATTTACAGACTTGCTTTCGGGGAATAATATAAATCTTCTTAGAAAAATATTTATAAGAAGATTATTTGAATTTAATAATTTTGTTCATTCATTTTTACTCTCGATTGACTGAATATGAAAGCAATGTTAACAAGGTGCAAACTATCTATAAAATATATTTTTTTTGACTAATAATGTAGTAAACCGTTAAAAAATATAGCGAAAAATTGTGAACAATTGCAAGGTAATGATGAAGCATTAAAGCAAAAAGTTTTTTTTTCTCAGCAAACTTTAGCCAAAAAATGTTAAAATAGAGTTAGAAAACGAGTAATTAAGTTTTTTCAATAATATATTTATTAATTTTAATTATTGTTGACACTAATAAATTCCAAAATAAATTCGTAAGAGTTAATTAGGTGTTAAAACACGCGATTGCTGTTTAATTGTTGATTTCCTGAACGTTTCGATAATTTTACTTTAATAACACCTCTCACATTATAACAGAACTTTTTTTATAAATTTAAATTCGTAAAATTGCCGAATTATAGCGATTATTATTTTTCATAAATACTTTTTATTTATGGTAATAAGAACACTACAATTTTCCATCTCTCTTTCAACGTAATAACAGATATTAACAAGTTTAATTTTGAGAAAATCTTTTGATTTTAAAGATTGAAGATTAAATCCTTCTTATTTCTTGAAATCTATTGTATCTTAACAACTTATTATTATTCTGAAAACTCAAACTTAGAGCATTTATGCTCGTGTTGTATTGTGATGTAAAGAGGTAAAGCAAACAAATTTTAAAATAATTAAATATGGAGGTAAGAAACGTCTCAAATAATTTTAAAGAATGTGGTAATGCAAGGGTTGTAATAATGAAGCATGAAAGAAAAAAATTCCTATTTGAAAAACTTAATAAACTTGATATATTTTTTTAATGGGTTTAAAAGGTGAGTAATAAAATTTTAACAATAATGCGTTTAATTTTACTTATTGGTGGCACTGGTAAATTCTGAAATAAGGTTCGAAGAGTAGAGTTAACGGTTAGCAACCATGTAATTACTGCTTAATTGTGGGTTGCCTAAACGCTCAATTTGCATGCATTATTCAGGTTTGTTACTAATTTGCTACAAGCCTGCTAATTCAGTTGAATACCAAGTTACCTTCTTAGATAATGGGTAATACAACTATTATCAAAACTGTTAACTGCAGGTCGCTTTTTTCATTTTTATGATTTAAAATCAAAGTAATATAACTGCGCAAAAATATCGAGAATTATTATATAATAACTTTTCTAGAGTGAGTAGAAGCCTAAAAAACCTAAAGTTTTTTCCATTTGCTTTGTCATTTAAAAATTAAATTTAAACAATTTATTTTCCAAAAACCAAAGGTTGCAAGTTTATTTCAGCTTGGGACGGAAAACTTACTTGATATGCCATTGACAGTTAAAAAAAACAATTCGTACCAATTGTTATACATTAAAAGCCTATGTAAGAAACGATTTTCGGGTCATTGTCATAATTGTCATAAATAATAACTTTTAGTGATGGAAATGAAGGTGAGTCGGAGCTATTTTTTAAAACTGAATAGCTTTCTTTAAGTTTGCAAAAAATATCAAAATTGTGGAAAACTGTATAAGTTTTTTCATATTTTCTAAAATATTATATTTTTTTATTGAATAATATTCTACCACTGTTTGAAGCTTCATACGTTTAAGTTTAATTTAAAACTCTCACCTCTTTGAATGCCACCTTGTAATTGCTAAAATTTATTGCATGAATTAAAATATTCCGCATGTTTTTCCTTTCAAAGTTTTATCCATAACGTCGCTGACGAAAACCCGCTGCGGTGCCGTTTTGGGTTATGAACCAATTTTATTCTCCCAGTCCTAAACGTAACTTAATAATTTTCTTGCTTTTGATGAAACTCATTAGTAACAAAAAAATTTATCCAGCTGAATTGCTTGGCTGTACATAACAGAAATTCCATTGGTGAAAAGTAATTTTGTGGTTGGACTTGAGTTTCGCGGTAAACTATCCCGTCTTTAAATTTGCCACCAGATACGTAAGTATATATACGTAAGTTATATAGTTAGTCGTAGATAATATGTGTAGATGTAGATACGTAATTTTTTTAAGGCAAAGAGTAGTTGTCTTTCTGGCTAGGTTTGCACATAACATAAATTCTACAGAAAACATTATTGCATGACTTGGTTTTGACAACGATCCACCATAGTTTGATTTCATGAAAAATTTAATTTCCCGGAAAAACTTTTATTCTAAACAGTTTAAATTTCTAGAATAAAAAATATTATTTTGCAGCATCGATTATTGGATAATGTTTCTTCTCTTCTCTTTACAATGTAATTAGTCTCCACCTCTGAGTCTTTGCATATCAGTTTTCAAATGCACGTATTGCAACCGTAAGTTTTTCAAACATATATTTTATAACTTATTTCAAGGCCTTGCTTAATGAAAGTGAAAAAAATTTAACGTTCTTTTGTCCTTTGCATTGGTCGGTATAACATAAAATTCTTGGTTTTCACATTCTTCAAGTGGATAATGATAAACATTTATAATGAAGAAGTTAAGTGTTGATTATCCACACAACAATTTATTTTGTATTGTACTATATTTAAATATTTTTAATTTTTAGGTAGTTACAACTTTAATTTTGATTTCAAATATTTTTGCATTTGGAATATGCTGCATCTTAACATGTTTATTAGACGTGCTGTAATGTTATCTGAAAACTCATCTTTCCAATTATGATTAGTAGTTATAGGAGAAGAATTTTAATGAATAAATTTAATTTTTTTTTAATACGCACGACTGATGTATTAACGGAAACATCATCAATACTGTTGTTGCATTTAATAGCTTAAAGACTTATATGGTTGAAAAGACCTTTAGGTCTATAATATACGTGTAGTTATAATATATTCACCCTTCAATCTATTTTACAACACCTTTCTAATCAAGATATTCGTAATTATCTACATTTGTTCTATGCACTATAAAATTGTATGGCTATTATGATGTAGTGTTAGCAGTTAAGAATTAATAATTAATGCTTTAATTTGTATATTTTATATATCTTCTTAACATCTAACATTAACTTAAATATACACATCTTTAAACAAAAAAGCAACCAACCGGCAATTGGAAGGCCCGGGTTCGAATTCCGGTTAACGAACTCACTTTAATTCGGGCTGCACTACAATGCCATTAATGCAAATTCCTACATTGGTAACCCCGAACATGATCTGAACAGGCAACAAGACAACATGCAACGCTCCCTCACCACACACCAATAGATTTCCCACCCTTCTGTTGCCCTATATTGGGGGGGTAACCCACGGAATCGAAACAAACGACGTCTCTAGATAGGGAGTACTGTAGCTTTGCATGATAGCCTAGCGGTCAGAGCAACCATCCGTCAATTGGGAAGCTCGGGTGCGAATCCTGGTTAAGAAACGTACTTTTATCAAAGAGACTTGGTCAAACAATGCAGTTGCCTTGTTTAATCAGTAGGTTCAGCGACAGAGAAGCAAGATCTATATCAGAATAAAGATCCATTCAAAAACGTGACAGAAACCCGGTCACATTAGCGCTACACAGGCAAATTGCCGAGTATAATCACGGAGTAGAAACAATATGAATATAAGCAAAACTTTTTTTTCAAACAGAAATTTGAGATATATTTTATTAGGGTGCTGGCGTGTGAGATGTTTATCCCTATTTAGTTTTGTATACATGGTTGTTTATATAAAATAACAAATTTTGTTTCATACAAAAGAATGCTTTTCGACATCCCGTTGATTAGTAACTGGTCAAAATTGCCGAAAAACCTGAAAATAAAGAAACATGTGTGACACATAAAAAGGCACTTTAGTGCATTCCTTCCAAAGTATCAAGATCTGATTTTTTTAAATATCTGAACAGTGACTACATTCATTGATTTCAATGGAAGTATTTAACAAAAAGATTTCGTCACATTTTACGGACCTATTTAAAAATGTATTATACTACACCACCTGTTTTATTCTACGTCAACATTGCCTGGCTTGAGGCTTGTTCGGTGATCAAGTGAAAACCGATCTCCTGAACTATCGATTCGAAAAAAATACAATATTCGATTGAATGAAGTTGCTGCCATTAATGCCAGTATTTGAATAACATCCGGACGAGTACGTGCTTATCGTTATCGTCTATACCAGTTTAAAGGACAGCCGTTTCAAGGTTGTGGAATTTGGTTTTACAACTTCAAAAAAACAGCGAAAAGCGTCACCTCTTTATAAGTTCTTTACTCTTTACTCTTTTTAGTACGTTGTTGTTTGTTTTTGTTAATATTATATTTTATTGCCTAAATTTTGCAGCAATATTTTAACTTTACTAACCTGACTAAACTGATTAGATGATGTTTTTGTTATTAAAGTCACCTAATGGATGCTCAGTAGACGAAATTTTTCAATCTAACGTTTTTCTAATCTTGGTATTGGCAACACTGGCCGGCGTTCTATAGTCAATAACCATCATCAAATTCTATGGTTTTGTGTTCTGTTGTGCGTTGTGGCACTTGTGTATGTCAATCATAGAAAGTTATTTGTCTAATTTTTCAATTTTTCAATTTTTCTTCAGGAATGTTATGATATCAACCGGCCGCTACAGCTTATCGTTTAATTTTTAAATCACGTCGTACTCAAAAATCTCCCATAATGGAAAATGCTCCCTTAAACAAAGTAACCTTTAACATACTTGTAGAAAACTATTGTTTATTGAGATTTTTAGGCTCACCAATTAGAACGTCGTGCCGAAGCTCTGTTTAAACAGAAGAAATTCGATGAATGCCTAGAAACTTATGCAGAAGCTATAACTTTTCTACGCCAAGCTTTTGAGGATACTACCCATGAAATGGCCCAAGAATCCATTCAGCTCCAAATTCAGCACAATGAAAAGCAAATGAAATCTTTAAAAATCAAGAAATTACAGTACGAACAACACCTGCGTAATTGTGCCAATATTAAAGATAAAGTGAACTTCATCGACAGTCACATAGATAATGGTGACACTCTTCAAAATGAAATTTATCACACTATAGGAACGCACGATTCTCTTATTGACTTATTGTTGAAACGTGAGCAATCTGATGATGGTAGTGACTCAGGTGCTCCCGGTGCTGATTCTCATGATGGAGCTTTGAAATCATGTGGTAGAAAGCGAGATGTGGACGATTCTACATTATTAGAAGAATTCAAGGGATTAAGTGTAAAGCTGCGTGAACTTGTGGAGGCATTACTTAAGGAATTAGATATCAAAGATAAAGAGATATCTGTTTTGAATAAGAAAATTGTAGAATTGGAGACTGAAAAAAATCTAGGTAGTTTAGTTTATGGTTTTATTAAGTTAATATTTCTATAATTTTGTTATGAATTTACTCAAGCAGGACTGTTTTGTTGCAGAATCATCCTCCCCCAACAATAACCTGAGAGTTATAGATTTTATAGATGGAACGTCACCATACGTATTTTCGCCAATATGTGAACTTAGCCCTGAAGTACCAGAACCAAGAGTGCTTCCGTCACTGGGACCATTGGAATTGCCCACTTTTGACTTTTTGCAGTTAGTTAATAAGAGTACTAATTCGACGAAGAACATTACTGAATAGAAAGATAGTGAAAGCGAGAAGACTGGTGTTTTTTTTTTTACATAATATATTTTTGTAATTGATGTAATGTTTATTTGACCTTTGCACTTTATGTATTTTCTCTTGATATTATTTTAAAAATTTGTGTTCATCTTAACTTTAAGTCTCAAAGGAATCAATTGCAATCATGAGTATTATGAATTACTTCTATTTGGGTCAAATTTGTATCAAAATTTATATTTCTTAATGAGTGTTCAATAGCGAGTCAATTTGGCGATATTTTTATCAATTGTTTCTCATGAAATTTTGGTTAGTACTTGAGAATTTGGACTAAACTTTCATTTAGCGAAATTTACACTGTTAAATGAATACGTGTAGGATGTTTGTGATCATTTTTATTTTTAATGGGTGATAATACAAGTAAAATGAAAACGCTTTTGTTGAAACACTTTAGTAAAGGAGATCATTTTGAATTTTTTTTGGTTTCAACAGTGACAGTAGCCATCATGGGTATGGTTGAACTGTTTTATTTTATATCCTGTAAGGCCGACTATTACTTTCTTTCGAAATGCAGTAGCGTCTATTAAAAATATAAGAAAAAAATATTTTTTACAACTTCCACTAAAATGTTTTAGCACTTATTTTATTTTACCTGTATAACCGTTATTACAACCCATTAAAATTAGAACCATATAAACACCCGGTATAATAAAAATTAGCTATCTTAGACCACGACAATCAATTCAGATTATTTTGCTTTATATTGGACACTCGTTAACTTAATTGACTACTTTTGATAGGCGTTTTTATGAAAATGTCTTAAATAGTTAAGTAGGAAACTTTATTTTGTCTTGTTCAGTTTCAGTGCGATTTTACGTGTTGTATAGCTCATTTTTTGTAAGGAGGTTCAAGATTAATCTTCCATTACAGAAAAGGATTGAAGTGACTTAGTATGTACTTATCAGTAGCTGACTTCTGGCAGAATCTCTATTATACCTACATTTTTAATATACGATATAATAACATCTTTTCTCTTTCTTACATTTTTACTTGCGATATAAATTAGAGAAAAATATTTTTTTACTACCAAGTACTTCTTGAAACTAGACACAATGTTTACAGCCCAATTTATTTGACAAGAAATCCAATTTTATCTAAACTTCCACAGCAGGAAAACGGTATTAGTTTATAAAAATAATTAAGGTTTTCTATTTACTAATTTCTTAATACTCAATATTAAAGTTTTAGGCTGTAGTTAAGTAAATAAGAGAAAGTTAACGAAGAAATGTATTTAGTTTGGTACGACTTGTTGCTAGGAGTTCTGGTAGTCAAAGACATGGAGTCATGAAGTATAGTTAAAAAAAATACAACTAAACCTGAGAACCCTCACACCAAGCATTGGTCTAGGGGGTGAGACCACCTTCGCACTACTTAAGGTTAGCGCGCACATAGGCAAACTAAGACTACGCATTGTTTTATTAGCATTTCAAAAGGTCCAGAAGGCTTTCCGATATCGCACCGATATAAAATGTTTCTAAAATTTCCTAAACCTTTGATAAAAGATTGTCAAAAAGATTATTGTTACATTTAAATATATTGATATGTATGAAAATTTGTGGTTCTACAAGTCCAGACCGATTTTGAGAAATGTACCACAAGTCCCGTACTTTATCTCTTTTTTCATTTTTTATACGTGTCCTTCATCCAGTGGTCTTTACTTGACGCTTTTTGAGTCATACTTGACTCAAGCTGCATGGCAGATGTACTTTTCTTTTCTATTATATGAACATTGAGTTTTAGAAGAAATCGTTACTAACTTAAGTTCTGACGAACTGTCGGCGGTATATAAACCTCGAGTTAATAGCTGAAGAAAAATGGGTTAAATATTACTTATTTAAGGAAGATAGGGAGCATGTAATTGATAAAGATGAACTTTATAATGAAAGTAGTAGAGAAACAGAAAATAAGTTACTTTACCCCAGAGGAAATAAGGTACACCACATAAATTTAAAGACACCGGGTCTAGGCGGAATAAACATCAAACTAGTAAATAACGCCCTCAAGCAACTAATATTCATAAAAAGGTTTGAAAGAAAATTGCTCAAACTATAGAGCGATAACTATACTAAACTCGGCTCTTGAATAACTATTTCAAATTATTGTCATTTTATTTTTTACTTTATACTTTTGATTGAATTCCACATTAAGTAATTTTGATTTATTGGTTTTGTATTAATTTGAAAATATTTTTTTACAAGAAATGTAAACCATGTAAAGAGCAAAGTCCTAGATTTCTTTACTTTGGTTTGAGTTTTTAATGGGATTGGCAAGAGTATAGATACAATGTCTTTTTTGTTATTAGGATTCATACAAGCTGGTTGTCCTATGATATGAACAAAGAGTAAGCAACTTATAAAGAGGCGACGGTCGAACAAGGAAACTGATTCGGCGACAGAGATGTCCAAACTACCAATTTAAAAGGTTTGTTTTGAAATTATGACCGCAACAGGCTCGAATTGCCACAGCTGAAGCATTAACAACAACACGACGCTAAGAACCAACCGCCTGGCATTGAAGAGGCCGCCAGCCGAATATCGTATTACACTGTTTTGTCTACTCTACCGAATTAAAAGGACTGCTCTTTCAAGGTCATAGAATCAAAGGAACGGCCAGCAGCGTCGTCTCTTTATAAGTTCTTTACTCTTTGATATGAACCTATGATCGACTCTTCATAAATAAGAGAATGTATAACAAAAGTTTGCAGAGAATAATATTAGGATTAGAACAACGTTCCAGCAATTTGCTTTATAAATAATTACCTCTTAATACTTCAAAAATATATTTGCTACATCGATGAAGCAAACAAGTTTACATTAACACAGATAGTCAAATATTTAACTCATAATATAAAAGTGGAACGAAATATATTAAATCAATAATAACACATTTTTACAATACATAGACTATTTCCTAACGATACAAGCTTTAATACACATACAAGGAA
Source organism: Pyrochroa serraticornis (assembly GCA_905333025.2). NCBI lineage: Eukaryota > Metazoa > Arthropoda > Insecta > Coleoptera > Pyrochroidae > Pyrochroa > Pyrochroa serraticornis. Next base: position 41,902,903 of record HG995152.1, read on the forward strand.
TCTCAAATAAATCTTAATTTAAGTAACAAACTTTAACAGAACCAATTATCAAACACTGCAGAGTACAATCAAGAAATTGGTATAAAGCTTATTCGAAATATCTTTGGTGATTATGTACGCTTTTAATCAAGCAGACTAGAATTTAAGGTCCATCACATTCATTTTTAGCAAAATATAGATCTAATTTACATGACAGTTGCGTAGTTTTTATCCTTACGCGTAACATTTCACTATCAAATATCAAGGAGTGTATGGGGGTGGGGGCATGTTGTAAGGCGGGGGCGGTGTTGGACTGTTAAAAGTATCCAAGCCATCATCAAATCCATCTATTAAACACCTGTCATCTTCCCGGTAGTAACTAGCAGGATGATGAGCCAATATCAGATTGTAAAAAATACCAATTAACGAGAGTCCACCTATAATAAATCATCTACATACAAGCCAATTGAACAAGTTTATGAAATTTACCTGCACCAGCAAGTAAGTAAAATCCATATCCATATGATACTATCGCATCAATTTTTGGATACACTTTGTAAAGGGAATCTTCAAGTAGTAACACTATGTAATATGAGACACTGACGATAGCCATTATCCATAACACTAAAATTATAAACATGTGACTCAAAATTACGCCATATTTCAATTTTAGTTACCTGTACATGTACCAGGTACTGCATATCTTCTTATCATTCTGTACAATATAGTCTTCGGACCTATTATATCAAGAAAGAATCCTGCAAGACTAAATATGATCGCCATGAAGCATAACAAGATAGTCGTGCGCATCATATTTACAATAGTTGATGTTATAAACTCATAATCTGTAACAAGTGAATAGTAATGATTTATTTTTAAATAAAATGTTTTTAGTTAACCAGTATAATCCAAATCGTCGGTGGTGTAACCAAACCCAAAGAACTGGCCTAGAGTTAGGTAAGGGACAGCTACGTCGCCCGATATAGTAAACCAAGTCAAGTCCACAAGAGACATGCTGATTAGAGTTATTGTCATCATATGGAATGCTGCCGAAATCAAATTCCGATCGTCGTCCTTGGGATGTAGCCATTGTAGGGTTTGCGTTAATAAGGACCTTGGCATACTTATACCGCGAATTTAAGCTAGAACAAAAAAAAGACAAGTTGCTTCCTGTGGGTTAGGAAAATTTTAGATACAACTTACTTGAGTATGAAGTAAAGCTGGAATGTTACAACATTCTCAATTAGAGAGTTTAGTTTATTTCACTGCATAGTGATAATTGGAAGAAACAACAATATTCAGATCTGGAAGAAAACACAAATTTAAACGCCAAATCGCTAAATATTTATCTAACTAAACGTCAAAATTTTCACCACTGACACCAATGTGGTAACATCAAACATCACATTTCCCTAGGGATTGGGAAATGATCAGTAACCAAAGTAAATATGGTAAGATTTGAATTTCTAGGCTGGTTAGATGGATACAGCTGTAGAATAAACAGTGGCGGCTCATCAATATTTGAATTGAATGGATAAGAGAAGAAAATGGAAGTGCGTCCTGAAAGCGGGCGTAATTTTTAACATCTTCTTTAAGCCAACTAGTTTAAATTGAAATATTAGCAACTAGCACTTTGTGTATTTTATGTTCTTAACTGTAAAACAATAAAATGTTGTAGATTTTGCCATAATATATTGTAGTATAAGTATACCTAGATAATTAGCCACAAGAGGCAAGAAGCGGGCTGTAATCAAACGAGTGTGGCAAACAGGGTTTGTCACCATTTTTTTTTTTACATTTAGCATGGAAAGTTTTTCATTAAAGAATCAAAATATTTTTATTATAATATTTCTTATATATTTCTGTGCAATTTTAATATTAAATTACATGAATAAGATTATTGTTGTTCCTATAAAAAAAAACTACATTTATAATTTGGTTGAATTTGATAATGAATTCATATAAAAATGTATGGCTTAATTGAACTATATTTCCCTAAATTACTTGTAATTAACGCGTGTGTAGATACCTACTTTACAAAATTTTATAAAGTCTTGGATTATTATAATAAGATTTTAATTTTTTTTTAAATGACAAAATTACATTAAAGTTATAGAAATTTATTGTAGAGAAAATAATGTGCTCTAATAAATAAATGCCAGCAAATCAATATTAACAATTTTTTTAAGAAAATTGAAAAAATAGCAAAAAAATCAAAAATTAATTACGATAAAGAATTTGATTAATTTAAAGAACGGAGAACTTCGAAGTATAAACAAATTCAAGTTTCTTTAGCACGTTCTTCAATGTGAATAAAATATTGCATATTAGAAGTATTTTCATATTATATGAAAATATTTACTAACCAAAATACGAAAAACTGATTTTTTACAAGCCTAACAAGACGAAATTCTGGAAAGAAGACACAGTAAAGTTTCTGATTCTGTTTGAAAAACCTGACAGATAATATTTAATAATAAAAGTATTGAGAAGCTGCAGCTTTGTAGATTGAATAATCACTTTTATTTATTATTTAATTTTCATAGTAAATGGTTTGCATGGAAGTACATGTTTGTATTGATGGTTGCGAAAAACAAAGTGTGCATCTAATTTGCTTAGACATTTTATTACTTATGGTTTATAAAAAGTCCAAAATAGATTACGCTCTTTTCTTAGTTCAAAGTTCGTAATATTTTATCCTAGTTATTGATATCTAGCGCATTTCTATATTTCGCATCAATAATAGAAATTTCCAGTGGTCGTCATGAAATAACTAAATTGACAGTTGACGATATAAAATAGAATAGAGAATACTTGCTTATTTCGATATCTGACACTAGAACGAACGTATCAAGAAATCTCAATTTCATTATAGAGGGGTTTTTAAAAAATGTATTTGACTTTTGTTGATAATAAGAATCTTTGAGATTCAAAGATATCTTGCATTGTTGATTCGTTCTTTATTAGAAAAAAGAAAAATAAACTATTTAGTCCGTTGTAATCTAAGATACTTGACGTAGTCTCATCTTATTTGAACCAATCTGAAGGATAATCATGTATTTTACACAGTTTGAAACGTTTTTTTAATTAATTTGAGATTCGCACAAAATGATATCATACCAAGTAACGGTCACCCTAAGCGTTCACCATTAATTAAAATTTTAATATTTTCAAAAAATAAATAGAGTACGAAACAATAAAAATCTGTTTTATAGTTTAAAATCAAATCTATTATGTACAAAATTAACGCCACGGAATCTGTGGCGTTTTACACTAACTAGAGTCGTGAATCCTGATCCACAGTAAGACCCCTTTCAGACGAAAATTTTGAGTCCGCGAGTCGTAAATCTCTTCGCTACAGAAAATACATGGGTTCAAATGGAGCTTTTCAAACGAGCAGCAGCCCAGCAGAAACGGATTCAGTATCCAGCTACAGAAATTTCGAATCCTGCTTCTCCATCCGCCGGCGACTGAATGCGTAGCTCAGATTCAGATTTTACATGGCGGTATATGGGACCGTTTAGAAAAGGATACTTTTAAAAAAAATTTAGCATTATATCATGGGCGACGCTTTGTTTTGATTCATGGGGGGCACTGAATCCCAGATTCAGAATCCCCGCCTGAAAGAGGTCTAAAGGTAAATGCCGGTTGTTCTGTCCCAGATTACAACTCTCAAGATTTAGGAGCAAGACCAGTGTTCAACGGTAGCAACAAGTCGAAGCTCCCGGAGGACAAATGGGGCAAATCGTCCTGCAAGGAACGAATGTTAGGACCAGAGTAAATCTTTGTATCATTTGTATTCACTCTCGAGCATAAGAAACATATCCACCGTATATGTCAAGAACAATACCAGTCCTACCACAGAACCTTGCCATATCTCTCAAGTAACGTTTTTCCATGAGGTTATTTATTAAAACACTCAGGGCCGGTTGCACAAAGCGTGATTAAACTTTCATCAAAATGTTGATTCGTGATTAAAGATCCATCCACTGTTTTTTAAGAATTTGAAAGAAAGTAAATGTAATGTCTGTTAAATTCCTACAAAATATAACAAATGGCTAATGTTCAATTAACGTAATTCAAATTTTAGAAATCCGCTAATGGCTTGTTAAATTCTTATCACCATTGTGCCACCGGCCTTCTGTATTTTAAAATGATCTTGGTGAGCTTTCTTATATAATGTATGTATTTAATGATTAACATATGCGCAGACATATTCAAAACTATTACAATAGTTGAGTAACTAAAATGAGAAATATAGGCGGACAACTGTTACATGTAAATAATTTCAGTTGTCAATAGCGTAGTGTTTATAGAACATTATACGGGTTATAGAAGTTTAGTGAGGAATTTTAGTTACATCTGTGAAAATTATTGAAATAATGTACAAACGTACCAAATGATCTAATTTAAAGTTACAAACATTTTAACAACGTATTCAGTGGTCACATTATAAATTACTATTTGTAGCTATATATCAAAATCCTCTCGGTCACATAATTATATAACAATAATAAAACTTTTCGATCACTGTGTACCGTAACGAATCCACTATACTATAAAATATTGCTTAAAAAAATTATTTCAGACAAAATATTTATGGAAAAATTAGAATCAAACTTTGTTTAATATATTAGTAAATTGTTGAAAAGTTAATGCAAATTTCTGAAGGAGGCAACTAATTTCATCTTTTCTAGCAGTTCACCTTTCCACTCGCCCTGCAAAAGTCTCTTATAAAAGTTAAGTTTTATGAAACTCCTGTTTCGGCGCGGTTGATATCACTTATTAAGTCGAAATAATTACCCATTAACCCATTAACCCATTAACCTTAAAAATGATAGAAATTCCTCGATTATTAGATAAACATTAGAAATTCAGCAAGCCAATATATGTTCAACTAGGTGTAATTTTTTGCCTTGTCTCAGTGAATAATAAAGCAGCTTTTTAAACTGTCACTGATATTGAAACCCGCAACAAAAGTTAGAATGGGTTTTTAAGATCACTGGAGCCAACAGAAATTAAAATTAACTGAACGTTTTTCAAGACGAAGCTAAGTCGTTGCTCTACGTGAGGTATATTTTGAGGAAACCGCGGCGAATACTAAATAATGCATTATAAGCGTGGACTTAAAATGTTGTTCCTATCAGCGCGAGAGAAGTGGCGGTGGTAGCAATATTTTCCAGAAGAAAATTACATTGTTTGATTTATTGCAGCGCTTTAAGTCGGAGATACGCAAATTGAATGTCACGTCTATAAACTGATCAATACTTTATCATAATGCGTAGGGCTTTCAATGATTTAAGGGCTCAGGCAGGTATACCAGCGCTTTATAACGTTGTCAGATCTGATAATAAATAATACAGTTACGTGTGCAATTTGGCGGCGAAATTTTGCATAAAATTAGATGGATATCTCAAACTCCATTTCCCATTACGTAAATATTTTAAACAAGATGAAAGGAAATCACGAACCGCATCACACTAGAATATTGCAGTTGTGCCCGGCTCCATAAATTATTCGGGCAGGTCTGAGATTAGCGAAGGACTGAAAAAGTCTTGCTGTATGAAACGACTGAATTTTCAATGAGCATGAACGACTTGACACACACCGAAACGTGCTGAAGGAGTTAATTTATAACTCGGTTCAGGTGTTCCAGTCAGAGTTGGCCAACTTAGCTACGCCGGTTTTAATCGAGTTTTAAAGAGCGAGTTGTGCTTATTATTCATTTATGTGCAGGATAATATGCAAGTTTTGAATAAGTAATTTTGTTGACATCGAAACTTTAGATTCCCTTAAGGATTTACAGGCAGTAATTGGCAGGTTAAGAAGCAAAAGAAGGAAAACAGGAAGTGGTGTGGATAAAATACGACATTAATCAAAAGAATGGACTTCGCGCCTGGTGATATGGCAAAAAGTATAACGTTGGCCCTTTTAAAAGTGAAAAATGCTTTCCTTGGTAATAAATCGGGCGTCAACTCGCGTGGGGTCGATCTAAGATGTCTGTCGAACCCTCTCATGCCTTGTAAGAGGTGAAATGTCGAAAAATCGCTGTTGCACGAGGAAGCTTATTGGTGCTTAAAGCACAAAAGCCTATAAATTTAACCCAATTTGTAAATAAATACAAAAATTTGTCGGTGAGTAAATGAAATATGTCGAGAAATCTCTGTTGTGCACCACCAACCTTATTGGTAATTTAAACATACAGTTTTATACATACATTAAATAAATATGCAGGACTTAAGTTTAAATTTTTTTGATTAGTAAATTACATGATACTAATTTGCGACCATAAGCAAACTAATGGTTATTGAATTGCTGATTAGACCTATTTTTCATTGGTTTAATTAATTTCTTCGCATGTCAGAATGTATAAAAGACTGTACCAATCAATATGTGATTTCAAACGTCAGATGTCAGGCGTTTGCAACGAATCGGCGAATTTCACACAATAAACACATTAGCAGATTGCTTTCAAAACAAAACTGCGATTACCAAATCGTGCCACCCTGTAACAAAAACGTATATCCGGCACTCCGAGAATTCGTTAAATTGTTCAGATAAATAGGCAGATGTACAAGGAAATGAAAAGCTTACATATAATTTGCAATTTCAACAAATTGTTTTTATAACAAAATGCTTTTTTGAATTTCCAGTTTTCTTTGTAAGAAACCAGATTTATGTAGAAACTAGGATACAATTAAACCAAATCCTGCATTTTCAGCCATTCATGCTTGTAAACGCGTCAGCAAATGGTTTAGAAAGACGAATTGTGTGGTGAATAGTTACGGGTGAATAATGAATACGTGGTGCTGGACTTTTCATGACTGACAAATATCGGATTTTTGCAATGAAGTTTTACCAAAGAGTAAAGCACTCATAAGCTCTATATTCTTTGGTTTTACGTTGCCATTTGAAGCACGTTTTCTAAATACGTTTACTTTGTTTACCTTTCTCTTATTATTTACTGAATTTTTAAAACAAATAATCATCCTCGGTTCTAATCGTTGTCATTTATGTGAATAAATATTTCTTACATTGTGTAACTATTAAAATTTTTTTTTATTATGGTGGATGAAATATTAATAATTGAAGACTGGCAACATCACTGTCTAATTAAGAATTAAGAATTATAAAAATTAGAAATTATTATTGATAGGAACGGAACTATAATGTAAAACCAAATATAACTTTCTGAACCAAAAGATTAGAGCTAGAAGAAAATTAGCAAGAGATCTGACCAATTGAAAGAAAACGCAAAAGTCTGCAGTAATTGACAAATGTTCATTCTGGAAAAACAAAATAATTAGTAATAGTATAAGACTATATCTATAGGATAGCAGGTAAGAGTTCTGCCAATTCTTCTATGCAGTGCATAGCTTACATTGAAAGAAAAGCAATGTAAATAAAGATTGAAAGAAATTGCACTTAAAGGCTTGATAAGATTGATTACTAAGCTTCTATCGATTGTGTGTAAATGAAATAAATGTCAAGGTGAAATTGTGATAGTAAAAAGATAGCATCTCTTATTTACTAAGAAGTATTGGTGTTAATAATAAGACAGAAATAAAAAAGAAAAAACATCAGAAAGTTATTTTGGTACTTGAGAAAACAAAAGTTATTATTTATAAAAATTAAATAAAAACAGTGATTACGAAGTGGTAATGCTAGTTACAAAACACTAAACAAATTAAATATTAAACTGCAAGAAATATGAAGAAAAGAAGAATTATGTAGCATAAATAATGCAAAATATAGCTCAAATATCAAAATAAAAGAACTAACTGACAAGATTGAAAAAAAAATAGAAAAAGTTCTATTTAGTTTAAATACAAAACAGGTGATATAGGAAGAAGAATCATAACAAAAAGCAGAAAAATAGAACACACAAATAATTACCTATAAATTTACAATTTTTCCCTGATCTTGATAATGTACAAGTAAATAAACATAATATTTTTTCTATCATTATATTTTCAAAGTATATTACCTAGGCAATTGTATTTTTTATAACCATTTTCCTCATTTATTGTAGTCAATTTTCATTATTTTAAAGACGTTGCTGCTCTAATTTATCCTAATGTTATATTCAACTGTCAGAGGAATCATATATTGCAGCGTTACCCTTCTTCTTATGACATACACGTTAAGGGGATCGACAACGTTATTACATATGTCGGTGGTATGGTATGTGTCTTTATTAACTTGCACGTATATGTGAGATGAATTCCAGATCCAATCTGAAAGAGCGACCGAAAAAAAATCTTGCAGATTTAACCGGCAGTTAAATCCGGAAGTAACTAAATTAATGGGAACCCCCGGGTTACTCATAAAATTCGCATATTTTCTTTTATCTTTTAGTAGACAATCATTTTCTCATTTTCTTTTCACAATCAATTTCTCTTACTTAGAAGTTGTGCGTATCTTTCAGTATCTGTCTTGCTTGATTCCTACCCTACATTTTCCACATCTACCAACATGTACATACTATTGGCGTTTTATAGTTTTGTCTGCATTTTGGTATGCAACTTTGATTCCTTTTATTCCGTACATTGTCTACCTTTTTTCACACTTAAACTTTGGTCCTTAACAAAGTTTTTTAAAATATTATCTGTTAATATTCTTTTCGATTTATTGTTATTATCCTTTTATTTCAAAGTTTAAGGATTTCTTTAGAAAATTGAAATAGTATTTTGTCAACTTTTAAAAGTATACAAATAAGAGTATACAATAAAAGTAAAAAGTAAACGAAAACAAACTGTAGCTATTCCAAATCTAATTAAATTTGTTTAATTATCTATTGCTTTATTACTTTAAAATATTATTTTGGTTTCAGTAACATATGTCCTTAACTGTTGATAAAATGTAGCCTTTTAGTTACGACATTGAACCAAATTTCTTTGTTTAGTACCTATATTAGAACTACAGGTAGTGGGGAGATTAATATTTAAATCAGATCTTACAGTTGAATAGAATATCTATCACTAATGACATCAAATAATAAAATATTAGGTTTAGTTGAGTTCTAGTTAAATTATTATGATTATTTTACATGACAACTCAAGTGTAAACAACTGCTCTCATTTCTGTGTAATTTTATTTTCTGGAAATGGGCCACGGCGATCATTCACTCAGCATTGTCAGAGTTTATATAAGATTTATTTCTACAAGTGTTTAAGAAAATAATAATTTTACTGTCTTCCTATATTTTCCAATTGCATGCTATATATCTTGAGAAATTTATTGCATACATCGTTATTGTTATAGGGTGCTGCCATGAGAATCGCTTAAAAATCCAATTTGTTAACATCATCAATGTCTGTTAAACTATAAATTAAGATAATAACTGCAATAGGTTGTTAAATGTAGTCGCTAATAGCTTTTAGATGACTATTATTGATTACATGAGAAACAATAAAAACAAACATAGAAATTTAAATCGAATAACACAACCTACATTTTTATATCTTCAAAATGGCACAGAAATTTCAAAGAATTGTATTACTGAAATGTATACTAATAGCTAACTAGTTGGTCAGTGCAGAAACTAGAATTTTAATTGCTTTTCAACGTATAAAGCTGTTTATAGAGTATTAACAAAATTAATGAAGTTAAAATATTTGAGAAGCTCTGAAAAGGCTATTCAATTATTTTGTTGTCTATAAAAGCAAACTCTAACATTTTTTGTAGCACAGACAATTAATTACCATGTCAGGTTAATTGCTCTTTTACATTCTTTGTATACATCCTTGTAATTGCTTTTAAGGCTACTGTTCCTCATCTAATTAAAATTTAATTTTCTCTCTACTTCTAGGATTCTATAATTTGTATCCGGATCGTCAAAAACTTTAAATTAAAATATATAGCATTTTTGATTGTATTAAGTTGCGCATTTGTGTGCCACTAGGAAATACCGCGATTTGGTACATCATTGACGTCATCTGAAAAGTTAATAATGATTATTAAGCAAGCATATAAAGGACGCAGCCCCAGGATAACGTGCTTATGACGGTTCTGCCAGGAATAAATTGCTCCTTTCACTTTCCGGCTTAAACCTCGTCTGGGTTTATGTTTAAAAATAAACCTAAGGGCGTGGGTCCGAATTTCCTGTACAATATGAACCAGTTGTATGGCTCATTTTTGTTGTTTAAAATGCAATCTTACAAAAAGCTGGTTTGTAATGCCACTCAAATTAATTATAGGCATTATTTACATAAATTGCTACTTCAGCTCTGCATTTACCTATTTGAGCCGTAATTACTTAATTACATTTTTAAAAACAAGTTTGAGCTATTGCGGCAAGATTAAGAAAACTCCTGATTGTACTATTATTACATCTTTATATTAAAATATGAAAAAAGCTAGCTACCAAATATTAGGCTTGAATTTAAAACAAAATTGAAAAAAACCTCAGAAGAGCCGAAATGTTATAAAAAACTCCATATAATGTTATAAAATGTTTTCAATCTTTGGTGGTTCAACAGCAGCATGATTTAAATTACTTACTGAAAAATGTTTTCCGCTATTTAAATTTTTCTATGCACCAAGTGAAGCAGGATATTTTTTGATTTGTTTTACGATATCAATTCCTCGAAATATTTAATTTTTGCTACTGATGAACACTATTACAAAAGTTAGAACTTACCAAAGCACAGATTTTCAAGAAATCTTAAAATCGAGAACTCATTCTTGATAAAATTACCGACTTTTATGCTCAAAAAATTATTCAAGAGCTTTCCCTTCACATAAATAAATAATAATTAAAGAACAGGATTATATAATTAAACATAATTTTTTTTTATTGTACATGTGGATTTCTTCTTGCTATAAACATTTGCAATGGTTTATTCTTTTTTGAATGTAAGTTATACCTATTCATATATTTTCTGTATCGAATATATTTTAATATTTTTGAATTAAAGAAAGAAAATTCAGTGCTTATTTTTGTACAATTTATATAATTATGAAATAAAGAAAAGACAGTCGAAACTTGTAAAATTTAGAAAATAATGTTTTAGAAAGGAGCGAGAACCACGTGACGAGCGTGATGTGGAAACAATGATAACAAAACTCCTTTTGTTTATTACTCCTCCTTTACGACAGAAACTCTTACCAGAAGGATAATTTAAATTTATGAGTTTAGAACACCCTCCTTTCTATCTCATTGAGAAGATAATGTGAAATAGTGTATAGGAATTTGACATTCTGCAAAGCCCATTAACATTTGCTTTTACGATATCCCATTAACTGTGATACCATTTTTTGTGATTCTAGAATATTATATTGTGCACTTCAAAGTAGCAGTTAGTTGTGGTAGTTGAATATATAATCGCATTTGATGACTATTGATCTTGATGATCATGCAGATTATTCATTCGCTTCTTTTGATCCAGAGAACTAAATCATTACCGACAAAATAATTAATTTTTATAGTCGTCAAATTTATTAGCTAACCTAAAATGATTGAAGTCAAAAAGGGTAATTTTTATGTCTGTCTATCGTACTTTTTATTGTTTATTTAATTAAAAATATTACGAATTTTTTTTTAAACAATCTACTTAAGTGATCATTTAAATTACTATAAATCATACGTGTTTTAGCTGTTTCATTTACTGATATAATTACCGCAGTAATGGATTCTTTACTATCGGTTATTCGTAGTCGTGCAATAAATTCTTTAACATAAATAGCACCCACTACATTTTCACTTTTTTAACAAGGCGACTACTTCAGTATACCTGTCCGTAAATGTTTGAAGATATTAAATTTTATGGCCGACATGAAAGGTATCATAAAAATATTGACACCGGCAATCGAAAGCCAATTTGATTGCTTCTGAAATAATAATAACACGCAACCGTATAATAGATTTTATATTTTGCAAAAATTTGTTACAGCTATATTACTATCTATCCGTTTAATATTTGTAACCACCATGACGAGGAGGTGCTAAGAACTGGCCGCTAATTTTGGTCGAAGATGCGCTTGAACCTGTGTACTTTCCACTGGCTTCACCGTGTTCGGAGGGTCGATATTGTCCATCATCAAAAATTCCCGCGGCTTCATCGGCGGCATTTTGTTGCAAACCCTTCAAAATTTCGGCATCAATTGGCGGCGCTGTTGGAATATGATTGCCTTCAGCACGATAACCATTTTCGTCGGCAATATATGTAATTGTGTAAGTTTGGCCGTCGTCGCCTGTGTACGAGTACGAGCCATGTACCTCGCTGGAGTCGGCACCCTTCTGTTGGCCCGATTCCTGCTGAGTTATGTGGTTGGCGGTTTCAAAGCTGCAATCAATTTCGATCAATCAACTCAATTAAATCGCTAAGAAATGTTGAATTCGCAAAACACGTATTAGTTACAACATTTACAACATTCTGAAATTCAATAATTGTACATTTGCTAATAGAGCAATTTTCTAAATAAATTAATTAGAATTCATAACAAATATCTCTATGTAACTAAATTTCGCGTCGCATGCAACTATTATCGATTTTTGCAAATTCCACCTACAAGATTATGCGTAAGGAAGTCACTTCAATAGTTGCCGAGTTAGTTCTTTTATTCAAAATAATTTTGATCTTTTCGATTATAAGTTTTTCCAAATTTGCTCTTATTTTGTTCCCGGTTCTCTAATGCTTAATCTTACCTTGATACGTTCGTTGAACGCATACGGTTTGAAAATAGTGCGGACAAGGGATGTTGCTCCCAAATACTTATTTAGCTAATTTTTGGAATAATTACCTGAATTTGTAAGTTCCATCTCCGGTGTTATCATTGTCTAATTTTAGGATAGGGATCGGCGCAGATGCAGAACCAGTAAAACGTTGGGATGTAGCGGCGGGGGCGACGTGAATGTGGCTGGGGGTCAAGACGGTGGCGGTACGTGCTGGGGCGGCTAAAAAGCGAGAACCTGCTGCTGACCCTGCGCTGAGTGGTGGCAGGTAAGTGTTTTCCAGGCGACCTGCCGAAACCACGGCCACGAAAGCAACCAGAATAATCTGCGCAAACATTTTAATGAGTCCTCCGGATTATTAACAATAATAATAACAAATCTAAATCGAGTTTAATGGTAAATCCTTAAACGAAATCGCTCATTTGCGATGGTGGTGAAAAACAAATATTGAAACTATTCTAAATTGCTTACCAATCTCATTTTGTTTGCTTAGTGAAGTGACCAGATGCAATGATATTGATGGGGCGTCCGCCTGCTTTTATATGCGGGAAGGATGGGCGTGATTTACTCCGAGATGATACAATTAATTTGAATAATATAAATGGGTTTCACCATAACCCGTTTCAAGGAGATTTCGGCAGAAGTGTATCAATTATGATTGTAGTTAAAATGTTAATGTATTTTACAAGTTTTGATGTTGCTCGGAGAGGGAAGGATGGCATTTCTTTTATTGATTTCACGGATACGTTATGGAGATAAATCGCTCATTGAGGCTGTGCCGACCTTGCTATTTAAAAATATGGTTTAAATTCCGGACATATTTTGTTTTTATTATTAAATATTAAATTGCAGGACCAATCAGAAGGCAGTTTTTTGCAAAAACTGAAGTGGTAGAATTTTTTAAATATTATGACTAGAACGTACTATTTTAATTGAAGCTTTATGTGCATTCCGCATAGGATAAGCACTTGCCGGACTACCTGGGGGCTTACATAATTAAGTATAACTTTGCACGTGAGAAAATTAAAGAGCAGCGAATGTGCAATTAAATCAGAGGACGAACTTTATATCGAGCTTGCCCCAATCAAAAATAACTGCATGTCTCTTCAGTATTCATAATTGCTTATTCATCGTTTTCTGGTTTGTATGTATTAATTAATTACTAATAAAAAGTGGCGTAATTAATTAGACTAAATTATGCCCCAAATTTTATTTTCAATTTAACCAAAAGGATTTCAAATTTGTTTCAGTTCAATATTAAATTAATTTAGGAAATCGATTCCGTCGAAAAAAACTAAAAATAAACTTTTTGATATAGATATATGTATGCAGCGAAGACAAAGTGATATGGGTATATTTTAAGAAAGCTATTCTGATATATACAAAATATTTAAATTTTTCATAGTATACCTTAATAGTATACGTCCAAGATAAGATAAGATTAGTACAAAAGTTATTGTAATTTTTACATTACATTTAGTAAATTTTCACCGTGCAGAGATTTCTTAAGAAGACAAACACATAATGTAGCATGTTTCATTGATTGTATTGCTCTATCCAGAAAAGGTTCTAAGATGCTCTAGTTTAGAAGAACATTTTATTTTAATTTTCATAAAGTTATAATATTTTAACTAAAATAAATACGATATAAATCAAACAACTATAAGAGTTGTCTATCCAAATTAATTTAAAGCAATTTTGGATTATCTTGCGTTTCTTTGCAAAAGTTACAAGATCCTCTTTTACTATTTCCCACACCGCCTTATAAAATGGACACAAAACTTACTAAGAGGAGTGTAAGATAAAAATGCATTGATGCACGGTGGTGCAAATTTAGAAGAAGCCATGTGAACTATTTTTATTTTCGTTTATAGGTTGGAGGGAAACTTATTGTGGAGTAAACATTTTCTACAATAATAATTAAATATTTAGGTAACTATAGGGGTGCAAGGCACAAGACGGGTGATGCAAGGTGGTGCAATTTTAATGCAAGGCCATTATATCGTTTTCAAAATTTCCCCCTAGCTTATAAAATAAAAAAGAATCTCTTCAGAAGTAGTGCAAGCTGAAAGGTGGTTGGGCAAAGTGGTGTAAGGGTAGTTCAAGGTTTTTGTGCCACTTTTATCGTTATTTATCGACTGGGGGAAGGAGGCTACCGTCAAGTTAGCTCCCTCACATTTATAATTAAATATTTACTTAACCATAGGGGTGCAATCTTTGCTACAGGTGGTTAGAATGGCATAAGAAAGTAAAATTTACCTCTGGAGGGGGGGGGGGGGGCAACTTGACGGAGATTTGTCTTTTTATTGAATTTTCACATCCTATAATATCAGTTTTATATGATTTATATTTAAGAGATGAAACATGACTTTTCTTACGATTTGACCATTTTGAGTTATACTGAAATATTTTTTTCGGGTTTGAGTCATAAGGTTTTCAAAAATCAATTTTCTATATTTTACTTCAAAGGATTTTAAGAAATATAAAATCCCACTATAAGAAACTATGAGTTTAATAAGAATTTCGCTCTTGAGTCATCTGAATCACCAAATTAGAACACAAATGGGGAGTATAGTTCTGAAATCTATAATAATGCAGTGAAAGCCAATGTTGGAACAGATGAGATGTCACGTCGTTCAGATTCAGAAGATAAAATAGAAATTTAAGAACTAAATATAGACATATAACGTTTTCTTTAAACGTACTCAAGGAACTCTAAGTACTACTGGTATTTCGTCTACCCACCGTTCACTCAAATTATATAAAATATGTTTGTATATAGTTTGGGCAGAAGCACTGGATATAGGTCAGTTGTAATTTTCCTTTATAGATATGAGTGTAGTTAATTAATATAATTTAAAGGATGTAGCAGTAACCCTGGTAAAACTTCATAGTCAAAAGAAAATCGATAACATAAAAAATTAATTAGATATTAAACAATATATTACAATAGATTTCACAGATTGAAATTTTATATCACATCTTATGGTCAAAGAACGTTGATTTCACAACTTAGAGGATAGAACGATATTATTTAGCTAAAAATAAAGATATAATAAGTTCTTTATTCAAATGTTTTACTTTAATATTTTTGGGGTTGTACATTAACAAAAAAGTGGTGATTATCCAATTTATTTAAATGATCTAATAAATAAAATAATTCTCGCACGAGTCTGCTGCGAACTGTAATTTTTTTCCGCATTATCAGTTACGGGTTTACATGAGAACAATTATTATAATAAATGTTTCGATATTAGGAAAACCCTTCTCTATATTATGTTATAGATGTTATAGCAATAAAGGCAAACAAACATCTTGGTCAATGATCAGCGAAATGTTCAATCTTCTTTTATGACTCTATTTAGTTGTTAATAGAAACCTCAACCTAATGGCAGTAAAACAATTTCTTATAATAAATTTGGCTTAGTTGTGAAAAATTCCTCTAGTTCCTAAAATAAGCGATCGGGGTCAATTCAAAAATCAAGTTCTTAAATTCCACAAATATATCAAATTTTAAATTACGGAGGATTCTAGTTCTCCTCGATTTGGCAAGCTCCTACTTACAAAATATCCTTAGGCATATCGTGTTTCATTCATGCAAGAAAATATATTATTTAAAAAATGTAAAAGTAGCACTTTGATGCAGGAGTAAAATTAAAAAAAAGACTGAGTTTGCTATAATATTTATTGTAATAAATAAAAATAATTAAATTAAACAAAACAATAGATGAACCTTACTTAGTTTATTGAAAATAAATATTGGGCGTAATGAAAATGATAACAATCTAACTAGCTTTGATTTTTATTTCAGTGGGGTATGTGGGCTCCTGTAGCCCGGTATCCGTTTTGATCTGCGACATAATTGACGGTATAGGTAACACCGTCTGGAGCTGTGTAGGAGTAAGATCCTTGCACCGAATGCCACCCATTACTCTGAAGTTGACCTGATTCCTCTTGAATAATTCCGTTTCCCGTTTCGTAACTGAAATTCCCAAATTAATTACTTAGTAGTTTTTGTGAAATTTACTCACTCAAATTTGTAGGTGCCTAAACCATCATTATCGTTGTTGAGCCTCAGAATTGGTATTGGAGAACTTCCAGATCCTGCATACGTGTTAACCGACCCGGAAGGTGTTGAAATTTTATGACCTGATGCGGCCAAAGATCCGGAAGATCCCCCAGAGGTACCGGCACTAGAAGGGGGTAAATAGTTGTTTTCCAAACGCCCAGCTGTAGCTACGGCTACAAAGCTTGCTATTATGAGCTACGAATTTAAATATTAAATAATTTAACGCCGAGCACTTTATTAATTTATACTTACAAACTTCATTTCGTAGTGAGTTGAGTTCGGGTTTAGCTAGATAATGATGCTGTTGAGGATTATCCTTTCGCTTTTATACCCCATAATTGGGGACTTGATGAGATGATACACTTAATAATGTTTTTGGAGCATTTTGCAAGAAGTCGTTTCAAGGTAGGAATTCGATACTAAATCAAAGAAGATATTTTATTAATTTATTGCGTAAGTGCCTTGAAATTAGAGAGGTTAATTTCTATTATTTATAACTAATGGCATGAGAGAATTATGGGTTTAACATCACAGACGCATTTCCTACTCTTACTCAATAAACAATGATTCGACAAAGTTTTATATCTTCAAATCTGTTGTAACCAAAATGTTGCGTTACAAAACTGCCAAGAAAATTGATGATACGATTTGTCTATTTTTATCTGTTTTGTTTCTTTTGGCGTATCTGAAGTGTCCCGGACGTGTACGCGATGCCATAAAACTTATCATATGCTATCGGTGTCAAAAGCTCTTTGAGAATTCGTGGAGTTGGCAGCGTCTTATGGAAGTAATTGTCCTCCATTCTACTTTTGCACAAAATACTAACAATTTCCATAAAATGCCCAGAAAACTCGTCTTTAATTTTAGCACTAATTGATTTTTAATTGTATTAAAGTATTATTCAAAGTAGTTTTTTTTTAACTGAAAAATCTTTAATTGCAACAAAGACAGAAAGACGACTGTTCCAAAGACATTACTTCAGCAAAGAGTATAACATAATTGGTGTTATTAGCTACGTCATAAATCAGTTCTCAATTGAAAAATAAAAGTAATTTTAAATGCTTTTTGGATCTGTATTATCTGCAGCTACGTCATAAAGTGTGTTTTGCTTGAATAAAAATTCTAATTTGTTGCTGCATTAACTTTATATAATCCCTCTTACAACCGTGTTTATAAACTTACGTCGCCGGTTATTATTACTATTTTAATACGCCAAGAAACGTTATTCTATCTACTTATAAATCAGACGAGTATCACTTGGATTCCTCGTAAACGAATAAAGTGAAAGTGTGCGATATTTCATTTAATGTAAATAACATTGACCAGCATTTTGGTGGATACCATAATTAGGCAATGAGAATTAAAGCATTTTTTCGATTTCAATGTGAAACGTCTCAAATCACGCTGGTGATTACAGTATCCCTATATATGGTATAAATATATAACATAGAGTAACTGACGAGTTATTTTGAAAATATGGATGCTAATGATTTTTTAAATTATTTTTGCAATGCTATATCATTCTCAAACATATAATAATTATTACAGTAAATACAGTAAGAAGTTGTCGTTAGGTCCATTATATAGAATCCTTGTAGATGTTAAGTGCTTTGACAAGAATTTTTGGAAAACTCTTCAAATAATTTCACTTAGATCAGTGGTTCTTTGGTAGAAAAATCCTAACTGGAAGCAAGTAACCTAGCATTCTAAAAAATTTACAAGTAGTTTATTGAAAAAAATACTAAAGACAAAAAATTGTAAACTGAGAATGAGAAGAAAAATACTGAAAAATCGCATGAGCCGAGATCAAAGAATGTTGATAAAGACAATTTAAAGCGAAGTGTAATAGTGCGATGATGATTAAGAAATTGAGGCGAATATTCAGAACCAAAAGCTGGGGAAAAGTGTAATTGATGTGAACTTTGTAATGCTTCATGCACATGGTGCATATACTAGAATAGATAATGTGGGTGGTTTACTATAAGATATATTCATATTTTGACCATTTTTATATTTTTTTATAACTTTATTAAAGATTGGTACTATTTACCCCACTGAAGCTTCTTACTTTATTTCAAAAGCATATATATAGAATTACCAATGTGCTACACTTTTTAGTTTCTACAAAGAGTAAGCAAACTATTTTTTACAGAAGAATAGAAACCATACATAGGTCTCAGCAAAAGCAGATTAAAAGCTCGATAGAATAAAACTATTGATACTTTAAGAACCCTATGTGCCTCTACGTACTACTAAAAGACATAATGTATCTAAATTTAAAAAAGTCTTAATTTACTTGTTTGATTAATCAAAATTTCTCTTCATAGCAACTACTTTTTCTGAATTTCTAGTTAGATATAAAAATCATATAGAAGTATAGTTGCTAAATGCATAGGTATGTAATGAAAAAAAAAAACAATGAATTGCGATTCATTTGTATTGATTTCTGCAAAGGTCACTGTAATATTTTTTTAAGATGATTTGTTTATTTCTCTATTGCGAAATTCGTGGCAATGATCGCGGACATCCTTTCCCTTTTCATGCGGATCGCATAGCAGACGATACATTAAAATTTAGAGAGCATTTTTAATGACCGGTTTCAAGGTAGAATTACCATAAATGTATCAGTTACAAACCCAAAATCGATATTTATCATTAAAGATGACGCTAAGGAGGACACCTTTTTTGTAGACCCTAATTAAAATTCAAGAATGTTAATTTAAGGTTCCTCTCGTCCTTGCCGTTATGGATCTGAGACGATAAACAAATTTCTTAAATTGCTTATGAAGTAATGGGTAACTTATTGGTTTAAAATATTTAATTTACATAATAAATAATCAGTTACTTATTTACATAAACGGTAACTATATAGTTTGGTTTGAGTCTTAGTATTTGTAGCCAGACAGTTGGCCGGAAGCGGCGGCGTTGAATTTGCCTCTATTACCGCCAGCAGGACCGTCGTGTTCAGGACGATATTGGCCATCATCAACGATACCAGCGGCCTCATCGGCCTGATTTTGCTGAAGGGCTTCAATAATTTCTGCAGGAACGGGTGCGGCAGTCGGTATGTGATCTCCAGTTGCCCGGAATCCGTTCTCATCAGCGACATAGTTGACCGTGTAAACTACGCCATCAGGGCCGGTGTAGGAGTAAGATCCCTGAATTACGTTCACTTCTTGATCGGTTCCTGCATTTTTAACTTCTCCAGTTTCTTGTTGTGTTATTCTGTTTTCCGTTTCAAAGCTGTAACAGAATCGATTTTAGAAAAAAAAAGTTTTTATTTTTAATGCGAGCTTTTTTATTATTTAACTTGAGACGTTTTCTCAACACGTTACCACGTTTTACGACCAGTTGTAAAATTAAAGTTTCATTTAATGCAATGAGATACTAAATTTGAAAATTTGACGGGATAATTTTTTGCTGAAATATGAGTTAATTAAACATTGCACTTACTCGAATCGGTAAGTTCCGTCGCCATTGTTGTCGTTGTTGAGCCTGACGATGGCTGGGGGCGGCGAATTGGGTCCTGATGGACGAATATTTGAAGACAAGGCATTGTTGATTTGGGAGGCGGATGACGGCGGTAAGTAATTGCTATCCAACCGACCAGCTGAAACGACGCTTACCAACGCAGCAACCACGAGCTGGAAAAAGAGACAAAGGACTGTAATTATTGCGTAAGGGCCTGATGTTATTCTCTTACCAGTTTCATTCTGTTTGTTTGGTTCTCTGAGGTGTTATCTTGGAAATGATGCTAATTTGAAGAATCCTTTCGCTTTTATAGTGTGCTCGGATGAGAGGAGGCTGCCGGTGATGATACACTTAATTTGATTTTTAGAGCATTTCATAAGAACTCGTTTTAAGGAGGTCTTCTTGAATCTCCCTAATGACACTAAGCTTTAAGATGTCTCTTTATTGATATCTATTTTATGTTCTGCTTCTGTTGATGTAATTAATTGACAGTCTTATAATTCTTATTTCTTGCAACACCCTTGTTGATGAAATTAATATAAATTCTAGAAAAAACGCAATACAGATTTAACAGATTTCGCCCATATTAAGAAATTGATCAACTTTATAACTGAAAGTCAAGGTCATCCATCGATTATTTATGCCAAATATTTTAAATTCAATTTTAAATTAGCTAGTGATTGGTGGTCTTCCTAATTTTTTTATTAAGCCCAATCTCGAATATTTATTTTATGAATGCAAAAAGCTGTTGCTTCTAAATAACTGCATTGAATTAAGTTACTGACTATATTTAATTTATTAATTATTAATTTTCTTGTAAATCTGCCTCTTATAAAATATATCGTTTATACAGTTGTTATTGGCAATAAAATTAATGGCGAAAGACAAAATAATCAATCTGTTAATTCTCTATTTGATAGAAGCACTTAAATAAAAAGTGCATGCCAAATTGGGGCATTAGTTAGATTTGCATCATAACACTTGCTTAATTGCGATCTGTGTACGTATCCATTATTGATGGCAGACATTAGTACCCTTCTGAAGATTTATGTGCAATGAAGCATAAGTGTGCAGTGTCGTTTGTTGAAATGTTCCTAGCATCCAAATAAATTGCAAAATGAGCTACTTATTTAACTGTCGCTTAGCATATCTCCTCCAGCGTTACATATGTTGAAGAGCTTTTGTCGTCGGGTTACTCTGTCGCACGAAGAAGTTACATAATAATGTAGCGCATTATAGAACGTCAATAAATGTTCGAATTTGAAATAAATTATTTTCAACTTCGAAACTTTACTTAAATGTCAGAAACATAGTTTTTGGATTGAATCTGATCCCATAAATATGTTTGTTGGCTAAAATCTAATTATACTATCTAAGTAAAAATCTTGAATTTCCAATAACAGAAAATTACATAAGAGAATAGGCGGTATAATAATAAATTGAAACAAACTACTGTTACATTTATATTTATAGGTTAATAAATTAAAATTGGTCAGTAACTGTTGTTCTAAAAGTTAAAAATTTTTAGCTGGTAATATATTAATTTTTTCATTCACACAATGCAACTAGTAATATTGTTGCATTTCTTAAAGAGCTTTTATTGTAATTATTATCTTTAAGAACTTTTACAATAAGTCTTATACAATTTTTGTAATCAGTAAATTACAACATACAGTGGCAAACAAATATCAAATCAATAAAATTGAAAAGAAATTAAATAAACTTCAAATTAATAAAGAATGAAGTCTAACTAGGCCATCTGCATATTTTTAATCTTTTTATAAAGATTAATTTACGTAACAATACTATTATCTATAATTGAGTAAAATTGGGTAACGAAACAACCAAGTTAGACTAAAATTAAAATGTCTGGTGACTTCTTAAGGTCAGCTTTCAATTATCTATCAATGTTAGATAAAATTTGTGATTTTTGCAAAATAGCCTCAAGACTTGAAATGGTTACAAATCTAATTTGCATCAATAAATGCCGGCAATTAAGTTACAATCATTAGCGTTTAATTTTAAAGCTCTTAATGACTGTTGGTCCATCTACTTTTCACAATACAAACGCTACTTACTTGTTACTTTAATTATCTATATTTAACAGTAATTACAATCATCATTATTAATTGCACCCTAAATAATCCATTTAAATTGTCATTCTTTATAAATATGCACTATATCGTTGTTGATTATGTCAATTTATGACTGCGCCAACGTTACGTTTTATTATTTTATTTAAACAACAATTTATGGATTCGTAAACAATGAATAGAAATTATGCCAAACCGCCCATAATGTTGGTTTAACAAAAACCATTTATTTGGTGAATATTACGTGCCATATTTCATCATACATGTTCAACTTGTATTTACCGTCATTGTGTCATTACGAATCAGATTGTAACACTCAATAGCACAATGGGCCCATTTACATATCGAGATATGTTGAATTTAAAAACAATTTTAATTTTTGCGCTAAGCGGAAGTTGCTCTTTATATAAGCTGAAACCTATAACACAATAGCATATAACACTACAATTCTGCCTGAGCTGTACTGGGTTAGCTTGTCATTGATTGGCGTGTTATTTTTTCTTTTATCGTTTATTATATATTAGAAATGCGTTTGTTTCCCTAGAGATGCTCTCCTTTAGAAGGCAGCATCATCAATACTGGAGATTTAACGACAATACTGGTAAAGTATTTTCCGCTTACTTAAGGCTGAATTGGACCGAAGTTTTTGAAGTCTTTACATTCCTTTACCTCAGATATATTATATATTATTTTCAAAGATATTAAGCATCTAATTCCGGATAGTTACTATACACAATTAAATTTCTTTTTTTAATACTTTGAATTAAATTAAACCTCGCGTTTTAAAGGTTTTCAGTAGTAATAGGTAAGTATGCATTAAGGATGCGAAAGTATACATTTCATTATATTTTATGACTTAAAATTAGAAATTTCAGATTTTCTGATAAACTTTGTACGTATGTGTGTGGAAATCACACAGAATAATATTGATATTTAACATTCACAAGTAAAATAAAAATACTTCGTAACTAGTGAGGCATAAAATATTTTTTTTTTACAGAATTTTACATATACTCCCTTCAATTTTCCACAATTGTGCTATCGATGTTGTGTGCCATACTTTGCATACTTCGGATCTCCGCTACGGCTGGTACAACTTATTCACTTGACGAGAATCGTTGTTATCCCAGGTGGTTTGCAAGCTGTGGAAATTGGTAGAAATCTGATAAACCAGAAAAAGTAAAATATAAATTCACAGCCGCAATAGAAAATTTGTCCCTTTGAGACTATTGATACGTGTGAGCTTTGGCGATGGTTTTCAGGAAAGTCAGGGTTGGTTTCACTTGAATAAAATATTCATAGCTCAACAAGACTTTAAAACTATTTATTGTCCGATATATTCTCCTGGTTTACTCAATTCGTTTCTCAAAATTTTGTCACTTCAGATAATGTCCATTAACACCCACGTGATACCCATACACATCTTAGAATGCTGATATCATCGGACGTATGATTCTAAGATATGTGAGTAGTAAAACTTTATGTTTAAACTATTTTGAATCAATTTAATAATAATAATGTTGCATTATATAATTAGTATTTTCATTAAAAAATCTTTTTATAAGGATGTAAGAATTGGCTTAAGAACTTATCAGAATGTCAGACGTCGCCCAAAATCGAACAACTGTAAGCCTTGTTGGAAAACTTTGTGGTTTCGCTAATTTCTTGTTCAGAATGTTTTACATTTTTTTATCAACAGTTTAGTATTTATTAAATATGGATTCTTGAATTGGTCATCATGATAAGATGGAAAAAATCCACATTCAGTAGTAGCTAGTTCACTATTAAGTATATATTTTGTGTTTCTCTCAAGTTTAAATTCAGCTACTTAGAAAAGTTGCGTGTTGAATTATTAACCCGAAAATTTAGTAGAAACTTCAATAAAAGTTCATTTCTTTTCATACAAAATGACTGAAGGCTGCTATATTATTATTGAGATATAGTACTGAATTAAGTTGTAGCGAGGGATTTAGATAATATTTATAATAAGTAATTTAAATAAACACTAAGTTGAATATTAAGCAGCAATTGCCAGGAATCTAGAAAGTAGATTAATTTTTAAATTTTAGCCTTTGTGCCTCCTTATTCACTAAAAATATTTTTATAGCAGTATAAACTTCTCATAAAGGCATTAAATAACATAAATATTCCTTCATGTAAATAATTTAAATAAAATTTACTCTTTGAGTTTCTTCAAAATTAAGCTATCAATTGAAGATAATTATTGTCTTAAGGTAAAAAATAGACGATTTTGAAATCTTGTTTAAAATAGTATGACATATTCTAATATGAGATAACAAAGCAAGTTTAATGATCTGAAGTTTTTAGCAAATTGTGCATTGTTTAAGTTTGCGAATCCTATTGATTAGGAACATTATGTAGCTTAGAACTTTTTTATCGCTGTTAACACACCTGCGGTTCTGACAGCTTTAACTTTTATATTAAAGTTTAAGATATTAGTAGCTAATAATTTGAATCTGAATCTCGAATCTCGAATTAAATAGAAAGTGTCGTAACAAATATGAAAATATGTATAGTAGCATAGTTAATTTTTTAAAATTAATTAACTAAATAATTAATTATTATATGGCTTCGGCTAAACGTAAGTTATTAATTTTGGTTTAAATTATTTTAAAATAAACAGAAACAGCAAGTGATTCTGAATTTAAATAATTTATTGAGGCTTTGGAGTTCTGCATGGAATAAAATCACTAAAAAATAGTTGGTACTTGTGCACGATTGTGCTCTTTCGAGTACATTCATGATTTTGGAATTCTCCGGCTAAAGAAACTGGAGATAAACGATCTGGAGACATTACCCTTAAAATATCGATTGCGGTTCTAGCTGTGTGCCAAGTTGCGTTCTACCCTTAAAGCCGGATGTTGTTCAAATTAATTAATTTTATTTTATGCACAAAGTACTCCTGTATTAGAATCTTACCGGATAGTTCCCAGCATTTTCAAGGAACCCACTATGAAAGTGCAGTGGTCATTCATGAATAACTTGAAGATTTTGAGAACGCTTTAATGATCTCACAGCACCTCTAGAGTTTTAGGGGTGCAAATGCAAATATTTGTTTAATTAACAAAAATAAACCCTCTTGAATTGCTGCAAACGATGTCGGGTTGAAACACTTGGATTTTTAACCAGAATGTCACGAATTTTTTTAACACTATCTGGTATGCGGACCATTCGGACACGACTAGACCTTGGCCTATCTGCAACTATATTAGGCTTTTCAAATCCGGACACTAATTGACGATTCGGCAAATGATTACAAGCAACATTTTGATAGAATTTTCCAAGAGTCATAGTAATGGTGTAATTGATGATGTTAAGATATTTTTATAATAACTGTTTGTACTAAATATGTCAATCTTGGGTTTCTAAAGTCCAAAGTTTATCTGACAGAAATATAAACAACCAACATGGTAATATATTTATATTAGTCCGTTAGTTATAACGCCACTGAAATGCATTCATTTCAGTGGCCTGAAATGCCTGAAATAGTTGAATACGCTTTATAGTGAATTTTGAAAGAATTATTCATAGAATAATCCTATTCAAGTTGGATCACTAGACTTCTCTAAAGATATAGTGGTTTTGAATTTACATGTGAGGTAGACAACAGAATGTATTAACACACAACGGTGTCAACGGGGTACTAAAGTACTCCAAAGTTCCAATCATAGATCTTTTATTCCGTGTATAATAGTAAAACCGTTGAGTTTACTGAAGATTTGAAGCTGCACAAACGATTTGAGGATGTTTGCAACTGTAGCCACCTTCATAGGTGAGTAGGTGGATCATTGGAATAGTGTGCAGCAAATAAATTTGAGGTAAAGGAAGATAAGTATTTTATGATTACGTACACTCGATTGTATCATCCGGTTTTCTTCACTTAGAAGCCGTCTCATTTTGAAGTGTCGGTGTCATGCAAGATCTGGGTCTGTATTTTAATTATGGGTTTACGTTTGGCTCTCACGTTGAGCACGTCATACAAAAGCCAATATATCTGGTTTTATTATTTGAAATATTTTTGGGTTAAGCGTTCCGGCATTTAGTGAGACTGAGTAAACTTTAACTTCCGCCTATCTTGCATGTTAAGAAGAGTGAGTTGGAGTGCAAAGCCGAGAAGCAATTTGACGTAATCTTGTCTGCATCATTAATTATTTGAAAACAAATGTAATTTTTCAAACTTGTTTTCTTTCCCAAAATGGAATGGTATTCCAATAGAATTAGGTATGGTTATTAAGATGTTAAATCAATTCAAACTATGAATCAAAAATTGTGTTTGTATTGTAGCATGTTTGAATGGGATTTATTACCATAGTAATATTTGTAACCTTTTAAATTTGATTATCTTTAACCTTCTTTAAATATAAAATATGTAATTATGGCTCAATGCTGTAATTAATATTTTTTTAAATTTTAGATTACATGTTTAAAAAAAATAGCACGTACTAGTGCTGCAACTATTTTAAGTAATTTATTGATGACTGTTAAGGGAATAGAAAATCCTTTGTGTATGTAGCTTATAGTACTCTAGTAATTGGTAATAATTATATTAATGTTAAATTAGACCGAAAACTATTTAATCAGTTAATTATCAATATTTGAATTTTACTTGCAGAAATTATTTCTTTATTAATCATATGATTATGAACTCAATATTCAGAAACTTATTGTGATAAGTTAAGAATTTTGAACCAATCGTTGCAAAAATGGCAATTTAATTTATACATAACACACAATTTCCTGAAGAAACTGAAAAAGTGCCTTGAGGTTATGAAATAAGAAAAATGATTATCTGATAATTCTCATCGAGCATTTATCTCACGCAAATGAAATCCTTCCATCTCCATCTGATGAAACCGAGTTAAATACAGTGGAAGATCCGAGAGTGCGGTTGCCGGCTTCTGACTTTAAGTATGGAAACAGTTTTCAAATTAGTTGCAATTTGCAATTATATCTTTTCATCTAAGCGGAAATGAATGTGATTTCAACTTTGGAAACTTGCTCACTTCATAAAAGATATTTCTATAAATTTAACTTACCAATGGAAATGTTCATAAAAGTATTCTAGAGTACTCGAAGAATTGAACTGGATAAAATTAGGGAAATGTTTTATTACTTTTTGAAGTGTCAATTAATAAAGAATGCTGATGGCTAACAACTAAAAAGTTAAAATAAAACCTCCTTGTGGAATAAAACGTATCTCCTCGTGTACAGAACTAATTTCGGTATATCTATGTCATAATCGATATTAAAATTCGTACCTATAGAAATCCTAAAATTATTAAGTAAATATTGCATTTTATTAAGATACAAAATTTTAAATAAAATGTACGTAATGCATGGCATAGGTATCATAGGCCCCGATATAATGCAAGTTGGAGACAGTATAATCATTTTATGGGTAAGGTAATTTTGCAAGATTAAAAAAAGTTAAAGGGATCGTGCAAGACAGCTCAACAGAAAGTTTGACTAGTTCTTTTCAATAAAATGTAAAAGTATTTTTTTGTTAAAGTTAAACTAGAATAATAATTCCATAATTCACCACACCAAGGCCAATTACACATACAAATATAAACAATGGTTGACTTGATTGTGTTTAAGGAAAACCAGATAATATATAAGATTGAAGATATGTTAAATAAATTAAGAGATTAATAAATATTTTCTAAATTCAACTATCATGAAAAGTTAAATTGCGTTCTTTGAAAAAAAAAACTTGACGTCTGTGACAAGTAAAGAGTCTTGGAAATCCAATTATTATGACTTTCTTAGAATATGTCAGTGGATAAAATAATTAGCAAATTGGACTGATTTATATAGCTTAGACGTTTTATATGAAAATGTTCTTTACATCTTGAACTGAAAATAATAAGGCAGACGCAAGGGTAATAATTTTTTAAACGACTATTTTAATTGTCAAATTAAGCAATAATTTTAAGTCGCGTGCCCAATTATCCGATAATTCTGTCAATTATTGTTGAAATCATCGAAAGAGAAAATAATATTTAGATTTTCAAAATGCTTAAAAAAGACAGCGTTAAGTGGCTAACCAATGACATTTTTTGGATTAGAACTTTCTTAATTAATGAAATTATTAAATTTAATAAATTTTTGACTTATTATTCTGCCACATATTATATTTTCATACCAACTGGTGTATTGGAGTACCATAAAAAATATATTTTTTTTAACTTCTTTATTATTTTTTCTTACAATAAATATGCCACATTATGTACAATCTAAAAACAGTCGGTTAATATTTGTATCCCTGTTGGCCACTTGAGCTGGGTTTGGGTGCAAGGTATTGTTTGTTGGGAGCGGCTCCTCCAAATCCGGCACCAGTTCCGGCACTGAAAGCTCCAGCGGATCCACTTCCGGCTCCAGCATAACCAGCACCAGCTCCAGCACCTTCATGTTCAGCTGGACGATATTGTCCATCATCCACAATACCAGCGGCTTCATCGGCGGCATTCTGTTCCAAAGCTTTCAAGATATCTTCAGGGATTGGGGGAGAAGTGGGAAGATGTTCACCTTGAGGTTGGAAACCGTTTTCATCAGCAACGTAGTTGATGGAATAAGTAGCGCCATCGGGAGCGGTGTAAGAGAATGAACCTTGGACATTGTTAACTTCTTCACCACCGGCGTTCTTGAGTCCTCCGGTTTCTTGGGCAGTTATGCGGTTTTCGGTTTCGAAACTGGAAAATACATAGACGTATAAATATCGGGCACGTTTTATATCGCCCTTTCGGGTTTTATGCACGTGATTTCTGTGGGCCGCTTTATCGTTTTTCCACAAACACGGCCTTGATACAGTTTTTATGCGGCTATATTTTTTTATTGTGGGGAAGGACACCACAGGGAATTTAATAATAACGGGGTTTTAAAATGAGATGGAATTTGTCGGCGCATGCAAGGGATGATGGAAAACAGAACTCCCTAATGGATTATAGCATGACGAATTGTAGCGTTAGCTGCAGTTAAATATTTGAAAATCAACTTTATATAAATGTTAAAGTGGTAAACTTCCTGCTAATAAACAAATTCGTATATATATATCCCGTTTCCGCCATCAAATATTGACTAACTCCCGTGGTACTCGTTTTCAATTATTACACTAGAGAGGATTTAGAGAATTTGTTACAAAATTTTTTGTTGCTTTCAGATAAAAGGTACTATAAGAAACTTTAAGATAAGTAATACCTTGTAACGCAATTTGTCCTTAATTGGTTAATGAATTAATATAGATCATCATCAAGTTATTAATTAACATTTTGCTGCTTACAAGTCTACAACATCGAAAATGCTAAACTAATAGATCGAAAATAGAAATTCTTGTTATTTCTATAAGCCATAAAGTAAATATAGGAGCATAACTCGCACTTTCACAACAGGGTAGATAGTACAGATAATCTTTCTGCATATCATTATGACCGAGGTTTGCATTTAAATATTTATAACAACTGTTGAGAATTAGGTTTATAACATTTTTTTAATTAAGTCGTTACAGCATTTTCACACGTTCTGACATGAATGAAATCCCGTGTTAATGGCTATAATAAAGAACCGGAACTTGAAAACGTGAATTAATACTTAATAATTTTACGTAATCATGGGGTGGTCGTTTTAATATCCTAATACAATAAGGTATAATTAATTCTATGACTTCCATAAATTTATTAGCCTTCGTAATTTTGCGCTAATTTGCTAATTTAGAAATTTCTTAACGTTTTGATAAGTCACACAAGCAAATTAAGATAGGAACCTATTTAATAAAAAAATATTTTTTTTTATTTGGAACCAAACAAATTATAAATTTTATAGAAGATAGCTACTAAAATCAATTTTATTAATTTTTAGGCAGATTTAAATGTATATACCTATTTATTAATTTTTTAATATTTTATTGGGGACGCCAAGTTAAGCTAATGAACTTATTATGATGCAGAAAATGTTAAATCGTAAAATTTCTATTTTCAAAGTGTCTTATTTTTACCTGCATTTTATAAAATAAGTCTTATACAGAAATAAGTTAATTGTTTAATTAACAATTGAACGGATAACTGATCAAATTTTTTCGATTAATATTCTTCAATTGATATACTTTCTTACTTTTTATTTTAAAAACCTAGTTATAAAGATTCTTTTATGTTTACATATTATATAATTTTCCATATAATCCAATAAAATGTCTAGGTAATTATTGAAAGAATTTATGGTAGTTGTACTATATTTAATTCTAAAAATTGATGTTAAAATTTTAGATTTATATATCTTTGTACTCGAAAAAATTAATTTATAAAAATATAATTTAAACAGGAAGATTTATTTTCATATCCTCTCAGTCTTTAGAAAGTTTTTTTAATGAAAATTATTATTTTCTTGTACTTAAAAAGTTGTTTTTAAAGTGACTTGTAAAAAATTTTTCTTCTTCCCAAAAACACATATTGGCGGTGCTAATACATTAACAATTTAGAAAACAATTTATTTTTTATTGCCCATTATTATTCATCGTTATTATTAATTATTATATTAGAGGTCTTTATGCAGAGCTTCGATTAAGAAATTTTGCAATTCCTCTACTTGCACCTGTTTTACACATAAAAGAAGTTTGAAACTTTCTAGGACGCTGTGTATATAATTATAATAATTGAATTACTCACTCGAAGCTGTATGTACCGTCTCCGTTGTTGTCGTTGTTGAGGCGAATAATGCCGATGGGGGCAGCAGCAGGGCCAACTGGACCTGATGGTCCCGAAGGACCGGCACCAGAATGTCCTCCTGCACCTCCTCCTAATCTGCCGCCTCCAGGTCTGGGGGCATTAAGGAATTGACCGCTACCTCCAGCCGTTTTAGAACTGCTTGGGGGCAGGTAAGTGTTTTCCAAACGATCAGCGGTGGCGGCTACCGCCAACAAGGCAACTAAGAACTAAACAAAACTGAATTAATTCTGATGCACTGACACACTAACAATCTCCTTACCAGTTTCATGATTGTTATTTGTTTGTCGTTAAGTTGCGAATGATGGTAATTTGAAGATTCCTTTCGCTTTTATAGTGCGGTACCGAGGATGATTCTCTTGGAGATGATATAGTTAAATTCAATTTAGGGGCGTTTCGCAATCGAGCATTCAAGGTAATCCAGGTAAAAATTGTAGTAAGTAAATGATTTTATTATCAAGAAAGGTTACAGATGATGCAAAGCGTATCGTGGATGGCAATCTTAAAAATTAACATCTAATTGCTTTTTATTTATGATCGTTGAATTACTGGAGGCGATCTGGATTTCGTTGGCAATTCGCCTAATAACGTTTAATTAAAAATTCTGTCGTCTCCAACCTTTGGATAATGACCGAGTACTTTCGGAATTTGATAATATATTTGAAAACCAATCAAAATATTTCGAATTATTGTAAATAGTATTCACTCAGTTTAACTAGAAAAATTTGTCGTCTCGTCAATAATTAATGATTTTAATTAAAATACTACACAGAAATAACTTTCAGCTAACATTCTTGCAGCTGGGGAGATATCGCTCTTCATTGTCTCTGTAAGTGTGTCTATTGTCTCAAATTAAATATCTTGCCAAAAGGGTTTTAGTAGCAGGACGAAAATAAAACCTAATAGGAATTACGAGTTCGTCCACTAAAACTCTTCTAACCTCAGTTCTTCGCAACTCAATTCCTTCAAGCGATGCTATATATTATTTTGATGATAATTAGATATAACAGATAACGAATTACGTTAATTAATTTTTACTTAGGGTTAGAGTATAAATAATTTTAGATACAAACCGGAATTGTCAAATTAAACATATTCTCAATCTACTTCGAGGCAATTTTCTTGTTGCCGCCCAGTGTCAATTTAATTTATTACCGTTAGGTAGTAGCATCTACTCATATTTTTGCAGCCAAATTAAAATAGCAGCTTGTGGTTACTAATTTATTTCAAAGATCTGTTTAAATATAAATGCAGATGTAGCAGTTTTATCTTAAACATGTATGTAGTAGGTACTAACAAAAAATTGATTAAAATCTCTATTTCATATTGTTTACATATTTTGTGCCACACAACGATGAGTTCAGAACTTATCAGAAAAAATGTAACAGCCATTAAATTCTAGGTTTGAATATGAGTAACGTCCATACAATGAGTCGTGACCTTCTAATCATTCATGAAAACTTCTGGATGAAGCTACGTAACCTTGAGTACAATTTGAACAAGACACGAATATCGTGATCTGGATTATATTTATCCGAAATATATATATTAGTAGTTCTCATAAAGATTCGAGGTTAAGGCTAGGTTACTAACACCAATTTTATAGTAAATCAGATTTAGTTCTGAAAATTGATTGGATTTAAGCACGGGAGGGCATTACGAGCAAGGTCTTAAAAGTGAACTATTTGTGAATATAATCAAATAGTGAATAAATTTAGAGATGATTGAAACAGATTATGGAGGAAATACATCCAATCACGCGATAATATTTCAAAAGTTTTTCAAGATATTACTAAGTTATGTTAAAATATTTATTTTATATTATGCCGTCTACTATGCGTTTGAAAGGCAGAATTCCGTGCATATCTGCAAACTTCTGTAATGGTATAACATCTAATGATGCAAGAAGAATTCTGGCGTGATTATAACATCACTTTAAAATTAGGAGAAGGTTGCGATGTTCATTATCCTACTTTTAATAAGCAATTTAATGCTAGAATAATAGGAGTGAAAACAAATAATGAAAGTTTAGTCATTATGTAAATCCCTTTAGCGATTGTGAATTTAGGTTCCGATTTCGTTTCATCAATTGGATAAATTAAAGATGCAACAAGCCAACTTATACTAATTAATCAGTAACAAAAATAAAGTGATTTACCTAAATATTTGGCACAAATTAGC
Organism: Pyrochroa serraticornis; assembly: GCA_905333025.2. Classification (NCBI taxonomy): domain Eukaryota; kingdom Metazoa; phylum Arthropoda; class Insecta; order Coleoptera; family Pyrochroidae; genus Pyrochroa; species Pyrochroa serraticornis. Next base: position 41,936,107 of record HG995152.1, read on the forward strand.
TGGAATGTCAAGTTGAAGTTCTTTAAACTGGTTTTAAAAAAAAATTGTCGTTGGGATGTAATTAATGTGACTTTCGTGGACTTATCAAAACATCAATTAATTACAGTTTGGTTGGTCCAGTTCTCAGTCGACATGAAAGCACAACTCATGAAGCGTAATCACCAAAATCTAACGAAGGATAATTGAACGGTTGTCAGGAAACCACCAGCACCTCGCTGTTTCTGAAACAGGACAATAAGCAGTTCGTCATTAATTATAATTCGAAACAATTCCCAGTTGCTATTGCAAAAATATTTATGGAACTTGTTTGCCCTTCACCTTTAGTCGCAGCCCCAATTTCGCACGCTTGAAATCATCTCGTTTATGGATACTTTACAGACATGATGGTACTCTGTCGTTTGCTTTCTGTCACTTCTATATTAGGGCGTAAGTCCTTGGATGTTTTGTACTCAAAGTCACAAAGGAATACGCCGAAAGTGATAGGAGCCCAACTTTAAGCAAAAACTATACGGAATAGAGCCGTCGCATAATTCAATGGCATTTCAGTCCTGAATCTAGAACATCCTTAAGACGTCTTTTCACATACCGAAAATGCGTGCAATTAGAGACAGCGGCGTCCTCGGCCCCCGGCGGGTCCATCAAAACTCAATTAACAACTTGTTCTTGTGGACCGGCTGCTGATACGTTGTACAAAACGCGTGCAAAACAGTTGGGAAGGTATAGTTTAATTATAGCCTTCAAAAATACGCAAATTAACATTATTAGTAGGTACGTAATTGAAAATGACGGGGGAGTTCCTGTAAGAGAAGTTTTTGAAACTTGGTGTGTTTGTGGCAAAATTCTTAATTTGTCTAATTAAGCTGTCAAAGAAAATAAGATAATTCGTGGGTTATTCTACAATATTATGTATTTTAATTTCAGACAAGGATGGAACAGTTTCGAAAACGTTATACAATCGAGAGTACAGAGTTATATAAAAAATTACAATATCAACAAATAAATTCAGAAGATTTATTAGAAAGTTTTTAGGGAAATAACAAAAAATACTAAGTCTTGTGCCACATTAGATTCCAGCGACGTGGAAAGCCAATGTAGTTGCATTTACATTATTCTAGGGATTTATTTATTCTCTCAGGAGGAGGTGAATTTCACTGGAACTACATTTGTACATTTTTCTTTCTAAATTTTTCAGTAGTGTTAAAATTTTCTAAGAAATTTCAAAGTTGCCCAATTTAATAGATTTTAGTTTCTTGCAGTCTTTTGACCTCAAACTTAAGTTACGACAGACATAATCATAATAGATAGTATTCATTCGATTCCATGGGCGGTGAACCCGGGGACTAATGATTCCGGATTCCCAATCTAGATCATCGTCACGTCTTGGTCTACGTCTAGTCTAAACAGTTCCTTCTCTTTATAGCGGTTTTTGTTTTGTAATTTAGAGTCGTGTAGTTAAGATCTCAGCAGATGTCGCCGATTTCCATGGTAATCGGACTCACATTTCACGCACAATTACACGATTCTCTATTTACTAATCTATAAGTCGATGGTATAAACTTATGTAGTGATGATTACCATATTACACAACAAAACAAATTTTTCTCATAAATTATACTCTTGCCGTATCTACTAATCTACTTCCTTATAATTGTTTATAGGAGCGAATAGACTAATTTAATAATTTATATTTTACGATACTCATATATTTTATGGTATATAAATCACGGTTTTAACGCCTCGACATTCAAGATTTACATAAATTAAATCTTCTTTGCTTGCTGCTAATGTTACAATATGAGCCAATCTCTAAAAAAGCGACGTTTCTTCCATCCCCCAATTCTTCCTTATTTACAAAGCATTCTTGTGTCTTGCCTCATATTTTACTGTAACTATAACAAAATTATTTTAATTTTGTATGTTGCTATATACTCCTATCATACTATAACATAGAACAGAATAGATAAATTTTATGAAGAAAATATCTTATTCTTTAACATTTTACTTTATTACCATCGTATTATAATATATATATATATATATATGCTGCAACTAAATTGTTAATGCATATGCAAAATTTTAATGTTTTCTTGTCTTATTTGATAATTTTTATTTTCCTAATAAAACATTTTTTTAATCAAGTTAAATCTTATTGGTGAAGTAGTTAAATAATATACTGAAATACTTTCCAGCGAGTATAATCTAAATTGTTTTACTTTTAGACATGTATTTTTGGAATTATCCCTTGAGTAGCACAGCTTTCAACCAATAAATCTTTAATTAACGAAGTTGCGTAATTACAATCGACTTGTTTCTTAGACGACAAAGCCTATAGGGATGTTTTCATCAATTTTCGAGTATTTCCTCAAGTTCTAAATAACTTTTGTTATCAAGCTCGCATCCACATTTCACTTCATTCTCTACATTGCGGTTAAAGATAATTGCCGCTGTAACATATATTAACGGAAAATTCTATAAAGGACCTAAATCTATATGGAAATTCCTGCAAATATTCATTATTGCGCACGTTACTTTTTAGTTTTTTTACAATTTGCTCAAGTTGATTGTTGAATATTGATTCTGTAACTGCCACAGGGTCTCGTCTATCATATACGAGAACAGAAGTTTTCAGAATTGAGTCCATGTTCTTTTTATTGTGAAATAGTTATTGGTTTAAGCATATGCTAGATGTTTTGTTATTTTCCAAGCTAGGATCCTATGGGGTCTATTTTGTATCTCATAACGGCCATGTTACCAAGCATTTGATGTTATATAACATGGGTAGCTATTCTCTACCTGTACTAGAACAAAAGATTTTTTGAATAAAATTTGAACTATTGATGCTGAATAACGTTAATAAAGAAAACACAACATTTCCTAAAAATTATTTATAAGGTAATTTTAAACAAACCTAGCTACAATTTTTAAAGCCAATTCATTTAATACAATTTTTCAAGCTAAAATAAGCATGGGGTTAGGGTAAATAAAATATTTTCAATTTATAGGGCAGATTAATATTATTCTATTTAGTAACAGCTTTATCAGTACAAATTCAAAATTATTGTTTCTTATTTGATAATAATGTTTAATGGATGCAATAAAATTAACAAAATTATCGTTTTGTTAACCCTTAAATATAAAAAATACTGGAAAATTCATCACAACTTTTGTTTTAGTATTTATGAAATTATACAATTTTAATATAATTTTTTTTAGGACACTTTAACTGCCATAATCCCATTAGTACTACAATAATCAATTGATCCATAGTAAATATGTCAAGCAAATATGTTTTATCTACTAAAGTTTGTTGTATCCAAAATCTCTGAAATGGCAAATGATTCTTTATTTATCCCAGAAAATGAGACACATATGCAAATACGAAAACTTTTAATAAATAATACTGCTTGCTAGTGTCGGTAATTTCTCCACACGTATCTGTGCAAACACGTGGGAACTACAGTTTAAAGTTGGATCTATATTGAAGACAGTTTCATGATACAAATTAGTGGTTTGTATTTACCTTCTAAGGGGAAGCGACTGAAAAATTTTCACCAGATTTAACCACGAATTGAACCCGGAAAAATACTAACTCAACGATAAGCGCACTAAGGACTAAGTCGCCTTAATAAATTATTACTTGGATTAAAAAAATGTTAGTATTTGCTGTTTTCTATATTAAGTTTTGAACATAGATCTACATTACTTGTTTCCAAGTCATTTACAACACATACTAATATAAAATCTAGATTGTAATGTTCTGCTATTGTCTTATTTATTATTTCTTTGCACATTGTCTGATCAAATTTTTTCTAAGTGTTGATCAATCCTAGTGTTGTAAGGTGTTTACAAAGTGCCAGAAGTTCGTATATTGCTTTTATTTGTAAATCTATTATAATTGTCGCAACCAAAATTAGCACATCCTCAACATTTTATTTTCACGAAATTAACTCAAAATATGAGGCAATGAGAAATATCCAAAAAAAGTTAAACAGGCTAAATGTTCTACGCCAGTCGTTTCAACGAGAAAATTCTAAATAATTATTTGCCAACTATTTTGTGCCATTTGTTTGACACTTTGTAATTAAAATTTTGTCGCGTTACTTTCCCTCAATAAAATTTTTGCGTTTACTCTAAAGGTCATTTAATCGAAATACCTATTATGAAAATATTCAGGAATCTTCATTAACTTTTTTTAACGGATGCTAGTCTTAATTGGTGGACTTTACGACCATTTACTTTATCAAAATCAAAATTGTTTAGTAATTCCCAGAGGCGAAACTCTTACAAATATATACTAAACCGTTCTTCATGAGAGGTCAAGCTGCAAATAATATCGATGGCATCAATACCGATTGCCAGATTGAATAACATCTCCGCTTTTGAGATTTTTATAGCGATTATTTTAATTTCTGTAATGCTTGCGTCCATTAATTTAGCAAATAGTTTTGAAAGTGGCGGCTTAACAGACTTGTAATTATTTACCTTTATATGGTACAGCAAAACATTATGATGTATGTGGCGCATCAAAAATAGTTACTTAACCATAAGAAACGTAAACTTGAAAAAATGTTTACATAAGACTAATTGCGATTAGCGTTATGAATCTTTCACCACAACCTTATAAATGTGTCAGTTCGATCTTCGTTTTAGCAAGCATAAATCACAGATCACCTGCCACACAATTTCACGGTAATTAACTCATCTGGACATATTAACCGTAATTGTGCAATAGTCGATTAAAAAGTTGTCTTTACGACATATCGCACGTCGTGGGAGTCGTGCTGAAAACTAGGTTGAAGACGCATCTTGGCGATCCCATTTTTACTAACCACAGACAACTCTGATACTTTTGTGTAACGTTACGCCACATACTTAACGAGTTGCCTAGGGCAATTCGTGATTTTCTTAAAGCGCACGCACAATGATAGAAAGCGATCGTTTTGGGGAATATCGGTGAAGAGACTCGGAAAATGATGGCGTAGGCGTGGGATGGAGCTTTTGTGGAAGGCACCGTGGGAGATGCCGAAATTTTGGCAAGGGCAAGCACTTGGGATTTCGCAACCGCACAACGCGATTTGCTGTTCTCGGAATTGAACAGCTTGAATTGAAATGCTTTACCTAGTCAAGTTGATACTTACTTCTAGTTTATAGTTATATGCCATAAAGAGAACAAACTTCCTCTAATAGGAGGTTATTTACTATTTAACGGCAATTTCAATAGTCAGTTGTTGAAGGGAGAAAGTAAATTACCAAAATGATTTAATCAAGTCTAATAAACGTAAGAGATTTTTCATTATTTTTTATACAGACATTTTGAAAAACGAAAATCGCTCTAAGTCTTCATTTATTTTCTTTTTTTATTGGCTTATTTACCATCTAATGACAATCATTGCAGTAACCAGTTATTAAATTGACAAAGTAAATTGCGGCAATAATATCACCAATTTTGCGTTATAAATTAACAAATCATTTATTTTATGATCTTAAGCCGTACAAATCAGTTGGGCAATTCATTTTAATATATGACGCGGTGTAAGTTGGATCCTGTCACGTATATATTGCTTTGCTGTAGCTTAACTAGCAAAAGTTGTTCCCAATTAAAAAATTAAAAAAAATAGAGTTAACGTCACCGTTTAACTGGAAGTGGTAAATTGATGATCACATTTTCGATTACTTAAGTAACTCTCGTCGTATTTGTGTCATAAAGGACGCATAAGCCGTTTACTATAATGTTTGGCCTTTTAGAGTCTTGGGGTTGTAAATCGATAGGTTTGAAAAGTAAGTAAACGATTTCCTTTTTCTGAATTGGACAAATAATTAAAGAGGTTGTCATTAATATTCGTATCATTGTAAAACCTTAAAAATATATTAACAATACTAAAAAAAAAATTATGTATAGACCCGGCCCTAGTCTTGTCCTTGCTATATGTTTTTTTAATAAACCAAATTTTTTTGTTTCGATTGTTGGGTTTTCAAATTTTGAACGCAGTTCTTAAAATCTCAAACATTTTGTGATCTTCTTGAGGTGTAAGAATCTTATATTTCTAACAAAACACCTTTTCAATATATCAGAAAAATGTAGTTAGCAGTCATATAGTCCTACCGGGAAAATATTGATGATTTATCGATTGTCACACTTTTGCAAACGGCAATGTAAATGTTTCCTGATATCTCATGGGAGAGTGCCCGATAATTTTTCTTGGTTAATGTTTAGAATCTTTTTACTAGAGTCGGAGAAATATCTATGACTGGTTTTTTAGAGCCTCTTAAATTTTAATTATTGAAATATGACGTGAAAATCTGCATCACTGTTTTATTTATTTCAAAAAATTCAACATTCTTTCGAGGACTGGTTTGGAATTATTGCCCTAATTCTTTCTTTTGGTTGATGCTTAAGAGGTGTTTACTGAAGTCGGAACAATATCTACAATCGGTTTCTTTCAGTCTGTTAATTTTAATTATGAAGATAAAACGTGAAATACTGGATCACTCCATTATTCATTTTTATTAGTATTATGCTTGCAAGTAACAGCAACATTTTCTCAAGGATTTTGACAAACAATAAGGCACAGAAGCTTTGGTGTAAATCTACTCAATTTCCAAGCGTCAATAGATTTTTGTGAATAAAAGCTTCTTCAATACCGTGTCATTATTGTGCAATAGTTTGCATACTTTCAATCTGCCCGTTTCGTTATAATGAATAAAAGCTCCGGAAGTTGATGTTTATGCTTCCGCAAACAAAACGGATACGTAGTAAAACCTAAAAGAAATAACTGTTCGTGAAAAAGCAATTTACTTATGATAGTGATAGTAAAACAAAAAGTTGTTGTTTTCAGAGATATAAAAAGTTTGTTTCAGCATTACGGGCTGAAATAAATTTAAAAAATAAAAAAATAAGCTTCCAAAGAATAATGTCTTACCAACTATATAATAGAATGTATAAAGTTAACGGACCATGATATTGAAGATTTATATGCATTCATAAAGCTCCTTCCGATGATCATACTTACATAGCTGCCCAATTTATATCGCTATATACGGCAACTTTTACGAGTAAGCTTTATCGACGATGGATATTGAATATTTCAGGGACACATACAGTTTACTTTGTCATTCGCATTGTGGAAAATGTGATAAATTCTGTAGGGAATACGTTTTCATTAAATTTTAAATCGGAATTTAATAAATAAAATCAATTTTAATATAGGAGAAATTGTGTACGCAAATGTGTGTTTGACGCAAACCCTCAAACTGAAACATCACCGAATTTGTTCCAGCAAATGCCCATAAAAACGACTGTGATGGCTAAATAACTGCAAATATCAAAATAAATAACACCAAATAATTGCTTCGAACAAAATTAATTACTCGTATTAAATTCATTATGAAACACCAGTTGTCATTTATAAAAGCATCAAGCATCTCTTCGGTGTGATTTTTTTATAATCATAGGTTATAAACTTTATGTTGCTGGAGTTAACTTGATGTTAACTACAGAAGTTTAAAGTAGTCCAGAAACACTTTCTCATCATTGGTTAGTTACATTGTAAAATAATGCAAAATCTTTTCGGCGTAGTCACCATGTAAATTAGGGCCGTCGCCCACTAAGGCACGATGCAATGTAGCCGGGTAAAGGTAATATTATATTAAAAAACAATTATAATTTTAGACCCATAACTATTTTTGACGAATCTTACGTTACTTTCTCTTATTGTCCATTAACTTTTTGGCAATTTACCGTTTTACGTTCATTGCAACCAGCGCCTTGCGCCTCTATCTACAACATATTGCATTAGACTAGTAAGATAATAAAAGTGCTACGGACTCCGCAGCGCCACGATATACCGCGCTTAAGTGGGAGACTGGTCTTATAATATTTACCGTTTTAATTCACCGACTTCTTATAATTCGATTTTAAAGCAGTAATAGTTTGAAATATTAACACCTAATAATTGATGAACAATTAAAATTTCTACTTACAAATTAACGCAACTTACTACATCATGCCTACCTATTGTTACGGTAAACTGTCCTCTTAAAAATTCTGAAGACGCTACGTTAACTTATTGGTGGTTAACTTCTTTAACAAATAATGCGGCTAATTAGAAATTATTATTAAATTGTTAATTTTGACTGATTCAGTATGGCTAAAAAAATTAAATACCTAACAAATTTATTAAATTTATCCTTGATCGAAAGTTATTTGTATGCATAATTTATTTTGGACGCTTATTCCATTTTAATAACGCTGACAATAACACTCAATTTATAGGAAAAAAAATGCTTTAATTATTCACACTCGTTTCACAATTATTAACAATTAGACTCTTTGCTACATTTCCAAAATGCTACCGTCCCTATGGACCTTTGAAGGTTTCAAAAAATAATTGCATAAGTGCACTTGCGGATAAAGCATCATCCATGCGCGTATAATCCACTTTATAGTTTAGGCTGGCTTTATTTAATTAACGCCCCACTTCAAACCGTCGACTTGACAAGTTTGTATCAACTGCAAATTCAATTTTAGTTATTCACAAATTTCGAAATAATTCAGAACACGCAGCTTGCTGGAAATTTTTTCGCCCTGCTGATTCTGCACATATTTCCCACTGATGCACCTAAATTAATTACGCAATTGACATCGTTATTGCGTTTGATATTGCTATTGAAGAATGATGAGAACCCATGTCACTGGATGTTTCGCGTTATGACAAGGAAAACTTGTCTATCCACCAATTTGCATATTTTACAAGTTGACAGATTGTCTCACGTCTAGATTTTAGACATTATAAGACTTTCTTTAAGATTCTCAGTAATTACGGAACAATGTGTAATTAAAACATAATTCCTAAAATTGTAGTTACATCTAAGCTAAGCAGATCAAGGAAGCATCCAAATGTGTATGATATTCTTATCAAATTTAAATTTCTTTTGAGCAGCTTAATATATTAAAACTCCTGTTTATTACACTTAAATTTGTAGCTCATTACCGTCAATAGTTATAAACATACGGTTCCTCTCAAATAGCAGAATGTCAATTTAATTAACTGAACCGGAGATTTTCAAATTCCAATTTGCTTTAAAGGACAGTATGCAGAATTTAAATACAGGTTGCGGTTATTGGATTCATCGCTTTGTCGTCTTGGATAAATGCCAACTATCGGTACATTTTTTAACCAATACCGTAATCACACTTAATATTTTAACCTCATTTAATTAGAGGAAGTGCTGTATAAAATTTCAATTATAACTAAAATAAAGCAATTTCTCTAATGGTTTATTAATTTACTAAAATCGACCAGCTTAACACTATTTTGTAAAACAAATTTCTGGATCTGATGGAAGCGTGAAATAGAAATTATCTCTAATTCTCTACAACGTTGCTATTTCAGCAATTGGGAGTATTCAATTGAACAGGATTAGTTGCCGTAATATACTTAAAAGTAATTACATAATAACTGTTGCATACTAATGATGAAGAATCTTTGCATGCGTTGGTGAATTTATTATCCTTGAGCTCATCCGCGATATTGGCCTGGTTCGTCATGTAGGCCTCAATGAAAAAACGCGCACTTGCTTAAATGTCAAGCGGTCCAGTTATTTCGGATTTTAAATATCGCAAAAAGTGGAAGGGAAAAAGACGAGGAAATTCCATAGGTGTGCAATGCAAATTCTAGCGTGTCATGTTTGTGTCATGAAACTCGCCGCTTAGGTTCTAGATTAATGAGACTTCTCGTTTAAGCACGCCAGTGCTGTAAGAAATCACGCTGAAAGGGATTTTCGTTTGATGTTGTCTAATCCCAGTTTTAGGCGAAGATTTAATGAACTTACCTTCGCCGCTATTTATCAAGTTTTTGCCGTAAAAGCATTAATCTTTATTAATTACCTCTTTAGTGAATGGGTCTTGTTCTTTAAGTAGTAATAACAATTTTATCTAGTACGCAGAGGTTTACTAAACAGGAGAAATAAAAAAGCGGTAAAGAAATAACTTTCTGGACTCCAATGCTGATTATTTTAGACTAAGTATTGATTGATAATACATTTTAAAAATTACTAACATAATTTCTAATAAATATAACAAACGCTCGAAATACACAAAACTATAGTCTTAGTGCAGATATTATGTTATCAAAATGAAAATTGTTATATTATAAATTATACATGTTGGTTCAAAACTGCACATTTCTCTATTAGTTATTTCTATCCAAAATAGTGGATGACAATACTATTTTGTCTCTATTTGATTGTTAATCCAGATTTTTTTCTGCATATGGTTTTTTTTGATGAAACTGCTTTGGTAACTTCCTTTGTACTTCAATGTCTTTGTTGTAGGGCGAGATGGAACAGATCGTGCTTAATCTATTAGGGTCATCTATCATTGGTGATTGCTTTCAGACTTATAACAGTGCCCTTTGCAATGTAATCTAAAGGTATTTAGCAGCAACTTTGGGAGTTGTGTCAAGTTACATGACACTTGATTACACGGGACAGTGTAACCCGTCAGAAGCGCTCTTTGCCTGACTAATATAACCAAATAATTTCATGAGGTTTCCGAAACGTTCGAGATCATCATAAGCTAATTGTTTAAAATGTTTCTATATCAATTGGGCACTTCCTTCAGCATTTACTTTCATTCACTTTTATTTACCGTTATTATTACACTCTAGATTTAATTTTGTTGTCTTTTCACTATATTGCCTTCGCTTAACAATTATAATTGCCCTTACCACTCTTTAAAAGTTTTCTTATTCATGACGGTGATTTTTTCTCCATTTTTTCCATTTCATCCACGTCTGGTAGTGGTAAAAGTTAATATTGTTTCCTAAAGTGTTCAGAAAATTGTATTTTTTCACTATTTCAAGAGTGGCATGTGGAGTTTGTCCATTACAAGGGACTACCGAATATGCAAGTCCTCTGTGGACAATCTGAGATTGTTGACAACTCCTAAACCGTAGACTAAATTTGTCCACTTGCAAGCACTGAATCGACTGCATGCTCTCGCGTCATTCTACATATTTGCAAATAGAGCCAACAGAGATATTATAAAGGGCTTCCACAGTATTTAGAAAGATTTTTATGATTTCCCCTGATTACTCATTTTATATTCCATCTTTGATTTAATTCATAGAACTTTATATTAATAACTTCTCTCGTCTTGTAAGCAGGAATAGTTGCATTAAAATCTTTTAATTTAAAGTAGCAATACTATATAATTTTCTATCTTCTCCGATACATCTATTAATTATTATCCTAAAAATTAAAAAAAACATAATAATTATAACTACAAATAATATGTAGTACAGATTTCTTTATTACCAATTTGACTAGTGCTAAAAATAGTCAGTCTGCTTCCTTTGTAAAGTAAAAATTAATTGATCTTTATTTAAAGGATTATATTATACCAATTTTTCGATTCTCCATTAACTTCCTTCTTACTGGAATTCTATAGGTAAAATCTGTTTTTCTCAGTGGTATTTTTGGTAATTTTAACTTTGGTGGTTTGCCTGATAGGTATCTTGAATTCTAGATACTTCTGGAGCTTCCTCAACGATTTTGTGTTGACATTTTGAGTGTTTTACACAAATTTCAGACGAATGGCTTTGTATTCATCATATGTGCCACTTCTTTTTACTTGATGGTTAAATAACTATTCAAACTGTTTGAGGAGTAGTAATATTCTTAATCAGTAGTCGTATGATTTATTCTTGATTCTTTCAAAAAGTAGATTCTCTAGAAAACAGTTGTTGTTGTCAAAGATTTATAAAATCATTTACAGTTTAGTCCTTGCTGGTATTTGTGGTTTAGTTAGACACTCCTACAGGCCATGATCCGCGTTTTTATTGAAAGCAATTAATAGAAATGTTTTATAAGAAGCAAAACATATGGGTATTACTATATAAAAAAATATTCTCTATGTTCGTGTTGTTAGGTTTAATTTTATCAAAGACTTTACGTTATAAGCTCTTGTCCATATATCCATCTCTTTCTTTTAACCAGTACAATATATCTACACATAATTATTTCCTGAAATCTCTAGTTGTGTTGCTGTAAAATGAGTCTAATGTTTATGGTATACTCTTATAAATTACCTTCAAACATGACCAAAATTTGACACATGTTTCTTATATTTCTATATATTACTTAAGTCCACTAATTTATCCCGGGGTAACTAAAATTGATTTCAAGCATTCGGTGCGAAGTATATGGCTTTAGATAAATTTAGTAAAATACATCTAAGGTCTAGCTTTAGATGCCGGTAATTTTTTTGTTTCTTTTAGCTTCTTAATGGTTTAAATAAGATTTTTCCTCATTACATTGGTTGTGGTACTAATATTTTGTGAAAAATTGTTATCTCAGGTTTGAACCTAAGTTTAAGTATGTTTGATGGCCGTTAATATTTTTAGTTTTTAAAATCCTTCAGACTAAATATGGGACTGTATGAGTAAAATCCAAACTCTCATTATTTTCTTAAAGCTGATTCCAATATTTATTTCACTTTCGAATAGATATTTGATCTTTAAAGCTTAAAAGCAATTTATTGATGCGCCGGCAATAGCTGTTTGATTATTAACTTTAGTACTTTATGGAAGGCTGACTCGTATTGTAGATTGATATTGTAAACTACTCGCTCCGGAGTATCTCACAATATAAAGTATGTCAGACAGTAGCTTTAGTGCAACACAAGCTGCAATATTATTCACGGTTTGTTTGATCTAATTCTTAAATGTTAACCAAACCTCCAGGGAGTAGTATTGCGATTCAGAAGTACACTTACCGGCCCCTACTAGAAACAAACCTAATATTCTCAAAAACCAACTTCCGCTACCATTATTCCGCTTATCAGCACACCAGAAAAGAAAAGAAATTTAATTTGCTTACCTCAAGAGATAAATTGCAAAGATAAATCTAAAGTCGCAATCTAAATTGGCTTCCCTCATAAAATCATAATGCTATTTTTTAATAATAATGTAGTCTTTTTAAAATTACTAACCATGCAAAATTGAATCAATCTACAAAATATCTTAATCACTCAAGAAAGATGTAGCATTGCTACTGTGCGTTGTAGTAAATGACATTTCTTTCACTTCTTCCGCCTGAAAGTAGAACGAGACTAAGACGAGCAGACGCGTTTGACTATTGTGAGCGTTAATGGTCTCCTGAATGGCGTCGTGTCTTCCGTTAATCATCTGAAAATAATCTAAGGAGCCGGCTGTTACACGAAACCATGACGCAACAGAAAAGTTTGCGCAATCTTTCGGCCATTAAAAGACGCCAATAATGATAGAGCTGTGGCATCTCGATGAATTTGGCAGGAAGAGGATAACAATAAAACAGAAATAATCGAGTTTGAGCTTAGCTGCTGATGCTTTTAAAGTGTCTATAGGTCGGTAAAAATCTATAAAAGTTTCGCTCTGACTTCCCTGCTGTGAAGCATTTAGAAAGGATTACGAAGCGGCTTTAATATAGTTACAATTAGTTTTATACAGAGGCGATATTATTATTTAATAGTCTTTGCGAAAGTGATTCGTTCAAATAGTAAATTTTTCCACTACCAGTAATATAATTATAACATCCATTGACAATAAACAATTTTGTAACCTATAAAATAGTCTGTTAGCACTACCATAGAGCTAGTTAATATCGCCTGCATTCTCGAGACTCATTGCTGCCTAAAGCAGTTGGTTTACAATTACAATTGTGTTAGATCAAGAATGAAATTAAAATTTGATCATAATCTTGAGATTTGAAAATTCTCAACCGACCAATTGACATAGTTGCCCCCTTAATTTTAGAACTATTTTATTTTTATTTCACTCTTTTATTTAGTGAGAAAAAAATAAGTTAATATAAAGATAATCTAAGTGCATTGATAATTACTTTATTAAAAAGCAGTTTATAATCTATCCTAAAAATTATTTTATTATATTATCTCACATCAAAATAAATTAATCTGATCGAATAATTATAACAAGTATCACAAAATGTAAATCTTATTATCTTGAAAGATTATAAAGGTAAGTTGCGCTCCGTGCATTAATGAGTTCTTACAGTGTTCCTTGTAGCTCCAGTAACTATTTAGTTTTACTATAATTATCACTTGCTATTATTTATATGTTAAGCAGGATAATTGTATTGATAATTATTAGTTTTTGTGCCTATGTTAAGGAGAATTGTATTGTTCCACAATTGCTATGGGGTATGCTATGTAGTAAAACTTATTACAGTAGCTGGAATTAAATAAGACATAAACTGCATCTGCAGCATAGGATCTAGATTTATCATTTTTACGCTTCAACTGTATTAATTTTCAAGTATTTCTAAATTATAACTTATAATATGACTAGTGCTTAATAAAATTTAATAATTATTGTACTAAAATCAAGTATTGACATTCTAATGCACTTTTGAGAAAAAAAGTAAAACGATGCTCTAGATATTATATTTTACTTACTACTACAATAGTATATTGCAATAAAAAAATAAAAAATATAGAGTAAATAAATTTACATAATATAAAATTATTTAAATGGACATCAAACTTAATTTAATTTTATTGATGCTGCATCTATAAAAGAAACATTTGTATTTAAAAATTTTATTCTTTGATTATTAATTGTAGACATTAATTACAAAGATATAATTAAAATTCTGCCAATTTGATAGCGTCAGGAAATTACCACTTAAAATTGCAAAATAGTTAAAAGATGGATTGCTTTCAGTGGGAATCAATATAATTTGTTCAACTTTTCTGTGAAGGATGCCGCTAGACAATTAAACGTCCGATGACATTTGGCTTAATTGATCCAAATCATGTGAAACAACCAATCTATAAAACATTTCTAGGTCATTTATGATAAATAGAACCTTTCCTCATTCCACACCTCGAAAACGATGAGCAAGAGTGATGTTACAGTTACCTTGAAGCAAGTCCTTGCGCGATATGTAATCCAGAAATTAACTTCTCATCCTTCAAGCAAGTCTTGTCAATTGTTGATCACATATAAAAGCCGGTAAGTAACTAAACATGTGCACTATACTATTGCCCTGCTTACAAACAAACAATGAAGGTTAGTGCGTTCACTTCTGTTAACAAATATCGAATTATGATTAAATTTTTTACCGCAAATTTTCGTCCGCATTTTACAAATTGACGGGGGTTAAATTAAAAATATTGGAAATTGCATCAAAATGCCCTTGTGACTGTGCAGATTGAATTTCAGTTGGTAGTTGCCTTCATGGTGGCGGTAGTGGCGGCTGACCGCTTGGAGAACACGTATCTGCCCCCATTAGACTCGCCGACCGCCGGCGGAAATGGTTTCTTGGCCCCACCGCACCACCATTCGCGTTTGACAACGCCTTTCGGCCCTTCTGCTAAAACCGACATTTCGTCTTATGCCGCTCCTGCTTCAGGACCTGTCCCAGCTGGATTGTACAATACTCCATCTGTCCGGACTTATTCAGGACGCACCGGCAGTGCACCTGTTGCTATCCTACGTTTCAACAATGACAACGGCGGCGATGGAACTTACAGATTCGAGTGAGTTGGTTTATTTTACAATTTAATCTAGGATTACACGCCACCTGTTACCCCCAACAGGAGATAGTATACCGCTGACGTGGACATATGGCGGAAGTCCGGATGGCACGTCATTGCGGTGGTTCGTTGGTTTAACAGCGATTTTATATGGCGTCAGGGGGATAAAATTTTATATTCATTTTGCGTTGAAAGTTTTGTATCTTATTCAGTTTGCTTTATGAAACCTTCCGCAACCCTAAAGTTTAAAGTGCAATCTCACAAGTGCGACCAAGTATGCTGTCTGCCCGAAGGCCGTATGTTTAAAACGAATATGAATTTTGAACACTTACATCTACTTACTGTGCATAATACATTCAGAGAGAAGGAAGAAGCACCAAGTTTCAGAAATTCCTTTTAAACACCAATTTTTACGTCAAGCAAGAGAACTTTATGGAAAATATAACTGCATTTTAAGGATCCTGGAAACAAATCGAGCAAAAGCTTCTTGTGGCATTATCAATAAATATTTTTGGACGATTTGTGTGAGGAGTGCTTGAAATTTAAGTTTCGAATTCGAATTCTTTAGTTACATTAAGAACTTTTATTTAAGAAACTACTACAGCGGATTCCAGTACTTATGCATGTTATATCAAAATCTATAATTGTTATCAAGTTAAACGAACTAGAATATTTTTTACTTACAATTATTCTAATTCCATTTTTTTTGAACTATTGAAATTCAGAAAAATTTTCGGTTATATTTTACTACCTTTACAAACGTCATTTTTTACTTCACAATTCTTGTAAATTATTTTCTTTTGCGAAAGTTGTTCCACTCTCCCATTATTTCTTTGTGAAAATAGCTCAATTACTTTCAAGAGATTTGGTTCAGCGAGCCTCAATTACAATATGTTTATATTGTCATTCTTGTTGATAACGCTTACATGAAATTTTAATATCTTGAAATAAATTTCTTTCTTTGGTATACATCGTAGTAGTTAGTATCTTATAGGAACTCGGTAGTCACTTCCCTCAGTTTTTTCTTTTTATGACGATAAGCTTTTACAAGTATATAATTTGATCATTGGAATTCAAGATATCATAATTAATTTTACTAGCTCAATTGCCGCTCTTAAATATAAGAGCGGCAACTAAAATTGAAATTTTCTGTCTAATGTTGAAAATTAATTGTATGTATTTCTTCCCTACAATTAATAATTTCAAAATCTTGACCCAACACTGTCCTAGAATTGACTGTTTAAGATATATACGCAGGAACAAGACTGATAAAAATATTTGGAGAATATGAATAAAGCTGAAAAAGCTCTGTGCTTTCAGTTTCTAATTTGTGACAAGATCATTTTTTAAATTTAAATTGTGCAAGGAAAGACATCCAATTTATTCTTCAGATGGAAAGTAGGCAGCTTTACAAACCTATTATCCTAATTACAGGGCAATTAAAAACTTTTTTAATAAGAATCCTCATTACGGAGCTGACAGCATAATGCCAAGTACAATCAATCCTAAGGATTAACTCAATAACAACACGACGAGTTGAAACACTTTTAACATTATTCCAGTTTCATGGTAAAAAGTTAAATACGTTTTCTCAAATGAGTTTATTTTGCGCGGATCACGGTATTCGCTTTATCTGACATTTATCCCAAGTTTGGTTGTTGACGTCCAGGTCTCGGGTCATCACCACTAAAATTTTGACAAATTCTCTAAATAGAAGTGACAGCGAATAACTGGTCAATAGACCCTCCGAAATATTCCTGTTATTTGTTTGAAGGTACGAGACGGAAAACCGCATAAGTCAGGAGGAATCCGGACATTTGAAGAATGCCGGTACAAACCAGGAATCCAACGTTGTCCAGGGATCTTATTCGTATACGGCCCCCGATGGCGTGACTTATACAGTTAACTATATTGCCAACGAAAACGGTTTCCGAGCCAGCGGTGACCATATTCCCACGCCGCCACCAGTACCTGTCCCTATTCAGAAATCTCTGGGGAACAGCGCCGTTTCCGGTCGCGCCACTTATTCCGCCACCGCCTCCCCTTATCTGATACCGAAGCCTGGCAAGCAGTATTTGACGCCGAGAGGGTCTCACCCCGAGTCTCCAGGGTATCACTATTGAAGAACAAAACAACGTAAAGTCAAAGCTTTGTAAATATAAAAATACTAATCTTAAAAAAATTATATATATTATATACCTATTTTGCTAATTGTAACTTCTGCGTATTATTATCACACCAAGTACATGGAGGATATTTACAATAGATAATTTCTAATTGATCACTCCTCATCCTTGTACCCCTTAAATGCAAATGCAATTAAGATGTAACATTCCAAGATAACCTTTATATTGACTCCTACAGTTTTGACGCTATAACACTACATCATGGTGAAGAGTTCAAATTTCATCATTAAGTGCTGCATTTTGTATAAAAAAAACTAAGACATTAGATCTTATATTTTAGTAAAAATTTAAACAATTTTTATTATGGTGGCAAAGCAAGTAAAAGTATTAGCTACGATAACATTTTTAATGGGTCAAATTTTAAGTGACAATTAATGTAAATATTTCAAAAATCTAAATCATGATAATTTGAGTAATATTAAAAAAAATGCAAATAAACTATACTATTATCAGATAGTAGTATTCGCGAAGTAATAAACAACCACTGAGTCAAAAACCAAAGAAACACATTATTTAGATGTAAATAATGCAGAACTTAAGAGCGTCGACAAAATTATTTAAACAAAAAGGCAACATAGACATGAAAGTTTTTGCAGTTTTTTCAGTTCAATGCTACGTTCCCTACATTTCTCTACCAAAAGAGAAAAATATATCTAAGCTCATTTCTTGTTACTGAAAATAAAGAAAAACCAATTTTAAAGATAATTTAGAATGAAGTTGAAATGATCATATAGTTCATAAATTAACTATCTTTGGTTCTGTGTTCTGTAAATGTCTATTAAGTACATTGGGATAGGCAGTTATCCTCCTCACTAGAGTACTAAATTACTCAGAAATTATTTTTCTCTCAGTTCTAGAACGGACTTACCACTGTTTTCCATAAATAGACCAACCACCACATTTTATCGTAAAATGTTAACTCTTTGAAATAAAATTGAAGATCATCTAGAAGTTTCGTACTCTAAAGATTATGATTCAGATCTTGTACTTTAATAATAATGATAATTGAAACAAGGGTTTTTATAAGTTCAATTATTCTCCTTGCCCACAAATTCTGTTGGTGAATGATACTGTAAAAAGAAATAATCTTCAGCAGAAATATTTTAACTATTTAATTTTAATTCAATCTTAACAAACTCTCTTAGATTGATTTAATCATGGATCACTTGCTACTCCTCTCAATTCTTTCTAGTTAGCGTTAAACTTCTTAGCCTTTTGAAAAACACCTTCTTTCTTTCTGTTTTGATTGCCGTGTGAATAAGTCTTCTGTACAATTAAAATTGAATTAAATACAAACACTGTTAGTTCAGCACTGTAGCTACAATTAAATGTTATAAAAATCCACTAAAAATCTTTCTTAATTTTTAATAAACTCACTTTGATGTCTTGAGCTAGTGAATCTATGAACAGTCTAATGAAGTAAGCTTAACTCTTTAAAATATTAAGTTTTACTTTAAATTTTTTATTTTTTATTTCTAACTTACATGGGAACTAAATAATCTGTTACCTATTGTATGGATACAGAATGTGCCATTCGCGTTTAGTTACATCTCACACTGATTTCAATATTTCTGATGTGCCAGTGGACAATAACTTTTGACTAATTGTAGATACGTTAACTGTATGAAGAAAATATAACGAAACCGAAGGTTGGTTGCTATACAATAAACATAAACTAATTTAAAGATTGTAAAAATAACCAACTACAACAACTTTGAGGCATTGGGTTACTTAATTATAAAAAAGATTATTATAAAAAACGCATCTTGGTTTGAGCATACGTATCGAACAAAATGCAAGCAACCCTCATCAAGTAAAACATCATAAACAATTTCTGCGAGAGAGGCTTCTGATCCCAATGTTCACTTTATGCTAGATTCCTCACGCGTAGGTAACATTTCTAATTAAAAATTACTTTTCAGTCTTATACAAGGTGACAGCTTTAAAATTTTAAAAGGTTTTCATGTTTGAAACTAATGAATAAATGTATTATCAATCATTTAAACAATTTTGATAGATCGTCCTAGCATTTTTCTTTAGTTGAGCATTACGTAACGCAAGATTTCTGAACTAAAGCTCTCGCATTGGACTTAAACATAAAATTGTCATCAAGCGTAATATCAGATAGCCTGACATAATTTGATTTAATTACTATTAGGGTGGTGTAAAACTATTGATAAACATTTTCAAACTTGTCTGGGAATTGTTTGGCGTTCTTGAGTAACTCTTTTCCTCAATTGCTCGATTGAGGCTAGTGGAGTTTAATAAACAACCAACTTCCGACGAGTCCATAGAAAACAATTGAAGTCTAATGATCTTAGAGACTACCCAACAAGTTAGTTTCCAATCCATTGATTTCCGTCGTAGTGATCTAACTGTTGCTAAAGTGAAAGTGAAAGGTGAAGAGATATTTCATCATACTGAAAATATATTAAATTGCTCATGTGAAGCTTAATTTCGATGTAGGCGACATTAATTTTCCAGATTTTTAAATATTTCTTTTAATTATTTACTATTTAAATTTCTTTGTATGAAAAGCGGTTTAATGATGGCATTCATTTATAAATCAGCAAGTCAATATTTTTTCTGAGTAATTTGCAAGGCCTCTGAAAATGTGCGAGATTCTATTCATTCAATACTACAGTTTTATTTATTAATGTGATAAGTAGAAAATACATTTAGCACATCTCTCACCACTTGTAGCTCGATTATGATTTTGTAAGTTCTAATTGAAGCCCTACTGTATTAAAGCTTGAGCTCATTGTATTCAATTCTATGGATTACACCACCATTTAGTCGGCTTATCTGACTCATAATCTTAAAGATTTTAAATTTATATTTAATGCGGTAAAAATTGATCAAGGTTCAATACCTTCCTAACATAATTACCTCAATAAGTGTTAATTCTGTCTGGCTATTTGACATAATTTGATTTATGACAAGTTGATTCATAACCTTTATTGATTCTGATTTGCTACAGTTCGTTTAGGGACAACCAAAGCCTCAGAATTACTAAATATATATAAAAAAACTGGATTCATACATTTATAGGTGCACAGTACATCTAAGATTTTAATGATATTATTAAAGCGTCCAAAAAATCAAATTTATTAAAGCAGCACCAAAGTATCAAAGTCAATTGGTAATTTCTTTTCTAGTACTTCTCCTATTGTCATATTAGCGAAAAAGGATGTGAAAATTTTGGTTGAGGAAGAACTTATAGGAAATTTTTCACGTTGCTCATGGACTTCCGATAAGATCTCTGATTTGTTTCTAATTTGTTACTTGCAAAAGCCTTCAGTGTTTAGGTGAGTTGACGCGCCGAAAGGAGAGGTACACTCCAGTCCAGTCATCAGTTCTCGGAGGTGTATTATTATAGTATATACTTCACCTGCATTAACAGCAATTAAGCTGAGTCTGTGTGTTCGCACAGACAACTTAAAGTTGAATTTTAGTATTAATTTATACAGCTTGTAAGACGACTTTAATTGCATACTGTTATGTGCGCCTCAAGTGTAATTTATAATATAAGTAATTAGGAAACATTCCGGGACTATTCCTATTGTTAATTTGCCAAATTATTTACTTTCATTTTAGATCAAAGTTCAAGAAACAAGGATACATTTTAAATCGAAATTAGGTGAAAGGTCTTGTAGATTTCTAACCTAATCACCTAATTAAGACTACTATATAAGCTCGCCCATTTATTTGTTAAATCAGTTCCATTACTAAATTCGTTGTCGTTGTATCGAGTTCCATTACTAAATTCGTTGTCTTTATATCGAGTTCAATTTCTAAATTCGTTGTCTTTGTATCCAGTTTAGTTACTAAATTCGTTGTGTCCAGTTCCATCTATATTTTCTCATCGCACAAGCAAAGTGTATATAGATATTAACAATAAAGTCCGAAGTAGTTAATAATCTATCTTTAATTCACAACGTGAAAACCATCAAGTGCGAATCCAGAACATTCATTGTTATGAAAAGTGGAATCTTTCTACGCCCATAAGAAAATCTGGTATCAAAAGTGGGATCCTTTCTACGTTCCTAACAAAAATTGGTGTCAGATGTGGGGTAATTCCACGTACATAACAAAAATTGGTGTCAGAAGCGGGATTCAGACAAATCCCTGAACAAAAGCTATCCAATCGTCCTTCAACAGAATTAAAGATTCTTAAGCAATCGTAAGTAGATAATATTCTTTCTTGTTTTATTTGATTTTGGATACTCACTCACAATGACCGAGGCAAATCACAATCAACCCCAAACTCTTTCCTTTACCATGACCGATATTCGAGCCATGATTTCAGACTCTTTCTCTGGAGATCAGAATGAACTTTATGATTTTCTTCAGAACTGTGAAAGTGCACATGAGTTGTGTCAAGGTCAGCAAAAAAAATTAATTCTCGCATATATAGTTTCTCGTTTAAAAGGGTCAGCTAGGGCTTATATTCGAGAAAGGAAATTTAGTAATTGGACTCAATTAAAATCGTTACTCATTCAGGCATTTTCTGAAAAAAAGAACTTCTCACAATTAATCGAAGAAATGAATTCGCTTCAACAAAGAAATCAATCAGTTTTTGAATACTACAATCAAATTTCACAACTCCAAACTCGTATTATAAATTCAATAACAATGTCTGACGATATACCCCTTTCTGAAATGCGTGGTCGAACAGCTACTATACGCGATATTGCGTTACAGCGTTTTATTTTACATTCAACGGATCTTATCTCATCTGCCCTCCGTAGAATGAAGCCACTCACTTTAGAAGATGCGTTAGCAGAAGCGTTAAACGAAGAAAAATGTCTCAAAGCCAGAAAATCGAATAATAATTATCATAGTTCTTCTAACAATCTTAATAATAGCACAATCAAATGTCAGATTTGCATGAAAATAGGTCACACAGCTAAAACATGTTATTTCATCAACTACAATCCTCAACCACGAGATCAACGAAAGGTTCATACTGTTACTAATGAATATACACCTACTGTAAATAACTTTCAATCAAAAACCAAAACCTGTGCCTATTGCAAGAAGACTGGACATTTGATTAATGAATGTAGAAAAAGAGAATGGGTAAACAAACAAAGAGCATCTCAAAATAATGGCTTATCAAAGAATACCAATGTCAATCATTTAAATTTTCGACCATCCACAACTAAAGAAATTCCTAAAATCGGGCAAATCTCTAATCCAGTAAGCACGGTATCTCGTAACGGTGGTACACGTATTTCTAATATGCCATTAAATCAAAACGCTAATAGCTTCGTCACTAATAACAATTCCTTATATGTAAAATTTTCAATCAAATCAAGAAATTCAGAACATCTTAATTTTAAATTCTTGATTGATACAGGAGCTAATGTTAGCATCATCAAAGCCGATAAAATTTACGCTAACAAACTTTCATATAATAATGACGAAACTTTAATAATAACAGGAATAAGTGCAAATTCTTCATTAAAAACCATGGGCAGTATTATACTAAATCCAAAACTCTCCGATCACTTACTCCCAATTAAATTTCATATTGTCGGAGAGAAATCTAATATTCCACTCGATGGAATCATAGGTAATGACTTCCTTAGATCTGAAAGAGCTCTAATCAATTACAATAAATTAACACTTCAACTAAAATCATTACCTTTTCCTCTAAAATTGCACTTCAATAGCAAAGAAACTGACTCACCATCATACACTGTGGAACCCCGAAATGAAACCCGTATCAAAGTTAAAATATTAAATCCAGAAATTAAAGAAGGTATATGCCCAGAACTTCATGTTTACAATGGAGTCTATTTAGTCAAATCTATTGTCAAAGTCAATGGCAATCATGCCATAACAACCGTTCCTAATACCTCAAATCATAAACTCGAAATAAGTAATACAAATCTTATTTTTCAATCATTTGTCAAAAATGAATCTATTCTCTTAAACAATGAGGTTAAAGAAGATCGAAAAGATAATCGTTCAAAAGTTTTAAAGAAAAATCTACGTCTAGATCATCTAAACCAGGACGTGAAGCAGAAAATAATTTTCAATTACCATTCTTCTGCTTTGTCAAGATACAGTGGAGTTGACAAAACACACAGAAGAATTAAAAAATTATACACTGGGAAAAACATGAGACAACACATCGAAAACTTTATAAACCAGTGTAAGCAATGTCAGAAAAATAAAGTTAATTGTCAGCCTACTAGGCACTCTATGGAAATTACAACTTCTAAACAAACCCAAGTAATTTCTTCTTCGATTTCTAGTTTTAATAATTCAGTTCAAATACTAAATTTTAATAAAAAACAAATTAATGCCAATTTTAAAAAATTTAACGATTTTATGGATTCAACTGAGGTTATTTCTATGAACTTAAACAATTCTGATCTTGTTACAAATCATCTCAATTTGTTAATTCTTTTGACAACTGAGCTAAATGAAGAGTTCGACGTTCTAATCTCTTCTATTCTCTTTGCTAAAGAAAATATATTGCATCCATCTGTAATCACTCCAGGTGACTTACGTGATGAGTTAATTAAAATCAAGTTAAGTCCAGATTCACAATTTCCTTTTTCTTTAGAAAATTATGACCATATCAATAAGTATTTTACTATCTCTAAGCTTTCTGCAATATACGACGGTCAGCTCCTAATTTACTCCATAAAAATTCCAATAGCTCAACAACATCCTTTTAATCTTTATAAATTAATTCCTCTACCATCGTCCATAAATAATTCAAAAACATATTCATATGTTGATACCGATTACCCCTTTCTTCTGATGAGCGTATCCAAAGCCAGATATAGCATAATGAAAGATGTATCTACGTGTTTAATGACGGACAGCTATAATTATCTCTGTAACAACCCTACCGTTTACTTCACATCGCAGAGACCAATCTGTGAAACTCGCTTGAGAACAGAGGTTTTGGAAAAAATTTGTGCTGAATGCTCAACAAAAACGATTCGGGCCGAACTCGAAATTTGGCAGCCACTTCAACCCAACCAATGGCTTTTCATAATTTCTAATCCGATTATTGGTACAATAAATTGTGGTACCTCTCATTTCGTCTCAGATATACACCTACATGGAGTTGGAATCTTAAAACTAAAACAGGATTTCAAGTGCTTTACATTGTCAACCGTCCTTGTAGCCAGTTCAAATACAACAAAAAACTACAACAATTATTTGCCCAGAGTGGACATTACAAAGGATGACTGCTGTATTCAGAAACAAGAATATTTGAGGATAGAACATCTGGAACCTATTTTACTCAAGAATTTAAACAAAGAAGAATTAAACTCCGCTAAACAAAAACTAGATGATTTTGACAATCAACTTGAGCAAGAAATTTCCCGTCCTTTCTTATCTGAACACCAAGGCGTTCTCAATGTTACGTTGGGAGTAGTGGTCATCTGCATAATAATAATTTTACCATGTGTCTGCTATAATTTCAAAACGATTCCTGGCATTAGAAGGTGTATCTCTAACAAGAGTAGCAACAAAAGAAAAAAGATACCGCCAGAAGTGATCTACATTCCATCAAGTGGAAGTGTTAGTGCAGGTGCAATTATTATGAAACCATGTGCTTCGGATGACATCCTAGAAGAAGAGACTCCTATTATTACAAACCCTTTCTTCAATCAAACAAAGCGACATTAAGTTTGAGTAATTCCCTCCTCAAACTTTTCTATGGGGGGAGAAATGTTATGTGCGCCTCAAGTGTAATTTATAATATAAGTAATTAGGAAACATTCCGGGACTATTCCTATTGTTAATTTGCCAAATTATTTACTTTCATTTTAGATCAAAGTTCAAGAAACAAGGATACATTTTAAATCGAAATTAGGTGAAAGGTCTTGTAGATTTCTAACCTAATCACCTAATTAAGACTACTATATAAGCTCGCCCATTTATTTGTTAAATCAGTTCCATTACTAAATTCGTTGTCGTTGTATCGAGTTCCATTACTAAATTCGTTGTCTTTATATCGAGTTCAATTTCTAAATTCGTTGTCTTTGTATCCAGTTTAGTTACTAAATTCGTTGTGTCCAGTTCCATCTATATTTTCTCATCGCACAAGCAAAGTGTATATAGATATTAACAATAAAGTCCGAAGTAGTTAATAATCTATCTTTAATTCACAACGTGAAAACCATCAAGTGCGAATCCAGAACATTCATTGTTATGAAAAGTGGAATCTTTCTACGCCCATAAGAAAATCTGGTATCAAAAGTGGGATCCTTTCTACGTTCCTAACAAAAATTGGTGTCAGATGTGGGGTAATTCCACGTACATAACAATACACAAAGCCTGCCTTGAATGAAAGGTATCATGTACATTTAAAAGCTTATCCAAAATAACAAATATGTAACAAAGACAACTATTTTGAGCTACATAAAGTCACAAGTTGATTTTGGCAATAAACATAAATTTTAATAAAATGTATATTGAATATATTTTATCTCTTCTGGTCTTCAACGTTTAAAAGATATAACGCAGTATTACGTGTTCCTTTTTTTACCAGAATCAGTTCTTGCTGACAGGAATCACTTACCGGTGGCATTATTGAGTCTGTCAGTTCAGGAGAAGAGCGAGCGATTACACTATTGTGATTTGTTTTAAGTATATTCCAAGATTCACATAAATGATTTTTTTCTTTGCTCCATTTATTAATATCACGGATTTACACTTTGCTATACCGCAGCATAGGCAAATTTGCTTATTTAAAAAAAAATGTTAATAAAAATTAATTAAAATCCTCACTTTAGTTGCTTTATTAATTCTGATTGACTTTTTATTACAAAAAACTGGACAATGCAGATTACAGCATATTTAAATAAAAAACATCCTATCATGAAGCTACCAAGTATAATGATTGTGTCACAAATTTATCTCTTGGCTGAAATAAGTCAATCCGAAAGTATAAACACATAAAGAAAATACGTTTTCTCCATCTTCGTAATCATCCGATAAACAAGATCATAGTTAGAATTTAGCAGCCTTTTGTGTGTTTCGTGTTTCCAAAAATTTACAGTTTTATTGAGATGTTTCTCATTTTAGAGTAACCTGAGTGAAAGTCTATTTATTTGTTTTGCTTGGAGAAGTGATTTTGTAGTGCCTTTGTATTTGATTTTCAATATTTAATGTATTTTGAATAATTCCATTTACAGTGCTTTTTTATACAGACCATTTTCCTAATTTTGAAGCTTCTTGCCAACCTTTCCAATGATGATCATTTTGAGATCAACAGATGATTTTATTTGTGGTAACCGTCAACTACATTGGAAGTAATTCCATTGTAGTTCACACATTTTCTAACCGTTTTTAGGATTTTAAAACATTTTTGCCACCTTCACTCAATTCTGTTGATAATTAAATATTATATCTTACAATTGGGACTTGTTACAACTTTTGCTGAACAAGTAAAGTTACGACATTTAAATTAAGGTGACAAATATTTTCTATTTTCTTGTTTGTATATTTTTATTGCCTGAAATTAAACAACATCATAAGTATGAAATCTACTTAGGATCGTAATTTATGTATAAATTTGGTTATCATATTGAGCCCTTAAATATTTACCACTTTTGATAAACAAGAGCTCAATAAAATTTTCAAATAAACCAGAGAAATAGGCACTTAATATTATATCGATATGTTAATCTCGTGTGATAAAGCATAACAGGCCTATATGAAATCGTAAAAGGGTGGAAAAATTAATGAACAGGAAGTGTGCCAAACGACAGAATCTTTATGTTTGCGGTTTTTCCGGGTTCTCACCAACTAAAGAAATGGATCGAATAATAATGTTCAGCGTGGGGACAGGCGTTTGTTATTGGTTCATAACGTATGGTTTTTATCCATGCTATTTAACTTTTGTTACAAATACAGTATCGTCGTTTTTCAGAAAACCTAATATTTCTAGCACTGAACGATATTGAGTGATGCGAAGATTGATTTTTAATGTTGTAATAGAAACATTATGTATAGAAACAGCTTTAAGCAAACTTCTCATTTAATGACACTAAGGATAAGAATGAGGGTAGAAGATAAAGCATGCATCAGTATCCTTAAATCTCGGAGTATTGGCTACGTTATTTATTGCAGTTATCTTTTCAATCCTTGCAAAGAGTTTAGAATTTATGACAGATAAGTAAAACATTGTTTCTGCATTAATTTCGCTTAATTGATAGGCTAATAAATATTTAAAGAGAGAATGGAGAATGTTTCAAAAGTAGCTAGGCATTTGATTAGATTGTTATTGAGTTTTAATAAAACGTCGGCATCTTAATAAACTATTTTCCAAGTATACTTTTGTTAACTTTTTATTTATCACCATTATTTCCGCTTAATTTCCGTCTATACAAAAACTTTCTAGGACCTTACAATAATTTAATATAATTTTTGAGCCTTTAGCAGCTAACTTCATAATGAAGCGATAATGAACTCAACGAGTTTCACTGGAATTAAATGCCGCAGTCCCCCAAGGTTCTTTCAAGTAAAAATAATAAATTATAATTAGTTAAAGTTTACCACCAATATTTTATTATTAACTCCACGGAAATAAATAGAAGAACAATAAGAAAAGCTGGTCTAACGTTGCCAAACGTTACTAACATTTACCAGCATGATTCACTGAAATTTTCGTAATTTTTCTACCAATCTTGGTGCTTGACTATTCTGATTGTAGTTGAAATGTGACTTGAAGTTGGATTGTGGAAATATTGCATGCACATAAAGATATTTTGTAATTTATAAATATCCATATTTTACTTTCCAAACCTTAGGAAATGCGAAAATTAATTTTAAATGAGTACCAAATTTCTTTGTGCAAAAGAGACGGCGCATTTAATGGAAAACAGGCCAGCGATTTTCACAAGAGAATTTCTAATATTCCTCTTATTTCATTTATTGAAGAATGCAGACACAAATTTCTATTAATAAACCTTAATTATAATGCTGCTTTTCACCTTTCTAAATTAATGTACTTGATTAAAATTAAATTGTTTGTGATTCTCGCTATACTTAGATTGTTATTGTTTCTAAAATGATAAAATTTATCCGGTGCCACCACAATTCTTGTTAAATCCTAAAATTTGTGATTTTTGGTCTAATTTTATTTTAGAATTAATATATTTTACCAGAGGGCGAAAACAGATAATGAAAGCAACTTCTTGCAATAAACAAAACAGTGTGACTAAATGCGTTGGTGTACACCTTTAGAGGATATTAAGCAGTGAAAATACCAGATTTTAGGTCCCCTGCGCCCAAAGAGTCTATAAGTTTTATGAACACTCTCCAAAATATATTATTGAAAATTAGCTACATTGGTGGATTATGCTCAATGACATCAAATAGTGATAATTAAGAAATAAAATGCAACGCTATATATGTAATTTAAATTTTCATAGAGGTGTCCTTATTTATATTACCATTTACTTTCACAATCGTATGTCGATATTTTGAATTCTAAAAATAAAAAAAATTATACAGTAACACAACGAAAACCTAACTTTACAGAAGTGATATTGTAGCTAGAGACAAGTAATTGAAAGCACATCCTTACAAAAATATTAAATGAACTTTATAGTTTTATTGTCAAGCATATCTTGCAGGTCAAATTTTTAAAAAGTTAACTTATAGGTTTTCTAGAATTTCAGGCAGATACTAAATTTTATTGCCTACTTTTCAGTTTCAGTTTCACAATAATCTTTAAAAGAAATAATTGATTGGAACTAGCATAAACTTCAATCTTTATTTGATTTTCCTGACAAGAATTCCACCATTTAGATTGAACTAATATCTTAAATATTATAGTGCCAAGTTACATTTCAAATTCTATGGCGGAAATTTGCGGCGGTTTGGCTGCAGATAAGGGGGAAATAAATTGAATATGAGTGGGCAGATATATTCACTCACTGAAGCTACATCGCGATAAATTTCAGATAAAACTTAAGTTTAATCATGGCACATTCAGTCAATGCTTACGAATTTGTGTTAAAGCGTTAAAACGGAATTGGAAATGGAACGAGAGAGTCTCTGAATTTAGCTCAAACTCTTGCAATAATTTGAAGGGAGGGTGTCAGGGAAAGCAGTAGACAGAAAACGATTCAAAATTCTTTACCATTATCTTTAAAATATCTGGCGTTCCAAAAACATTTATTGATGAATGTGGAATTTGCATTTAAATTGAATCAATTTGCTAAAACCGGCCGCGATGAATCCCATCCTCATTAAACGAACAGGCTTAGCTCTGATTAGGTCGGGAATTACGGCCTTTTGTACGTAGAGAATAGCATTCAATAATGAGCTTATATCGTGCCGATATTGTCGCTAACCCTACCTGCTTTCCTAATCAAAATCATGCCACATCGCCCTTTCACATCGATTATTTAATCCAAAAAGAGCAGTTAACTAGCACATCGACTTTGTTACTTTGTGGAACGAGAACCCTCCTCAGCAAGAGAGCAAGCAAATAAAATTTGACTCCCTATTATACTTGGCGGATGAAGACTTGTAAATAGTTACCATGTGTACAATTAAGTTTTTTTAATAACAACCAGGGTAGTGTTACTCGACAAAAACCTTTATAAATTCTCGAGCATTCAGAAGTCACACCATACCGAAAAGAGCCTCATGGTTATGAAGGGATTATGAAAGCATTTGCCTTCCTTTATCAGCATACCCAGACTTGTAAAACTATGCGTCCTGGTGTTTTAAGTTCCTATAAAAACTTTTATAAGCGCTGTAGAAATTGCGTTACATGTACTTGTTATATTTTAAATGCCTGAAAGCTTTCAAAGTCCATTATAAATAGTGTTCTAGGTTGTTAAGATTTAATTTCATGTGGTTATATAAAAATCATAGCTTATGACCTAAATGTTGTACTTTTTGCTGGAATTCGTAATACTCATAACCGTTTCCCGCAAAAGCTCTGCTTGTTCGAGTGATAGCCGGATAGTATTTTCGGTCAACGTTTCTTGAAATCGTTGCTTAGCTAGATAGGTAAAATATGCACTACCAAAATGTTAATTTTAGATAAGCAAACGGTCAAACTTTTAGTTAACTTCAATTCAATACATATTTGTTTATAATAAGTAAGTTAAATTAGATTTTTTCTAAATAGATGTTATTGTTAAAATAAAGCAGCTATAGTGAGTATGTTTATAACGACCAATTAGGAAGAAATACGCCCTATAGTAAATTTTAGTCGATTGTCACAGGAACGTTAACTATTCTGCTGCAAATTGCATTACTGGTGTGATTGAGGTAAATTTATCGGATTTGCTGGACTCCTGTGCGAGAATGTGATACTTTTTT
Organism: Pyrochroa serraticornis; assembly: GCA_905333025.2. Lineage (NCBI taxonomy): Eukaryota > Metazoa > Arthropoda > Insecta > Coleoptera > Pyrochroidae > Pyrochroa > Pyrochroa serraticornis. The sequence goes on from HG995152.1 coordinate 41,967,151, forward strand.
TGTTGAGCTTCAATTAAGAGTAAATTGTTCTAGGCGTACAGAACGTAAACTACAGAATTCTGTGAACGGCTAGTTTCAAATTTAGAAGTGGGTGTGTGACCAAATTCAATTTATCAAAAGAAAAAAATCTATGTGGACATTAGGCCCTGTCGTTATAAGACTTCAATTTCCAAAAAAAACAAGAATTTTTTTCCTTTGTTTTCAGAAGCGGAATCATCACCGATCAATATCAAATTCGACATTTCTATTAGGTACTTCAATTTAAAAGTGACGTTTCATTGGTCTTACAAGTTATGATTTGGAAACAAAAGCTTCGATTTAGTTTCCAAAGTAATTAACGCTTATTGACAAGAGCGAGAACAGGCTTAAGGGCCAATGTTAATTATCAAGAAGGGAGTTTAGTAATCTGAATGGATTGATTTAGAATATAAATATTATTCGTAATTATTCCCAACGTGTTTCAGTATACGCGAAATTCAATATTTTAGGTAGCGCACTTAATCATTTGAAAGAGCTTTGTGTTAATTTGTGGAATAACCCTGTGACCCGCAAATAAATTTGTCTACCGCCCCGCCCCATTGATTTTGCTATAACTGCTTGTTCTGGAGGTCCTTGATCATTGCTCACTCTTCTTAAACTGGCCTTGGCTATAAATTTTACAAAATAACCTACCCGTACATCTAAAACCGTTTTATTGAATTTATTGGGTAGGTATTTGGAGCATAATTTTTTCGAAATTTTCAACGATTTCTTTATCGCTTTAATATCGGTTTTACTTTTCAGACTATAACATCAACATAATTCTTCATAAACTGGACAATATTGTTTGAAAGCTGCAGTCGGTACTCAATTTAATATAAATAGGCCACGACTTCAGAATTAAGAGTGAGGGTGTGGAGGAATGTTGTAATACAATAAAAAGCATTCCAGCAGGAATAAGGTTGCGTGACTTAGCGTTCACCGATTCCCTTAATTCTACATTGTTGTATTATCGTCAAAGTTTTGTGAACGCACTGAAGCTAAAAATGATAGGCATCAGTTGGCGACGTATTATTGCAGTAGGAATAAACAAATAATAACATAGTATTTGTTACTGCTGATTGTTCGTTAAGGATAGAGGTCATTTGCATTATATTCATAAATATTCAATGAGGGTCCTTCCGGAATTTGACCTGATTGTTCTGTCTTTAATATATTTGAGAACCATTACGAGTGTTCAACTGTTACAAAACATTAATTAATAGTGGGTGTAGTAAGTAAAGAAAATGCTATTAACTTTGCACAAAGGAACTTTTCCAGTAAATTTCAGTACAGAATTAATTTAATCGCTCAGTGATATATTATTTATGAAAATGATTATGAAGTTTCAACTTGCTTCATAATTGCTTAAATGGAAATGGTGCTTGTTTTGGCGCTATGACAAAAAGGATAAAATTTACGATTTGGATTATTGGTATAATAGCAAAATACCAGTTAGTATAAATATAATTTGTTGATTTGAAATGTATTTTACTAAATCTATGAGGGCAAAAAAGACGTAACTATATCATCTCAATTTCATAATCTTTTCGGAAATGACTGCTATTTGTCCACGAAATTTATTAGTAGTAGAGCTTAACGCAGAACGAGGTGATACCAGGAGAATCACGCTGGAAGATATGGTAGGTCTACCGAGAAAGCAGAAAGATAAAGAATTTCAAACTTAGTGAGAAAAAAGCAAAAACTACCTAAAATTAATTCTACAATCTAATATACTTTCCTCCGTGCAATGATGAAGAGAAGAAGTCATACGTTATCTATATGAAGCATAACACTAATGAATTTGCTCTATTCAGAGTGTTTATCCGCACTGTCACTTGTTTGTCCTGGAGAGGACTGGGTTTCTGGAGACGTTTCTCTGAAATTAGATTTGCCACTTCAGGTCGTTTCTCTGGAGTAGTGCCGAATGCATCCGCAGAATACAGCGAATTTATTAAACACCCGTGGAAACCTAAAAACCAACATCACACTAATTTTAATCATGTAGCAAACTTAGTATTGACAGAATAGGATAGAAATATTAAAATAAACGCATTAACACCAAAGCTTCATACATATTTTCCCGTGTGATCTCTCTACCTCTAATTTTCCATTTTGTATGATTTATAAGAATATTTAGTTTCTCTGGAATAAATGGTTACTCCAATAACTCGCGCTTTACGGATGATTTAGGGAATTCTATTTGAAAATAAGAACCCTAGACGGCCTTATGATTTACGTGATCCGAGAATACTACACCTGGGTAGCATAACTATACCCACGTTACGTTTATAATTCACATATTACGTTTTCGTTCTTTTCGCTCATTTCTTTGATAAGAAAATGAATAGAAAAAAATTTTCAAATAAAGAGAATAAAACTTCACCAAGTTCTAAGCGGTAGGCAAATGAAGTGAATTTCAATTTCTCACATTGTGACAGGATAATAACGCGTTTTTGCCTTGATATTATATTTCATACAGAATTCTTCGGGAACACTTGTCAACTTCCTTCTGCAATTTCTACGCTTTTAAACCGCAGTGTAACAAGGGCTGGCGGATGCCGTTATATAATCTGCGTGTCATGAACTTTAAACGAAAGCGTTTGATGCAATTTTTATTTGATTTCTTTGACAATCGCAAGACGTGTTACTACTGACAGGGCGAATTTGTGTGAATGTAATTTCGGAGTAACCAGACAGGGATCGTCAAATGGTGAAAAAAATATGATCGTCAGCTAAACCTAAAGTTTAAAAAAAATCAATAAACTGATATGATTTGCAAATCAATTATGGTAATTTTATAATTAAAAATCTGCTTAAGTATTTAGTTCTAAAACAGATTAACACGTAAATTTAAGTGAAGTTGTTTGAAGCAGAAACCGTCCTAATTAGTACATTAAATTAAATTTCAGCTTCAAATGGCAAATTATTGAATCGGACTGCTACAAAGTTTCTAGTCACAGGTGTTATATTGGTTGCCGAGGTCAGGAATTTTGTGGAACCTCGCAGACCCAGTTATGTTTCATTTCAACTATTGCTTTGGAACGTTCTCTAAATTTATTTTGTCACAAAGTTTTAACATAAAAGACATGAAAGCTAAAACTAAATAATATGATTATTCGGAAGTTAAAATATAAGTCTCTATTTATTCCTTATTGTCTGCCAGTCTGCCGCCAGATATTTTTGCCGAAAAACCTAATAAAGTAGTTCTTGAAAACTATTGTTAAACACAATATAAAAAATGTACGGTTAACTCGTTTAACATAAATATTACTTTGATAAGTAAGCTCCATTTTTGCTTGAACTTATTGTATGTATTAAAGATGCACTCTTAACAGTAAAATAGTACAAACTATATCACATATGAATTATAATAACATTTTCCTAAGCAGCAGACTCCAACTATGATATGTCTCTGGTTTTATGATATTTCAACAGTGCATAACACATTATTTACAGTTAATATAAAGAGGATGCGCTGCGTGAAATTGCTTGCGTATATTAAGTAAGCCAACATTTTTGCTAAACGAGAAGATATCGATTTTAGTCCTCTCATTTATCATAAAACTCAAAATATATATTTCACCCAGTTTACTTAAAATCGAATTTATCACTTTTGTTGCAAATGACATGAAAAATAATGTGTGTAGGCTTTTTCCGGATCATTACTTACTAAAGAATAATTGTGAAATTCCCACCAGAACTTATTATAAAAGTTATATCAAATTTCGACCATAGTCTTTTCGGAATAAAGTTTTAAATTTAAACTGATACAATATCTGATATTTTGCTTCAAGGCGTCTACGTACCAACAATAATAATAAGAAACAAATGGGCATTGGTTGCATATAGTTTTACATGAACGAAGTAATTGTCTTGATACCAGAAAATTTTCTACATTTTTCACTGATTATGCATTCTAACAGTAAGGTTTGCATCAAATCTTTGTTCCATTTCTGACTATAAAATGTTTCAGCTTTAATCACATCGAGTGACTTGCGATGAAATTTGACAATATGATTTTCTGAATATGAATGACTGAGATTTAACAAAATAATGAAGATGATCTGCATAAGAGTGAATTCTAATTACTTAATGGTGCTGCAGTACTTGTGTCAGTACTCAGCTAGATTATGCTTACCATTTTAGTTTAAAATTTTATTTAAGCAAAATTTACGTTACGTTGCAATGGCGTAACGTTAAGATTACTTCTGTTATTGCACATTTTTAATAAAACAAAGGGTCGGAAACGCCATATGAAAGCGAGGTTGACATTTAATTAAATTTTTGTTCGGTTTTTCCACTTTAAACTGGTGTGATGAGGCAAATTTTATGCTACATGCAGGCCAGTGTGAGCGTACAGTGAAAGTTATTCTACCGAGCTACGCCTCCAGGGTATGTCCTTAAAGCTCGCAAACGTACAATGTAATTAACTTTCAAGGTAGTTTATGCCAGGGTTGTCATCAATAGCAAGGAAGTTCGACTCGATGGATGGTAAGTGCCTTGTAGGATGTCGCCAAGTTTGTTCTCTGACGTCAAATGATGAGTTAGCCCTTGTCAGTTATGTAAATTGGAAGTAATTTGGACAGCAAACTTAAATTTATTTGAAATGTTAGGAAGTTAACTGTAAGTGGTTTAATCGACAAATTAAACAATAGTATTGAACTCATGGGCTTTAATTTCGGAAAAGGCAACATTTCATATAATTAATGTAATGCTTTTATTATTAATGTAGTAATTAATCCTTTTTAACAAAAGATCATTTATAAAACATACATTTTTTTAGTTGTTTGCATGTAAAATTGGGACAACATATATTTTGTTGTTTCCAAATCACATTCTTTTTAATTCTCATATCAAGATTAATTGGAAGCCACTTTCAACGTATTATACTAAATCAGTCTTTTATAACTCCAACAAGATATATTAAATAATCGGGAAGTGAATCCCGCTGAAATTGGTATTCAGTATAAGGAACGATTTGATAAGCTTAAATATACATATAGCAGGAATTGCTCGTAATACCCCCAAATCAATGAACTGAACTCATTCTAAAGACAGTCGGGAAAGCGTCTATAACTCTTAAGACGTAGGTATTATTGGCTAGATATATCATTAAAGCGTTTGAGGGTACGTAGTTAGAGCCGTTTCACATAGACCCCATTGGGTTGACAACGAGTTTAGACACTGGGTGGCGCCGCGGCAGGAACTATCCAAGTTGAGGATCATTCAGTGTCGACACTACATAATTTCCTGTATCCGCAGGTGCAAAGAGTCATCGAAAAAAAAGGTGTTTTTCAATTTTGGATATAAAATCCTCCGTATTTACATTCTTCATAAAATTACTCATTTCAGTGACACTGCACACAACCAGGAGTGCCGATATTTTAGTAGAAACTGAAACCAAAGTCTAAGACTCAATTAGATCGTTTGAAATATATGTGGTAATAAATTGGGCTAGTAAAATAAAGTTATTTGCCACCAAAACCCCCAATAGTCCACCATATAATCATTACAGAAATTGAAAATTTTATTCTACAGAGGTAAAGTGTTTGGTTTGCGTGTCTCGTGTGAATGCACCAATTCAAAACTATATTAAGCTATAAAAGTTGCGACACTTTTTGCAGCGCATCTGGTGGCTGGTTGAAGCAGACCACTTTGTTTCGACTCTGAGTGTGGACACACAATGACGTGTTTTAGTAAAACCTAAAAGTATCAAAACTTTTAGCTTATAGTTTTGAATTGGTGTATTCACACAAGATACAAAAGGGGCGACCTCAATTTCAATTTCCCCAGTAATTATGTTAAGGGCTTTTGGGTTTTTTGTAGTCAGTAACTGAACTCTAATAGCCTAATTTAGCACCACATATGTTTCATACGATCTGATCGAGTTTAGACTTTGGTTTCAGTTTCTAATACGATCTCGGCAGTCGTAGTTGTGTGAGTGCCAGTAAAATTAGTGATTTTATAAAGAATGTAAATCCTGAGAATTTTATATCCGAAATTTAAAGACATCTCTTCTTCTGCCGATGTCATCTTGCAACTGCGGATATGACACCTTGTGTAGTGTCTATACTAAGTGTTCTTCAACCTGGATGATTCCTGCCTCGGCGCCGCCCATTGTCGACACTAGGTGTCGACACAAAGTGGTCGGTGTAAAACGGCTCTTTGATTCTTCTTAAAGTTGTTGTGAAAACTACAACATACTAGGTGAGGAACATAAGTAAGAATTTGAGGGCTAAGTGAACCAAAAATATATAAAAACTCATTTGTTCTCTATTAAGGAGCTGTAGTTGATCTACCGCCATTAACGATATTAGTCTTGATATTCAAACGGTTTATTTTATTCACAATTTTATTAGTCTCAGTTTTGTTGATTTTATGAGAAAGAAGTTGAAAAGAAATAAAGTGATTCGCTTATTATGTCTTATGTACATATAATGTCTTATAAACACCCACAGTTCTTTAAGTATAAACCCAATATGTCATAAGAGTGAAGCACTAACCACAACTGAAAGACTTTTTTCAGGCTAAAATATAATAATGCAATTAACAAATTGCTATATTGGAAAAACTTTTGTTTAAGAAGTGTCGCAGCATAATAAGCGTCCTTGACGTATTAAACTCAAAGATTGAGTTGAAGTAAAAAACTTGATAAACTAGTGTTGCTGCGAACAGACTTCGGTGGGCATCGAAGTTGATTCGAAAATTTCGAATGAAAATGGAATGCCTAAATATTAGTTTTCTTTATTGTGCAAAAAACTAAAATCACCTAATGATAAATCAATTATTTCATTTACGGTAACGAGAACTTTATTTACTGTAAAGTATTAAAGCGGATGGAAGCTTACCAACAACTTATTTGAACAATTATTGTTTATTTAAAGCTTTAAAAAGGTAGATATCTACTAATTATTTTATACTGCTTTCAAAAAGATAATTGAAAATAGTGAACATTTAGAGAAATTTACTTGTCGGCTTAGGGCAATAAAAAGCGAGAAGGGTACGAACATATCTTTTCTGCAGGTGCAATCTTTACAGAGACTAATTGGCAATAAACAACATCGAAGAATTTGCGCTTTTCCGAATGATAAAAATTTCTCAAGTCAGGACAAAAGTTCGGAAAAAAATTCAGCTCAGTGTAAAATCTATATAAAATATACTAGCCAGAATTATTTCTTGGCTAGGCAGGTGATAGAGCAGGAAAATGCACAATAAAATGATAGTACTAAAAATAATTGGAGAAACGGCAAGCTAAATTGCCACTTTTCTGTAATTGTCAAATGCACCTATATATAGGGGCCATTATTCTCATCGATTTTCAGCAACTCTACTAGCGGATAACAGAGCCGATCTATTGAGTTTAAACTGACACGTAGGGTGAACATAGTCGACTGCAGGCAACGGCTATCAATAAATTCAATTGAAATAAGAAGAAAATTTAATTCTTTTTAGTAACGCTGCTGAAACTGTAGTAAATATAAGGTACTTTCTCAGTAAAGGGGAACCAGCCCCTACTACACAAATCACTAGAGCACCTGATGCCCAGATATTGTCAGAAAATTAAGTAATTTCAATCTTGAACAGTAAATAATTCTAGATTCTGGTATTGCTTTGCCCCTTAACTGATTAGTAACTTTAGCGATTTTGTTTGCGCTACTTGTTTTAGTCAAGAAAATAGTCTTTTGCACAAAAGTAGAAATAAATGATTTTCTTAACTTTGCTGCAGCAAAGGTGGAAAAAAATGCAAAAATAGCTTGATGCGGATAATTATATAATAAATTGGATGATTCCTATGTTACAATCCCGGTATTTCGCAAATAAGTATTTTAATATTTATCAGCGTTGAATTCCCTACAAATTTAAAAATAAACATACAAATGTTTGATTAATAAAGTAATCAATTGCTAAAATTTTGACAATATTATCAAAATACAATAATTCTGATTAAAAAATTGATAACTTTATAATTAACCATAAGAAGTGGCAAGGACAGAGAATTTAAAATCGCAACTTTAACCAAAGGTTACAAGAGAGAAAAAGAACCGAACAGTAAAGTATCACTGAAATTCTGACAGAAAGCTGCATTGTTTATCCCATATCTTTTTATCTCGGTCATATTCTTGCCGCATCAGAAGATTGCATGCAATATTGCGGCGTGTGCAAATTGGCCGTACAGTCTACTTTCCTCAAAGGTGTTACGTAAAGTTCGAAGGTAACTCGACTAGATATTACACATATTTCATAGCAGTAGAACTAAAATATTCTATTTCGTACAAGTAATTCAAATAAAATTATTTATCTTGAAAGCAAATTTTATTATTTGTAGAAATAAATTCCTCAGCTCATAATTGGCTCCAACTTTTTACAAGGATCAGGCACATATTTAAGTAAAATCTACATATTACGTTTACACCCTATAAGTTTAAAGCCAGTCTTAAGAAAAAAAATTAATATTCAATTAAACATTTTCTATATTTATTAAAATAATTAATTATCAGCAGTTATCTTCCAATTTCTACTTCAGCTATAATAATTTTTGTCGCTAAAATGATACAAGAAATCCGATAATATTATCAAGTAAATATACTCTTCAGATATTACAAAATTGCATTTAAATATTTACCGCAATTATTTTTATCTAAAGAAATCTTACCTAGTAATTGCAATTATCAGGCATTTTAAAAATAAGTCGAGAGTATTGATGACATTTGATTGTAACACTTCAAAGAAATAAACTTACTTCAACAATAAAAATAATGAGAAAAAACCTGAAATTGCAATCTAACGATTTGTTGTGTGACTGAACTTCAATGGGAATGACTTTTTTTATAACGGTGGTTCAATCAGACGGAAAGAGAAAGCGGGAAGTTACGTGGTGCATTCGGCAAAGCTGCAGTTTCCATCGACTTCAAAGCTCGATTTTGATCTGATCCATTAGATGTATTAGCTGTTCTGGGCGGTGCACTGAGAAAATTTCATTAAAAGTTCTACTAAAGTTAAGAAAACGAACAAAGATTTATCAGGATTCTGTTACGATCACATGGTGTTACGTAAAAGGAATAACTAATGCCACTGGAAAAATCGAAGTTAGTTACGCTGTTGTTGAGCGGGATGCGAAAAAATTAAAAATATAATTTTCTGATTTTAACACCCATCCGACACGGGAATGCTTTACATAATTTAGGCCAAGAATATTTCCATATCCCAAAACTAATTAAGTGCACCTGCTATATTTTCATTATTCTAAGCTGGAGAAATATTATGAACATTAATTAGTCCGCATTGCAAAATTTTACTTTAATTGACATTTCCTCGAACCTCATTACCCCGACTACTGAATAAAGGAGCTTGAGATATTTTGTTTTAAAATCATCATAAGGAAAACTTTAAAGCGCATTGTTTCCTTCTGCGTTCTGCTGTCATGTAAAGATGAAAATATTTATATTTAAGTAACTATATTCGGCTTCAGTTGGGAACTCGCAAGTCTCCTGACACATTTCTACTCCTATCTCAGGTGTAATTTTCCTGAAAAACCAGAAACGTTATTGAAAGCTTTAACAATGATGCAATTTTATTGGGATGTAATAATGAAACAGCTGTGACATCTACAAATTAATTTAGCGCTGTTTTAAAAATTGATTTAAATATTTATTATTAAATAAGCATAATAATACTTAGTTAGAAATTCTCTATTTGTGTTCTCCATCAAACATTACTAATATGCTTCTGTCTAAGCCTCCATCTTCTAAGGACTGCTTTACAGCAATTGTCGGCGTCCCTAATTACATCCGAAGTGCTATTATGAATATTTCAATCACGACATCACAATAGAGATCCTCCTGTAATACTTGCTTTAATTAAAGTTTCCGGAATTCCCAATTCAGTAGTTGCTCTCTGGCATCCAATTGAATGCTAGTGAGTTTAAGAAAAATGTAAAAAAGTTTCTAATAATAATCCCAAGCACGTAATGACGCAATCACTAAAGAAATCTATTCTTTAGGCAAATTAAAATTTACAATTCAACGTTTTATTGACATTTCTTATTGGAAAAACAACGAACTGGTTATTGTTCACTTAATATATGTGGTTGCCCGCTTTGATAAAACCGTTAATGAATATGCATATTGTTGAAAGCAATTATGTGACAATAGACGTCGAGAAAGAGAGACTGATGTCCGGAAGCGGATCCGGCTGCATTTCCTTCGGACCTCGAAACTGTGGAGGAAACAATGGCATTTAAACAGCCAGAAAGCTCCTTGCTAAATTACCTGGTATAAGTACTGCAATGATATTTGAACTTGAAGGAAAAGCTGTTCTTGTTGGCCTAAATTGAAAGTACTGAAGTGTTGACACAAAGAAGCTGAGACAATATCAACTAACAATATTATAATCCGTTATTGTTAGATATATGCGGATTACCAGCAGAATGACCAGAGTTTTTCGCCTCTTTGCGTATAATAGTTAGAATTATATAATACTTAGTTTCTTTATTGAGTTTGCTGTCACTCTGTACGTAAGGATCTTCTTGATCTGCAAGCCGGGGGCTATGACCTGTTTTCCTTGAAACACTTTGCTTTATAGATAATATTTTTCCATTTCGTTGCTTTTGCTTTGCATGTTTTTTGTATAAACGTGGACTACTTTATAAATAAAATAAGTAATTTTCTTGCATTTTTGTATATGTAGAGGAATGTATTTTAAATTGAAAGAAATGAACAGGAAGAATCTGAAGTCTTAAAATGCACCAACATATTCTACCCAATTGTTACAATGTTCTTGCTAAAGATTCCAACATTGCAAGTGACCAGTCAGGCTCTAATTCATAAAATTTTAAAATATTTTAACGTTACATTTTTGAAAAATATGGCTTTTGCTAAATAATTATCGACGTGTTTCTACTTTGGTCAAGGAGTATTATTGTTATCACAAAAATTGTAAACTAGGTGACTCAATTTGTCTTAAAGCTATAGTTTACAATTAATAAAATTCACGTGATTAGTAATTGGATGTAACGTAATTGCAGATTTTTTTGTCTTAAATATTTCTTCAAAGAAATGGGTATAGTTTTTAGTTGCATTATCTCGTAAACTGCTTAAGTTTGACTTATTTACTTGATAGAGTTTGTATTTTATTTTATGTTTTCTTAGTCCACTAATGAGTGTCTTTTCCCATCAAACCATGCAGGGTAGTTCTGTTCTATCATCATATTGGTTGTCAAAGTTTGTTAGTTCCAGTAAATAAAACAGACAGATTAACGCTGCTACTAAATTAACCCCATTTCACCAGCACGTCTCCTCTTAAGTTATAAATTCATGCAACTTGTAGGCTGCTAATAGTTATATCCGGAAATACCGAAATACTTGGTCTAATTGAAATTGCAAACATACAAGCGGTTCCGACAGGACTGTTCGATTACCATATTCTGGGTGTCAATTTAAATAGCAGAACATGGAAATGTTAAATTGTTTCTAAAACTGTATACAAAAACATTCAAGTTCAAGTTTTAGCAATAAAATAATCAACCAATAATTTTCTAGGAAACAACTATAATAAACCCTTTAAGTTAACCTGGAAGAAAACTAAATAAATATCCTGAAATCTATTAACTTATAGTTTGGAACTAGAAATCAATTTTAGGTTGTTAATTACATAGATGATTATCATAATTATTTTAGGGAATCCCATTTTGTGCTGGCGTTTATATAATCTGCAACTAATGGTGCTCGACTGAAAACTGCAAGCCTGGTTGCACTTCGGATTAAAAACCTTTTTCTGTAGTGCACTTTGGAGATTTGCAGGGTCGGTAAGCCCGGGAACAATAACGAGATTGATCTTCTGCTCTTACACCTTTTTTAGTCTGATTACATTGCAACTTTTCCATTGCTGAAACCTGAAAGTTAACGATATAATCTGAATAATGCCATTAGTCTTTCCTTTAGCCTTTGTTCTAACAACGCTTAAAACTATTTTTGACACTAAGGCTATGTTTAACTCCTTTATTTATGCAGAGTCGGGCGATTTAGTTTCAGAGGAGATGAAGGACGTCCGTGAGCCAGGGGTGGAGACGACCCTGTCGGAAACATCTACAATTTCACAAGAGCTTCGTGTCAGAAGAAACGCTAACACTGCTAGTTTTTCACCGTCAAAGTCGATGGCTTTAGAACGTTTTTTCGATTGGGCTTGTGTTTTCTAACGAATTTTAAATACTAATAGAAACTTGTTAACTGATTTTTAGATGTTTAAAATATCGATTAGTGCATGATATGAAATGAATAAATAAATTTCCAACCTTCATTACACATTACGCTTCAGTGCCTCTGTGCTAGTACGCACTCCTACAGGTATGATAAGTGCCTGCTAGTATGATTTAGTTCAAATCTATTATATAGGTATACTTACACTATGCATACAGTCATACGTATCCTTGTAAAGCTCAATGACTTAATATATCAAATTTATAAATTTCGAACTGAAATTAAAAGCGTAGGGAATATCAGTCCGCTTGCTTTTTCTCATTAATCAAGCACTCTCTAACTCTACAAAACATGGAATATTGCTTTAACACGAGAGTTTATCATGGTCCTGTACAAGATCTAATGCAAAATTCATGAGGCCGATGTAATATTAAATATCCGACAAAATTCAGGGTTGCACGGTTTTTACGTGACAAAGCGTCATCTCGTGTTTATTGTCGTGTCCTTGCGCAGTTACGATTATTTTTATGCGGTTTATTTTGCAACAAACGGATTACGAAGAAAATAATAGCGCCCGAAAACCCTCTTGTAATGTAAACTGTGGTATTTTTGGTACAAAATGCCTACAGCATCAAGATTTCCCCAGTATTATTGATTTCGAACCTGTATCCTAGGTAGCACAAGAGATTTGCTAATTTTACAACAATGCTGGTCGTAATTTACTCTAAACAAGGAATTGTGTACTGCCATCAGCTGTACAATACCTGGTAAGCATAATTTAATGACGCTTCTGACAAGCAATTGAGCAACAGGTTTTAGAGGTTCTAACAATGTTGAATTTTATTCTCTTATTGTTTATTATTTATTTATAGAAATTTCGAATTAATTTTTATTTTGTGCCTTATTTGTATTTTTTTAGCGATTTGTAAAATTTGTTTGATTTCCATAGATTAAAACTTCTCGTTTATTAATCGAAAAATATGTCTTCAGGATTAATAAAGGATAACTATCTCAAGTATAAAATTTACATAAATTCCTTATTTTTTTTTTACAATTGTTATAAGTTCACACTACAAAGCCACTTAATTGATTTTACGAAGAAAAAATAAATGACAGTAATATGTTTTCAGAGAGATTGTTTAATGTTTCTATATATTAAAATTATGCAAAATATATTTATCGAATTAAAAATTTGGAAATAATTAACATTATGCGGATTTATAATTTCGCCATTATCCCATCAAAGTGTACCTATATTTAAAAAAATCTAAACTACGCTAAAAAAGTTAATATTTCAAGATATCGTTTGATATCGTTTGACGATATAAAATATCTTTAGTTCGTTAAATTATAAATAAGCATCTTCAACTAATTGATTTATATTTAAAAAAATCAGAATTATTCCTGCTTGTAATTGTTATTAACTCCGTCTCAAAGGTTGTTTGATCGAAGGGCCTTTGTTTCAGAAATAGAATAAGCTGACTCAATATATAAATATATAAAACTATATATGAATTACACAACGTGTGTAACGCTGTGTACGCTCAAAATTAAAAAATATTGAATAACTATAAATTTATGCAAAAATATTGAGGTTGATTTTTTTTTCATAAATAGTAATTTTCGTACATATTAGTGCCTAAAACAAAGTGACGAAAAAGTTAAGTAAAACAAAATTTTGAAAAAATAATTTTAAACGGTTGAACTATAATAAACGCTTGTTGGATCAAACGCCAACAAACAATTTTTCGATGAAATTTTTTGTTCTATATTTCAGGAGTAGTTTAGTTATTCTAAAACTCGTCCAGTATGTGTGTACCTATGAGTCAGATGATTTCAAATGGTGGAGGTTCAGTTTTGATTATTTATGTGTGCTGTTTGTTTGTACGTTCGATCAATCATAATAATTCATTGAAACGTCCAAAACCTCAAACCCAAAAAAGTCATCAGAAGAAATGGATATTTTTTGCGTTTCAAACATGAATAATTGACGGAATTATTTACGCTACTTGATTATTTATCGGCAACGCGGACCGTTAATAAATGCGATGATTAATGGAATCCTTCTACAACAAACGTGTTGAAAATTGTCGTAAAACATCACCTTCTCTATTCCCAAAGCTCCTCCAGAACATCGAAAAAAGCGAAATGCAACTCTTGTAAAATTCCCGCACAGCTGAGCTGTTGAGATTCCCACGTGTCAACTCCTAGAGTCAGGATCACATATCTTCGTCCCACGACGGGGGACCTGAGACTCATTTAACTTTGTTTAGTTGACTTTTACGGTTTCAACATAAACGAAATAAAACATTTATGAGTTTAATTAGTCTGTACTTTGTACTGTGTTCTGACATTATGGAAGAGATGGGTATCTAGAAGGTATGCGGGTTACTTCTTGCTTTCTGTAGAACTAACTGAAGTTTTTCAATTTCAGCAGTAATCAGTCAAATTTGCCTGAGCTGTCGATACTTGTAACGCTTCAGTAGAGGTTCGCTACTTGGATAGCTTTGATGGTATCTAGGTATTTTCAAACTTCGGTAGATGAAGGAAATAAAATACTGGAGAAATATTTGAATAATTATTTTACTATGCCATTAGCAACACCTTAATAGAAGTAGTAAAAACCGTTTAAATATTTGATTAAATAGACATTACTGTACTATCCTTTTGTTATCATCGATTATAGTTTAATTTGATATAAAAGTAATTGATTAGTAGTGGGAACATCCAGACTGTTCCCAATTGATGTTATCAGTTGTAGACGCTTTACGTAGATTCGTAATTGGATGCACCATTAAATAAATTGAAATATTAAAAAGGTGCAAGGTATGTAAAAGTAAGCAATTGATAATAATAAATTATATACTGTTGCTTAAAATTGACTTTGCTGGTGACGCTACTAATAACACCTTGCTCTAATTCGAACTTTCACTTGTTCTTATTTGTCCTGTTTAGGTAATAATTTCAATTATTCACGAATTTCATAAAATAATAATATTCTTAATATTAATTTGTTTTGGTTAGACAACATTTGATCAATAAATAACTAAAGAAATTTTTATCCACCAGAAAGTTTGTGATCATTTTTCAATTTATAGAAACACAACTTGATCCTGTCAAAAATTGTTGCTATAAAAGATAATTGACAAAAAGTAAAATGTTGTGGTATTTGATGAAAAATATCATAACATTGTTAAAAAAATTGTTCGAAATTAACAACTACGCAGGAACATTTTCTACAACGCCTAATTGTATATTTTGTGTATTTTTTTGTATTTATTATGCGTACAAAAAATATTTTATTAACGCCAATTACTTGATGTTCAGTTTTTTTATTAGGATGGTATTTGAAAGTTATTTTGAAAATCTCGTTGCGGGTAAATTTGACCTAAATCTTCTGATTTATATACATATAAGTATATTGTTGTAAGAGGTAATAGAATTTAAAATTAAATCAACTAGATTTTAAATTAGAATGTATGTCGTGCATTACATTCTGCAGGTAGATTCTTCAGTCAACGTACTGTCAGCGGGTAACTCATAAATGTAAACTTTCTTTGAAAAAGAGTTAAGTAATGTCGATTTCTTTGCACACTTATAAGAATATTTCAAATGCGGCCTGATTAAGAAATATAAATAAATAAACTTAAAAGAAAATCGACGATTAGTAATCTACATTATGATTAGTGGCAGAAGTGGCAGAATGCTATTTCTAGCACTAATTACAAACCTTTCAGTGGTCTCTTTATAGATGATTACAAAATTTTAGAATCATCACCATACACCTAGAATTGATATATCCAAGAGACTCAAATTCTTGACCACCGAGGAGGGTCAATAAGACGGCCACTACTTTGTAGACTTTTACAGTCCACATCTTTTCCAATAGTATTTATTCTGAGGATTTACTACGTAGTATTAAAAAAAATTACTTTATAAATGCCATAAAAGACAATAGTAGCAATAGTAGTGGATTAGGGCAAGCAAGAGTTCTATGGACCAACTCTTGCTAGAGACAAATACTTTGTTGATGAAGCAGGCATGTTAATTATTCATGGATTGACTTACTTAGTAAACAAAACACAGATAAAGTAACCTACTTTGGAAAAACTATCAATTAGTTACTTAAAAAAATTGAAACTTTTTAATAAAACAAATCAATATAATATATAAAAAAACTCAAATAAGAATAATTTCCTTCTTGTTGATATTTAGGTGTTCAATAAAGTTAAAAAAAATCAGTGGTTAGTTTACATGGATCCAGCTATAACTGAGCAGATTTGAAAAGTTAGAATGACTCAATGATATCCATAGAAAAATAGCTATAGAAAAATTCAAAGTGTGGATATAATAATAATTTTCGAAATTAACACTTTTACTAAAATCTAAAAGCAATTAAAAAGAAATAAAAACAGGAAGGCAAAAAGTTAATTCTGAAGTGAATCACATTTATCAGCAACTATGATATGTAGGGTTGGCAGATTATATCTCAAAAACGATAGTCGACAAATTTTTCGGTAGATTTTTTTTTTTAAATGAGCGGACTTTTAGAAACATAATGTAAGGTAGCAAATAAAATTATTAAGGCTAAATGAAAATTGTTATTTTATTTTAATTACAATTTTAACATTTAAAGTATTGCATTACAAAACAAAATGTACAAAATCCAATAAAATGAATAAATTTTATTCCTATAACAATTACGCTATAATTTAGGTGTGATCTCGGCAATAAGTTAGACGAATTGATGGGTAACAAATATGATTTTCGAAATTGAACACGTACGAACAAGATGTTTTATGGATGCAATACGTTCGATGCGATCTGCGAAATTCAGAATTGTTAATCATTCTTCAAGCATTTCTTATTATCAAAATGAGTAAGAAATATCTACATTATGAATTTGATAATTATACAAATAACAAATAAATAATGCAGTTAGTACCTGAGTTCCGCGCTACACGCGTCGACTCAGAACCCTAAACTAGAAAACATGGTTTGAGTTTAATGTAAATATCACACAGTAAAATTCTGGTTTCTATCATTTTATCGAAAGAGAAACTCTTGTATGCTATTTGCATGTATTTACAGGTAAGCGAATTTACAGTATGCAGATGGTTTCCAACAATGTACATTAACTGTATAAATAAGCGTAAATCTTTGCCAAATCCGTGCAGAAGCATTGGGCTCGAATGCTTCGAAACAAACTTGGCAAGCCCATTCGATGATACACATTAGCATGGAATGCTCTACTTAACAAATTGTACACATTAATCTACAGCAAGTTACCTAAATCTAGAAATTTCTACAAGAAATCAGTCTTCAATAATAACACGGGAATTTATTAATTAGTTGTCGACGGATATTAAAATTTCACTAGTCAGATGAGTTATTGATTGCTACACCAACCACAAATACGATCATAATACGTCGATTGGGTGCAGTTCCGGGTGTAATTATATTACGGTCGCATACCTAGAAGCTTCCTGAAAGCGCGTCGGAAGTCCAGGTTGAAAATCGTATAGATGATTGGATTGAGCACTGAATTGATGTAACCCAGCCAAGTTATGAAGTTTATTAGTCTTTTAGATGGGCAACACGATGAACAAAACGGGATAATAACGTACATTAAGAAGAATGGAAGCCAGCATACCACAAATACTCCCATAATTATTCCCAGTGTACGTGCAGCCCTTCTCTCTTTCGACAACGAAATTCGCTGCTTTTCCTCAATAAATTGGTAAACGATTCCGGGTTTCTTTACAGCCACAATGGGTTCGCTTAAAATCACTTTCTGACTTGCCTTGGATTGTGGAGAATTTGCAACGGTAGCGGTGATGGTTACGGAAGCGATTGCTTCTACTTTATTTTCAGAAGTGCAGGCAGGGTTATGTCCCATTGAAGAGGTTTCGGGGTTATCTGTTAAAGAATCCTCGTGAACTAAAATTGGTTTCAGGTGGGCATTGTTTTCGAGGTTTTCGTTGTCATTTTTCCTCTTTCGTTTTGCCTTCTTTGCTTTCTTATCTTTTGATTTGC
Source organism: Pyrochroa serraticornis (assembly GCA_905333025.2). Classification (NCBI taxonomy): domain Eukaryota; kingdom Metazoa; phylum Arthropoda; class Insecta; order Coleoptera; family Pyrochroidae; genus Pyrochroa; species Pyrochroa serraticornis. The sequence goes on from HG995152.1 coordinate 41,985,402, forward strand.
CGTTGACAATCGCGTCGTTATCATCGGGATGTTCGTTGTGATTAGTCTCGCTACTAACTGATTCGCGGTCATGTTGGATCTCTTTGTTTGTTAAAATTGATTGATTCTTAGATATGGCGTTAATTTTGGACGCTTGCGCTCGTTCCCTTAACCGCCTCTTTGTCGCGATGAATATCTCTACGTAAACTATTGTCATTATGAATAAGGGGATGAAGAATGAACCTAGTGAAGAGTATATGACATACCCTTGTCTTTCCGTCAGCTTGCATTCCTGAAGTTTGAGAAATTCCTGTGGTTCAGGCCAGTCGTTCCAACCTATTAATGGGGGTGAACTGATTAATAGTGATAACACCCATACGCCTCCAATCATGAGAAGAACTCTTTTCAGAGTTCGCTTTTGAGCATAATTAATGGGGTCCGTGATGGCCCAGAAGCGATCTAAAGCGATAGCGCATAGATTAAGGATCGACGCGGTGCAGCAGAGAACGTCGGACGTCAGCCACATTTTGCAGATATGTATGCCGAACACCCAACGCCCCAATATCGAGTACATCACATTTAATGGCATGACAAGGATGGCGACAGTTAGATCTGCCACAGCCAGGGACACTATAAAGAAGTTCTGGACTATGCGCAATGGTTTATAGGTGAACACGCTCAAAATCACTAACACGTTGCCGATTATAGTCACAAGGATGATGAATGTCAAAGTGATAATCGTAAGAATGGCTTCCCATTCCGGCACATCTGTATGGCCGAAGAAGGTGGTAAAGTTGCCCGGTGGCTCGTGAACACAACTGCTGTTCTCTTCAGTCATGCTGAAGGGTGTGGTATGTCGAAGACAGCTCCTGAAACAACACAAGTTTTTACTTAAATATTTGCAGCAACATTTTAATATTAAGAAATTTTTCAAAACAAACACACGGCAAAAAACTTATCGAACAATAAGCTTGTTTGCTTTAAAATCCTATATCCAAGACGTAAACAGGTTTGCTGCTACACAAAAATTGAATTCTATGGGGCCCAGGTTCAATTATTTGCGTCATGCCTCCCGATATAACGCTAAACAGTTTTCATTTTTCTAATATTGTTTCCTGTGAAAGTTATTGGGATTAGACATAGTGATCAATATTCACAACATCCATTTGGCTGAAAAGACAATATTCATTTTAAATAACGGTATTTTGATTCCAAATTTATCCTCGCACTTATTCATAGCTATTGAAGCATTATTAATCCTTAACTTGTTTCGCTGCATACAATAGAATATTAAAACATTTTACTTCCAGGATAAAGTCGAATATTTTATACTAATCTCCTGCACGCTTGACAGCAAAATGAATATGCTCAATTGTAAAACTAATGACAAATTGAAGCTCCTAGTTGGGTAAAGTATTTAATTCTTTAAATATTTGGGCAAATTTATGCAAATTTTAAATTAACTTCCAGAATTCTTCCAGAGAAATTGCTTTGATTTTTAATAATGGATACTTTCGTATGCACCAAAAAGGAAAATGAAAAATTTAATTTCCAATAATTTTCTTCACGATCAACCCGCGTCATTTTACTGACAATTATAATGAGAAACTAAAGTTTGCTGTTTATACTTTATTTACAAAAAAGAAACTAAAACGAAAATAATAATTTAAAAACCGTAATAGATCTCAAACAGTATCTTGTAAACCATCTTAGGTTACTGAGATGAGTTAAGGCAATAATTTAAAGCAAGTGTCTAAAGTACAAAAAGGACTAAAAACAAATAGGGCCAAAAAGTGTAACTCAATTTCTATATACAGGTTCGCTTATTAAATAACTGTTTAGGAAATGGATTTTAAATGTGAATTTTATAACTAAACGTATCATTTAAATTTTATTCAGAACTTACGTTGAAGTTCTTTATATTACCTCATACAATCACTTTAATCTATAATAAAGATAATATTAAAACAAGAACCTACTTAAAAAAATTTTTTTTTTGGTGACATAAAAGAAATAAAACAAAAGCAGTTGATTTAAAGAAACATCTACATTGACAAATTGAAACAGTTTTTCATAAATGTAGTACGACATGGAAAAATAGTACGAGAGTGAAAGCAAAAGTATATTCAGAAACAATTTTGTGTCTGATGAGGACAAAGACAGAATTCAGTTATGAGAAGAACGAGAAGAAAAATAAATCTTGCATTGACGATGAAGTCTAGAGATGAGAAAGAGTGGAATATCAAAATATGCCATGGACAGGCTGTGAAATGGATAAATTAGAAAAGATATAAGGAATAAGAAAACACAATAATAAATTACACAACGGGTATTATCTTTGAGGAGAGGTGTAAAAAGTAAAAAATAGTTAAAATTGGAAAAGCAAAAATAATTAAAATCAATAGAACCCTTATACGATAGATATATAGGAATAAAATAAAAATCTTGTAGGAAGTTGTAGAGCAAAAAAACTTAATGCCATCAAAATTACATTGTCTAAAAGTCTCCTTCAAAGCTTTTATAATCTTATTAAATACAGCAACCATCTTGCGATTGAAGTTTGGTTATGTCTAATTTAAGTTGTTATTCTTAGAAAGTAATATAATTAAGAATTGTTTTTTTCATAAACCGATGATAATTATTTGGGCTTGGTACTGCAATATTTTTAATAAGATGATATTATTCTTTCGAATCACAATCGGCCTCAAACACAATCATTTTTTCCACATCTTAGACTCACAGATATAGGAATAATTTAACGCTCCTGAGATTCCAAGGAAATTGCAAATAATTTTTACGGCAATTTTATGTTTCTTTAGAAATTCTAGTATTAATAAATATTAAAATTATTATGACTAACATTTGTATTTCAGTTACTTTGCATATGTTTAGTCACTATTCTTTTAACTATAAAAACATTTACTAACATTATTCTCAAAGGTTATTTAGTTTATAGTTTTAATGAAAAAAAATGTGGAACATAGAAAAAAGAGAATTTCAGTTTCGTAGTTATACTAATCTACGTCATAGTCGCGATTATATGGTGTAGATAACTGATACTAAAACAAATATTTTGTGAAAAAGCGAGAGAAATTTTCAACTAAACGTTTTAAAAGCTTAAGGAAAAATTGCGGTATCAAATGGTCAGATCCAATGGTTTGTTCTAAAGATCCATTAGTTACTTTTAATCTGCAAATATTCAAATACGCAACCGTTCATGAGCTTGCATAAGCAGATTTGAGTAGCAGTATTAGGGCATTAGCTCTACTTTAGTTCACAATTATGAAAAATCATGATTCTTGCAAAAGTCGTCTCAATGTATATTCGGGTTAGCACAAAAGGAATGCATTCTTTCAAGCGCCCAGCTGCGAAGTTTCCAGCGTTATAAGAATTGTTTTTCTTTGCATAATCACCGAAGCTGAAAATGTGCCCTGCACGAAATTTCCTCGTTTTGAGAAAGCATGAAATATAATTCTATTTCCTCGTCTTTACATTGTGCGGAAGCAAATTGAGGTTAGAGCTAAGCGCTTTGAGACTTAACGTATCATTTTTTTGCTTCTTCCAATTAGATATAAACGCCACCCTCTTATAAATATTTCCTTTTATTAGCAAAAGTTCACTTAAATTCGTTTGCAACTGCTTAATAATTAAGTAGGTTATATGGATAAGACAGAAACAAAAACAGCGGCGTGTAATAATTAAGAAAATTGAATTGCCGAGATACCGATGTGGACATGATGGCATTGTATGCGTTAAATACATTCATGGCATGCTATTTGTTTTCGCCAGAAATGGCATGATGATGAATGGGGTCGCTTTTCAATTCATCAAGTGATAATTTTCAGATATGACAAAGCCAACCCAAACAGACGGTTAGAAATGACACCTTAAATTATTCAAAGTCGATCGCGTTTGGGAAATTGTAAAGTTCCAAACAGCTCCTCAAGTTTAGCGACAAAAGATTGCTCTTGATGTTTATGTCAACAGTAGGATTTTTCAATTTCAATAGTTGCAGTTGTAACATTTTTATTTCGGTGGAATCAAACGTATTAGATTGGCTTTGCAAATAAATGTATTTTAATAGATTAGAACTCGATTTTGAATAAGAAATTATTGAAGGAAGAAGAAGAAAATAATGGGCGAGAAAAGATACTTTCAGCAGCAATAATCTAACATTAATTCTAAACAAAAATAAATTCTAACATACTTACGTCCAGCTTAAATTTCTGCATAATTAGTGTGTTGCATCTTTATACCCTTTATGTTGTCATTTGGCTGTGACCTTAAGAATCACACTGTAACATACTGTAGCACTGTTCTCACAGAATTGCATTTCGGACGGGCATGTGTCTAATTATTCTAAGTAAATGTAAGCTTAAGAAATTTTGAGAATAATTTGTCAGTAAAAAGTATTGCACATACTATTTGAATCTAGTTGCAATTTCAGGGTAGAACGAATACATTTCAGAACAATGTTTCTATGTTAACTATAAGCGAACAGTGAATGAACTGATAGCTAGCTTGGGAACGTGCAGACTTTTTTCAAATAGGCCATATGATTATTGTAAAAACGTGCATCCAGTGAGTCATGTTTCATTACCGTTTTTTATAGGATTTTTATGTATTTTTTATTATGATTTAAATGCATACATGTAATATCTACTTTCTATAGCCAATTGGCGTCGTTTATGTATAGAATAATAATGATCGTGCTAATTAAACTTTACGCGTAGTTTCATCCATACAAATAATAATTACGCTAAAATTAAAATTTGCAAGAAATAATTCAAAGACTTTTCTAATTAATAGCAGCATCAGTGTTATTTAGCTGCTAATATTATTTATACAAGTGGAGACGTTATAAAACATAATATTTGTTTGTATAAGCAATTTCACATTTTATATATATTTTGTTACCATATTATGGTGTGAATTATGGGAATTTTCTAATGTACTAATGACAAGAGTTCGATAATTAAAGCGGTTTAGACATTTCTTGTTAACTGGCATATAATAATACTGCAGTACAAAAATATTAGCAACGACTTCTTACAAGTTTCACTAATTCTTTATGATGGTGATGGTGCGACATTACAGAGGCAAACTATCTAGTCTAAGATTAACAAAATGAAAGTTGAAAGGAACATCCAACAGTAGAGATGTTGTTTTGCATTATTTCTTAAATGATATAAATGCTAATGAATACATATCAATATAACCAAATATAGCAAACAATAAATTATTTTTTTTGCATGACCTTCAAAAGTAATAATACCATTGGTTGAGTCTTTCAGAGCAAACCTTTGGATAGCAGAATAATATAAGAAGATGGGTAGTTTTAACCAAATTCTCTTCTAAACAATTGTTGAATTCTGATATTACTGTTTATTTTCCACTTGTTATATTTATTTTGGTTGCGGGTAAAATAGTGATGCTCTTTACATTTTCATAACTTGTTTGTTATATCCAAAATATATACTACTTACATAGTTCTTTGGGTTTTTAGAATAAATCTTTGTATCAGTTATTCCTCAAACGTAGTAGCCTTATTTATGCGTTTTCTTTCAAAAACATCTCATAATTTGTAAAGAGCTGTAAACATTTTTTCGTTGAAAAGCATCCTGCGTCTCAGTAAAATAGTGACATTGATTCTATACCGGTGTCTTTTAGGGATTCAAAAAGAGTACTGAAACAAAGATGTCTATCATTATTATATAACTTACTAATTAACGAAAATTGATTCTATTTGCAGCAAGCGCCCCACCCCGAACTGTGGAATACATCCAAATTCTTTTTTTTTTACAAAGATTTTTGAACTTGTCAGACATTACTCGAGGAACATCTGTGCAAATTACTAAATAATTCTTCTATCGTATGCTTGCATTGCATGTATCATCGTTTAATATTTGAAGAAGTTCGCGTTCTGCGTGTAAATCTCTTGGTTTCCAAAGCGATAGCTATTTAAATACTAAACAGAATTGGTCGTCTCAATACATCCACACTGGCAATAAGAGAGCTGGAACATTATCTTGATGGAGAAGTTGAGGTAAGAATGCCATAATTTTTTCTTTATTTTTCACACAGTTGAAAAGTAGCAAATTAGCTTAATATGGTCTGTTATTTGACTTTTAGGAAATAATCAATCTAATCCATCATCAATATTCCTTTCCAGTCCTATACAAAATGCCATCATTTTGCTAGCTGACTAATGCTTTTTTGATTAACCGTTTCAACTGATGCTTTGACTCAATTTGATTGCTGTATTATTAAATATTTCTATAGAAGGATTCGAATCACATTCACAACTGATTAATAAGTTGAACTTATAGACATTTCTAATCATTGAATTTAATTTTTTTATCACCCGTAAGTCTAAAGTCTCGACGACTTCCAAAAACTTTGACTTTCGAGACTATATTAATAAAGTAGATATTTTTTTAAGTGATAAAATTTTGCAAGTTTTTCACAACTAGAGTTATTTTCAATGATGTCTCATCCAATTTGATCTTCAGCTCCACAATCTTTAATTTCTATATGACACAAGATGTTTACAAAGCAGTTATCTGAATTTTTCTTGCATCATTCTCAGTAATTTGTAATACAAAGCTTTTCTATTTTCCCTTCCTCTAAAGTTGGGCTTAAAAACTTTATTTTATAGCTAGGATTTATTTAATGCGTAGGGTTGCTAAACAAAACAAGTAAAAACGCACAAATTTTTTTGAGGGTAGTTGAGTAACGAATACCTTCAAAAAGAAAAAAGTTTCTTTCATTGTTTATAATAGATTTGTAGACGTAATAAATAACTTTCACTGTGTTGTGATATTTCGTCTACAACAAAAACTAAATCTTTTTTTACTTTTAAGAAATATCTTCCACAAAATTAATTGTGCCAACATGTTAAAAGAAAATACAGTTGGATAAATAATTTGGCGCTGTAAGACCGAGAATTATCGAGAAAATTAAATCGTTTTATAACATTTTAAAACGGTTAATTCAGTTGATGCATTCTTCTATTTGAGTTTGCGAGGATATTACAATTATCTTGACAGAAGTTTATATGAGATACATTGGGCACAAATTGTTTTCAATTTTATTATGTATAGAGTAGAGATGGACGATATGAAGTAAAATTATAAATGGTTGATATTACAATGCAAAGAGAAATTTTCGTTGAATAAATATTTTTAAATTAAATTACAAAAGCAATAAACAATTTTAACATCTGCTAAGCTAATTTAAATTTAAATGCTACTTCATTACCATCCTCAAGTTCTTGATTCAACCGGACGATCCGTAATGAAATGTTGTAATATCTGCCAATTAATTTCATCAGTTAATTGAAGCAAAATCAAATACGATTTAAGTAAATCCTTGAACAGAATCAAATGAAAGGGACCCCAATTTAGCAGCATCTCAATTTGACATTCACATTTTATGTAATCACTAGCTGGACTAGCGATCCTGTTAAGTTTTGAGATACTAACATAATTTTCGACCTCTGATGTTACTAGTGAACTGTAAGTCTGATTCAGAAACTGCATTTTTAATAGATATAGAACAAAATAATTATTGTGGAAATTTGCATAAACTATTACTAAGATAAAACACATTTATTTAAATCCGATAACTTCCACGAGTCTACCTCTCATTCATGTAGCAAGACAATTTTTTTCTTATGTCGTTGACACAAGTAATTTATTCAAATGAGGGTCATTGTCTTGTGTACATTTTTGTAGCATAAATATTTTAAAGCTTCTTTTATACTTTTTAAAAGTTAAATTCCTCAAAACCTGGGCTAAATATAGGAGAAAATGAGGAAATATCAAAAGCGATGGCAAATTGATCACTCAGTTATATTTGCAACAAATAACATCTAATGAACCAGCTTTGCTATCAATAATGACACAATTAAACGCGTAAACTGTATTAGTTTGTTGCATACCATTTGGTTGAATTAATATCAACAGTGAATATCTTAGCAGCTCATTGGATATGGCAAATTGTAATATATTTGTGTCATATTGAAATAATTTAATCCTTAATTTAATTTAATCGACTTTCTCGGGTATTGCTTTTATAAAACAACAAATTTGGGAGAATAGTAAAAGATAACCAAAAAAAGAAAAGACTTTGGTGATTGATATCATACAAGGATGAATGAGTTTTTCTTAAAGTGGCCAACAGTTTTATTTATGTAAATATGTCGCCGATTTAGATGCGCGCCTTGACTTGAGGACTGTATTAAAATGGACTTCAAGGTAATTTCCGACAATATTAATTAGGAAAGCGACGCAGTTATTCAAAGTCTCATACGGTACAGTTGATAATTGGTTACATTATTATTTTCAATCTAACTCAATAAAATTAGGTAGTAAGATTGTGCATAAATAAAAACGAATCAAACTACATTCTGAATCAATTAACAATCAACTCAAAGCAAATATTATTTTACGTGGATTTCAATTAGTGAAAATCATGAAAATCAAGCAACTATATTTAATATTAAACAGAAAACGTGTACTGAAATGCTACACAATAGAAATCTTAAATCGGTTATAATAGAAAGTAAATTAAAGATGTCTATTTTTTCTGATTATAATTGAAAACAAATTTTTTTCTTATAACAACCTGGACGCTGGTGAGCGCATTTTCAATCTGAACAAAATAAAAATATTCCTAGTTCTATTATTGATTAAAAATGTAAAAAGAAATTCTTCATAAGGGATTATTTTATTCCACATTATGGTTGTTTCTCAGATAAAGCGGAAGAGTTTGGCAAAAAGTAAAGATTTCAGATGTGACAAGTCTCTGTATTAATTTAGTTTTACAATAAAGTCAGTCAGAAAAACAACATGTAAGATCATTCTTTTTCTGATTTTTGTGAACGTCTTATCGAAATAATGTACATTATGTTCGTCCTTAGGTTTCGGGTTTCAGGTTGGACCTTTTTGGGATCAACAACTCACAACGCGGATGAATACCCGATCGAATTTATTATACATTCCGTTGAAACAAAATTATTTACTTTTGCAGTCTTCACTTTTTACCTCTGTGATTTATCTCTTTGTATTTAATGACCAATGTGCCTGAAATTTTCATCTATATAAACCAATAGAAGTTTACATTCCTGCTAATAAAACAAATTATTTATATTTCAAAAAGCACTTTGAATTTTATAGTTGCTTCTTAGAGAAAATATGTTGAACTCCAAAATGCCAATATAGCGATTAAACAAGACAAGGCAATATTTACCTTAATCACATCTGCCCTCTTTGAAGCTTCCGTTGTTGCAAAATTTTCATTACCACGGATTTCCATCTTCATCCTAAAACAATAAAACACTTTTCAGATATTGCATATTTCCCTTTCCACTTCAGCAACTAGAAGTTGTTTGATAAATGGCCAGTTTGGCTTTGAATCAACAGGTTTTTCCTCGGACTAACGGGCATGCGGCCAACTCTTTCAAGCGGATATTACATTTAAAAGATTGCATCGCGAAAACAAATCGGCCGCTTCATGTCACCGAATAAATTAATATAAAATTAACCTGGAAATAAACATAATGCTAAACGTCCTACCCGTAAATACTTGCGAATTACAGAAAAAATACAGAAAAATTTTGCCTAAATAGCTTGTTGGCGCAATTAGAATATATTTAGCTTCCCCTTTCTGAAAGCTTTAAAGCCTCAAGATTACTTTAACTGCGTTGAATAGGGATACCCTTTGATGGGCAGGCAATTAATTTTTTATTGGTAAATTAATATTTTTTTACAGTAAACAGGTTAAAGCACAAGATCGGTCTATTTATTTTGAGGTTCAGGAAAATTATGAATTTTAATGAGGCTTGTTGCGACAAAAGTTAAGACTGTTCCTAATTGCCACTTTAACTCATTTACATGTTTGCCATTAGAAGCCGATAAATATATATTTTTTCCATTAGTCGGAATTTGAAACTCGTCGATGTCGCTTATAAGTTTCGCAGTTATCTTCAAAAGAATTTGCTGTTATTCTTGTAACTCGGTTGTAGCTTTGCGTTGAATCCTTCAAATTCCCGACTTTGCTTATTCAAGTGGAAAAGCTTTAAAGCATATGTTTAAATTAATTCTATGTGGCTTCGAATTCGTGAAGCTGTAGATACAGTGCAGTTAAGTTTAATGTTAACGCTATGATAAGCGTACTCATTAACTGAACGTGCTCATGAGGTTTATGTGCACCAAACTTATACTGTTCCAGGCGTATTTATGTGAGATTTTGTGAAAACTACTGTTTTAGAGTTATGATAGCTGTCGGCGGTGGAATGGTCTTGACTGAAGTATTATCAACACAAGTTATTTAAGTAGTATTAAAGTTTAACGGAACACGCCTCCGTTACACAAACAGGCAAGGAAGTAGAAAAACATCGAATTAAATATCGAAAAAAGATCAAGTGAAATAAGTGAACTATAATTCAACAGGAATGAGTTGTAGTTTAATGTAACGAGAACTACTTAAAGTTTTACTACTTTGGATTGTATTGCTCAAGTGTTCAAGTTCACTTTATATAAATGATTGATAGATAATATCTCCTCAGTAACTTCTCACAATTTTTAGTAATGGTAAGCAACTAGAACGGCAGATTAAATTCTAACAACTTGTTACTAATCAACACCTAATAACAAAAATGTAAGCATGCTTTGGTGTAAATTCTCATAGAATTACTATTACTACGAGAAGTGATATCCCGACATCAGATTGTAAAAGTTACATAGGTCGTCAAGAACAAAGTGTTCAATACTGAAATTTTACCCTTTCATATGCTATAACAATAAATTAAAATTTAACCCGTACGCCACCACGCCCATAGAGAATTTAATTGCCGCAATAAAACTGTCTGGACACCTAATGACAAACATGTTCGCACCATATTGCGAGAGCAACCAACTTTACATGGTGACCCACAATTATTCGTTATATGCAGTATTTTATAATTACGCAAAAGTGGCTTTAATCTATTTTACATTAGTCAATTTTTTCCTCAACGACTATAAAAAGCAACACCGAATTGGAATAAGATTTCAACCGAGATGGAAAGCAAAAGCTATTTGCGTGGCAAATGGGGAAATTTCATTGTCATTTAGCATTTAGAACGATAAGATAAGACGTAATCAATTTGTGTTAGGATGTCAAGTAGGCAGTCGTTTCTGTAAACGGATTAAATACGATTCAAGAGGACTTTAACATTTAACGACCCTCTATAAAGGTTCGTATAATAAATTGATACGTATTGACTCAACGTGCCTAGAAAAAAACCTTGCGATTCGATTCTTTTAAAAAAGTTCATTTATTTGGATCAAACGAAGCTGTAATCAGTGCAGACTCACGAAGAATAAATATAAAAGTAAAATGGATCGTCCAACTAATCTCTGGGAAAATGGAGAAGTCTGTGAAACAAATGTTTAAGTCGATGTTGTGGCCAAAACTGTAGCCTCGCACATTAGCTCAATGAAGTTGCAACAAGTTAGGAGTAAAAAATTGCAAGAAAATTTCCAACTGACCAAATAGAGTTCAGTAAATGATAAACAATTTTTATTCCCCATTAAGCGGCTCTTCTGAGTTCATTAATTTTCTTTATATTAGTTTCTAAGATCAGCATTAACTTTTATTCACCAAGTGATGTTTTTGTTAAGAAGACACCAAATTGATTACAATATCAAAAAATATTACATATTTGAAATACAATTGTTTTATTATTACCACAATGTGACGTAGGTATAGATTCAACTAAAGACAGCAAGTAGATATAAAAAGGTAGAAGTTAAAGTTTCAAAACAATGCATGTCAGAAAGAGTTGCACTAATATTATTGGCAACCTAATGTAAGAAATTATCAGTTTATATATATTATAATTAAATGTCGAATTAAAAGCAGTTTCTCCCGGAGTTGATTTAGAGTTTGTTGAAATTAGAACCTACATCCACTTTGATGACAATCTTCAAGCATCTCCCGCTTTGGTACGTCACAGTAATTTTGTAAGTGTGTCAAGTGCATACCATTTCCAAATGAATGGATACTAAACTTACTAAATTCACTAGAAGTGGATTTCTCGATATCACATATTCCTCCGATACTAAAAAATAAATCTCAACTCGACAAATTTTAGAGCAATTAGAACCATTGGAAATAGGGTTGATCGATTCTTTAGGAACGCGGCAAATGCGGCTATTTCGATATTTATTAAGGCCGTTAACACACGCCGCTTGTTGCATTTTTCATGAAGCAATAAATGCCCCGTATTTATGCCGTTTTACCCGGGGTATCTGTAAGGGTTGATAAAAGATTTAATTCATACATTAATGCAGTAATCGATTGCTTACTAGAGTGAATCGGTATGAATATTTACAGGAGCTGCGCGACTCAAAGTTGGAAAAAGTTCCATACTTCCTTTTCTCAGTCTTATTTATTTGCTTAGTATTCGAGCAAAATATATATTGCTAAAGCTCAAGAATTAGCATTAGATAATCCTATTGCGAGTGGTCCATAACACTATCTTAAATATTTTTTTACTAACAGTTCTAGAAGTGTTACCATAAGTTTTGCAAATATATTGAAACCAAGAAGTATTAAAACTCACAGTAATGTGGTGAGCAAGTTGCCAAAAATAAAGAGCTTTTATATAATAATTATAGTGCAATCCTTTTAGCTTTGTTAGGTTTCGAAAGATAACAAACGCTAAAGTAAAAATAAAACTAAAAGCCATTTTATAACCAAATAAGTTGCTCCGGAGTATAAGAAAATTATTACGACGTTAGGATAAATAAGATTTTAGATCGTATTATGAAAAACCTTAACAAACATGTAAATTTAAATTAAGGAGAATAGGCCAATTAAATACCGTCTCTTCAAGACGGAAATCTAGAATCCTACATCAACGTATTTTCTTAGGTAACTTCAAACTGAGTTATAGGATTTTAAAATTGATACCACTTAAAATTGAGAAGAATTTTAGTGATGAAACAAAATTCAGAAGAAATTGTGGTGGAAGAATAAACAAATTAAATATTGTAAAAGAGTTACACTTACCGGTATTTTTTATATTTTTTTTAAGATACTGACTACAAAGAGCCTTTTTGAAAACTTGTGCGATTTAATTTGGAACAAAATACGCCATTGTCAGTAATCTCTTATGGTGATGTTTTTTACAAGAGCTTGTTGTGCTTCTATTTTTTTTCAAATAAAGGACATTTTTATTTTTATGTTTTCTCATAATCGTAGACGACATTTTCTATAGCAAGTTGTAAACTGTAAAGACCCAAAATTTGTAACTGTTTTAGATAAAATAGTACAATTCTATTACAGTTTTAGCAAACTTCTGTACTTTTAGGAAGATGTAAGTAAATCACATATCGCCATTAAGAAATTATGCGTATTTTTAAAACATACAACAGAGAATGAGAAAGAGTTCAAGCAAGAAATTCCGCAAAAAATAAGATTAAACTATAGACACCAATTTGTTCATTATTTTAGAAAAAATAACGCAAGGAATACTACTAGTCAATTTTCTTTATCTCGACTAAAAAAATTATGGTATTTAGCTGACTGATTTTACCAAAAGAATATATTCCAGAAATTTTCAGCAACATTACATATTTATCTCTTAAGTATTATTATTTAAAAATCTGATGCAATTAATTGCAGATATAAAATATCGATGATAAAACCCAGTGATATCTTTTGAAATAGTGAAATAAATATTTGCTTTTTTCAAAATCTTGGTTTGTAACTTTATTTGTAACTATTCGAAGATAAAATATAAAAAAAAACATTATTTAAGGTGTTAATAGTTATTATTTTGATAAATTTAGTTAAGAAACAAGTAGCTTCAAACTTTTGCAAAATGAATTCGGGACAAACAAAATATTTTAAATTATTCCTAAACTATATATTTTTTGCATTTAAAGGTGCGAATAAAAATGCTATAGCAATACTTTTAAATATTGATATTAGTTGTTTCAAATTCCGTAAATTACCCAAAATGGAGCTGCCTGGTAGTTCCACTTATCTCTTTAATTGAAGTTTTAAAATGTGGTCCAATAACAAAATTCAAAAATGACTAACAACCCTTGCTATATTCGTCCCTATGACAATTACTTTAGTAATGAATATGTGGCATGCGAGTGCCTATTGTCTCACGAACAATAATCAATCCTCGGTACACTTGGTCCTTTGACTGCTGGTTCTGTTGAATCCTCTCTGGAATATTCAGATAATTCCCATAAAATTTCAACAGTGATTAAGTTCCACAAAGCTGTATTACCGTACATCTTGTGAACATTGTTATATAACAATATTCTACCTAACCACATCATATAATGTGGTTATTGGATCGATTTTGTTACAAATAAGGAGTCTAAATTGTCAGTCTCAGTTAGTCTGTGTAAGATTTGAAATTATACCTGGCGTCAAATGAAAATAGGGCTCGCGATAACTTAGCTATCTAACGCTCATAACTAAGAGAAATTTTATAGCACTATTTTCCTTAATCAAGGGAAGATAGAGATATAATTTGGTAGAATATCTATAAATCGATTTTTTTGTCAGCACAATATTTTGTCATTTTTGCGAATTTACTATGGACTTCTAATGATTTTAAAGTGATTCATATAACGTAACAACGTTCATATATTTCGTACATATTTTTTTTTTTTGTAACACTTAGAGAAAAAACTCTAGTGAGGTCCTCACAAATTATCTCTCAGTATCAGGCAAATGCAGCCACACCATTTCCAACAACTCATAGTCAAGTTGTGGCGGAATAAATGTGTAAATTGTAAAATAATTTTTTGGGTGACATTTTGTTATTACAATAAATTGGTAAACTCATGTAACATATTAGAGTAATGAGCTCTTAGCCTAAACTTAAAAAATTTTAAACTAGTGAAATGATCATTCTTTCTTTAGAAGTCCAGCAAGAAACCAATTCTTACACGTGAGTAACATTACCTCAGTCGTAAATAATTACTGGATAACTCAGCTTCAGGCAGGATTGCGATGCATTCAAATGCACAACGTAATTACTAATTACCTCCGGCTGCCGATAGCAGATAGTCTGAAAACAGTAATTCGCTTAACTGGCAAATACATGCAACAATCGTTTGGTCTAAAATGTGCCCTCAATCTGCACCACTATGCAATATCACTAAATTTGCTAGAGTAAATTGAACATTTAGAATTCTGTTTGAACAACTGCCCTGACCACATAAATCGCAATCGAAAACCTTCTCAAATTATTAACAACCACAGCAGAAGGCACCTCAACTAAAGAATTCACGAACGTAAGGAAGGGCAATTCGGCAAAAGTTTATAATTGAATAATGAAGTGAAACAACGATTCAACAATCGATGGACCTGAAGTTTATGGCAGCATCACTAATAGATTCCTTGTTTATGTGTGGGATTAGCCGAAATGCGGGATAATGGTCAGGCAGTTTAAGCCTGTTAACTTAACGATTGATGTTTACTCGAGGTGTGGTTCCTTCCGTATTTTAACGCAATGTGTTGATCTAGATGCAGTGAAGTTTCCTTCGGTAGTGTTTTGACATAATTTAATAAAATATGCAGAAGGACCGTCACGTATGTCACAGTCAACCCTTATTGAATCTATACCTTCCTAGATGGCGGAAATTACGTTAAGTTGCTGTATTGAGTTTGAATTCCAAAGGCAGTTATGTGTTAACCTGAGCTATAAACACATTCCATTATGAAACCGTCAATAAATGTTGAAGCCCAACATTTTAAGCAGTACTAATCTATAATAACTTTAGCTCAACACCAAATATTATCTTGTCAGTAAAGCGCGAAGTTATAATAAATGGAGAGTCTTATGGGTATACAACCTTTAAAGCTTTCATCTTTCATGAATGCGTTCATTTTTATAACTCTGTTGAAGATAGTAATGGTTCATTAATAAAATTGTTAATAGAAAATAAGTAATTTGAATTACCATCCTACGTAAATTTGTTGTGTAAATCAATAAAAATGCCTATGACCAATACACTAGACACCAACCATAAAGACATGAGAACAGCTCTAGAAGCATTTTGATGTTTATGCACAGAACTGAAGATAACATCGATTTTGTCAAGGATAAAATTTTCATAATTGGCTTTAAAATATTATAAGGCAACGTATTTTTGTTGTCGTCCGATTTACTGGTTCATTATAATGATATCATGCATACATGATAAATTTACTAAATAAGTTTGAAATACTTAGTCAAGCTGCTATAATTCTAATCATTATTGATTTTTAACTTTCTTCAAAAGTGATTATTCTTTGAAAAAGTGTAATATCTCGATTTTAATTTAGCTTGTGTTTAGAATATCTTATAATTAGCTTAAGAATATGGCTCGTGTGCTCAATCTGCCAGTATACCTTTGCATTATTTAAATTGGTGTACTACAGTAAAAGCTCCGTATTGACGGGAGATACGTTCCGAAAATGTACCGCAAATGTGGAATCCGCGAATATAAAATTGGCAAATTTGGAGTAGCATTTTATATGGAAATATAATTCAAGATTTCCAAATAATAAAGACGGATTATAATAAAAGTTATATATTGAAATAAGTTTCAACAATATTAACTATTCTCATCAGATTTAGGTAAAAATTTAACGAATTTTGTAGGTTTTTATTTTGCAGCTAATAAATAGTCTTTTGATTTGCATTAATATTTAGCTGTGGCATTATTAATTTGTCTCTTAAAAACTATACTTCGTTCCATAGGCGGATCAATTTTTTTGAAGAAATCACAAAGTTCATTTGCCATCTATTTAAACTTTTACTCAAGTTTTCTAGGTTTAATGTCACATTTTAGCTTAACGGCATTAAAATTTGTTTATTTATAACTACTTTAATACATATGGTTCATTTTGCTAAATAAAGACAAATAAAGGTAATGGTCACAATTTTTTGGTTCGCGAATAGCAAATCCAGGAATACGGGAACCGCAAATATAGAACTTTGATTGTAATTGCATTATAGATTAATTTCCTCCTAAAAGTTTCATTTCCATCCTTAAATGAAGTAACATTCGTCCGTACATGATGGCACTTACTTAAAAATACTTCAAATCTCTAAACAAAGTGCGTGAGTAAAGTATAAGTAATTTTAATGGTAAGTGAAGATATAATTATGCCCTAGTTATCCAAAACTAATTAGTTCTATTGTGCAGACGGAAGTTTGCCCCTTCATCAGTTTCAACTATCATGAGTTTAAAGGATGAACATATTAATAAATATTAGCTCTTCGACGTGAAGTTCTAAGAATCGCAGAAAAATATAGACACGTTCTATTAAACTCAGTAATTTTTAAACAAAAATTGTTGTAACGTCTCATATCGCAATAACAAGTTTGCTAATTTTGAGTCGGCTTTTTGCTTTATATCAACTTTGCCAAAATAAGAAACAAGTAACCCAAGTTATTTTCGATGTTTTCACAAAACTAATTAACTCATCTTTGTCCAAAACATTCGGTGGGAAGTTTCCTGGAATCGCTCCTGTAATGACGGTTTTGAAAGCAACATTGCCTGTGGCAAATTCTGCCCCAAATCAATTAAAAGATGTAGTCTGCCCTCATTGTCCCGGTTACAAGAAAGTAAACGGTTAGGCCGCCACCCGGTCTCTATAAATCCGGGCCAACTTCCCGTCAAACGATGCGAGATAAGCTCGATGGCTCTCGACGGCTTATTTCCAAGTAATCCCACAAGGATGAGATGGTCAATATCCTGAGGATAACAGAAACGAGCACCAAAGCGCGTTGATTTGTGTAACGACATATTATAGAAAACATAACGAGAAACATTATCAAGCTCACGACTTGTCGTTTTCGCCTTTAATAGCGTGTGTGTAGCAAATTTCAAGTTCAAGTACATATTCCTTAATTACGCATAAATTAGCATAAGCTAGTGTGATCAGTGCAAAATGCATGACAATATTAAATAATATTTCTTAAACGGCTCATTTCTTCTTCATAATAGAGACGAATTAACCTTAGCGTGTACAAATTTGCATTAATTATTGATTTAAGACCGAATGCAAAATTTGCATTGAACGTTTTAACGAATTATGGAAATTACGTTGTAATAAATTACAGTTTGGGGCATGTTTAAAGGCGTCATTAAATTAACTTCATGTTTTTATGTTAGGGTGTCCGCTTAAAATATTGCCCAAGAAGCTTACTCACGAAACTTGAGAAAAAAAATAATAAATCGCCATTCACGTGACGTCTTATCTGAAATCACTTCAGACTTTTTGCGGTTAAAGTAAAAAATGTTATCCACAGAACGCCATAGAGGCCGCTAGTAAATTGATTATAGTTTAACTGTTGTGGGAAGAAACGGTTCTCGAGAAAGTTCAAGACTAAGTTAGCCCGGCAAAGTGGAGCTTAACATTTCAAAAGATGTTTAGCATTTCGGCATCCAAAACTTTTATCATCACTTGAAAATACGACAAGGTGACTAAGATTCTTTCTGCCACCCTTTGGCGGTAACGAACCAAAGTTAATTCAAATAAATTAACGGAAGAATATCAACTATTTAATTTAAGGCCATTAAGGACTGTCTTTACGTAAGCAATCAGTATGTAAATGACATGAACAATCTCTGTTGTAAGCCAACTTTATTAAACATAGTACATACTTATACTTGACATAATTGGAGGTAGTTGAAATTAGTAGGAAAAAGAGGAAAGAAATCATTTTCTTGATCTTCTTAGAAAAGACTATCGTTTATATCGGCAATTATATTTATTATATTTAAACAAAACAAAAACTTGGAACGGGTTACAGAAATTGCATTATACATTTTATTGCAAAATAAACAAACCAAAATTAAATTTACACTAAACGAGAGCTTTGCAAGCTATTGTAAGTTTTCAAGCACCCGCATTTTAAATTACTTTCTAAGAAAACGTTCTCAAATTACTAAATATAGTATTTAACTTCAGCACCTACGATATTTTTACCTTTTTTATAATATAAAAACACTTCTACGTTTATGAAATAATTTTTGAATTCAAAAGACTGAATGCTGATATCGCCTTCACATTTTCTCATTAAAAAGTGATAGGTGACTTGAGATTTGAAGCAAGACAAGGGTGAAATGGGTATTGAATTGCATACCGGTCTATGGGGAATGAAGCTGTTTCTCCTTTCGGTTTAATATTTGATATTTTCGGCATTTATCCCTCTGGGTCCGATTTAGATCTTTCATTGAGAACAGTTCATAGAGGCTTTTACGCACACGAGCAAGCAAACATGTGACATATTCGAAAAATCAAAACTTCTTGGGCACTAACAAAAATAGTGATGGATGAGATGAAGTGATGATTCATCGTTTTAGGTGATCAACCTCAAGAATTAATCAGGCAGCCTGTCGATTCATTAGTGCCTCACTTAGAACCTTAATTAAACGAGAACAGATCGGTACTTGAACTTGTTCCTCGCGGTTTTCCAGTCACGTCATAATTGAAATTAATTGTTAAATAATTGCACCCACCTGAAGACCTTCTAGTTCGTCGACTAAAACAGTCGTCTCTGTAACTGGCTAATGAATCGCTTTGTTCAAGTTGTCGCCTCTTCGTGCTTAAAAAGCGCCGAAAGCCACTTCAACTTCGCAGCTTGTAATTGGAAATGATTACTTCGGCTTTTTTCCGAGGCGGCGAAAGAATTGCAGAGCTGATGGGGCGACGTGTTTGCGAAGCAACACGTGAACACCGGCCATATCAATTTTGATTTACTGACACTATTTATTGCGACACCCGATTTCCCAACGCATGCCGATGTGTCGTAAAGTGGGCCACAACGTGTCACCAACTGGCAAGCTAAACCCATGATTTATTCAGTCACGTACATTGCCTTGGGTCTGCTAGAATTTTCTACTTTTTAATATAAAATTCTCGATGTAGCTACGTGAATTAATTAAAATTTCCGCCATATTTTTTGACGCTTCTATCATATGGCGCTCTTCAATCCATATGTTCGCAGGCAAAAATTGATTCGTTTCAATATTAACATTTTGAGCAGATACCCTACTCCAATTGTTCAGAAATACGCACGTTAGTAATTTAACATAATTAGTTAAAGAACTCAAATTTTAACCCATAATTAATTATTTTGACAATCTCTCAATAATTGGAGATGACACCGGTAAAAAAATTATGTATTAAAATTTTGTCCAATTTATTCTAACAATACTTTCATTCTTAAAAAGTGCGTCTGACTGCTAAGAAGATGGTTCTTATTCTCATCCATTAGGCCAATATTAATTAACCTACTAATATGGTACCTAATTTTGATAAACTTATCTTTATTTATTTTTTTTAAATATATGCGTAAAATAACAGAAAACTTCTCATGTTTCTGACGAAACCACGTTTTAACTCAATTTGCTTCTTCAGTATTAAACAAATTTCATCAAAAAAATTAAAATCGTGTAAACATGAATAAAGTATAGAACTAGCAACAACTTAAATTAATTTAATTTCTGATGCTGAAATAGTAAATTGTTCAAATTTTTCAGTAATTTATTTTGGTTCTTGTATGTTTTATATTTTGCTACAATATTATTTAAGTCTATACATTAATTATATAAAGAATATGATTTTAGACTCCATGTATAGCATATGATACCAATAATATTATTACAACTCAGAAGGTACATTTTAGTTTATATGTACATGTGGATTACCCATTAAATTATTTATAATTTAATTACTTAAAGGCTGAAGTAGATGTGTCGCAATAAAGTTCAGAAAAATTTAAATAAAATTATGTTTTCCATATTCGCTAATATGCATTTCTACAAGTTAATTATTAAATACTCTATACAAGTAGAATTTCACGTACCTTCAGAGTTTTATTCCTGGAAAATTGCTCATTTTATTTGATAATTCTATATATTGCTGTGGCAATTGTTTCTGTAATGACTGTAACAGTTTATTATTCTTAACTGTCGCTCCTATTAGTTCATGGAACCTTCACATTGCTAGCAAAAATTTGTAGCATTCTTGTTTTCTAAGAAACCATCTACCGAACTCGAGATCCTAACTGAAGATCTAAATAAAACTCTGTAAGTGAATTGTAGGTCGAGGTATTTACAGAAATCGAGACAGAAGCTTAAATTTGCTAATAGACCGCAAATATTCGTTATTATCCGTCGGCTATTTTCAGAAAATGCTCCTTTATAAATTCTTGTTTGAACAACTATTCACCCGGCGCCTTCGCCATTTGTTCAATTGCCGGTCATTCACGTTTGATTTATTATTTATGTTTATTAAGTTAATACTTTTGTACATTTAAATTTACTAATGAAACTCATATTTTTGTTATTACCGGTGGGCTTTTTTAAAAAATGACCGATTTAAAAATTCTCGTTTGAGAAACTATTCACCCGGCGCCTCCGCCATTTGTTAACTGACCCGTCGTTTACGTTTGAATTACCAGTTATGTTTATTATGTTAATATTTTTGTATATAAACCGCTACAAAAACTTATTGTTAATGCATTTTCAATTATTATCTTTATGAATAAAATCTTGTACTATTTAGAAACTACATCTAAAATAGCTCAAAGATATACGAATATTTCCGTTCTCTTCTAAATCTCAATTTTAGTGCAGCTGAGTTATAGTGATTATGAAGAATAACTTTAAGAGTACATGATTAAATTTGCGAATAGGACGCCAGCAAAACAGAATGCTTATGTTTTTTTCAATACTAATTCTTTGTCATTACTATTCAGCGCTATTAATTGTATTTAAACAATAACTAAAAGTAGGTAATCTATTTAGTTTTTAACCTAATCTTAAGTTAGTAAACCTGATATTTTGCTGTCGTTTTTCTTAACTATATATATATTGTCAGAACATTCGCTGGAGTTTCTATTGATTGTAAAATTATTAATATTAAGTCAAATCGGATTAATATTTTAGATTTTCACATTAAATATTATTGGAAAAACAAAATTTACTAATTATTAGTGCAGGTTAAAAATTCTTACTTGTTGCTGAAATGGAAGAATATTTTGTCTCTTCTGAAAATTATTATTTTGCCTGCAATTAAAATGTATAATTTTGGTAGCTATAAGTTTTCAAATTAACGGTTGTCAAAAAACTGGTTATATATGTTCATAGTATTGCTTATTTAAATCAGATCAAGAATTTTTCTTGCAACTTTTTGGATAATATTTCAATAATCTACGTGTTATTTTCATATCTTAACAATACAGTGTACCTTACGTAACTAGATCCACAAGAACATTAGAAAGGTTTAGAATACCATCATTATACTTTAAATTGCAAATAGTTAAAATGATGAATAAAAGAGGTAGTTAAGAGATCTATCTGTCTTTTGAAAATTTAATGTGCTTTTGTAATTGCGACATAAAAAGAAAATGAAATTTTTGGCAAATACCCTTTTAGTGAACCCTAAAACCATGTTCATCATTAAAAATATAATAAGCCGGACATCCAAAAATACCCCTCCGACAGTTTTTTATAGCATCTATCTACAAGAGGAATATTCAATATAAAATAAATTCTAATCCCCTATGACCACTTCTGCCTCTGAAAGCAGTTATTAGATTTTCTTTCAATAAATTCTTGACGTACCAGTTACCGTTGAATTCTTCAGCTAACTATTGACAATGACTAATTTATATATCTAAAGATTTAATTTTATGATTTTGTTATCATTGTCCTTTATTTCATAATCGCAATAATTGAGTGTGTCACAAAACCTTTGTTGTAATTTGTAATTAATGAGTTCAATCAACTTGCTCACAGGTGATAATGAACGTATACTAATTTTTATCGTGCTTGGTACAATGTCACAGCCCATCCTACGATTTTAATAAACCACGTTCATACTTTTTGAACAAAGTTTGACATTGAAATATGTGTGCAAGAATTCACATTGATATTGTAGCGAGTAACGCATATTATATAATTAGAACTATCTTTTTCGTGTAGGTATATGAATAGTATCTACAGGATGCAGGAGAAGAAATATTTATTCAACGTTTACGATGTTTTTTTCAGAAAAACTTCCAATGCAATGTAATTTATATAACGTTGGATAATGCATGGAAACACATTTTATGCGAGTATACAGAATTACAGAGAATACACATAATTAAAATTTTCTTGGTATATCTTATATTGAATTGCTCTTAGTGTTCATAACATTAAACTGAATCTTGTTATTTTACGGTTACCGCTTTACAACTTTTTCTTTAATATATTTAATCTAGTGTCAATATGAATTTGTGTTGACAAATTATGAAAATAATTTAAATCTTTGATAAGTTAAAGTAGATTTTTTATTTCTTGAATAGACACCTACCTGCTAGTGTACTTTTTTGGAAGTTTTTTGCTGCTGCAGTTTCATTTTGCTAATATTTACTGACTTGTAAAAAAGTAGATATTGAAATGATTTTCGAATCCCACGCTTGATTTGTGATAAAGCGTAGGACTTTGAGGAAATGGACAATTTATTTCGGTGTCGTTTTATTTGTAGTTTTAAATTCAATGAATCATATATCTTTTTAAATATTTGCTATATTTACTGTGACAATACCAGCAACTATAGATATACTGAGGACTATAATAGCTTTTATACCTCAGTTTAATTGTAATTTCATTTCTTCCTCTTTCATTTTTCCACTAAATCGACACTTCTTTGAGTAGCTCGACACTCATCTAGGTTATTTATTCATAATTCCTAAGTCCTTAAGTCTTAGGTAATTCTTATATGGAGTGCGTCTTTAATCTTTAAAAGTTGTATCTAGAACTTATGAAACAGTATGGGTCTTGCTTTGGAGATCCTATAAAAATATAAAATGTTTTCTGACTCTTAAGCTCATCATTGATCTTCACAGGAATAGAATAACATAACACTTTAATTGTAGATAAACATTTAGGAAAGCATTTTAAATATTGAAATACGACATTGCAAGCATTTTGCTTATTTTTATATTTTTTTAATGAATAAAAAATACATGTTTTAAAGAGAAATGCTCAAAGTATTTAAAAAAATATTTTTTAGTTTTCCAAAAGTGACACCTGTAAACTTTTTAACCATACGAATGCGATGGCAAGTCTGCTCCTTGCTTCCAGAGCTATGTACAAGTATGACTCTGTATAAGTTTCTTACTTATATGAGCTGTACAAAGTTGCAAAATAGCAGTAAAATATATACAGTTTCTTAGAAGTTATAATCGAAAATGTAGATTTTCAGGTGTTTCAGGTATTTCCAATTAAAGCTAACTGTTGCATTTTCTGCTCGTATGGCTTAAAGTATGTTAGTATTCGCAACGATATCTTTTTTGTCAGTAAAATAAAAGATAATAAAGAGATAAATTGAAATATTAATCCCTCACTAATAATATTGCTCAAAACTTCAGTATCGCTGTATTGCAATGCTGGCATTTTGTGACTCAAATTCTATCTTTTTATTTCCATGAAGCTTTCATTTTGCTGCAACACCCTATTTGGGTTTTTCCCGCTAGATTACATCTGAACCGATTTCCGTGCAATGCAAATAGATTTTTCGTTCATATTTATTTAGTCCTGCTACGAGCGACTCCACTATCATGATAGAATTTGAATTGCTAACCATGAGCTACAATTATAGAGAGCATTGCTAACAAATTCTATGAAAACAAAACAGAAATCTGTATTTGTCCTGCTTAGATAATAATAAAAATTCCCAATTATTTTGAAATTGCAATACACAATCGATAATCAATCCAAGCTGAGTGGTTCCGCCACATAAAATTGGTCAGTTGCCACAATTCTTTTTTTAATATTCGAAATGAATGAGATAAATATGCGCCATACAATTCAGAATAGATTAGAAGTAAACATATGTGATGGTCCTATTTGCATTTGATTAACAGTTTGCATTGAGAACTAAATTAAAATTTGCGTCAAAGTACGTTGCATAATTGTACTTTTTTAGATAGTTTTTGACAGCAATGAAATTGAACTCTAACTAAAATTATTGCTAAATATCAACAATGGATTTGTAGATAGTTTTTTGCAGCGATTAAATTGTACTTGAACTAAGGTTATCTCTAAGTATCAGCAATGTAATGTCATCCTATAATGTAGGGAGATAAACACAAGTCAGTTTGGTTGATCAGGCAATTTGAACCCGATTTACATGTAATTTGCATTGGAAATGCAGACTAGGTAGCTTGTTCCTGTACCAATTCTATCCAATTAAAATGAAATTAGTTCGTTTAGCCCATCAAGGTTTTTTTATTTGGGTAAACTTTTTGTAAGCTTCGTAGAAACACAAGGAAATACCTTCTGAAGTATTATAATAGATTCTACTAGAACATCTGCATGAATTATATTTATTGGGCGTGATAAAAAATTTTAAACGTTTTTTCCGACTACTTTACCGTATCTAAAATTGGTGAAGACGCCAGATGAACATGAATTCAGTCTCCCATTACTATTGAAAGCCGTTACTTCTGGTTCGATAGGTGATTTTGATTCATGTGCGATGAAAACTGTATTGCGTTACTTAGTTCGCAACAATTTATGCAAGAACATTTCTGTTTTTGATGTAAATAATTTAATATAATGTTCTATGAAAAAGACGACGCTACTTAATTGAAGTATTTGTGGAAGAATAATTAAAAAAACTTACAGTATAAAACTGCGGAATTAATTTAATCTCAATGCATCCAATCTTTAGAAAAAATTATTATTTTTACGAGTTAAAATTTTTGATCAATCGACATTAAATAAAATTTGAAAAAGAAATGTTCCTTTCCGTTCATATCGCAAAACTTTGTTCTTCAAGTAGATAAACAAATATACTTTATATTTATATCTATATCCAAAAACATAGAATATATTTTCAGCCGTTAACATGGGAAAAGCTATTTTTGTTGGTACACTTTTTATTTTATTGTCATACTTTAAAATATAAATTTAAGTGTTGAGAAGTAATTATAGACCAAGCTATAATAAATGAAATTGGGAGATAATAGCAAATTAATAGAAATTCTGGTTTATTAAATTAAATTAAATGTAGAACGCAACGTATTTATTAACATAGTAGTTATTTACTTGTCTAGTCGGATAAAGAATAATGAACCACCTAGCCGAACAAATACTTAGATATCCGACTTAGATATTATCAAGAGCTTCTATAACATTCAAAGAATTAAACTTAAAATAAGACGAATAATTTTCTTAACTACTTAAGTAAATACTGTAACCAATAAAATGTTATAATGGTTTACGCTTTTTATTTTTTATAAATTTTTCTGTCCAGTAAGGGGGCGGAGATTTCTGGGTCGTGATTTGAGTTGTGTGTTAATTTTGAGAACACGAGACAGCACTGTTTGTGTTTTTCGATAAAATAGCGGAAGGGAGATAAGTTGGAGGAAAAAAAAACGTGAATTTTTGAAGAGATGAGAAGAGAAAGCTCAGAACTTGCGTGCATGGAGCAATTTTGTCGAAAAGCCCTTGGAATTTCTTTCGCTTTCAAAGTTGTCAATCACAACATTGCAAGGTTTTAATCAGAGACAGTTATAGGACAAATTCTTGGTTAATTTTGGAACTATCTGCAAGGTACTTCCGCTAGTTCGTTGCCGTAGATTCGCCTACCTTCGCGGGTCTACAAACCATCGATAGAACGGGCCTGGCAAGAATTCTTGAAGGCAAATCGAGCCCTGCGGAAGGTCTTGGAAAACCAGCTAAGTCTTCTAATCTCCAACATTTTTTCACTTTTTGCTTTTCTATTATTCATTTAATACGTCAAATTTCCGAGGTGTAAAGCAACGCAAGGTGCACTTAGCCGAGGATAATTATTAATCGTAATAATTTTAATATTCATCAATCTTATTAATTTTTTTGTCATCTTTTTTGTTATTTAAACTAAATTGATTAACATTAAAAATCATCCACAACAATCATCAGCGTTTTCTAATTCTTCGTGATGTTAAACTTTTTTAATAAAATTGGTAGCGCCCATTTATGTTTTAAATTGTTGCTTTTTGTAATCATTTTTGAAATCCCGCGACCCACTTCCGACTACCACTCTGGCATCTGTGGCCTTAAATACATTTAATTTAAATAAGTTACAATACACAGTGTAAGACTTTGTGATATTTCAAAATATAATTTGTTCTCAAGTTGATTATAATAAAAGACTCTTTTTTAGTTGTCACTATATTAAGACTTTTCGGTAGACATATATAGAAATTTGAGATACATATTATATATAATTAAATAATTTTATTTTGAGTTTGTGGTACCATGACTTCGTCATGATTATTATACATACTCATACATCTAATAGATAAGAAGTAACCTCTAGCTTGATTTGCAATTAAAGAGACCTTATTATCGTCTTAACAAAATTGTTCCAACACTAATCGTAAATAGAAAAAAACAAGGAAATTTTATTTTTTTAATTTTTTTCGCTAATACTCTATTTCATTTGAAAGAAAAAAATTACAGCCAAGATTTTAAGAAAACCTCTCGTAGATTCTTCTATGCGCCCTGTTACAACTGGTAATAACTGGTAATAATATATCCTGAAAATCTAACCTTACCTCTTTGTCATTTATATTTTTATTAATTCTTTTTTTCTGCTTATACTTCAGTTGTTATTATATTTGTTTTTCTCATTTTTTTACTCGCATTTCTTCAACTTTCACTTTAGTAGCAATGTTGATAACTTAAATAATTTTGTAACATTAGTATTGTAAGCTGTATCTAAAGCAATTTTTATTCATTAAATTTCTATTCTTATACTCAGAAGATGCAACCTGGTAATGCTATAAATTACAATGTTCTTCATCTCAAAGTCTTCTCAAAGTAATGAAATTTGTATGTGCTCGCAAATCAGAAAAAAACTAATCATAATGCAAAAATCTCCAGTAGAAGAGATTATTTTCGCAGACAAAGAGTCTTCAGTAATAAATGGGGAAGTAAATTTCTTTTGGTTCAAATTAATTCAGTAAAATTAACATCAATATGGTTATTTGGGTCTCAGTTTTCAAATCTGAATTTTATGTTCCATATTTAATGCACCTAAAGCTAATTTGCAAATACTTTAATCAGTTGTAAATGCAACTTTTTCATCTTTTTTCCAACCAGAATTCCTGGTGCATTTTTAGTATTACATATGTTTTTAAGTGGTTGATTCAAAATTGTATTTTTTTCCATTTCCAAAAATGATAAAATTGCGTATCGTTATTTATTGTTTCACGATTCTAAGACAAATAATTTCAATTGCATGTGAAGCTGTATGTTGACGGGTTAGAGTCTGTCTAATAAAATTTTGTTATTACACGATCCCCAGTCCCTATGAATGGTGTGGTTTATGGAAATAATCATTTCAGTTGAATACATTGAATTATTCGAAAACTGCAAAAAAATTTGAATCCTGAACTGCAATCTTATTCGTTAGAATGTTCCCCAGAAACTTCCACGCTGTACGAACTTCAAATCTTATTAAGAGAATGGCCCTAATTTAATTGTTGTCGAGACAAACAAATAGTTTTAAGTAGTCAATGTATCTCTACTTAAAAATCAACAATCACTGCACACAGTCTGAGTATATCTTCATTGATAATAATTCCAAAGTCTCACAAAGTGTCCTCGCTTAGGTGGAAGACATACCAGACTGACATATTTACCCGACTAGTAAGATATCCACCCTATTTGTCCGGCTAGACGGCTTGACCTTTTTAACCGACTGGATCACCAAATGATCACAACGTTTTATTATGTTGGCCATTAATTGAAACTTAAATTGCATTATGTTAGAAAATAGAGTAATTTAAATTAGAAAAAAAATGGATATTATTCTAAACTGCAATTTTCCCCATAAAATAAATTATTTATTTGAGCATACGCAAAATATTTCGATTTGCTGATTTTTCTTTTTTCTCATCCCGTAATGATCTTTTCTTGTAAAATAAAAGATAATTTTACATGTAGTATTGTAGAATATCTAACAAGGTAAGTTTTACTTATTAATTCTTAGGCATATTTTCTTAAATAAATTCAGTAAAATAGTGGCAAAAATCTTAGAGTGAATTAGTTGCATTTCGGGTATTTATTCGCGTTGTCAGTGGTTGGTCCAGGAAGGGACCGGGTTCGTGACAGTCATCGGTCGACGAGAGCGGACGGCACCAAACAAACAAGGCAAATCCGATTTTGCCGAAACGTTCTCACAAGCCAGGCCCTTTCCAGGACCAACCATTGACAATGTGAATTAATACCTGGGATACAACAAACTCATTCAACACCGGCGGAAGCGTAAAAACATATCTTAGAATATTTCAATCTTTAATGAAAATTTTCTGTAATTGCAAGGATGTCTTGAGATACTTTACTTAATGATCAATTTTATATGCAGATGCATTGCGGAATTATAAGAAATAAAGTAAAATAGAGCAATCAACCAGGCATTTACTTGAAATTATTAAATGTTTGCGAATGGTAAATAGGCACGCAGCGAATGTATGTGAATTTATGTTTATTGCGGAGTTGGGATTACCCATTTGTATAAGCTATGCTTTACGGAACACAACCCCGAAGTATAATTGATATTATACATTTAACCTGCACAATGCATCACTTTAGAATGGTCATTATTTCCGGCACCAAATTTATGATCCGTATTTACCATCACATACTTTATCTTGAGTATAAATGAGCCAGCAAGAATTGACAGATGAATTCCTGTAACCTGTAAGATATCATAAATCACGACATTCGGGTTTAGAATGCATTTACAGCGTGTTGAATGGTTGATTCTGTTTATTATCGTTTTCAGGTTTCGATCTACATTTTCACCCTTTTAATTATAATCATCGGGCTTTATGTTAAAGTAATATTAAGAAAATAATTTGTTATCTAATGTGAATCTTGTACCTACTGTAAGGATTAGTATTAGGCTTGGCACGGAGGACTAGCATTACTGAAAAGCTACTGATCAATCATTTAGGAATCTAATTATCATTTTTACTGCTATTGACATTAAAAAATGAAAAGCATGTGTAGACAACAAAATTATTTCAAAAGCAATCTTTTTGCTTTAACCAATTTTGTTTATCTTTAATAATGCTGTTGCTAATTATGTCAATTTGCGTCGAATTTAACTTGTCTATGGTACAAAAAATGATATAAATAAATTTCCATTTTTGATTTTGTACAATGGCAACTGATAAGCTGGTAAATTACCCGTGTCATTAGCTGCGACTCCATGAGCAATTTAACTGAAAAGTAGAAATTGAAGTCATTGCATCATCCCTAATGATTGATGCAATAAAAATGTCATCGATTTCAATTCAGCGACCGCTAAATTATCCAATTTTGCAAATATTCCAATTTTTCAATCTCGCTCAGTAAACAACAACAATATTGCATTTAGAACCGCTTCATTCGTTGATCCTTTCATCTCTAAAGTAAGCTCCAATATAATTACGAACACAAACGCAATTATGTACCTACACGAGCACATATCGCAAAACCAGGGTAAAGTTTTAATGATGGGGTTTAAGATTTGATTACGTAATTACAAATTAAATTTGCAAGTAAAATATTAGCCGAGTTAATTAGTTGAACGTACCGTTGTGCGTAGTATGTGTGTATTCTTGTGCGTCTGTTTGCTTTTCTTTGGTGAATCTAGAGAATCGTTACTTGGAAGTCCTTATTTATTTATCATTTAAACTGATATAAGAGTGTTAAATACCGAAGCTAACGCACATTTCAAAATAGAAAGAGTGGGTGTAAAGTGTGCTGACAGAAAAACAATAATGAAAGCGATATTTCATCATCCCTCACGCGATCTAGACGGTGAGAGCAAAAAGTCAGATACAGTTAGAAAAATAAGCACCCTGGTCGTAGAAACTTTGTATCCCCTTTAATGAGGCGTGACATAAATGGGGTGTATATATTTTATAAGATCGAGTTGTTTTCAAAGGATTCTTATTTAACAGCTCGACACCTAAATTGGATCGTGTTTGCTGATTATTTTTTTTCAGTCTCATCTGGGAAACATCAATTAGGTAAAGGAAATGACGGGACTTGGGAAAAATAACAAAGCTAATTGAAACGCCAAATGTGCCTTACTTTCGTTTCGACTGGAAGCTCTGACGAGGTGTTGTGTACAAGCACGGAAGGGTTGTAAAAACATAAGAAATGGTCTCTTGAAAATTGGAAGAAATGTACTGCGCAAAAAATTCAGTTTGTATTGTATTTAGGGGCAATTGCCAAATTTCGTTTTAGGTTTGCCGTAAGAATGTTGGATATAAACTCCAATTACAATCTTGAGCTTGTTTATTTTAGGTTTTTTTTTGACAAGTTAGGTTCGCTCGATACCAAAAACACTCTGGCTCTGCGTGGGTGAAACTTTAGTAATGGTTATGTTGATCAAGGATTAAAATTACTAAAGTCATTTCATTTTACAGTCCCGTAATTGACAATAATAGTGATCATAGTGAGCATAATATATAAGTTCACAAAGAAATCTATACTCAAACCGTAGAATCAATCAAAGACTTTCAATAAATATTCTTTAATTACATAAGCTCTAAAATGATTCTTATATATTTTTTAAATTTAATTTTGTACAATCTCGAGAATAGATGAACCATATATCCTTCGCCAATATATTAAAAATATCGCGTAAAAATTTGAGCAGGGCTTGGATTCTAAATTTATGTGTATACGAAGATTCTTCTGTTTACAGTGATAGCGCGGTCTATCGTTCCATTTGTGATAGAATTGTTAGAATTAATTTTAATTTACACATAAATGAAGGCAATGACAAGAAATAAGAGAAATAGTTCATGGCTTCATTAATTTGGTTTCAGATTTTACTTGCTCTATAGATTTGCGTGCAGATTAGACCAGAGTTGAATATATTTTTTAAGTATATTTCCTTTCGAGGTTCGTGTTATGAGGTAAAATTAAGCGTAAATAAATCTAAACAGGGCTATGTTTCCTCTAAAAATGAATTATAAGCTGCTTTACATAAAACTCCTGAAATTTAGAAAAACATTAGTTTTAGTAACCTGAAAGGACACAAAGACTTTTTTGGTCATTTACTTAAATTTGGCGAGTATTTGAAACAAAAAGTTCAGTTTTTTTAATGCATTAAACCGAAATGGTTTGAAACTTTATAAGATTCTAACTAAATGCTGCATTCAAGTATTCTTCTAGGCGACTGAAGCGAGTATTATTAGTGAGTTACAGTAAAGAAAAAAGTAATTAAGAGAAAATACTGATATATATCAGAGCTTCAATTCTCTTAATATAATACCTTGAGACTATCGTAATCAGAATGTCTTGACTATTACGGTGGAAACTTTAGTTTGCTTGTTGTATCACGTACACAAGTACGTTTACATGCCGTTATTGTATTTCGGCTTCCTCGACTGAAAAACCTGACAGTTAAATTGCGGATTTTTCTGAGGCTTATTAATGGTACTACTGGAAAAGTAGCATTGATATTGCTCGAGGAAAAATTCAAAAGTCGCCTGCAGCACTATTTCTGCAAAGCAATTTTATTTTCATTCCATATCTCATAAAGTGCATGACAGCCAAACAACATATGGCGCAACGCTGCATTTTTTGCCTGTAACAAATCTTTTGTATCCGTCTAGTCAGGTTTGGTGCAGTGGTCGACAGAAACGATTTCGATATTCAGAAATATGGTCTAGGCACATTTGTCAATCAAAACTTGTCAAAATTAAGTGGTTTATTGACAAATTTCCAAAACCTGAAAGAACCGCAAAAGTTTTAGAAACAAAAATTTATATAAAATTCTGCTCATTAATATATTATACCAGATCGAAATGATGAATTAAAATGCACAACTTACCTAACTGGATGCAATCAGAGGATGTCTTGTTTTCCTCATCTGAAATAATACAAAGTGTTACAAACACGTATCATGTAAATATGTAAAAGACTGTAAATATTGTTAAAGTTAACATATTAGCCATACATTTAAGATATCTTCAATTTTCAAAAACGTACTAAGATAATACACAAGTACTGAATTTTTTAAAATTTGTTGCCTAAAATAAACTTTATAAAAGTTGTTTTATTATTGAACAAAATTAGAAAACAGTTTCAGAAATTTTAAATTCAGATCTATTTATTATTAATGAATGAATTGCAATTCTGTTGAAAACAAATTGAAATTTCTAATAGTTAAAAATTTACAAGATTAGTCAACATTTCAATAAGCCGGAGATAAGGTACTGATATCACCCTAACTGTTCATAAACTTAAAGATCCCAAAAAAACCGGGTTGTTATTATATTTTCTACGTCATGAAATTATAAAATTAAACAAAAATAGAGATTTTGTAAAAAAAGTTTGATTCACGTTGTAACTTATGAGTTGTGGATTGCATTTAGCTGGAGTGGTAACATCGCTAACTCCTTTTCTCAAGAAGCGTCCTACTACTATTTTAGAATTTACGGTAATGCTTTTACCTTTGTGGAATTTTCACCTATCTACAAATTACAGCCGCCATAATTTACTGAAAGCATTTTAAATAGGAATATTTGGTTAAAGTTGGGTTTCTATACGAGACAACAAAAAACGGTTTTATTTTATGCAAAGGCCATACATATTTGTACCAACCACAGAAATGTAGTTTTGGCTTTGGCCGTTATTATACGAAAATGTTTATTTGGTCGACTTATATTTTTAAATCCCCACCAGCGTTCTAAAATAAAACAAATCTCTGTTATTGCTTGCACTAGCAGATGATGCATACGGCTCATAGTATTCTATTGAATACCCGTACAAAACATACAAAGTAACACTGCGATATTAACGGCGCCAGGAAATGTACCAATACGCTTTTATCGTCAAACATGAAATAACTCACTTTAACGTAGAAAATTATTATTGCAATATGCGTTCATAAAGTAAAGCATTAAGACGCTCTTAATAAATTTGTAACCCAAAATTTTTGATAATATTCGAAAAATAATTCTATTTAAATAAAATAGATGCACACATCATAAATTACAAAGATTTTCATCACTCTGATGTCACATTTTAGGATTCAGTAATTTCGACATCATATTGGTCTATCGCAAGATATAAAACAATAGGGGACATATTATATGCAAGCTTTGTCGTCAATGTAATGCAATCAGTATCGATCCTCCACAGATCGCCCCGGAAACAAGGTGTTCAAGAGACGTCGGATTTGTGTCGGAATGTGGATCACGTCGCGCAAAAGTGCATTATAGGTCTAAATTTAAAATATATGCAAACAGTAGTGAGTTCCTCGACATCTTCTGCATCGAAATAATACCTGACTTGCATTGAAATAGAGCGATCTTAATAGAACAAAAAACAAGAGATTCCTGTTACCCCACTTATAAGAGAAAACTTCTTTCAGGAAACGATTACGTTATCCCTTCTAAGTAAGTTCTTTTATCTACAAAGTTTCTATAAGTAGGTACAGGAAATGCTCCAGATGCGACAATTATCAATAAGTTATGGAGGATCGACAAAAAATAGTAATGACAATTTCCAGAAGCTGTTAATCGATTTTTCGTCTAATACAGCCCTTTAGATGCCCTAATTGCTCAATTTTGCTACTGCTTTAGTAGCAACCAACCCTGCCATGAGAGATCAGTTAAAATCATGAAATATTTTCAGTTACTTTGAGAGATATAGCAAAGCGTGTTCCACCTACAGTATGTAGCTCAGGGCGAGGATTTTGTTGTAGAAATGTCAAGATGATAATTTAGGTGAGACCCGTTCTTTACAGTTCTGTTCTAATTAACTAAAGCTGACTTTTCATTTTGTTGATATGTTCCTGCTTAAAAGAAAAATAATTGTTTGGGTGTATTAGTAAAGTCCTGGGGTGGTAAAAAGTTATAACTTAACATTAACAACATCGTCGCCGTACTTAATTAAGCTGACAAGGGAATATCATTCTCTTCCTATCGCTAATTGCCGACGCCCGAAACACAATGAAGTCCGTGTTTATATTTCAGCACCACACGCTGCTGAAACTGCAAATACGAATAACAATAAATATTATTTAATGGTCTAGTGCAAAGAAAAGTTTTAAGTGCCGGTTTCATAAATGGTAAAACATTGCTAATTTAATGGTTATTATAAAGTTTGTGACCTTTTAAGTAAAATGTAAAATTATGCGGAACAAAAAATGGAACGTACTACCATCTATATCTATAGCATAAATTTGCAGATCGGGTGAGGCCCACGAGATCTTATAGGAGGATGGTTTACTGTATTTTTAGTGGGAAATAGTAGAGATTCCTAACGAGTTTCCGTTTTTACTATAGGTACAACAAATTTTGCATTAGAAGAACATATGACGCGAGACACGACGTTCTCGAGGCAGAATGGTAGGTATAATATGGATTATACTAATATTCGGATAAAATTGTATACATAATTGCCCATAAAGTAGAATGATGACTTAAACGTCAATAAATAAAATATAAACTGTGCAACCAAAAAGTATCTAAGAATATGACTTATTTTTATCACTAAAAGGTGTCTTGCTTAATCCGAAATTAGAGAAATAAATTTTAAATGTAAATATACAGCAGTTAGATATTTCCTTTTCACATGTATTAATCATAATCCGAAGATGATGACAATAATTTTCAGATAAAGTAACTAACACACTTTAACTTTAATTAAATATTGTCAAAACATTACTTTGTAGAATATAGGAACGCGTTAAAACCGATAATAGCAATAATAAGATAATACTTTCAAATACATTATTAATGTGCTTAAATTTTGTTTTTTTTTAAAAGGCAACAAATCCTCTTAATAATAGTAGCTTGTTCTATCTCACAACTTCTGAAAAGGTTTTTAAAGAAATTATATTGACAGAACCAAAATTGAAGAAAATCTTCTCAAATTTGGCAACAGTTAAATCAATATTGAAAACATATGCGGCAGAAAATAAATTTATCTTTTGCTTCCTTGCCTTTTCCTTATTTTGATTAATTTTCATCCAGGAAGATTTCTTGTGCTTCTTCTATTTATTTTTTTTTTATCTTTTTAAGATTTGCTAATTCGCTTGCAACTAAGTTTTAACGTTTGAGTATAGACTTCTATTCATATACTAAATTTTCTATTTTTATGCAAAAATAATATTAAATACATGTTATACAAATGGAGCAACATAATTTGTAAGACTCCTAATTTACCATTGTCCATCTACTGTGGCATTTTGCACTAATTATCATACAGGACTTTCTTTCAATAACCCGGTGTATTGAAATAGTTTCTTTCAAGTCACCAGGTTCAGGTATGAAATTTCTTACTGTATGGCTTCAAAGCTTTTAAAATATTCACTAAGTAAAATGTTCTCCAACAAAATGGATATTATATTCACATTATATAACAAATTCGACTCAATAACTGTGCATTAGATTTTAAATATTTTTCTTTCTATCGCACAAACGTGTATTATTTATACCATTTATATGTATATATATTATCTAGAAAGTCATAATTACATCAAAACAGACCAAAAGTGAATAAACCAATATTAGCATGACAAATAAACATTCAACGGGTCACCGAATTTATCAATCCAATGCAATATCTCGGCTTTGCAATTGGTTTTAATAATGCTCATTTAATTAATAAAAACAATTAATACCAAATAATAAAAATAATAGTTTTATGGGTACCTGTTAAACTTTTGAGCGTCCCTGCTAGAGGGCTAAATTCTATTAAATGCTAGGAAATTCTATTTTATACAGAATTGCTCTAGCGCACAGATCAATAAATATTTAACATGAGATTTTCCAATATCATAATTTCCTGCCATTAATTATATTTTATTGAAGAATTCTAATACCATTCCGTAAACGCTCCTCACGTATATGAGAAACGTATTTATTTAACAGATTATACAAATTAAATGATATTCTTTAATCGAGTTTCTTTATACGTGTCCCTAGATTAAAGCTTAACTTCATTATTTTTAAAAGTGTATGCTTAAAGTAAGTTTCATTCCTGGAACAATTTTTATTCCAATTCTACAAAACTTTACACTCTGGGATTCATAAATATCAACTATTCTGTTCCGGCGGAGTTCACATAGCTAAATTAGAAGTCCTAGAGCATTTGTTGTAATTACTGTCTTCGATTCATTGTGCACCGATCTATTACAATGGGAGAAAAATTATGTAAAATATTTTACGCTACAAAAGGTCAAAAACACGAGATGATTACCTGAGACAGGATGCATAAATTATGTATAATATTAGAAATTTTGAAAACCAATCACTAATTAACCCAGAAAGAACACCGTTCATGAAAATAGAATTTTCATAAATTATTCGAGCTTTATTTTGTACAAGATTTACATGTTTATAATAAACGCAATATTAATTGAGTTTTCTTCTCTTTATTTAAACTCTTTCATTTGTAATTTTATATGCTTCAAAAACAAGGAACATCCGCAAATCCTAATTAAATTGAACTCTCCCCTACTGCCCCAATTCCTCTCTCGCAGATTTGGGTGATTCATACTGTGAGTGTATTGGTGCGAACAAATCTCTCGTTGTATTTTTCTACCCTTAGTGTTCAAAACAAAATGAATTAATTGCACCAGTCCCTAAAGCATTAACTTGTTAAATGAAAATTTCATTATTGTTTTTACAAAATTGCTAAAAACTTCTTTGATGTAGTACAACTAGAGTCCCAGAGGAAATAATGAAACTTCCGTAATTAAAAATCGGGAAACCTCTAGATTTACGTTTTTTTTTTAAATCAAATGTAGAGGAAAATTGGACCACTGCAATTTGTGAAAATGACACAAGATTTCATTATAGAATCATTAAGTACTTAAGTAGTTAACGGGCTCATGAATATTTACGATTATGCGAATGTAACAAGTTAAGCGGTAGAGATAAATCCGGGTATTAACATTTTAAAGTATCTTTTTGATAACTTAAGAATGACTTAGACTAAATTACTAGGGAAATGGCACATTAAGTTGATTAATCTTAAAACCAAGTTAACAGCGTCGAGAGCACGATGTTTCGACATGCAATTATTAAAATTCAGAACATGAGCATATTAAAACCCAATTCCAACCATATTTGGCCAATCCGCCTCAATACACGCGCTTTCAACGGGAATGCTAATAATAAATATCGATTTAAACGAGGAGATGTAAATGTATAAAATGTAAAGATAAGAGCTGCCTAGTTCAATTTGATTCTAACAAGGAAGACTTTGGTAATCTTGGCCTTAGATCAGATCAAAAGACGAACACGGTCTTAAATTAAAAATATTAATTTCAGTTTCAACATAGCGTCAAACTAAGCCGAAAGCACGCCTAAGTTTTCGAATTCAAAGCAAGCTGAAGCTTGTGTTTGATGCTTTATAGTACGTTGCCATGGCTACAGTTCTTCAGTTATAAAACCAAGACGTTTGCATGATTGGTCAATTGAAAGTTGTGCATTTAAGAAAATGTCAAAGTGATTTCGTCTTCCTGAATCTCGGTGGCCTTTTTTGTAATGATTGCATAGGCATACTTCAAGAACGTTTCAGAATATATCAACAAGTAGGTTGAGATGTGGAAAATTTCCGTTCCGTATTTGGGAATATTTGTCACTGTGCATATTTAGTTCCCAAAATTATAGATTAAGTTCATAACCAATTCCGTAATATTAAACACGTCAGTAAATCGATTTAGAACGGTCAATTAAACGACTAAAATTCATTATATTTGAATCTTTGGAAAATTGCAACTTTTTTCAATTCTTTTTCAATATTGATAATTATTTTATTATATGTCCGTATATTTTATATTACATAGACACAAAGTTTACTAGAGTCATTTATATTTATTTATATTTAATCATTATTACTAATATAATCTCTACCTAAAAGCTGCTCCTTTTTACATTACGTACTAGAAGAAAAACTGGTGGAAATATCAAAGGTAACTCTTAGCAAATGCGTCAAGTTCTACACAATAAATAACTTTTGGGTAAACTTGTAAACATATTATCTAAGACGTGTTGAAGCAAACTTTGTCCTCATTGTTACAAGCTCCTTAATGTAGCGCTATTGCAAAGCACGCAAAAGATCAACGAAATAATTATACAAAAATATGCTTAATAAATATTTTTAAGATCAGATCTTTACATTAAAAAAATAATAGCTACCTGAAATGATATATTTACGAAGAGCACAATCACATTTTACTTTATAGAATGATCTTAAATCCCAACAATGTAAGGATATATGATGATTATGTGATAAGTTCCTAACTTTTTAAGCTTCGGAAACATTTTTGAGAATTCAGGCAAAATCCAATAACCGCTTCTCGAAACACTTGAAATAGCCCTGCAACAGCAGACCTTTTAATTAATTTCAAGAATGTTAAGTGAGAAAAAATGCGGCAAACAGTCACCGAACGCGAGATAATCTTTCAATGAACGTTGATTTACCAAAATACGTCCATGAGAAATGTAAAATAAATTTAAATATTCCTTGAATGAAAATGCAGTAACATTACGAAAAGCTAGGGAATATTTAAATTTAATTAACCTACAATTAATTATTATTTAATATTTTGGTAGGTGTTTAATGGATGTTTTTTAATAGTATTAGTTATTACATTTTTCACGCATGTTCTAATCCAACATTATTTTCTGTCGAAAATTGTTTTTCTATTTCTTATACTCTTCTGAACTGAGAAAGGTTTTTTTGAGTGCTATAGGGCCCCAAAAACTAAAATTACGTAGAACAGTAGTTGCGTGAAGCGCAGAGTAACAAATGACGCCCCTTTTCTTTCATCACCAAAAAATCTATAACCGGAAATTTTTGCTGTTTTTGTTAACATTAACTGCGTTTTCTCTACATCTAACATTGTCTAAGCTGAACCAAATCTTACTTTCCTGTAACACTTGTGTTTCTATGTATTTTAAATCAGCGTCAGAAGGCGTTTTAAAGAAATTATTAGTGTCAATTACTTAAAAGTATATTGGTGCTTCTTCTGAATTATTCGTTAATGTAGGTGATGAAAAGTATAAAGACCAAAATGAGGCCCAGTTATATAATAAATTTAACTATTAATTCCCCCAAGAGTTTCTTGTTGTAATAAATGCACTGTTTTTAGTAGGATAGATACAATAAAAGAAGTTCCAAAGGCGAGAATGGAAAGTGAGTCAAGACAAATTCGAAAGCAATACTAATTATTGCTCAGTTTCTAAAAGTTTTTTAAAAATCCGTTAATGTTGTTGAGGAAAGTTGAAGGAATAGATACAGAACTGTAACTAGCTTTTCAGATCATATTTTTATTAATTTAAGCTATATTTTTCCATTGGAATTGATTGGTTGCAAATATTTACCAGAACATGAACATGCAGATAAGAATTTAAAACCAATTATTTTTATCAATATCTGTTCTAAGTAGTATAAGACTGAATCCATTACTCTTCATTCTTATAATAGACAAAATCGTAAATAGTACGCAAGGAAAAATTGGGCTAACACGAGATGATGCAGCACTATTCGCCTGTAACATATTTTTGGCACTACTGCCACGAGGTATAATTTAAATACACCATTTAAATATCTCTGCTTAGATAAAAAGAGTTCGTCAAAGGCGGATCAAAAAAATAGTAAAAAAAACACAAATAACTGTTAGCACCATTATTATTTGAGACTAAGGACTTCTAACAGTAATTAAATATAGAGACAAGTAAAGTTTGAAATTTACGGTACCTAGAGATTCCTGTAGTAACAATTTTCTCGCAAACAATCATTTTTAATTTGTAGATAATAATTTGGGAAAAGTTTTTGAAGATCGCAGTTTCCTTTTTTTTGAATAGTGTCGAATATCTTCCACGCAAGTTCTTATTTCAAATACAGATATCTGCTAAATATTCAGTAAATGTTTTGTAAGTGAGGTAATGTGTTAATTTCTTTTATTCAAGACGAATCTTTTTCTAACATTTTCAATTTTTTAGGTAATTTTTTAAAGAAACTTGTATTTAGTGCATCTGTAAAATGTTGCATAAATTAGATTAAAGAAAAACTATTTCTCTAGTAGAGAACTTATTTTAAATTTGTCCGAGAGAACCATTAATCTACTGTTGCCGGCAACTAAATAACTTCACGTTATAAATATTCATCATGCGTAATTTTGTCCTAACTTCTCATTGCCGTATCGTAAATAACCCTTATTCTTAGATTAATTAATCACAAGATTATAGTAAAATACGCCCAAGTCTCTAATAAAAATCTACTATCCCGTTTTCAACTTACAATTTATGCGTGAAATAGTATAAAGCAGCGGCAGCTTAATTCAAAAGTCTTTTCATTTACCAGCCATCATCTGGAAAATTCTAAAAGTAAATTTACACAGACGTTTCTTAAGTAAAAGTTTCATAAATTCCTTTCCATTTCTTTTTAGATCAATCTGTAAAAAGTAATTTTCAAAAGTATAGAAGGCGCCTTATTATTTGAATATGGCTAAAGAACTATTTCCAAAGATTCTTAATTCATTTACCCACTTGTTTTTAGTTAATAGTTTAAAATCGCTTTATCTGCGCTTTCCAGTATAGTTCACAATATCCTTTAATGGCAATTTACAGGTAAATGTAGAAAATGCGGTAAAATTTAAATTTATTTTTGCAGGTGTTAAAAGTTTTTCACGGATTTATTAAACGACTCTAAAACTGCATTTTCTTAAAATCCTGTGACATATTGTTCCGCTTCAGCTTCTATGTACTTTTACAGTAAGTCAAGAAAAAACAAACTTATTTCAGTGTAGAATAAGCGGTTTATATGCAAAAAATTGATTTGAATTAACTTCCGAGAAGACTTCATAAGATATTTATATATAATTTGTCATGGAAAGCGTTAGATCCAGACATAAATTTTAAATTGCACTGTAGCGTAGTGTAGGTAAAAGTATTACTTTGACCAATGTGTAATAAAAGTTGGATTGTTCAATATTTAACATTTATAAAATACAGAAATTGAGCAGAGGCTAACTTAGACAAGATTTAAACAATTGTGCTCACCTAGAAAGGATACGAACTGAAAAGAAACAGAAATAAACTGCCTCGAGCTGTTCGAAAGAAAGCTTAGTGACGGGATTTTTGAGCAATCGAGTTAAATTATAGCCAATTGTGAAAGAGTCAGTATTTGAACAAATTTATAAATAAAAAGAAAATATTTATTCTGAAAATAAATGACTTGATATAAACAGAATAAAAAAATCTGCGTGTTTTAAAGCAAATGGAAGCTAAGTTTGCGTATACTTGCAGAATATTGACAAATAACAGCATAAAATGAATTAAACAAAAAAGCTTTAAAATCTTTAAATAAAATATAATATAAAAGTTATATGTGTTGTTAAAGGAAATGGTCATATAATTTTGAGAAAGAGTAAATCTAAAGTTCAAGGTAATTTGTACCACCATAGAGTTGGATTATGATAACATGTGAATTTCATACGTAGTTGAGCTACGCTTCACAATGATTTACAAGTAACATTCAAGATTTTCTACACGCATTTTTTATTATTAAGGTAAAACCTAATTTAAAACTGGCAAAAAATTGCTTTAAGAATTGGGAAGAAAGGACAACCTAATTTAACTTGAGCAAGTAATTCAAGAAATTATAATGAAACAAGTTGCCATGCAGCGTATATTATTGAATTT
This sequence comes from Pyrochroa serraticornis, assembly GCA_905333025.2. Taxonomy (NCBI): domain Eukaryota; kingdom Metazoa; phylum Arthropoda; class Insecta; order Coleoptera; family Pyrochroidae; genus Pyrochroa; species Pyrochroa serraticornis. The sequence goes on from HG995152.1 coordinate 42,028,111, forward strand.
ATCATTTAAATTACGTATTTAAGGGGATTTACCATTTAGTAGGTGCCTTTATTAAGAGCGGAAAACTCATTCCATATTCAGAGAGGACAAGGTTTTAGGTTCTCTGTTTATCCGGTTCATATTGTGAGTTCTAACTTTTGCAATTAAAGCGTCTTGGCGACGCTGACGTCGGGAACATCGGCCTTAATGAAACTGAAGAATTTTCAATATCTCCGCGGTCGAGCGATGCAGACATGCATAGCCGGATTTTTTCTGCTTAAACGGTTTTTTGTATTCTATTAAATATTTCTATCATAAATGTCTAATAAGTGGAATTTTTCCGATTTTTTCTTGGCGATTCGTTATAATTAACTGAAAAATAGAGTAAATTATTAACCCACTTAAACTCAGAAATGTTTAAAATTAGGACGTCCGTGATTTATTCGCGGTGATCCCTTCGTAATTGGGGTAATAATTAAGTGATGATGCGTTCGGGTAGGGTGCGCCTGATGGTAAGGTCACCGGATTGAGAACTCGCTGCCTCTATATTCTTGAATACAATGGGACGGTAGGAACTTTAAATTGATTTCTCGCCCTTGTCGCTTTCACATTCCGGCGTTTGGCAGCTCGGTAATCAAAGCACTTGACCGTGGCTGTTGCTAACAAACTCTTTATGTTCACTGTCGTTTCCAAATTAAACCTCCCAGTGCCAAATTTATTTACTTCCACATACATAATAATTTATTTACTTACATACCAAACTGGAAGCCGCTGCTAAATTACACCGACAAACACCGCGACGACCTTAAAATGCTGGGGCATATCTCATTTTCGTTGCGGTTTTCGATTCTATCAGACCAATCCTGTGCCAGGACGACCTCCATTACTTTTCATACTCGCACTACGCTTTTACGATCGAAGTCTTTCTTCTGTACTTTACCGATCATAATTTGCTGTTTACCGGGAAAGCACTAAATAATTCTTTGGTTTTACAACCAAATAATGCTTTTCTGTAGAAAGAGTTTTGTTCGTTAAATGTAATGCGCCATTGTGACTGCTAGAACAACAACAAGGGTTAAAATGAATATTTTGCTCCGATTACCCATTATCGGATGTAAAATTTAATTTTTATATAAACAGCTTAGTTGTTCTCGAAATTGTCAGATATGGCGTGAAATTATTCGAAGCAATCTGCCGAAATTCAGCTATTATCGGTGTATGCACCGATACCCAAACGATTTCAAATGCCTCAACTTAGATATTTGTGAGAAAATATCGGTGTTGGCACAGGTGATATCAGAATATGGCCTTAGGGTGCAGTACCGTAAAGCGTTTATGTACACACACTACTTCGATAATAGATGCTCTGCAGTGTCTATAGTTGCTTATTATTTTCATATCGATTTTAGGTCATGTTGAGCAAGTTGAATAAAAATTGGTCTAATTTAAATATTTAGCTGCAATTTAAATTTAAATTAGGAAATTTAAAATAAGTGACAGAGTTATAGCAATTTGGCTATGATATAGGTGAATACTATTTGTAAGAACCACAGTAGAGTACAGTCAATCCTTAGCCGCCACCCTCATTAAAGTATTTTTTATCTAGATGACTAATGAAAGGGATCAAACCGCCACTATAACAACTGTAACATAAGGATAGGATATAAGGTAAGTACGGTCCAACTAAGCTCTAGAAATACGTCATCCGTATGCTAAATTGCTAAGGCCGAGGTATTATTTCAGTTAGTAGGTATTTGAAATCGTTATTCTGAGACCTCCCCCTTATAAAATAATATATTTTGCCACAAGGCTAAAAATTTTAATAAAACTTCTTTTGTAAATTACAAGAAACTTCTATCTTGAGAAAGTGCAATCACAATGAAAATTTAATAGCGTATTATGTTAAAAATTTTAACAAAATTTTTACACGTGTAAAAATAAAATAAAAAAGAACAAAAACTATGTTAAAATGGCTGCAAGTTGAAACACCCAATAATTGTAGTGTATTTAAGAAATATTGGTAAGCGAAATGAACTAAATTGACGTGACTGGCAGTTGAATATTTTGTTTGCATTATTAACAATAGCTTTTAAGCCCTTTTAGTTTTTTTTTTATTTAGTTTCTCCTCGGAAAAGTCACATTGATTGAAAACTATTTTACTGAGTGCTCTTGCACCAATAGTGACAAACTTAAAGCTATTGAAAATTGCAAAAACAAAGTTGAGTTTATTTTTTACAATAACTTAGCTCTTTCAACACCAGCAGGTAAAGTACTTTGTTAATGTGATGTGTATTTTTTTCTAACCGGTAATCCAAATGCTAGGTAGTGCTAATGCTAATAACAGGCAGAATCTCTGCATAGGAATTGTAATGGAGCATCATTAAAAAGAAGAACTCGACGTTGATATAATTCCAGTTCTGGATTAATGAACTATGTAATGGAATACCTCATGTAGGTCTGTTCCAATTTAAGTTCGAAGTCTAGAGTTATGAATAAATATTATAATCGTAACGTCAGGTTTGGTTACGTTTTTAAATAATTAAATTAAATTTTAATAATTTAAATAATAAATTTTCCTGATCTTTTTAAACATTACTTTAAATGGAATATTACTATTATGATTAACGGTTGTCTTCATAGCCTCTCCAGAATATAAGGAAATAAAACAAACATAATCGTCAATCACATATTTGTTTAAAAAATATTTTTTAATAACCATAATATCTGATATGAAAAGTAGGGAAAGAAAAGAAATAGTTTTTCACACATAGTGTTTCGTTTGAGTTTGTTTAAAAATATTAATATTCCTTCGAGAACGCTTAAACTGGTAAAATATTTACGATCACTTATATAGTGAGTTGACATAAATATTGAAGAAAAGCTTTAATATTTTATTTACCTCAAAGTTTTAACTGCAGATGACAAATAAATTGAATTCGTATGTCGTAATCTTGCACAAAACATAAATCAATAAGCTGAATAATTTTTTTGCAATAAAATTTAAATCTTTCAGGAAACAAAAATCAAATATCTACAATTTTGTTACAGACTACTGGCAAAAGTTATTTGGCATTATACAAAGTGGCTTATAAAATAACCCAATGCAAAAAGAATTACTAGCTGTCATAGATATAGATATGACAGAAATAATTACGCCAGCAATATAATTTTCTGAAGAAATATTTGTAGCTGTTCATCAACTTCTTAAATTTACCTTAATAGGAACATTATTGGCCATACAATTTTCATTTGATTTGCTATATCAGATTCCATCAGGGGGCAAGATAAGTTGAAGACTTTAAACGTAGAGAAAGAACGGGAACTGCTGCTGAGTTGCTTAAAATTACAAATTATGCTACTCTCAGCGCAAGCTTGCAGTAGAATAATTATGTTGAAATTTGCAGCGATGAAGTTTAAGTTATGTCTAAAAAGTGTAAGAGCTAACAACTACTTGTGAAGAAGGAATTTTGAGCAGTCTGGACTCTATAGTTTAGGCAGCAGTTGTTGGTGTAATTATTATATAAAAATCCTATCTCTAAAATCGAGAATTCTTGCTGATCTTTGAAAAGATATGGGAATTAAACATATTTTATTGCTGATTTATTTACCATTTAAATGATAATCAGAAGTTAAAGTCTTCATGTAACTGCGGAGTGAAATAACAATATTCCTAAGCGAAAGGGTTAACAAGCTTGCGGAATAATTCTGCGCCAAGTTTATTCGATAGTCAGTTTACTGGACATTTAAGAAAATTATTTTACATAAACGTCAACTTAAGAAATTAGGAAAATAATACAACTTAAAAAATAACAAAATAAACTAAAAATGCTTTGAAATACTTCCCGCGATGTATGAATTGATCCAGAGTTGCCCGCAAAATGAAAATCATAAAAGGATATTTCAAGACAATGGAGAGTAATTTGAATACTTGAGGAGTAATTTCCGAAAATATTTTTTCTCAGGAGAATCCATTTGAAAGTACATTTATCGGTGATTATTGCAAGAAGAGCAACTAACAGATCTTTCCTTAACTAGCACAGAAACATCAAAGTTTGCTATCAAATTTGACAAATTTCTTGCGTGATTTATAATTATTCTCTTTTAAAGTAAAATCGTTTCGAATGCTGCTATATTTTTTTTCTTCACACGTTTCCAAACTAATTTTTATACTGTGTCTACTTAAAAATCCAGAACTAAAAACATACTTCAAATAGAAGACAAGTTGAGAGTTTTTATATCGAATATATAATCAAAGCTGAACAGATTGTGTACTAAAAATAAATGATACAAAATAATGATACTAGTTAGTTACAAATGTATATTTTTATTTCAACCCATAATACTTCCGTGGTGATTTCATGTTGGTCCTGTTTTGTTCTAAACCCCTCTCTTGAGGGGCCTCCTTGCCCCTCAGGAGAAGAGCGCCCCATATTCAGCAAGCTACTGACCCATACGTTTATTTTATAATTTTGATATTGAGATTTAATGGAACCCTTCATGCTAAATTTTGAAATGCATCTTAAATGATGAGGACATCTGTATCAAAGCACTGGGGAAAGAAAGTGAACATTTATTATTACATCTTCAAAGCTTTGACAAAAGCTTTGTAAAACAAGTGGTTACAATTACTGGCAGTGGAAATTAAAACGATTCTTGTATATAAAGCGGATGTATCAAATTTAATATCGTTTTATCTTAACTTAATGGAAGGCAGTCAAATTTTTATACAAAAGAGACTGAATTATTTGCTTTTTGATATTGTACGTTATTATAGTCATTCGTACAGAATTTGTGTGAAATTAGGACCTACTGGGAGCTTAATTGATAATAATGCTTTGAACTCGTGTATTTAGTTTCATGACTTCCATCTTAATGTAAGGTTAAATAACAAAATAGTCTATTGATGTCATTTTACACTGAAATGGAGCATCTAGTATGTGAACATTGTCGTAGGTTTGATGGTAATGGCTGCCTTCATTGTATTTACTGTGAAGGAAAATGAAGCCGAATGTAACGACCGAACTAATTACTTAACAGCGTGCAGCAGGTAGTTTGGAAAAAGTGGTGTTTTTGTAAACAAGTTAAATTGCGCTTAATTATTTTGTATTACGAGCAATTTTTCCACTCTCCTTCGCTTCCAGCGTTAAATATGAAGCAATCAGGATAACTCGATTTCACCTCCCTGTGTTTTATTTGAGCGGTCGGCGACAACCACAAAAACAATTTGTTTTGCTCCAATCTTGACTGGAACCGCAATACAAGAACGGGTTGGACTTGAAAGCTCCCGGTGTGCTTTGTGCATCAGCAACTACTGAACTATATAGGAAGCGAGCTTTCTGGTTGCTGGTAAATTTAATGTGGCTACATCTAAGCGGTATTCCCACGCTTCACCTTTTAATATGATGGCTTAATAATGAAGATTAGATTTAAATGCGATTCTGGAAGAGAAGCAGTAAACATTTCGCCACACAAAGATTACAATCAGCATGCAAATTTAATAATAAATAACGAACTCAACGCTCCGTTGGATGACTACGTGGCGATTTTGTTTACTTACGATGATTGGACCTGGGGGGAAAACAAGGCTGCGTTTACGATATTTGATCAATGAGCAAGGAATCAGAGTTGAGGTGAAGCAATCATTTTTGGCATCCTAAAACGATTTTAATTGCGTTTTCTGAAGCTTCTACATTGCGGTTCTATCACTTTGATACAGACGCATTTAATCGTAAAAGGAAGAGTAATCGATAATTGGCAAGCCTAACGGTATATGAAACCTACTAAATATCCGCATTTCGACTTTTGGTCTTTTAAGGTTAAGTTTTAAGCTGTGAAATTCTTTCGTACTTTTATTCGAAAGCGAAACTGTAAACTGCAATTCGTAAGTAAATACTAATTGTAATTATAATTATTTCACCAAACTAATAACTAAGAATTTTGTTGAACCGACGTTTTGAAGAGTGTAACGTTTTATTGCACATGAATTACATATTGGAAAATTTAGTGGTGTCAATTTCTAGCAGAACAAAATTGTTTTAAATAAAAAAATTTATTCTATAAAACTTCACCTATATGGTCGCTAAAGAAAAAGTAAAGAAAGATATAAGGATCAACATAAATTACGAGATAATAATGGTCAGAAAGTAACGCTCCACAATCAAACAATTCGCATGGACTATAGAGACTAGAATAGTTAAAATAATTATTATATTTTATTTTAAGTTTAATCTACAAGAATAAATAATTCTATATATATGTATATCAAAAGCAAAAAAACCTTTTTTAAAGAAAAAATATAAAATTAAATAGCACATAGACAGTTTCCAAATCCACAATTTGATAAACTTAAATTCGTATTAATTAATGCTTATAATAAAATATAGATATATAAAAAAGGTTTTTAAATAATGATTTGAGATACGTGCATATTTTAATGGGCATAATAAACAATAAAGCTTATGCAAGTAGAAACAAGGTTTACAAATAGGGAGCAGTAATATAAGAGTAGTAGAGAAAGACAAATTAGAATAAAATTTTATACAATAAGGAAAAAATATTTAGTATAAATATATAATACTTGGGAATTAGAACGATGAGAAACTCAGTAGAAAAATTACTGCATTCACTATTTAATATGGAAAAGTTGGCCTTCAAGAATGTGCAAAGAATGATTTTCAAATATAAAGTTATAAAGTAATAAACTTATACTTTCACTTAAGAAATATAAATAACTAAATGCATTGAAGTCATAATTCTGCAATGTAACCAAGAAATATCAATAATCAGTTACATTCTGTAGTAAATTTACAATTTATCAGTTGTAGAAAGGTTTCTGAAGTTTATGTTATGCATTTATCGAGAAACAAGAAGAGTTGTTCTTTATCAGCTTTAATTTGTGGTGGAACCTAAATAACTAAAGACAACAAAGAAAAAATGTTTTGAACTCGATAAGAATATAAAAAAGACCAACGATACGTGGTAGAAAACTAACTGCTATTTGATAGAATAGTAAAAGAACAAGCAGCAAAGGAAAAAACATATCAGTAATCTGGATAATTCTGGTAAAATTTTGGAAGTTGGAGAACATAAATAGGGAAAACGTGTGTTTTACAAGAGGCGTACGGAAGGAAATATCAGTAGAATATAAAACAATATTAATTTTAATATCATTTGTAGACTATACAATAAGATAAATTCCATATAACTGCACCAGATGATGTACTATTTTAAGTGATATTTCAGCATTTGTATTTTTAAAAATAGAAATTTTTAAAAATTCTTAAATTAATTAAATTAAATTAAATTTTTAAAAATAATTTTTTTTTAATTTGTTCTAATTCTTGAATATCCTGCGACGACCAAATGCACTATTGTAAGGATACTTTCCCGTGCGTGCGACAGACATAACATTGGATTTAGAAGCTGAGTCGCCCCCATTAAAATAAAATATGCAAACATTTTCAAGAGCCTGGATTCAAAAATTGCTTAAAGAACGGAATATATTATTATTTACATAAGGAAAAGGGACAATAAAGATTTGTAGAAGAAAGTTATTTAGAAGATATATTTTTTGAATAATAGTTTCAAAAGAGAAAATTGTTAATGTACAATAAAAGCGATATTGATAAAATTGCAAAAAACAAATGTAGAAGCATTATAATATAAAACAAAAAATCCTAAATTTATTGTAGTGTATGTTGTTTTTCACATGTGGTATTTTCTCAAACATCCAATACCACCATCTATTTTTTCCACCTCTAAGTGAAATTTCTCTATTGAATTAAAAGCAATGCTCTAGATTTGAACGCGGAGGTACAGACCCTCTTCATATACAGATAGCTTTTTTATACTAGTTCTATTAAGGGAAAAAATACGTGCTTGCAAAAATTTTCTTTCAGGTTTCTGGAAGCTCGGTTGCTTTTAATATAGAAAATTTTGTAACTATAATTATTTCAATTATCGCAATAGCTTTTACAACATCAACACTTTGGTAAATGTTTTCTTGTAGGATGTATTTATATAAGTTTAGAAGAAAATAGTGAAGTTGTAGAAAATTTATAGTATATTTGTTAGTCTTTTAGTATAGTATAAGCAGAAACCCAAATCAGCTGCTTTGTGGTTAATGGTTAATATTTTGCATTGAAATGGGACATCAACGAGAAAGTTAAAGAGATTTAAAATTCATTTTACGAATGTGCTACTTTGAGATAAAAGTGGCAAAAAAAACGTATTTAGCTTGGTCACGTTTTATTGTCTTAGTATACACATGTCTAACTGAAAATTGCAACTAAAACTTTAATAAAAATTGCGCTTTTGTTTTTGAAACCATTCTTTAGACGGAAACTTTAATTGATTTAGTTCACAATGTAAAACTTTAGGTTCAAGCACTTTGACCAAATCTTGCCCAAAATACCTTTGACGAAGCTTTGAGTCATGAAACTATAAGTCAAATACTAAAAGAAGGTAAATTAGGACAATAATAAAATTTTTACTTTTAATGAAGTTAATTGCAATCATTAATCATCCTTATTCTGTACGCAAGTCGTCGGTAGTTTCTTTCACTTTGTGCCAGACAACTGATTTGTCTGGTAGATCCGGGAAATATTTTTATCTCATCTGCATTCTTCAGGTTGTTTATCTCTATAATTTCCAAGAAAATGTTATCGTCAAACAAAATCTCAGACCAATAATTTTTCTTGACAGACCGGTAGTCGATTCGACGACACTAGTCGGAACAAATTTATTGCTATTTTTCCGTGAAAACGTTACATCGTTAATCACTCGCCAGAAAATTCGGCTCAAGATTTCGTCCACATATATGCTGGGAAATACGTGCTGCTTCAGTTTATAATTAACCAGTGTATTTTTGACGAACACTGAATGTCGCTGGTCTTAAAACATATTATGCTGTTTTGTTTATAAATGCCCTGGCACAAGTTAATTACCGGCCATCCACTTTAATAATTCTCACGAGAATTGTGGGAGGAGGAAATTTATTCATTTGTTTACAAAAGAAGGAATAAGCAGGAATTGCCGTTGTGGCGTTATTTGCAATTTTCATAGCTGAATACCAAGAACGCTGCGAAATGCTCTAATAAAATAACAGAAATAAATTCTTTTTAAACAATTAAATTCAGGAGGTAGGAAGTCTTAGATTATTGACTGTACATTTTCTTAGTGAGATTTTAGTAACAGTAACACTAATAATGCTTTTGCGGCCCAATTAAAAATGATAGATTTAGTTAAATGAAATATTGCATAATAAACTGCTATATTGACTGAACTTGCCAACATCGCTTGTATGGTTTTATAAAAGAATAACAAAAGAGTAACAAATCGCAACGATATCTGATAATATAGTGTCAGTAATATTGTTTATGGTTTAATTTATAAAACTAGCTGTTGGCATAAAGAATATTATTAAATTATTGAAAAATAATTGTGTGTTCAACTATTAAGTCATTTTTAGAACTTGTTCCTATAATTTTGCATCATTGTTTAATTGCAGAGAAAAATTCTTGTGGGCTATTTTGACATGGTTACCTTGTAAACATAACTTAGCGGAAAACTTATTATTAAATTTTTAGTTAACAGCCATTTTTTATAAACATATTGCGTCTAGTTTGACAATTGAGGGGGATAGTATGTTTTTCTCATGAAGAGATTTTCAGATATTTCACGCAGGTCAAGAGTTACTTCACATTAGCCCTCCACGCATAATTTTAACAAAAACACCCATCGGTGTAACAATGTTTAACACACTCACTTTTAGACCAGCAAAAAATTTTTGCTCTCATCGTCAATAAAAAATAGTTTTGAAAAATAAAGTTACGCTTTTAATTGCCCTATTTGTATTTTACCACACTGCATATCAAGAATACCAATTTTTAATGACGTTCAATTTGTTTTTTTGACGATATATACCTAAAAAGTGAAGCAAAGCATCTCCAAACTTAATCCCAAGTTTATAGCAGTCACATGAACATATTGTTTTTGCTCATCTATAAGGGTGATTTCGTTCCATTGTTCAGTCGTAAATTTTATTTGTTTGTCAATAAATAAATGCATTTTATTTCTCATGTCATGCAATAGCTGGCAGATTCTTGTATTTATACTAAGAGCTTTCGTGTTCTTAGTGAGAGAACTAAATGGGGCGGAAGAAATTCTTATGATACATCTGTTGTTACAGTTTTAAAGACAGATTTTCTGTTATCTTGGATAAACTTTTCGTATTTTCAACCATTCGATTCCTCATGTAACCATACTTTCATGTTATATTCCTAGAAGATTTACCGAAGATTGATCAATAGTAATTTCATTAAAATTAAGATTTTTAGAGACCCAAAATCATTCTTCTTAATCGCTACTAAATTAATATTTGATTTATGCGACGTAAATGGATTTAATAGTCTAAAATCTTTAATTCCAAGAGGGGTTAAATTAACAGTGCAAAGCTTATGTTGATTTATGTAGTTTTAAGATGGTCGATTCGTTCGGATTTTAAAGACTTGCTAACATGGTGCAATTTGCAATAATTACGCTCATTGTAAAAAAAGACTTGGAAACATTTTATTCTAATTTCAGGTTCTGCTAGGATAAATGTTGTTTTTTAAATGACAAATACATAAAAACTTAAAGTATCAGCTATATGTGGTAAGTTATTCGGCAAAATGTTTTAAGTTCAAGTCGTTTTCACACGACCGCTGATAATAATTGCTATATTTACTTCCCCACGAATTTAAGAGTTACTTTAAAAAAAGTTGACTTAACCTTGACTCATATTGCATCTAAATAGTGTTACATATAAATAAATTAAATTTATTATCGTTATCTACAACTGGTATAACATTTTAAAAGTAAACTCTACATAATAATACAAGTCGGTTAGGGTATGTCAGAAATTTTAGCAAAATTCTTTATTAAATTTCACAACAGTTGACTTTCATTTGCAACTTTAGTCAAAAATCAGGTGCCTAAAAGATGGTTTTAAAATATCGAACCCACAACTCGAAGATATAGTTTTAGAAAAAACGTAAAATATCCGCAGGGGTCTTAGAATTTGGAATCCGAAGGGCCCAATGACGCCAAGGCTTGTAAAAGGGCACAAAAAAATATTTTCGGAAAACTTTCTCTCCTGAAATTTGCATTATTTCTGGTATACCTACCTCGCAGGTGTCAGCTTAGTTCTAAATATTTTTCAATGGTTTTTACACTATTCGAAAGCTTAATCTATCTAGATTCGTGTAAAGCTACAAAAATTGTAAAATTGTTTTTAATAAAGAACGTGCATGCACGAAAAGTTATTTAAACCATGCATGCTCAAAAAGTGCAACGAGAACTTCGGTGGAGGTACTTTTTTAATTATTGCAGATAAGTATATTATTCTGCGATACAGAAGGTGCAAAATAAAATAAAAAAGCTTTTTTACTAAAGACTTTTTTTTATAAATTCAACGCAGTAATAACGATGAAATTATGAACATGGAGTGATTTTATATGATCATAAAGTGCTAAAAACTCAAAAATCCAAAACAGTTAAGAAATAATGTATGAATCCATTTATGTACAAAATCGACGATAATATTGGACTTCAATCAGTGTTTGGAATTATTGTTATAAGAAATACCTCGAGAAACAATTATCATCTTTTTCACAATAATTACAGTGGAAGCTGTCCAAAGTATCCTTCGACCGTCTCCCACGCAGCGTAGCAATCAATGTCTGAAAGGGGACTTAGTGGACAACAAACAATAGATCGTTGTTGTAATCACGGTGTAATTAAGGAGCTGAAAGCTTAAAATCCTAGCTACAGCCGGACAAGTATAGTAGCGGGTAAAGCAATTGGTTTTATATCGAAGTAAACACAAGATCTGCATTTAAATGAAAAGTAACTTTTAAAATAAATGACCATTGCACATCTTGGAAAAATAAATATAATTATCTTATTTTATAAGAACAGAATAATTAAAAATAAGAAAATTGTTCTCGAAGCTACTTAGAATGGTCAGTATTAGTATAAGAAGAATTTTGAAACACCCAAGTATATGAGATGACTTTAAAATGCAACTATTGTATCAAGGAGTTAAAAATGAAAAATTGTAATTTGTGTTATACCCAAGTAATAATAAAGTAATAGAACTTGATTTATCCACAAAAATTATTGGGAAATATTTATATAAAAATCAACAATTTTAAGTAATTCCGATTTATTTCAATGTTTGGGTTTCATTATAAGTCATCGGTGGGCCAAGATAAAGTGTAGTTTGTTTTCTTTAAAAAAGTCAAAGCAAAGATTTTTTGCTCTAATTTGAAGAGGGATATCAATTAAAATAGTACTTTTATGCAGTGACCAGTATAATGATTTAATCAATGATCAAATATCTAAATGGGCACTTAGTTTGAATAAAAATTTTAATTATAATTTATGCGATAAACAAATATATATAGAAGTCGTAAACCAAACTGATGATAGGAATGCAGCTAACCAATATGCAGAAGTTGTAAATTCTTTTCTTAAAATCGACATTTTATGCCTTAAATGCAATTGATTCAGTGAAATGGCCTTTCTCTGCCAGTTTGATTGCCAAAAAAACTACCACCAAATCAATAATTAAAAAAAGTGTAAATGCAGGTAGCATTATAGAATTTCTTTTAAATATTATATGCCCTGTTGAAATCTGAAATCATTTTAATTGGGTAATTGTATTTTCTGAACCGCAATTAGGGCAAGATGAGTTTGGTGATTAAGTAAGAAACATCATTATTCGAGAAGTTCCATAAATTCTTATAAGAGTATTTGCCAAAAATCAACCAAAAATTTATAGTATTTTCCCATTAAGGGAAAGTCAATGTGAGTGTTTTAATTCTGATGCGGATTCAGGTTCCACATAGAAATCGGAAAAAGTAATTATAAGAAGTTCCAGGAGAACCAGCAAATCAACTCTAAAAATCCAGCAAATGCATGGAAATCATATCTTCGTTAATCGAATCTGCAGATAGAAATTTAGAATTATCTTTCTGCGAGCTTATAAGCAAACGAATTCAGAAGCTATGACAGATTGGTTTGACATAAAACAAATAAATTGAAAGAACTAAGCATAGTGAGTTATGCAAAGAATAAAGAAGATTAGTAAATAAATAAATACAGAAAAATAAATTTATGAAAGAGAACATACCTAAATACTTATGGAATGATTATGAAGAAGTCTATATTAAAGCTTGTCAACAAAGTATAAGCTTAGTGGTAATAAACGCAGAATATAACATAAACTTCTTCATCCTCAGAAAGTTTCTTTACAAATTGTATGTAGTATTTCAGAATACAGAAGAGAAAATAAAACCTTAATAACTAAGTACAAAGAATATCAATTCGAAAAAGTACTGTTGAGAGTGGAAACATAGAGTAAAGCAAGCACAATAATTAATTTAGTGTAGCTGTTTACGATTTAAATGACGTCTTGTGTAGTCCACATATTTACGTATCTGTTCGTAATTATTGGAAGGTAAATTAAACGTTAACTGCAAAATGCTCTGTATCTTACAAAAAGGAAAATTGTGTACTCGAGGCAGTAACAAGTGATGTTTTGAAATTTTTTGAAATAATTGTTATAATAATAGGAATTTTGATGGTTGCAGAATTGCATGAGATTTTTATTTTACTCAGACAATTGCACCATATAGCAAAAAAAATATTTTAATATGGTCGCTTACTATTATGCAATTATGAAGTTTCCGATAATCAAGCACATGATAAATAAATATCTCGTCACTGGTCACATGTAAAAAGAAGGTGGCATTATTGATTCAATAATCGAAAAACAATTTAGGAGTAGTTTAAATTAAGAATCGCAGAAAAGTGGCTAATCATTTAATAAATCGTGTTACAAAGTTCCAACATACTCTAATGTTATAATTCTAAATTCGATAGGATATCAAATTATTTTTCCTACAGCCGAGAACTATCAAATAAAATAATTTCCGTAGACAATATTTATATAAATGTAAATTTAATTGCAATTCAATTTCAATAGTAATAATAATATTAATGCCATAACTAAAAAATATTTACAATAGCATTAATTAAAAACAACAATCTGGATGAATGGGTTGAGCGACGCAATCGGAAAAAGCGAAAGCTTATAATCATGACTATAATAAATATATAAAGTAGAAATTAATAATCTATTGATGTAAAGGTGATGTCACAATCAAAGCTAAAATTATGAATACTTTATAACTCGATTTTCTAAGTTTCACATTTTTTTACTGGTTTCACTTTTTCAGCATTGGTACGATATGTAGATCTTGAGCTGAATATACGTGTATCATGTCTGTCCTAGTTAACTTTTTGTAAAATGTTTACTCCAGCTGAATAGCATTCTAGACGCTTCAGGCATCCTGTATACATTTTTGTGCCAAGAGAAGCGAGATCAATAGACTCATTTTTAATCATCCTTCACGTAATCTAAATTGTCACAATTAATTCAACATGTCCGTCCACTAAACTTGCAAGCGCAAAAACTAGACAAATAATGGAAAAAGACACTTGAAACAATTTTAAATTCAGGATATTACTTATACTAAACGATTTCCATTAAGATGATGTATTTCGTTTAATAAATAGAGCAATAACAGATATATTGTTATTTAATGGCATGCTCTGCAAGAAAACTAAGAGTTCTGTTTTCATATTTACGATCAATCTCGCTAAAACGCTATGCTTCAAACCTGTCCAGAGCGAATATTTATTTCCAGGATACTTCATCTGCCGAAGATTCTCCACTTCATTAAGAAACACTCTTCAAACAATAACTTTTGTAATAATATCCGGCTTTCTCCAAATTTATAACACAAAGTTGCACACCAAAGCAAAAGGGGATTCAACCTTGTTATTGGTTAATAAATATGTTTTAGGGAAACCTTTCAAAAAGTTTCTGATAAATAAGAATAGTTGATTGAGAAAAAGTGTGCAATCAACAGAAACGTCATAGCGTGTGTTTGGAGATTATTAAGTCGGTTATTGTTATCGTATTGATAATTATTGAAGCTTATTAGTAGCTCGTAAAATTAAGACTGCCGCTGTTGCTATTTCGGTTACATGTACTTACAGTTATTACAGCAGGTGTATGATTGTGGTGTTAAGTTTACACTTGAATTTTGCTCTTCTCGTACTCTAACTAGATAATTGTGTTTTCGCCTCAGTACGATCCACTGCACCGCAAATAAGTGTTGGAATGAGTTCAAAGGTAATAACGAGACCGTCATAAGCTGAATGTGCAAGCACCCGGCGAGACTGTCAACGTTGGTCGATGAAAGCAGAGCAAACAATCAGGCCCGCCGGTCTACTCGTAGCATAGGTGCTAAATTAAGATCTAATTCACACTAAACTTGAACAAACCCGCGGTGTTTCCACTGTACCGGGAATCCGTGCCATCTGGTCGACTAAACAAAAATGCAGCACACGTATACCTGAAACTCGGTTAGAATACAAGCCGCCAGGGTAAATATTTGCTGGCAACATTTACTTGTTTTTAACTGCGCCGGGGTTACCCTATGCAAATTTATAAGGGTCTTATCTGGTTGCGTAATTGAAAATTTGAATGCGCCCTACCGATCTTGTGCATTGTACGTGCCTTGGGCTTGCACTTTTAATTTTTGCATCTGAAAACACGAGATATCCATTCCATACCCCTATATTCCTGTCGTAATTCAATTAAACCGTAGTTGACCGGATTCAATAACAACGTACCCCCTCTGCACAACCGTTTTCAGCGTAAGCGAATTTGGAGAACAAAGATACGTCATCGAGTAGAAGATAATTGATAATTTACTTCTATCCACCATTTGACATCCCATTTTACGGAAAAAACCACTTTCGATTTACACATACAAATTTTCTGATGACAATCAAGATAGCGTTATCTGCTCGGCAATGTCATGTCCAAAAAGCACATTTTTCCTGAAATATTTTTTTTCCATTTGTTCATACTGAAGTTTGAGTCTTATCTCCTTAGCATTTAATAGTTGCTATTGTCATTTTTTCAATGCTAGCAAAGTATTTGAGTAATTTTATATTTGTCATCCTTATTCGCTGAATATTATTAAAGTTGACCAGGCAACAAACAAATAAAAACTATTTTAGATATTAAATGTACGTTATGAAGCTAATATATGATTGAAGATTATAATCTGGCATATAAAATTTCCTTCCATAGCGACGTTAGATCCGATTACAAAGGATTAGTTCTGTCAGATGTGGTGATAGAGAAGTTACGCAGCCTAATTTTTATTTTCTATATAAATAAGCCATGATAATGGCATTGTATAATCACTTATCAAAATTGGAACGTAAAAATTGGTTGAGAAATTTTTTATATTTATTTACGAAAAATTGTTTCTAATGATTTTTCAGACGTGAGATTAGCTTATACATATATCTAGAAGAAAATGAAACATTTATGGCAAAAATTGTAACGTTATTTAACAACTCCGTAATTTTTGTTAATAATTCATGAAAATGTCAAGTTTAAAAAGAACAATATAACTAATGTTTCACGTTATTTCATGATCACATGGGTAATAATAGTTTCGCCAATTCACTCTTTTGGTTATAAGCTAAATGACTGCTCTCAACTGCACTAAAGAACGTTGCATCTAATTGCAGATAGCAAGCATTATCTCCATCCTTATTGTAACTAAACTATTTTTATAATTGATAAAAATTTAATTGCCTGGAAATCTGTGAAAATTTATGAGAAAGTTATAACTTTTCTAATTACTATCAAAAATTTTGTCACGGAAACTGATATAAAGGCCCTACCTAGTTGTATAATTTAATTTCACTGAATAAAAGTCGATTGAGGGAAGTAGAATAGCCGAGGCCCAACTAGTTTACAATGTGGCAATGTCCAATTTGCAAAACACTGTGCTAGTCTAAACGTCACATCGGAGACATTTGTTTCCGTGAACAAGAGTAAATACTTGGAACTGCAAATTGGTAAATGTTATTATTTATTTTTCTCAAGTATCTTTTGAATTTATATTTAAATTTAATTTCTATAAATAATTAGTGATAGTCACTGTTACTTGTCATATTATTACTGAAAAAATATTGAAGCCGTTCTTCCATTTTTGATGGTCGGTAATTTTAAAAACTGAGCATCTTTTGTGATGGTTTTAGCTAGAATCAGTACGTTTATATTGAAATTAATTACGTTAGGAAATAGTTGCACTAAACAGATGAGCCATAAGTTGTCACTTTCTCATCGTTACTTTTGTTATTTGTAATATTTCAAATAAAGACAATGGAAAATATATTATTAAACTTGTCTACCTTAGCCTTGAATACATTTTATAAATTATTGCTGTATACTTTTGTGTAGTTTTGCTGACAAACTTAATTATTTTTTTTAACCTAAATGGCCAAGTTTTCATATTGCAACTCAAGACTGCTTACGTTAAATTATAATATTTGTTAAGTCAGAAAGCCTTGTATATTCTTATGCTAGGAATTGAGCGCCAGTACTATGTTAATTTTATGTATATAATCATTGTATATGGATTATAATAAATAATAAATAATAATAAATAATAATAACGATATAATGTATTCTAAGAATTGATATATACGTCCACTTACCCTAAAGTGCACCAGTATAAACAATAAAATTAATAATTAAGAAGATTCAGGAAATAAATTAATGTCATATCATGTTACGTTTTTGATCTACTGAAAACTTGTTGCAAAAATTGACATCAAGAAAGCTTTATTCATGACGTGCGAGAAAAAAGAGTTTATAGTGTCGGCTTTATTGAAATCCTTTGAACGAAGAGTAACATTGACAAGATTCGCTTCAAACTCATCCTTGATGAATAAATTTATTTATTATTATTGATTAAAGGGAACTTGCACATGTTTCTCATAAACAATTTTTTATTTGTGACTTGAGCTGTCAATTTTTTCCTGTGGTACTATTACCTAAAGCAAGTGCATTCTGAATGTCAATTGTCGATTAATTTATATTTTAGATTTTTTATATAATGAAGGGATCTATTTGATAAGTAACCTCATATTATACACTGGCCCTTACGATATAAAACTATCAGTTATTTAATGTTATGATAAAATTATCCTTGTGGAAGTAAAGAAATATAAATTGAGAGAAGATGGAATTGCGGGAAATCACAGAGGTGCGTAGAGGTATTCTTACTTATTTTTACAGCATTTGTTTATCTTCATTTCCATTTAATAAACAGTGTTATAATTAACACTTCCTTGACGAGAAACTTATTTACTCCTGAGCAAATATTATTGCGGCCTCCACTAGTGACGCCATTTCATTTCATTTTGCTGAAAAATACTGAGTTTGCCATTTTCTTACTATAATGTAGTTACGTAATTAAGGGCAGTTGAAAACTACCTGTAGCAAATTAAATTCTATACAATGATATTGACAGAGCAATAGTTTAGGGAAAATAAGGAAAAAGACTGCAGATCCATAAAATATGACTATTCATTGCATTTCAATGTAAGATAAGGTAATATTGATTCGTGTCTACTTTTGGGACAACAAACTTAAAACTACAAATTATTATTCATTTACGATATATATGTTTCAAAGTTGCAGTTCAGGAGAAGGGCATCAAGTTGCCTTTGCAAATTTTGGAGAATACAAAATAAAAATTTTGAAAACTTTAACTCACTTTAGACTTCACACAGCAAAATCCTGCAATTTGAAGATTTGCTTAATAAAAATGCAACAAAAATATAAAAACTGCAACCGAGAAAAGTCACGTTCGGTAATCTCTTGTAATGGAATTTTCCCGCATTTTTCTATAGCGCCGCGGCGTTATTACATGTTATGTACCAAGATATAAAACATGCCCGTCTAGTCTTGGGATAATCAGCATTTATATTCTTTGTAAGTTACCATTACCGTTTCATCCAAATTCCATAATTTTTAATTGTTGAAGTAAATTTATCAGATCGAGTAATTTCACGCAGACAAAGGATTTTACTGGGAGATATATATCGGCAAATTTCGGCTATAAATTAATCCAGTTTCATCCGCACTCTACTTTGGGGTTAATTAAGCCCCTATCCCTAAAACCGTCGAATAACTTCTAGTTTTCACTTATATTCGTCCACAGTGGGCTTTCTCAAACCGTAGTTCACCCCCATTTTAATTCATCCCTATCATATTGCGGCAATCCCAAGCGGTATCCACCTCTTTTACGGATTTTCACATAACGAGGCCTGAAAATTATTCAGTTAGTTAAACTGAATTGCTCCAACATCCTCACTTTAATATAAGAGCGGGCGGAATTTGCGCTTAAATAATTGAAATTGGGTCTAATTAAAGGTGTTCAAAACAGGCCCGAATAAACGATAATAAATTAACTGTTAATTGCGCCGAATTAATTTACCGGCGATTGATCAAAGCTCCTTCACTTCAATAAAAGTTACGTCTTCTTGGGATTTATAATTAAGGAAAACAATATGGCTGCTTTAATTTTATATTAAAGTTGGAGAGCGGAAAGTTATGAATTTCGGGTCAATAGCTTCGTGGGGATTGTTGGTTCGTCAAACTCACAGATATTATTTGTAAAAATAATAAGGGATGTTTGGTTAACCAATATCAGCATCGTTGAGAGTTTCCCAATTTCGGGTTTCTTCTTCTTTGCATATTGACTATAACTGATTGAGCGTCTTCTCCAAACACTCAATCATACCGTGTCAAGCCTGTTTACAAATTTAAAAACAGTTAATAGCAACAAATTTGATAACCAGTTCAGGTAAACTAAATTTGAACATATGTATCTACCCATTTAAGAAACTATGGAGTAGTTAACTATATTACTTGATTATTACACGTGACCTAGATAATGTCATCATAAAAACGCAAAATAATAACTACATTAGTTGTCTCAGTATCTTCAGAATTTAAAGACTATGTACTTTGTAAAGGAAAGTAGCATTGAAGAAGCCTGCGCAAAGACGAAGCTGTCGTATATGAAATAGGTAACTAAATTTATTCGACGAATTAAAAATACAACTTTGACGTATTTAAGGCTTGTGGGATCCGAATGTCCGCCTGCATAAAAGTAAATCACCTTCTCGTCAAAAATCTTAATTATAAATAAATCGTGGTCCATATGATTTTTTTTATATTTGGGTGTAGCATTATCTAATCGGTAAGTTTATTTGGTGTATGATAATATTGTAAAATAAATTATACGACATATTTCAATAGCACTTCAATACAATTATTTAATAGTTCAAATTATTTCTTTATATTCAGGAACAAAAAGAAAAACTAGATCGGACACACAATTTACTAGTATTGCTACACCTAAAAATGGTTTAATTCTTTTGTTGAAGAAAATTATTCTACTGTTAAATTTGCTAGATGCTACTAACAATAATTTGTCAATTATAACTAACTCTTACATATATTGTGAAGCAATGCTTACGGAAAATGTTAACGGATCTGTAAGTGGTCTGTAAATGAAATGAGAAAAAGATTTGCTAATGCCACAATTCCATTGGTAATGTTAATAAAAAACTATATTCCGAATTGCTAAAAAAATTAGATGGCGGGTGATACTTTTCTTGCAGCTGAAGATGAAACGATGACGTAGCCAAAACCATAAGGTAAAATGGTCATCATTTTAATATAGCCGGGGTTGGTAGAATTAAATTTGATGAAGAATGTTCTTATGCAAATAGCAGCAATTTAGTGTGGGAATAATTAATAGATAGGTTAAAAGTAGGACTCGTCACGTTGAAGTTATATTAGTACAATTATTTACAACTTTTTTTAAATATACTACCAAATTTATGAAGAGAGAAGCATCTTGATCGAACATATGGTAAATGAACATTGTCATGAAATTAATGTAAAAATTCATCTCATTCATGACCTATTTCATCTTTTTTATATAATAGCCACCTATTATTATTTTTAATAATTGTTTTTAAAAGACAGTTTTATAGATACTGGATGCATTTTAATTTCTTATGCAGAATTTAGGTCATGATGTAAAAAGTAGATACAGCTTTTTAGTGGTTTGTCTTTCTTCCAACAACCAATACTAGGTTTTGATTTTAGAATTTATTGTAAAGCCCATCATGGAGTTAAGGATAATTTCAAATAGCCTATTGTTAATGTGTGGACACCCAGCAAAGAATAAATTCAATTAAAACACTTACTACAATATTACTACAGAATATATTTTTCTTTGTATGAAACAAACAACATGGTAAAACATATAAGTTGCTACAAAAAGATATTATTTGAATATTTGGCATGCTTACAATTAACAAAAATATTATTAATCTCCACAGAAAGGCGTCGAGTCACCTTTAACACTAAAATCTTCCGAATCCTTTAATCATATTTTCCTAACTTACTACCGATGTGTTAGTCCATTATTAGAAAAATTTGGCATGGCATTTGTGATGGAATGAAAACCACATCAAGATTTAAGTCAACCCAGTAATTCTTAATTTATTAGACATATTTTTCATCAAATTTTAATGCGTTAACAAAAAGTTTTGCAATATAGAAGAATCACACCAATTGTCTTATAGTGGCCTAACTAAGCTGTAATTTATGTATGTCACATCATTCTTCAGTTGATTGAATCCAATCGCAAGATCGGTGGTGGTGGTCCTGACGTTTTATCAGGTCCACCCACTGAAAAGCGACCCGGTCTTGATAAAGACGTTGCGACCGTTTCAGGTTCATTGTTTACTAATAGGTTAGTGGTGTATTTAAGACGGCCCTTCCCGTCTTAACGTTTCGTCACAATGCTTAACGCAAACCCGTTTAATATGCATATGTCTTGATCCTTCTCGGCTATTGACGTGCTTGTGGCTATTTTCAAGCTAGTTGGCGAAGTGTAATCCTGCAGGGACACGAATATGTATTTTATGGTTGGTTCTGATACGATTGACAGGATTTGTGCTAGCACTCACCGGTAGACCCGCCTCGTTCAATTTGTAAATTGGATAAGCACAGGCCGTAATTGTTTCGGTAACTTGTACCTCTACATGATAGTATTGCAAAATGAACGACAATCAATTTATCTACGACAGGATGGGAAGCGGAACTTGCCTTCATGAAGGAACGTCAACCAAGTGGCGCGCTATTGGACTGAGGACGTTTTATTACACCTGTGCGAAGTGACAGAAAGGATCGACACTACAGGTTCCTCCAGTAATAACAAGTGGTTGATTGTTCCTGACAGTTTTTTTAATACCTAATTAGATTTGATTCCACTTGAATTTTGCCCTCAATCATCAATGCTGACAGCACTTATTGAGTAGAAACTTACACTCTAGAATTTTGCTAGTAAAATGTTTTACTGATAATATTTTATTGCCAAATTGCAACGTGGCTTACATTTTTATAACACATTATTAAAACCGCCGTATTTTAAGAAGTTACTAGACAAGCAATTAAAATTCCCTTCAGTTCAGTTTCTTTACTGTTCCTTAAAATCTGGAGATGAAAGAAATCGGAACATTTTTTGTTCTGATTATTTATTAAACATTTTTTTACTTATTAACGCAATCAATTAATTATGAAAATGTTAATCAGATAACTTAAACTCATTCAAGTGGTTCGTCATATTGTTACAAAGGTAAAATTAAAAATGTCCTAAAAGGCACAGATTCGGCCTTGCCCTCAACCGTTTATCTGATAATGGAACGACGCTGTTTACAATTATTTTCCCAAACTCCCCTTTCCTGAAACCATTGTTCATCAGACAATAGGCAAGTTGAATAAATTAACGGCTGAAAAACAATCCTCACGGAAAACTGTGTTGCGAGAGACACATAAATTCGATTTCGCGTTTTTCGAAGACCTCTCCTTGATTAAAAGTGTCAGGAATGACAGCGATTTCAAGATAAGTTTGCAACAACAAAATACAAAATTCTGATGTCAATATTTTTTAGTAAAATATAATCACCTTTGTGAACCCGAAATCTTCAACAAACTGTAATTTTTTTTTAATCATTTTGAAGTTGTAAGACAAATTCAATTTTAATGACAACTTAATTTGATTTGAAAAAGTAAGTGATATAATCGAATAGAAAACAGTTTACCTATGTGAACTACAGTAATTTTGTTAAAAAGATTTGCGGATGCTTGAACTTTTCTACATCGCAAATTCCACCAAAAATATTCGGGTGATTACGGAGCAATTTGATTTAAAACCGTGGGTGGTTCTGTTTGGCAATTTGCTGTAACGCGAAACCTGTCGCAGTTTGCGGTTTTTCCAAGCAAATTACTTTATTTCATGTGTACAATTTACATAAACGTATCTTTGATGTCCATCTTAGATATGGAAATTTTTCCTAATCATGAAACTGAAATTCAAATACCACTCAAGCTGCCAGTCATGCACTTTAAACTCCTCAATATTATTCGTTGCCTATTTCTTGGATCGATTCTATTGAATCACGTCATAAAAGTCTTTTCAAATACTTCCTTCAGAGACGACCGGGTCAACTTTGTTAAGGTTAGTCAAGCAGAATTTTAAAACGGTATTGATAGAAATTTAAAAAAGAACCAACGATTTGTTTGTCAGGATAATCAAAAGCTATCCAAGTAAAAACAACAAAAATTTACTCTATCGTTCCTTTGAAATCGCATATAACGCAAATTTTGTTTCAATTTACATAAAGTTCCTGAATATGGCTAAGTCAAATATGCAAGTGTCTCGTCGTTCCGGCCAACGTGTAATTGAATTCTTGCCTTCACAATTTCTGCTTGTGTGGCTTGAGTTTTTTCTATAGGAGGTAAAGACGTTATTCCTTTCGATGCTTTAATATATAAAATAGAGCTTTGAACTTTTTCTTTTTACAAAACACTATCAGGCTACGATATGTCGTCGATTTCTTGCCTCCACCTTCCTATTGTTTGTGGCAGAATTCAGACGGAAAAATGAAAAAAACAAATAAGATTCAAAGCACTTTCATCGCGCTAACAACGTAAAATACAATTGAAAAATAATGGCGAACTAAAACCTTTAAGAGACAATTTATTTAAAATCTTTTACGATGTAAAGTAAAGTACTTTGATAAAAAAATAATGGATATTTGAAACAAATCATACTTGTCATTGTTAGAATCTTTCGAATGCTGTTTGTATCGGTGTCCTTATTGGAGTGTTGGTAAAAAGTAATTTTTACTAGATGAGATAAAACAAATATGACCTTAGATTGGATTCAATGTGCTTAGAAGTATTCATTTTCCAAAAGCCTATGCTACCATATTTTCTATAATAATATCTCTTAATCTAATAATTTAATTTACCTCAAGAAGATTTTTTGTTATAACCTGTATCATAAGTTCATAGTAATTAATATAATTTTGATAACGTAGCTAACTTATAATTTGCTAACAACTTCCAGATGGTAATAACAGAAACAGAAATATGTAACTACTTGCCTAAATAAATAATATCACGTGTCTGCCAAACACTTTTTTGTAGTATGCATATAAACCAGAATTTTTATGTTTAAACTAAATAATATGACTAACTTTTGAAACAGAAGTTATATATTTATTTCTATTTTTGATAATTAGTGTCTATCTTGCATTCAGCATATAATTGCAATGGTTTTCTCTGGATATTTCAGAGATCCTTTGGAAGCTCGGCGAAGGGCTTGTATTTTCTAATTAATTATTTAGCTAAGAGAGTTCATATTTATTAAAACCACCTATGTTCTATTTTTAGGAAACTTGTTACTTGTTCATTTCATAGATACTGGGATAGTCCTAGAAATATATAGATACCTTAGGCACACAGATTTTATTCTGTAATTGTTTGGTTCTCTCTGAATACTTATAGAAGAGTAGATTAAAATTTGCGGTCCTAATACATAAGATTTTTGTTAAGTATTCTCTTCTATAATGTTCTCCTATTCATAAAATTAGAAGAAACACCTATAGAGATAGATTAGGTTAACAACAATAATATATTTCATATATGTGTATATAGATAAGCCATAAGTTCTCTAAGAAATTTTTTGGTTTTAATCTTGGGCTCCAAATGTTTGATGGAGGGAATCAACACTTTCTTTTAATTCTTTTTATATCTTGTAAAACCTTCTCATCTCCACTAGCCTTATATAGTGTATCCTAAATCTGTTTTCACCTTCTTTCTATTTACTTCGTCTTCCCGCCTGTAAATTGGTCTTGGATTCAACCTATTTACCTTTGGTCTCAATTCTATAATTCTCCTTACTTCTTGATCATCACTCCTTTTAATATATCCGTTCAAGCTTCTCAGCTATACTTATATTACTTTCACTGCTATTAAGGTTGCATTTATTTCATGGTTCATTAACCTTTGATATTTTTCTTTTATTTTGTTGCTATCATAGACCTTTCAAGTTATTCTTCCCTCAAGTCTTGCCTTGCCTTGTCAGACTCGTAGTTTCTGTCACATTGGTTATCACTCTTCTAGTCGCTGTCTTCTTGATTCCTCTACGTATTTAAGTGTTTTGTAAAATATATTTATGTTTGCGCTATGCCCTGTATCTTGTTTAAATTCCTTGGGAGATTTCCTTTTTCTGTTATTTGAATTATTGATTATTACTTCTAGATATCTAAATCTTTTCCTTATTTCAAGTTTAAATTTTTCTACTTTAATAAACACTTCTTCTTTTGTTTTGTTTATTTTATCAAACATCACGTATTTCGTATTGTTTTCATTTACTCCAAGTCTTCTCTTTCCCGTTTTGAAGGATAATTCCATTAACGCCGTTTTTAGGCTTTGATGATCTCTTGGAACTATGGCTAGGCCATCTGCATTTGTATAATTTCATTCCTTATTGGGATCTGTATTTTGGGGTTTCAACTACTCCATCCAACCAATATTTAACAACATTCCATCGCCTTGTGTTATTCCTGTCTATTAATACATACACTGATGTTTTTGTTTTTTCGATTGTCATCCTAGTCAAGTTTATCATTTCTTTGGTATTCTCATATTCTTTATATCTGCCAGTACTGTATTGCGTTTTAGCCCACCGTTCTTTATTATTATTTTATATATCATATATTTATGTCTGATTCAAGTAAAATATTTAGTTAGGTATGTATTGAAATGATGTGCACCCCATCAAATTTATTTCAATAAAAATAAATAAGTCTTTCTGAACTAAAAACACTTATTTAGATATTAATTATTAGAGTTGTCTAAATTATTCACTCCGTATACCTTGTGTAGATGTTTGGACGTATCATTAAATAAAATTCGGATCTTAAATGGCTATAGCTTCCTGGATTAAGTTTATCCGCCCTTACGTGAATATCCGTAAATCTCAATTTGTAGTGTTGTTAAGGAAAGTCCAAAAACTAAAATTAAGATCTGTGAAACAAGAAATTACTGCCGAAGAATGTCGTTGCCTTGGCACATCCTTATTGCGACCCCCTTTATTGCTTTAATGGAGCCATTTCTGAAGAATTATTATGTAAAGTGGTTATTTACCAACAACGTTTCTCCTTGAAAGTTGTCGTAAATTGCCCACATTTTCACACCATTAATGTTTATTATAATTTTACGGGTAGCATGAAAATTATTTAATATCAAATAAATTGTTCGCATAAAAGCAAGTAATTCCCTGCTTGTAAGTATTGTAAAGTACCTCAAATCCGAAAGTTTACGTGAATAACATACTGGCAACATTTCGAGCAAATTTGGTCGTTTTAGTTTTTGTATCAACTAACAAAGCGAATGCAATTTCAACCATGGCTTGGAAAACTTGGGGAGATTTCGCATTGCAAATGGAGGGTCGGTTTCTGACTTTACGTCTAATTTATTTGTTTACAATATTTTATTTTTGCCGTCGTCCTTACAAATATTATGTCGAACCGACGGAGTTTGTCAATTCTATTTCAAAGAATTGCCTTTTTCCAACACACAAGGCATGGACACATGAAGGCTCCTAAACGTGGAAACGTCAATTATGTTTAACATTATTTTCACAGAACTTTTCCCTTTTCCGCTGAAGAAATTTATTTCATTTATTATTCAAGTCTTAAGGTGGGTCCCTATTAAATATTTTACGCGTTCTAAACTTATCCCGTGAATTTAAGTCGGTTACTCACACCGCGTGCCAGCTTTCACTCTCTTAATGTTGCAAACTTCTTTGAATATAAGAGTAGAAACATAAAAGCCTAACCAACGTTTCCGTGATTAAAATCAGTCTAAAGAACGAAACGTATTGTATTTTTTCGTATTGCACGAAATTATTCAACTTGTTGGTATTTGTGTCCCGAAACAATTTACCCAAAAAAACTTCAGTACAGGAACACTTATCTCGACGCCATTATCAAGATATATTACGAGTACGGTCTCAACTACCATGTTGTAGCGTGAAATTTAATTGCAAATTTCCCTATCTAGCCGATTGAAATTACGTAATTTTACTAAAATTTGTATTGGCAGAGTTTGTTTCGAATTTAATTATCGGGCTAACTTATAAATTCCAAGATCTTTCACGCCACAATCATGCAAATTTCTCTGCATATCGCAATTCGTTTGAGCATAATTTTCCAGGAGATGAGTTTTCTCTGAATAGTGTTTCTTTGACTGCCTGTGGGGAACTATTTAAAACTTAACCACGGTCGTAAATCCGGGTTGAGCGAGGTCAGGACGGCCGTCGCGGTTTGTCACGCCGAAGGGTACAAGTGAAGCGTCTGCGGTATTCCCGGAGTTTCGCAGATGACCGGAAATTTGGTGGAGATGTAATACACGAAGTAGACAATATGTGGGTGGAATTTGCGGTGGGTAAGTGGCGGCCATTTCGACTGTAGCGATCAAGGAAAAGCCATTTGTGTAATTGACATTCCAATATTGGATAAATGCCGGCATTTGGCTGCGGTGTTCTTAAAGTCTTAAAGTGTGCATCAGACTGGATAATAGACTTGCACAGCTTTGACATAACGAGTTTCCAATATGAATTACCATTTAAGAACATTAGATCATATAATGAACATGACAGGCTGCTAAAATTTTAAGAGTATTTTACGTTCATCAAGATGCCATCAAGAAGAAAGTGTAGCAAGTGTTGCCAGAGAAATACCAAAATCTTAATCGTTACGTATTTAATATTTAGCTTTTATTGTATATGTTGCTACAATTATACTAAAATATTAATAAAAATATTTACAAAAGAGCTCTTATATTGAAAACGAATTAATTAACTTCGAATTACTATATCTATTGGCATGTTTTCTCAATAAAGTTAACCGATCAGGTAGTAAATTTATTAATTACAATCGTAAAAATGATTATCAGAAAAATTAATACATTGTCAAAACTATGTATTAAAGTGTCTTTCGTTCTTATTGAAATACAAAATTTAAGTTAATTAAGTTCTTCCCTTTGTTTTCCTACATTAATATAAATATTAAGTTTCTCACAATAAAGAATCTTACTAGATAAACCAGATTTTGTAAACTATAGTGTAATTATAGGTCCAATATTTTTATACTATTAATATTTGAAATCCCGTTATTATTTCTAATATGAAAACGTATTTTAATAGTTGTTCCAATCAATTTTTTGCATAAGAAGACACGAGACTTTTTTAACTCTTGAAAAACAGCTTTACTTGACTTCAATACTCCTATTAGTTTTCTTAGTTATTTCTGTGAAATACCTAAAAATTTTGTGCCTTTAATAGAAACGGGGTGGTGCATAATTTTCACATATACAAGAAGGTCATCAAGGAAAGAACCTGACATGATCGATAAATGATATTATCTAATTGAGTAATGCAATTAATGCTGGAGGTATTTTCTTACTTTCATTAGCGGTTCAATCCGATTTTCACTGCCAACAATTTAATGTTTTTAAGTAGGATTTTTTCCTTATTAGTTTATCAATTGATGACCGCGAAAAAAATATTTTAGCATATAATACAAACAATTCAGCAAGTTTTTCTCATTATAAAGAGTCGTCATGAATACATTAAACATGTAACTTTGCTTTTTATTAAAATATATTTTTTTCAAGTCTTGTGCAAGTCAAGACAATTATTGAGCTAACGGTTGGACGAGAACAAAAAGTTAAATAAAAAAACGACACAGGTAACAAAATAATAGCTATTTGCTAGAAATTTATCCGTGTCTTTCAATTTCTTGACTCCATTTCTTGCAGAATACACATAAAATAACTTTTTTGCTGAGCTAAGTAGTTCAACAACTCGCGTTCATTAAAATAATTCGGGCAAACTTAGTCATTCATTCAGGATCCTTTACGTTGTACGAGCAAATTTGAATTGCATTAGAATCAGTTTTTCTTATCTATGTGGATCAAAACACAAAAGTTTGGTTCACAACTAAATCGGTTGTATAAAGATCGATTTATAAATATTGACTTAATAAAGAAAAGTAATTCTTCGTTGTTGAGAAAAAGGTAATAAAACTTTCCAAGATATAATTTCTTAATTGAATTCGATAAACTAATTCAAATTAATTATAACAATTAATTGATAAATTACAGTCAGGTAGATTCAGCAAATTTAAATAAAGCAGATGCGAGAACTTTTCATGGGAGATATGATCATAATCTAAAATCATTAAATTGCTTGCTTCCAAGCATAAATATTATTAAACAACTATTGTTAAATTAGATTTTACAGGATCTTCATTTAGAACCCAAAATTTGCTTGGCTAGATCAAATTCTAGTCAGTTTGTTTCTATAGATTAATACAAGAAAAATTCACACCTAAAAAGTGATATGGAAATCGTTTTTCATCGTATAGAAATATGTGAGATTGATAACCCTAAAACATCCTACGGCCGTGACAACTTGAAGCAGAGTGAATAGAGATTCTATCTGTCTTTGAGTATCTTTCGGACTCGAGCAGATTGAGTGATTTGTAGTCTTTAGAAGGCGAGACCGTTCCCTCCTTAGACAGTAACACCGCACCCTAAAGAATCAAAGAGTTTTGATCTGCTAGTTCGTGCATTTTCTTTGAGCTAGTTTGTCCATAAACTATCTGTCTCTTACACAATCCTGGATAGCTGCTTAGTGATGTTCGATCTATTAGAATAAATGTCCCATCCTGTAGAAAATAGTATAACATTTTCTTAAAGATATACCATCGTATATGGATTGTTGCTATTATAATACATCGCTATTACCTACACGATACAGAACTCAGGCCAAGTTGTGGAATCCTTACTTTACAATATATATTCAAATTTTCACACATTTTTACTCATACG
Organism: Pyrochroa serraticornis; assembly: GCA_905333025.2. Classification (NCBI taxonomy): domain Eukaryota; kingdom Metazoa; phylum Arthropoda; class Insecta; order Coleoptera; family Pyrochroidae; genus Pyrochroa; species Pyrochroa serraticornis. The sequence continues at coordinate 42,058,346 of HG995152.1, forward strand.
ATAAGAATTTATTAGCCTATTTTTTTAAAGCAAGGCTTTTTATACTTTCTTAAAAATTAATTATCTTGTTAAGTTTTTAAAGGTTTTATTTTTAGCATAACTTTACCAATTTTGCCCTTTCATTTTGTTCATTGATGCCACGTTCCTGATCGGACCATCATTAATCCCCTTCGGCATGGGAGATATCCAGCCATAATATCTCGACCTTTTCACTCCTTAATCTCGTCAAGAACCGCACTCAATATTGCCAAACAGAATTTTTGAGGACTTTAGATTAAAGTTGGGGTGCGTGGCAACGGCGAGTCTCCAACTTTATCACTGCCCGGTGTATAGGATCGGCTTTTTTATCTCGAGATTATGGCCCAGCCAACGGCTAGGCTTTAGGAATCGTGCGCGTTGCTGTTCTCAATTTGCATGTTATAAAATCCCATAAAACAACTTCCACTTTGAACAGAACTGGGTTCGTTTTATATTGAGACAAACGGAACCGAAACTACAACAAATTGTGCAAATGAAGAAAACGTTGGATTTCGTGAAAGATAACTTTTTTCGTTCACTTACGTATAAATATCGAGAAATTTAAAACTGGACGAGGTCAGGATAAATTATTTTCATGACTTTGCGTCTGCCAGATTCGCAAATTCTAACGCTAAACTCCATTAAGATGTAGTGAAACTAAAAAGGAGCTATTTACACGGCTTGAATGAAATGAGTAATCGAGTTCGCACAGTCTGAGAATAAACTTAATTAAATAGGCCGAAGGCTGAGTTCAGCTGAAGCGTTTTCCGCAGACTTCCGGTCTTTACTGCGCCAAGACATCCGTCTTTTTAATTGTACTCATTATTTCTCAGTGGAGAGGTGGCACTGCTCTAATTTTTGCTAATTGCAGTGCTACCAAAGCACTCAATCATGTCTGGATTTCACTGAGACTAGTCGACCTGCTTACAAAATTGTTAATTCTAGCACATCATTAGCAATAAAAACTTCAATTTCAATGAAGACATTTTTACAACCCCATTAGCACCTCAATACGTTTCACTTATTAATCGAGAATAATAAGCGTGTTTTACGATCTGCCACTTAAATTTCGCAATTTGGCAATTTCGATTATAATCGACGAAATGAGACACGTGATCGTTATCAGACCACAAATCATCAAATGCAAGAAAAATTATTTAAAAAGTGAAGACAATTCGTTTATAATAACATTTGAATTCACAAAATTAAGTTTTCTACCTGGATCAAACAATCCTTAATGGCAAATTATTGATAATCGGAGTTAGGGTGAAATAAAAGTGAAGCTGAGTAATTGCTAAGATATCTATTAAAAGCGTAAAATTATCCATAAAGCGCTTTCCTTTTGATTAATACGAAATAAAAAGCATCTTTTCAAGCATGAATTTTTACTAAACGACACCCTTAAGAGCTGGAGAGTTACAATTCCGTTAAATATGGAAGGCAGTTAATTACTAAGATAAAACGCTTATTTTCATTATGATTTAAATTTCGGCGTCATTAATCTCTCGTATTTTTAACAACACATCGTTAGCATTAAAAGAATTTCTGGATGAAACGAGGATTGGAACAGGCATTCGACAAACTGACATTGATGGATGACTTTACTCGTTTATTGCGAATTAATTTACAAAAATTATATACAACAGGATGAAGACAGTTAGTCTGGCAATAAGCAAACTTTGTTTTGTTGGGAATTAAGAAAACAGTTAATTCAATTGGTGTCTGACAAAGTTAACGTGTGACGAAACATGTGCTTTCAACTGATGTCCAGAGGAATTTGTGCCAGTACAGGGGATTTATTTTGACACTGGATAAAATGCGACCTTTGTCTGGATTAGCAGTCCTTGAATAGACAGCGTACTCTACATTAAAATCAACGACTAATCAATATTTATTGACATTGACAATTTTTTTGTAAATTATACTTTATTGTGCGTAATATATAAAGAAAATTCGACAAAAAATATTGGTCGATCATAAGCGCCTTTGCTAGTGAATAACATAACGAGTATTTATTAGGTTTGATAGTAAAATCACACATCATTAAGATGACCACATATTTGAGTTAGGTATATGTTGCTTCGTTTAGTATCTCAACAATAATAATTGTTTGCTGTTACATTATAACTTATTATTTGTGCTGAGTGCCTGCAATTGCGTGGGTAAAACAGCAGTCAGGACGAGCATGGTAGATTATTGTTATAAAAGCATTCCAAACACTCGTAAATTTTGCAGGACAATTCAAGGATACGAGTATTATCATGGGAAACTTTTGTCTTGTTTCTTTTAATCATATCCAGGCATATAATAAATATGTAGTTTGCAACTTTTCCTGCAATATCTGATAATTACTGTTAACAATTCGGTCAGTATACATGTAGTTAAAGGCTTATTAATCACCAGATGTTTACAAACACGTTCATTTATTTGCTTTTTAGATTTGCCATTTTTGTTGCTTATATAATCTCATATTTAATATTCAAATTGATTATTAAGTACCTAGGTCTGACTCGATCCAGTAAAAGCTTGATACGTTTTATTGATTATTGTAGTTTTTGCTTTTATCATTGAATGTAGGCTTCTTAAACTTCTGAATTTACAAATTTAAAAAAGGTACAGTTTATATTGTTGTAGTAATATTTAAATTCAATAAACCAAATAAAGGGTTTTAGCAAAAATTTAAAACAAAAAGTAACTGCTGATAGAAAAGTGATATTTCTCTAAGTATTGTTTAAACCCCAGCAAATGTTTTTGCGTAAGATTAAACTCAATTGCAACTAGACAAACTTGTACTGTCAAATTAAAAATAGTAAGAAGATTTTCACAGGAGAGAATACAGCAAGTCAAAAAATTATTATTTACTGAGAATAGAACAAAAATTGCCTATTATTGTCTATGTATTTATAATAAGACGACTTATTTTGTTCTTTCGAGGAACTGCCACAGTAGTCTGATAGGTAAACTACCAACAAGACCCCCAGCTGATTTGGTTCTTCAATAGATATAAATTTGGTTTTCCCAAGTTCTTCACTTCCGGTTCTTGATTAGAAAGACCAGAATATATCCAATTGCATTGTAAAACAAATTGAGTTTTTCTTTCTCCAGCTGTATACGATTGCTACCAGGGTTGAACAGTGTTCCCTCAAACTTTATCAAAATTTCTTTGATAATGTGCTAATCCGGACTTTATCCTACTTGCAAAGTCTGCATAGATACACAATACAACTTAAAAAAAATGCAAAAAGGGAAGAAACCTTGTGTATTTTCCAAAAAATGCAGAAAACAAAAATGATCCCACCTGTCTGGTATTTATACAGGCAGTATCACATAACACGGATTTACTGAAATGTTGTTCTGTCGTCTAAAAGGCCCTTTTGCTTGAAATGATTCCTTCAATAGACATAAAATATTTGTAAATTAGCAGTCAATTTTATTAATATTTTACTTTTTGCTATCTTTTCACCTTATATTTCGATATAGTTTTTTGTTTAATTTTTTTGAATTATTCAAACCACGATGGTGTAAAATTATAGCATTTTTCATACGGGGAACCAATGTAGTTATTCAATAAACTTGAATATAATTTAATATTAATTAATTGGTAAAAATTCAAACCAGTGGATTATTTTCGTAAAAACCACTTACTTAAATTTGATGGAGTTTGTAAAATGTCTGTAAACAATTATTTAATTTCAATATTTATAACATCTTTTTCGAAACAATCTTTCGCCATTTGGCTAAATGTTAAATATAGTTTATCCTTTTTTATCCTAAAAAACATGCGATATTCAAGTATGATAATAATTGTGCGTATGTTCTGTATTTTAGATATATAATCTATTACACTACTTTGTGTTAGAGGTTGACAGTTTGAGGAAAAAGATTTTGCAGACATTAATAAAATAAATCTGCTGGTAATAATAATAATAATAATTTAAAAAAGATTTTTATGTTTTTAAACATTGAAACGAAGAATGAATTTATCAGTTTATTTTAACACATACTAACATAAACATTAGTTTTTATATCCTATTTCACTATAGTTTTAGCCTTTCAGTACCATCTTATTTATTCTCCGTTTTACTTATATTGAAATACACACGGATGCACGAGAAGACCTGAAAGCTTTATCGTGTCTCTATTATTGGTTTCGGAAGTAACTTCGGACGGTGTAAGTGTTTTGAAATGTTTATCTTAAACAAATTAAAAACCTATTACCTGCTGAAACTTAATGCTTGCAGGTTTTGCAAAATATTAACTACAGATAAATGTTTGTCAACTTTTTAAGTTTTATATGTACCGTAGGTCTGAAATACTTTTAAAAAACCTCAAACAAGTAGCATCATCAACAACAAATAATAATGATTCGAATATTATGTTCAATTATCTGAAATTTGCCACTCCATGTAATCTGCAGTTACTGTAACTGGTAGTAGAGAAATCCTGATTGATAAAACTTTAATCCTATTTAACATTTTGATCCCCAATTTTTGTGATTTTTTTTACACAAAACGCAAAAAACGAATAAAATCAACATCCATCAAGTTGCTATTGAAAGACGCAAAAGAATCGAGTTTTTCTCTTTTGTTAAAGGTCCGTTATAATTCCACTTTGCCTGAAGTTAAATAAGGCGCGTAACGAACAGGCAATTAATTCTTGTATCAAGTTCATTCAATATTCTCGATCAACAGGGACCTTTTTGCAGACTAACGAGCGCTATGTAGCTGTTAGAAAATAAATTAAAGATTTCAATTTTTATGAAATTTTACCCAAGCTGTTCAGTCGCCAGTTCCAGCCTAAACTTGTCATTTATCAATCAAAACTCAATTAAAAAAACGCATTTGTTAAATCATGGGAAACTTAAGTTAGCCATTTATTTTAATCTTAAATTTGAGCAAGATGAATATTTGTGTGTAAAATTATGTAATCAGAAAAATTGTGCTCTCGCTACTTACTGTAAGTCATGAACCGCAAAATAAACTCCGGTGCTATGTATATTTTATCCCCAACGAGTAATTTCGACATCTAATGCCCTGCAAATAACTTATTGCAAAAGAATTATATGATAACGCTAATTCAAAAGTGTGCAACTGGTTTTGCAATGTTCTGGCGGTTAACGATCGAGAGGAAATAGGAACGATGGTGAATACAAAGTAGTAAATTTATAATTAATTACAAAGGCTTACCTAGGTTCACCTGTTGGTCTCGACTATCAGAAATAGGTAAATTTCCAAAATAAATTATTTCTAGTATTACTAAGTAACGCTTTAATGTAGGTTTGTATGAAAGATAATTATCGTATCTTAATTTTACATATAATGTCATCAAGCTCGTCTTCCCCGATATGTTTTGAAATGATATGTAAAGTAACATACTTTGCGGTTAAATAATTTGTCAATCGTTACCCCACCGAAAGTTATTTGCATTTGATTGATGTTGCTTAATCCTAATTTATATAAATATAATTATGCTAATCAGTCATTTAGTGCCTAAATCCCAAAGCTTTTAATACAAATTCATTTATATCCGATGTTCTGTCCAAATTGCAATTAATTAAATTATAATCCAACAAGGCAAGTAATTGGGTACAATATCAAACTCCAATTTTCTACTTAATAATTTTCATGAAAATAAATTTCCCATCACCTTCTCAGACCTTGAAAGATATTAACGAACAATTTTAATTCTTACGTACAAATTTTAAAACCCATATGATTATTGCTATATCTCGCCTGTTTGTTACGTTTCCAGAAAATGTAAATGTTTTTGCCTCTATCAGCGTTAATTTTTAAAACGTAATGTTTTGTCAGCACTTTATACTGCCGGAAAAGAATGGCTGTCACCTATCGGAGATATTTACAGAACCTTACAAAAACATTCGCGCAACACTGAATTTTAATTTCCCACGAGAATACACTTATTGCATCAGAATTCTTGCCATGTATAAAACGCGACTGCGGGAAGTTTTCGTTAACTATTCCATAGATACTTAAAATTTTTGGTTAGCTACATTTCCTTGTCCCAAGCGACACGCGTAAACGATGCAATATTACGTTCTTGTTATAGCTCATTCCTTAAGTTTCCTGTATACTTTCAAATATTTATGACAATTAAATCAAGAGCCAAGAATGCTCGGGTGTAAATAAAATTAGTACTTGGGAAAGTCCTTCTGGAGTTACGTGTCTCTAATGAACAGTTAGTATCTGGGACAATCGTGTGTAACAGCATTAGTGTGACTTATAACTGCACACTTGCCATGGATACCCGACTAAGACGATCAGATAACTACTTGTGATGATGGATGGATTACTAGGTAAGCAGATAGGTGCAATTTTCTTTAAATCAAATAACAATACAATTTAGGAGTAACGACGATAATATCGTTGATATTAGATGAATAAAAGTTGTTCAAAAATTGCAAATACATTTGAGACCAAGTATAGTGGTTTCTTTCACAGATAATTTGATTGATCATTCGGGGAAAAGACTATACTTTTTCGTTACTCTCTCAAGAAAAAAAATTGTTGGTTGAAAATTTTACGAAGTTCAATTAAAGAATATTGAACTTTGGCCAACTTCAAAAGCAGTCTTGCGTCCCTCTAGACCATCAAGCTATTTTTACAGCGGTTGATATATATAGCTGATCCTAATTATTGGTTCCACCAATCATCTCAGTAATTTGAAAGTTTTAACATGATTAAATCGCAGATAAACGAAAGTTTAGTAAGTTGTTACAACAAAAATTATACTTTGCCATTACTACAGCGAGATCATTTTAAGTATAATTTCTCTCGCTGCAGAATAATTTCACGAGTAATATCAATATAAACTATCATTTAAGTAGTATTGTACCTGGCAGGCATTGCTATAAGGTGTTCTTCGAAATCTACTTGGTTGTTCGTGGCATCCAATACGGCATAATATTCGTAATGAATTCCCATTAGCAAAATTGCTTAATTGCATTAATTCCCTATTTAATGCACCGTTTCTTGCATACCTCGCCCTGCCAAACGACCTCTCAACTATCATTTGCTCCGTCGAAGATCATTGGATTAGTTTTAGATGAGCACAATTTCGGGAAACAGTATAGTTTTGACGAGGATACTGCACTTTCTCCTTCATTTCGGAACGAGTTTTATAAAGCGCTTCGAGAAAATATAAGCTGTTCAAGGAAGTTTGTGCGTGCCTTACTAGTTACTAATAAGGCTAAACTGGTGCTGACCCGTATTGGGCAGAAATTTTTCAAAATAAACAACGTTAAAAATGTTACTAACGCTTTTTGTGTATCGTGATAAATTTATCGTCGGCTTTTCGTACGGCATCTGCCTGTTGCATTATTTAGAGAGACAGAGAGTGCAACTTGAAGTGAATACATTAAGGGAAAACGCATGAAATTTTTTACCGTGGGGGTTTTACACGTAATCATTCATTTAAAGCTTTCAAACAAATATTCTTGTTTGGGGTAAAACCCGAAAAACGGGCCTTAATTCCTCAGTATTTACTCAAACACTGATGAATATGTTCCGCGTTTGTTATATTTTCATATGAGGCGCGAGTATTATTAATCATTTTTCATATAACTTATTTTAGGACAAGAGCTTTTCCAAAAGCATTCCATCTGTTGAACCGTAATTTAGATCGTGATTTTTAATTGAAGTAGCTCAATTTACCTCCAGTTCTGATGGTCAGGAATTTGATTTCGTGGATGCATTTTAGCTTATAACAAAGATAATGTGACTGAGTATAAATAATCCAGCTTTACGGCTATTAAGTCATTAAAGTGACTTTTTGCACTGATAGAATTAAAGTTCGAAAAAATATTTAATTATATATACAACAGAAAGAAAAGTAGTCGAAGGTTAGATGCTTAAGAAATACTAGAAATATACTAGGTACCTTTAAGTATATACAACTTTAGAAAAATAAGACAAATAATGCAATGCTAATTATTGTTTAGAATAAACAATATGGTCAAAAAATTTGAAAATGTGACGTTAAGAAGTGTAATGTTTGATAATATTGAAAGTTTACAAGTGCTACATTTGACCAAAGGAATGCAAAAAAAATTATTTCTGCCAAAACGCTCTTGAAAGCAAATTATTAGTTTGATGGTAAATGATGTTATTAAGAACCTGACATCTAGAATCAACTGATTGGAGTTACTAGTTTGTAAAACGCCGCCGTCGTTTCCGCCTTTGGTGTATTTACTTATTACTAGTCTTTTATTTTATTGGAATCTCAGTGTTTTTGTATGGTACTGGAAGTAACAGCCACTACGCCTTTTATCGTTAATTAAAGGTGGGCCTTTCTGGATTATATGGTTCATTAGAATGGAAGAAACTTCAAAGGGACTATTTATTCTTTTTAATTTAGTTAGCAATACAGATTTCTACGTTCATCTCCTCAGGATCAGTGTTAATGCCAAGTAATAGAATGAATCAAATAAAGTGTAATTGAATCAAGCCTACTAGCTTAATCCATCTGCTTATACAAATACTCCCGATGACTGGTTAGGATCAGTAATGTCATAATAGCGGCTCCTTTGTCTAGTGTTTCTTTAATAAATTGGACCAACACGTGGGGGCTACACTTGGGAGAATTTATTTGATGAAAGAGATATTTCGCACTTGTAAACAAATTTATCTCGACTGACATACTAGTGGCATTTTAGAGTTCGTTTCAAAACAATTTGATGTTACAATTAAATAAAAGATTGTCTATGTTGGGGTCGGAGTTGGAGGGGGAGTTGGGGTCGCCGTTTCTATGTTAAAAAAAAACAGCAAAGATAAAAAATTAACTCAAATAAAAATATAAATGTTTATCTAAAATAAGAAAGCAATTTTTTGACAGACAATTTGAAACCATTTAGAAGACATGTTGTTCTTGATATTTAATGTTACCAGAGGTATTACCAATATACACAGTGGGATAATAAATAAATATATTAAAGCAGTTACAAATTACTCTAGAATAATATTAATAGCTGATGCTAATATGCCAGTACCAGTAAACAGTTATGAAATGAAATTTTAATTTATTCTTCATAATTCATAACTCATACACTTCCGAGAGGATATTGATATCTACTTTAACTAACCAGTTCTCAGTATGCAAAGAAAATATTTAATCATAATAAGTAAAAATAACATGTCTGAAGTGTTGCTGTATAATTATTTTCCTATATTAAAAACCATTAGGAGGTAAGTACATTTTATCCTAAATGATTAATTTATTTTATATGCGACCACTAAAAATCGGATTGTAAATTTGGAGAGTGGTAGATTTGACGAATACCAGAGACATTTTCACAATACTGTGTTCATGAGGTAGTTCATTTTTATTTGTAGATGGAAAAACTATTGGTAAATGGATTTTTACACAAAAACACAAGCAAGAGTAAAAGCATCGCATTCCATTCCCTTTCCAAGACGATGCTGATTACTTGAGCATTGTAATTTTTCAAAACCCACAAACTTTCATACTTAATAGCCTGATGAACTTTTTTTATCTAAGTTTCTTGGCAATAGTAGTATCAGTTACAACGGTAACAGAAAAAGAATATTTTATATTATTTACAACTCGGTAAAATTTCTAATGAAGAAAACTTCCTCTCATTTACCAGATCAGGTTTCCTCAAACTATCACCTCTTCCCTAAAAGAAGTTTTAGAAAGAGATTTTTTAAAAGAGTTGTAATGGAAATCGGATAATGTAAATTTACGAAGCAGAAAATAGTTCTTCCTAGGAGGCGTAACACAGTAAGTGACATAAATCAAGAATGAGAATAATGTAATAAATGAAATATATTGATTTTCAAACTGTCTTGTTCCCATAGGTTCACAATTTATTAATACAACCTGTCGCATTTCTAAGTCTCTATATTGTTTCCGGTATTTAATCGAAAATATTAAAAGTGGAAAGCATCAAATTATAAAGTCATTATTGTAGCACCTCACTTTTAATTTCATATTTTGCTTCAGTCCACGTAAGTTTGTAAAAATATTATTTATTTTGTACCAATGAATGAAAGCAGTTCAATAATTATTTGTAATAGTTTTTATTAATTGTTTTTGTTATTAAAACAGAATTATTTTACTTATTGCACGATATATTTAGATTTAGAGAGCATATGAAAATTGACTGCGACAATGACAGTCACCTGAACAGTAGATATGTCTTTTCAATGCTTTCAAATGTTTGAGAAACAATCACCCCCTCGTAATACCGCCTTTAAGCGATGCAGAATTATTTCATGTATCGAATTATACACATTTCATTTCAAGCTAAAATTGTGTAACTAGTGATTGCACATTATGATTGAATTACTTCAGGACAGACTAGACGCTTGGCAGTTCAGCAACCAACTAACACACGTTCTGTTAATTGCATTACTCTAAATAATTAAATACCCCTATTTGGGATAAATACACGACTCTCTCACATTTAGAGTTTAGCTAATTAGTAAAAACATTTATCCGTATTAGCTTTGTTGGTTAAGCAGATGAAAAACTTAAATGTCTTCAAGTGCAGTTTCGACATTTTCCTAATGTTTAGACATTCTTTACTTACTAATCTTCAAACTAAAAAATCTTGAATAAAAAAAAACATTACTCCTTACCTTCTTTTGAAAGTTGAAATTCTTTCACAAAATATCCTAAACTAATTGTTACAATTCAGATTGCATTTTAGATTTTACAGATGATTAAAAAATTTTCTTGTACTGTCTTTATAGAATAGTAATACGAGTTGACATCCGACTTTCTTTGCGCGTTGTTTTGAAATGGATCAACCGTTTTTTCTTACCGTGTGTAGTGTATATCACCATGCTAGTTACGCTAGATTAAAATTTTTTAACACCATGCACGCTTAATGTTAGCTATTATAAGCTTGCTAGTTGTATTGTTCTTTAAGTTATTCATTTTAACCTTTAATCTGGGAAGTAATTTTGTTAAACCTTCAATTTCATCACCATCAGTGAATAATGGCTCAGTTGCCAGCTAGGTGCTTGGGGACTATTTTAGCAAACCTTTTAAACGTGCTTGTGTGTGCGTGTTTACGACACCTTTGATCCACATGCTCCTGTTACTTTCTCAGAGAACTGCGTGATACCAGCGATAATTCGCTTTTAATTTTTTTTAAAACAACTCTACATTATTTAAAAGGGAAAGTTTCACTTTCGGCAAGGGCAAATTAGCCACGCCATTGCAACTTAATCTAATGGCACACGCGAAAGAGTTTGCCTTGAAGACAAATTATAAAGGAATTGGTATGCTAGTAAAACATGGCAAATAATTAAATTAAACGAAAGCGAACTTCGAAACTAGGGGAGAACTAATTTAAAGTCTGCCTTTAACAATTCTGCGGAATGTTAATATAGATTGTCTTCGACTGGCGTTGGAAAAGTTAGTGAAAGTTTAGAAAAAGATATTAAACTAAAAAAATTAAACCACGGTATTACAGCCGCAATTTAAATTAACTTCAAATATATAATCCGTGGCTTGCATAAAATTTTTAAAAAAACAAGTTTAAATGATTACTTGTTTTAAAATTGCAGTTAAAAATACATTCCAAAGCAAATTAAGTATGTGCAATTTCAAAACCCAGCAGTAACAAACTTTCTGAATAACATTGCACGAACTACTATTTAGGAGTTAAACTTTTCCAAAGACAGTAGAATAGCGGTTTTGTCTCTAAGTACCTAGCGAAACATCTAACAATTGATTGGTTTGTAAGCTCTAAACTGGCTCAATCGAATTGCTGGCTTCTACATCTAATAGCGATTCAAACAGTTAAACTAAATCCAGCGTTCTCCTTCAGTAATTAAAATTAGAATGTAGAGAACAAAATTGCAGGTGACGCTTCAACTATTATTTGATACATTGAGTCCTGAGGAAACTTCTAATAAGTTACTGTGCGGTATAACGACAAGAAAGTGGAAATAAACTTGAATAAATTACTACGGTTTGCTCGAAGAAAAGACGGTGGATTTGCGCAGGCACATAACGTATGACGCGTAAAGTTATCCATACAAATCACTAAAATTATCTCTAAGAATAATTTCCTTTATTATTTCAAGTCCCGAACGACGTGACCTCTTCAACAATTTTCCCGTTGCTGAAGAGAAGTCTTGGCCTCTTACTTTCTGAATTACTCATGGGGTTGAAATCACAATTATTGCATCGAGGGAAATTAGGGTTAATAATTCAGAACTAAAAATTAATACGTATATTTCTCACTTAACTTTCATTACTACTCATGAAAACCTAAACAGCATTTTTCAGCATTGAAGGCATTAGGGGTCTTAACTAATTATAGAAATAGTAAATATTTGCAGCCATAAGTCATTTGAAATATTTGTGTTAAAAATGATTGCTATTCAAGAGCTTTTTATAAATATGTATTAAGCTTGGTCGGGTTTATAATCATTAAAACCTAATTTTTATGTTAACAATTCTATAATTTTATAATTTTGAAAGCTTTGGTACATTATGGATTTGTCATTGTCACATTCAATATTAAATAAAGAATTTTTTTATTTCACTCCCAGAACGTGCACGAGTTTATATTAATTGAATTTTGCCCTACTATTGTATGAAAAACTACAAATTGTATGTTCGTGGTCTGCAAATTATCACATCACATCATCTCTGTGTTAGAAGCATTTATTAAGATAATAATTTAATTAAATTTTTTGATAATTTATTATTACAAAAATATTAATAATCACAAATAATGTAGTTACCATTGTCCACTTATTAGGATTAGGGATATTTGAAAGATATAAAACACTGCAGTATATTTATGGAACGTTTTGGGTCTTCCAAAACCAGAATGCTTCCATTCAATAGACTGCCTCTTTTATTAAAAATTGCTTGCTCAACTTACTATTCATTAAAGTAATATGACGCAAATAGCATAAAACGCTTATTTGTCGTTTGCAATTATTTAATTTACATGAGAAGTAAAAATGGGTAAAGCAACATCATTGAGTTGTAATTGGAATAAATTGAAATATAATCCCATGAATGAGGCTTCTAGTAGCGTTCAGTATACCGGATTGAGAAGAATTAATTATTTATTATAAATAGACATTTTTTGAATTATACGTCAAGTTATATTGGAAAATTTTCCGCCTGGCAGGAATCTCTGGAAGGTAATTAGATTTGAGAATCACAAAATACCTAATTTACATTGCGCGAGTTTTATTCACTTTCAGCGTCAATTCAGAAGATAATTGATGTAGGACTAATTCCATTTACAAATTTAAACTGGGATATATCAATAAAGAAACATCGGGTAAAGCATATTTTTCATTCAAAATATTCAGATAACAATTAATCAAACCGTTAGCACGAACAAATAATTATTTTAATGAATGCTAGATTTTTTCATAATAGTAAAATTTTTTAGAAAACGTAAAAAATCGTTAAATTTGGCAAGCTAAGTTTTATATTAATATAGAAGAAAATTTCATATGGTTCTTAAACATTGAGAATAATAAATTAAAACTTCACTATTGCCAATATTCTCTAAGTATGTACCTACTATTAAATTACGTACTTATTTATAACTAAATAACCGATTACTATCGCTCTTCTCTCTATTATTGCTTTATAGCTGATATTATTAAGCTCCATTATGGTATATATGTAACTACGTAAATGTTATGAACCACGCAAATCTCCAATATTGATACATCAAGTATTGCTTGTCTAGAAGGAGTAATTATAAAAGCCACAAAATAAGCTTATTGCCGGCAGGCAGAAACGAAAAGAATATTAATCCAACAACTTTTTTATCGGTTTAAAAACACTTAAAAATCTTGCATTATTGACCTTATACCATTATCCCTTAAGAAGTTTAATAGAACTACTAAGACTTAAGACTTCTACTAATGGTAATCAAATAAATATTTTTATGAACGATTTAAAAATTTTATATTTATAATGCATCCCTTTTTTCATTGTAAAAAAAGTATGAATATTATAAATCAAATTAATTTAACATTAAAGTTGTATTTAAAATTTTCAAGAATGTATGCATTAACTCACTAAAGTAGAGTCCTTTTAGAACATTGACCCTTAGGTTTGTTACAGTTCCAAAACGGGTGATGATATAGATATAAAACCAGCAACATGCTGTTAAAATATGAAATCGCGTTGATCAGGGTAAACTATCAAGTTCCACTTTACAGCAATGGATTCAACAATGAACTTTACTATGAAAGATAAACCTAATAGATTGTATTGCAGTTAAAAGAAATAGGAGGGGTTTTTTGGCATTGATGAGAACTACTTTTTAATTTTTAATAATCAAAATTTTTTCTAAAATAAAATTGCTTTGGTAATATTGAAGTAATGTTTTACATTTGGTATTGTTTTTTTTTTTGGACTCAGCGCGCCACCCTGTTGTGTGTGTTTGACTGTACGACTTTTGGCTAGAACCATGCCATCAATTCCTGCCAACACCAACCACTTGTTCCACAAGCTTGGAGTGCAGTCAATTTCTTGCCATCACATTTATACTTACGACAATAATTTCTTCTTTTTTGTGCTTTAATAAAATCGATACGACCAACTGCCATGTTCAGACTCAGCACAGTAAAGAGTCTGTAAGCAAAGGGATACAGATTCAATCAATATTTTTCAACTACTGGCAGTAATTAATAAAATGATCAAAGCAAAATATTAAATCCGCATTCGTGCGGTTAGTTTTTACGAATATAAATGATGCTATTAACTTTTATATACCAACTGAATAAATAAACTATTTAGTGTACTGTCCAGTGACCAACATTGAGACAAAATTTTCGCTTGTATAATATCGTTATTGGTTATTCACTCTATAAAATTGTTAATAATGCTTAAAATTAAAAACCAGAAAATTTATAATGAAAAAACTGGTAGGTACTTAAATCAAATATTGTCATAGAGGAAAGAGAGCTTTCTATTTTGAGTTGATTCACCTTACTCGAGTTCCTATAGAAACATCAGCTATTGGACTAAACTTTAAAAAAATTATAAATTAACTTGTGAAATGTTAATCCACCACAGATTGGCCTACATTTTTTTGATGATTAGAGATCTTTTAACCCAAATCAGTTAAATTACTTTTAACGTATAAACATTACAATATCAGGTAAATAAATATAATGGTAGGTTCTAGTGGCAGCTAATTATAATTATTACAAACATTCTCAAGATAAATAAAAACTGAAAATAAGTATATTAAATTTAAATGGTAAACACTAGAGAATTTTAAAATTAAAAATACTTGTTCTGAAATAACTGGTAAATATGCAATTCTAGTCACAATAAGAAGATTGAACAAAATAATGTAACTTTGAACACAAATTTCTATAGGATAGTTCCTAGAAATCTGTAAACTCTAATAACTATATGCAATTACTTTTGTCAATTTTGCAATAAAAAAGTAGGTGATCAATTTTGATTGCAGACTGTAATATTTGTTTTCGTGACAACCGTTGTTTGCAAGACAATAGCAAATGACCAAACTAAGTTCTACCGAAATGCCGAAACTCAACTACCCACTTAAAAGAACAGAAACAAAAAATAAATATTCAGGATTAGTCAAGGTAATAGTAAAGATGATAAAAGAGACAGGTATGAATTAAAAAATGCAAAACTAGCATCAAAATCAATGTAGATAGAAGAAGCAATTTTGATACACAAAATGGATGATATACCGGATCTAAATAATTGTACTTCAACAAGTCCGTTACCACACTTGTATGGAATTTCTATCTACATCGTAACAAATAGATTGACAAACAAAATAAGCATTCATCAAAATCTAACACACACGACCACCTCTAGGCCATAAAGATGTTTAGAGAGAAGAGTAATGAATACACCTTAAAGCTACATGTCTTTGTAGATATGGGCAGCCCTTAACTCCTTAATAAAGTGCCAAATTGATAATTAATACATTAATATAACTGAAAATATTATATTTAAACGCACAAATATATATATGGAAACCTTTGATAAAACCTAATTAAACGCCTCAAAAAAATAGTAACACAAAACACCATTCTACCTAAAATTCTTGTGATGGAAAATATATTTCAAATGATGGATTGGTCCGACCACAGAATAATAATAGATGGAAAATGCCCCAAACATCTAAGGTTTGGAGGTGATGCAATAAGGCAGTGCACAAGAGTTGCAGATATGATAACGGAAGTAAAAGACCGGTCAAAAGAAGTAGATCTATACATGAATATAATCATTGCAAAAGTTATTGGAAATATCGAAAAAGACATTAGGATTGACCTAGATGGGACACCTACAAAATGTAGACTGCTAGATATATCTAGGGCAAAACTTAACAACTTGAAAAGAGTAAATAACCGAAGCGATAATATGAAGAATATGATTAATATGCACCTTTATGAACCTGAGTTACACCTTAAAATCAAAAGTGCCCAACAATCAAACCACTTAACGAACATAAACCCAAGAACTTGGACATATACAGAAAGAAAAAATAACAACTGGTTATAACAACAAACCAATAACAAAAACCATACAACGTATTGCATAATTGTTATATTAAGCGAAAATAACTGATGGTCGCTAAGAATACTCACTGGGAGACATCGTAAGACATAAAGAAGCGCAGAAACACCAAACGTAAGATGACACGAGATCGAGTTTAAAAAATAGCAAAAACTAACTAGATGCATAGAAACTAAAACAGAGAAAAAATAGAGAAGACTTATGTCTACCAGTGGGTTAAAATAAGCAAATTTGGCAATGTATGGTTTGTGATAATTATTATAGGTGTGATTAAAGGCATGTTGCAGAATAGTTTATAAAAACATAAACTAAGACATACCATACCGTTGTCAATTCAATATTTTGTATTCTTTGACTGGAAACAAAAGATAAGTACTGGTTAAATTTTCATTTATTCTTAAAAACACATGTGTTTGTATTACAAGCAGAATTTAAATTTAGAAATTGCCTGTTTATACCTACGTGTTTATTTGGAAAATGTACATTTCGTGAAAGTAGGAAACGTTCCAGCCAGTGATAAACTAAATATTATTTTTTGACTTAAATAAAAATATAACCCGGTCATTGTTGAATCAATACAAAAGCTTTCGGAACCAACAGACCTCAAGGCTCTCCTTTAGGTATTTCGCTACAAATTCTCTTACACGAAATAACATACTCAACAATTTTAACGTTCCTAAATTTACCACTAGTATAGTTACAACTTATCTAATACATACAAAATATTTTACGCTGAAATTTAAAATTCTCATAAATATGTAACTTACAAAAATTAAATTATCTTATAAAAGTCGATTTTTGAGAAAACTTAATTATTTTAAGTAAACTAAATAATTCAGTTATTAAGTACAATAAATAAAATAAACCGATTTGGCTTTTGTGGTTCTAATTTCTTTGGTTTGATAATACAAGATTTTCGATTGAGATTGCGTAAGAAATAACATGACTGCATCAGGGGGCAGCTATAGATTTATGCTTGCGTTAAAATGCTATAAAGACTAAGTAAGAACAGATAACTTTAATACTGATAGTAAATTTTAACGAATTAATATATACGTAAATTTAATAGCAAAATTGTCTATGGTAAAACATTAAAAATCTTATCGGTGAACAAGAAGCCAAAAAAGATTTTCTTGAATTATCTAACTATTCTGTCCTATTCACCAGAAGATTAAGCCATTACATACAGCTCAATATTTTAGCACATAAATGATTAAGTGAGCCAACAACGCGGATAATAAAAGCGCATGAGGTGCACTCTTAAATCTCAATTTATGTTCCGTTAAATGTTAAGAACCCCAACCCTTATTATCCTTTAAATCTTATATCACGTATACTGAATGTTATATTTAAACGGGTCATTGTAAATTCCGTGTTACCCCCGAGACAGCTCGGAAGCCTCTCCTCCAGCCGAATAATCCACATTGAATGGAGATTATGGGAAATTTTTATATTAAAACACCATAGATCTTAAGGCAATTAAGCTACTATTAAACGTGGCAGTATAACATATAATGGTTACCTTACTTCATAAGGGCTTGGTAGCGATTTGCTATATTGGCAATCCCGCTAAGTACATTCACGAAACTATTTACAACTGAGACTGACGAACCGCACGTTCGAATTACAAATTAGGACAATGTTTCGTAGTCTTCCGGGCTACAGAAAGCAATTATTTTCACGGAACTTGTTCAGCTGTGATCAGAATCGATCGAAATGGTCCAGACGAACTCTTCTTCGACGTTATTGAGAAGGGAAATGAATAATAAATTTGACGGAAGAACTATTCACAAGCAGATGGATGGTTCACCTTCCAAGTACTAGCCTTTTCATTAAACTTGCATAAAAGTTTATACAAAAATGGAAATTCTTGTTCGATTTCTGCGCTAAAATATATTACCTCTTTAGGTATAAATTTGCTCAATATGATCATAGATATTTAGATCCATTTTATAATTGGGAAATAATATAATTTCAAGATTTTAAACTACAAGGTTTACTCGTTACAAAAATTTAATATTTTTTGTGAGTTACATACTGTTTCAAAGCTTAGTGCGGTTCTCTCTCCCTCTCTTCAACCTCTACGCTCTCCACTCCTTCCGGCGAGTCATTATAAATTATCCTTGGCTTTGTTCGTAAAGCTAAAAATGTTTTGTTAATGTTAGATTCTGCAAACTAGTAAATGTAGAATATTATATAAGCACTAAAACTATAAATTATTTTAATGTTAAATTATCAAGAACCAGTCTCAGTTTAACTTTAAGTAAAAAACAAATCAACCATATAAAAGGAATTTCAAGGGATTTATTAATAAATCTTACCTTTATAGAAAGTTTTAGAAATGAGAGATTTATTTTTATATCCAGAAAGTAAGTGTTCGATCTCGAAGGGAATGAGAAATTGGTTTTAATGATTTATGTATTTTGAAAGTCCTTAAAGTCCTTTCTCAAATACGGTGATAGAGAGTAGTGATACTTAAACTAAATGATAAAAAACAAGAGAAATTTGGTTTTCTAATCACATTACCTGCTTTCAGAAAATATTTTTGGCGCATAGATTCTAAAAATTTATTTTAATTTTACCTTCCCTAGAATTCGAAACAATAGATTCCGATAAAAACAAAATATTCAATTTTTCAACAAATTTGGTATAAGAGAAAACGCACCAAATTTACTTTATAATAATGTTAATCGTCTGTATCTTTCAGTAAAAATAAAGAGTCATCATGGAAGATGAAATTTTCTAATGGTATCTTAACTACAAATCGCGCCCGCCCGTTTTAATATCCCTAATGATCGTTAGCACTTATGTAAACTCTCCCGTAATCTGAGTGAAATTCAGTGGTTATGATTGCGACAATGGCAGCAACCGGAAACGTACCCGGCCTTGGGGACCCCTCGCATTCCGTTACGGTTGTCGAAAATCGCTTCACTCCAACATCATCTTGGCCTAGAGTCTCCTGGGTAGCCCGCAATTCGTCGTTATCCTGTGGTAGGTTAATGGGCCAGAGACATTCCGGAGTCGCATTAAGACCGAATCCCTGGAGTTCCTCTATTTCCGTGCTGTTAATTTACCAGAGTTTTTCCAAAAATTTCACGTCAACAACCTACGCGACAGAATCCCATCGCAAAAATACGGCACTCATCATGCAATGTCTTTAGAAAGACTAAGGGTTGACACGTTCTTGTTGTTGCAGTAACGCTTTCGGTGATATTATTAGAAATTCGAGACAGCAACGGAACGAAATTGTAGAGACATGCAAAATTAGGCAAAAATTCGGACGGAAAGCGTAGCATTTATGTAAAGCTTCAGAAAATAACGGAATAAAAGTGGGGATAAGCTCTTATCTACCAATTCTTTCTTTAATGAGAATGTCTTGTAAACTTTGCATGTCTATTTAAAAATCAGAAAATTTTAAGGCAAAGTTTTTTTAATGCAACGTTTGACAGTAATGAGCATAAGAATAAAACACTTAAATGAGATAAAAACGGTTGGGCTCAACATTTTGCCTTGAATGATCTAGTCTTCTTTAACCTACTTTGAAACCGATTAAGAAACCTTAATTTGTAAGTAGATTAAAAAGTTGACTCCGCTTCTTAGGGTTAAAATTATTGTCCCGTGAAAGAAGTTTTCATAAACTAACTCACCGTACTTAAGTCCGAATCACAAATGGCGGAGGCGCCGGGTGAACTGTTCGTGCGTGATAAAGTGTTTGATTGAGGCATCTCAAAGGCCCACAAAACGTGTTAAATATTTTATTTAAATAAATACCGACAAAACCATGAGAGACGTTATGAGAAAACATACAGAATTTATCTGCATCGATTTGGAGAAATTTGGCATTCCGCAAAACTTCAAACCCGCGTTCAAATCGCTTGAGTGCATAAACGTGAAATACGAAAAAATAAAGGTACCGTCAACCTAGTGGATTTCTATTCAATTTCGATATACTAAACTACAATATCAAGCGCAGCTGATACACATATCAAATCCCAGATATGCAGCTGAAGATGATGAAGCAACATATGATCCGAATAATAATGCGGCTATAACGTGTATTTGGTTGTCAAGTTCCTCGACCACCTTGAATTGTAGATATTTTTAAATAAATGTTCCAAATACTTTACCATCAACTTCTATTAGAAGAAAATCTGGCCCGTATTTGCTCTTCAATTAAGTTTGTTCGTTTCAAACTTGTTTCAGAAGTTGTTATCGAGACCCGACAGTTGTTCGCTTAGACCGACGTCTATTAACGATAGATCCAGTAAAAAGATTTACACAGAAATTATTTATACAGCACCAACGCTTTTAGTAAGAGCAAATCCGTGAATTTATGGTGTTCATAATATAGTTGCATTAAGATCTTGTAGTTTGTTTCTTTCGAGAAACTGGTTAAAGTATCGATTCGAGACTAACATATTTACGACCGAAATACAAACAAAACAAATTACTAAATGGAAGACTTTCAAACGTTCTGCTAGAAAGTTTTAAAAGTCAGGTCTTGCTCTAAAATAAGTTTCTGAAATATTAAAGTATTTTACCACTAACACTTTCTTGAAAATCATGATTCAGACATTATATGTTTACTGGTTTTAAATTAAATTTAGTGTAAAAGCAACAATTCATAAGTTTTATTCATTAAAATAATTAAAATTTTGAACTAAGTAAATTTGCTATGAGTAACAAAAATTAAAGTTGGTATTATTTACCTCTTTAGCCAGTCTAATATAAATTAATTTTATTATTTACTAAGAAATAAAATACTAAGGCGTTATGTAAAGATTAATCGCTTGGGATAAAAACAAATCACTATTGTGGCCTTGTCCACTAGCTACAAAAATAATTGATCACATGAAAAGCAAAGTATTTATAGAAATACACAGTGTTTTACAAAATAAAATCATTTAAGCTATTAATAGAAATTCAACGTAAAATATATCAAAGTGGTTCGGCAACTTTTTCTAAGAGACAGTTTTATTTATACTACTTGTCAGATATTTTCTGAATATTTATGAAAGTTATAACTTCATAGATATATTTTTTAAATGACAACCATGCATTGTTTTTTTTCTTTTTTGGTTTGAATTAGTAAAGTTTCGTATGAACTTTAAAACAATATAAGCTAGGTCATCAATAAATCTGATTCCCTTTCTTAAATCTTTTTCAAATTTGCTAATATAATTTATTGTTTAATTTACCCTTTTTTTAAATTTTCAAGTTATTTAGCTTATTTAACTAGAACGCTCTTATATAAGAAAATGAAGATTTAGAAGATAATGAGTTTCAAGGTTCTACCCGCGCTTGCTCAAATTTTTCCACGTGAAGAAATCGAGCATGCGCGGGTAGAAGGTTGAACCTCATTTTGTGCAAATCTTTACTTTTTAACCAAAAATAAACCGCCAAATCAATTGTTACATCATTAACGACGCTCTTATATAAGAAAATGAATATTTAGAAGAAATTCTTCCACGTGAAGAAATCGAGCATGCGCGGGTAGAAGGTTGAACCTCATTTTGTGCAAATCTTTGCTTTTTAACCAAAAATAAACCGCCAAATCAATTGTTACATCATTAACGACGCTCTTATATAAGAAAATGAAGATTCAGAAGATAATGAGTTTCAAGGTTCTACCCGCGCTTGCTCAAATTTTTCCACGTGAAGAAATCGAGCATGCGCGGGTAGAAGGTTGAACCTCATTTTGTGCAAATCTTTGCTTTTTAACGAAAAATAAACCGCCAAATCAATTGTTACATCATTAACGACGCTCGTATATAAGAAAATGAAGATTTAGAAGATAATGAGTTTCAAGGTTCTACCCGCGCTTGCTCAAATTTTTGCACGTGAAGAAATCGAGCATGCGCGGGTAGAAGGTTGAATCTCATTTTGTCCAAATCATTGCTTTTTAACCAAAAAAAAAACCGCCAAATCAATTGTTACATCATTAACGACGCTCTTATATAAGAAAATGAAGATTTAGAAGATAATGAGTTTCAAGGTTCTACCCGCGCTTGCTCAAGTTTTTCCACGTGAAGAAATCGAGCATGCGCGGGTAGAAGGTTGAATCTCATTTTGTCCAAATCATTGCTTTTTAACCAAAAAAAACCCGCCAAATCAATTGTTACATCATTAACGACGCTCGTATATAAGAAAATGAAGATTTAGAAGATAATGAGTTTCAAGGTTCTACCCGCGCTTGCTCAAGTTTTTCCACGTGAAGAAATCGAGCATGCGCGGGTAGAAGGTTGAATCTCATTTTGTCCAAATCATTGCTTTTTAACCAAAAAAAAACCGCCAAATCAATTGTTACATCATTAACGACGCTCGTATATAAGAAAATGAAGATTTAGAAGATAATGAGTTTCAAGGTTCTACCCGCGCTTGCTCAAATTTTTCCACGTGAAGAAATCGAGCATGCGCGGGTAGAAGGTTGAACCTCATTTTGTGCAAATCTTTGCTTTTTAACCAAAAGTGAACCGCCAAATCAATTGTTACATCATTAACGACGCTCTTATATAAGAAAATGAAGATTCAGAAGATAATGACTTTCAAGGTTCTACCCGCGCTTGCTCAAATTTTTCCACGTGAAGAAATCGAGCATGCGCGGCTAGAAGGTTGAATCTTATTTTGTCCAAATCATTGCTTTTTAACCAAAAATAAACCGCCAAATCAATTGTTACATCATTAACGACGCTCTTATATAAGAAAATGAAGATTTAGAAGATAATGAGTTTAACTAGAACGCCACTAAAGTAATTAAGAATCTGGTAGTCCGCAAAATATATATTTTGGAAAAAAATTAGAAAAAAACCCAATAAACAAAATGAGAAAAAATTTGATGAATTTAAGATTTTAACAAGTATGGACGTAACATTAGATAAAATTGATTAGAGAATAGATTTATTTTCTATTAAAGAGAATTTAGTCTAAACTTTTGATTCACAATGTATGAAATTTGCAATTATTTAAAAATTGTTGTCAACTAGAAATAGTTACAAACACAATAAACTTCGTATTTTTTACTGGAAAAATATCCATATAGAATTAAGAATCAAGCACGTCATAAAGCTATTGCGCTTCCTTACATTAACACGTCATTATTAATTTATTTTCAAAAATAAGTTGCAATATGTTTCATGAGTTTTGATTAAGTCGAATGCGGACAGAAATAGAAAAGCCCTTTATCCGCAGACGTATTTATAATATGTATTTTAGAAAATAGCATAATCTATAATTTTAAATTTAAATTAGTTAGAAATTACTCAGCTACAATAGAATCCAACAGCTTAATATAGGAATACAAGACAGGTGTTTTCGGCAGCCGAGATAACTCACAATTCAGGCAAAATAATCCATCTTCCCCTATTTACTGAAATTATAATATCTGAAGATAAAGTGCAGCAATAAGTGCTTGTTTTTTAGAATCAGAAATGTCTCAAAAGTAAAAGTTTAAAGATCTTTTCTGATTTGATAAATTTACGAGGTTAATTTTCTAAACTAAAATTTTCATCTTGAACACCTTCAGCTTGAATCCTGTTTTGTAAGACTAAGATGAAAATTCGCTGTATTTGCAAACTGGCTGACTGCCTGCGTTTACTTATTAATTCAGCAATTACCAGTCTTAATAAACTGTTCATTTTCTTTCTGTCTCAGCAATTTCTTGCTTATATAAATATGGAAGAAAATCGTTGATTATAAAAATAGCTTGAACACGAAAATAAATCTTGAATTAAATTCGGATCAATTTAACCCTGCAATATGTTTACTTTTATCTTAGCGGCAATAAAACTATCAATAAGAAGCGTTTTAAAGCAGTAATAGTGAAGAGGTTGAAAGCTTCAAGCTCTCTGAATTCTTCTTCCACTTAAAGTTGCTGGATTTTAGCTCAACAATTTATTACGTTCAGAAAGTTTTTTTAAAATACACAAGACTTGCTTTAATAAATTAAGCCCACACAACTAGAAAACTAATAGGCGTCAATTATATATAACAAGCAAAATCCAGTATTTAATTTGCATTGACTGAATGAAATCGGAGCTCCGGCATTTAACTCTTAACGCAGGAAACCCAGCCATTTGTAAAGGTAGTCAATTTACAAATTAATTTTAATTAGTAACTTCAGCTCGTTTTTGAAACAAGCATGGCAATTAGTAACAATATAATTAAAAATAAACTCCAATAAAAGGTAAACTATTAGAACCTATCATCAGGTATTCAAATTTATTTTACTGAAGCATAGTTTCTAATTTTAAACTTTTTTTTGTTTAAATCTGCAACCAAACCCGTATGTACATATTTACGATTGTGAGTAAGCGCAAGCTTCACCCTCAGATATATGTATATAGAAACATTTAATACTCTTATTGGTTTACTTAAGGACATTCTCTTTGCATTTATTGAGTACAGCTGATTGTGGACTGTTGAGTGTAAAAGTTTTTAACGTAAAAATGTTTTTTTTAAACTAATGGAACTAGGAATGTAGAACCAGGAAACTAGAATTTTATTTCAAGCAGCTTGTAGTGATTTACATTATTATTCAGTATTATTCAGTTATTACTTTGTGAGAAAGTGATGTCCTAAAAGCACGGAATTTCTCTATTCCGTTTTTGGCAAAGTGTAAAATAGAACTGAAAATAAATGGATTAGAAAGGTTTTAAACTGATTCTCACCGATAGATCTCGAGACCGCAAAAAATATATTCCGCAGAGAAATGTAGGTATTTTATCTGGGCTACGTTGGGGTTTTATAGATGTATCATTATCATGATAAATCATCCATAAATTAAATTGTACACTATACAAACACTCATCAGTTTCAGGATTGTGTTAAAGTTAATTTGAAATTTACTTCTTTACATCTGAACAAATAAGACCAAAACAAGATGCCGCTACTTGGTATTAATAACTTGCTGATATTACAACATAACTCTTTTCACATTATCATAATAGAAATGCTATTTAAAATCTGGGTAATTTTTCTTAGTATCACAAAACGTTCTAGATCTTGGTCGTTATGCTTACGAATAGAACTAGTGTTTGGTAGGATTGGAGTTAGTTTCGGCGGGTACGGATCGTTAATCCTGTTTATTTTCAGTAACCCGCAATTCGTTTATCAGGCGTGTTATTTGTTGATCTTTTTAGACGTAGTCGTTAATTTCCAAACATTTACCCATAAACTTCACAACGTTAATCTAATGATGTAGGTGGTGAAAATTTTTTTTGTTCGTACGAGACAAACGGGTTACATTTTCTGAGTGGCATTTTATTTTTAAAACGTGCCAGCGAGAAATGTGTGTCCGTTCCATCAACAACATACTAGGGTTGCGACTCTCGTGACAAACCTGTTTAATACATTTTTCCGCCACATCATGATACAATTGTTAAATGAACTCCAACCGACGGCTTCAAGTGACACTCGTCGACTCTTTATAACATTCTTTGTACGAAAGTAGAAAAAATTTAATGAAAAATGACATTCACACAAGCTCATCAGAGATATGTTGTTTATAATGTATCATTCCAAACAACTATTCATATATGACCTAAATGTTTGTATAATGGAAAAAAATATGCTGAAAATTCTAAATTTAGCTCACCATCGAAAGTTTCCATTTATCCCTCAGCGAACGTGTCGAAATCTAACTTTGAATTTCTTTCTCCTGGAACAAAACCAAATAAGCAAATTCCTTAAACAGAAATATTTGTCAATGTCACAATAATGTAAAAAGGTAAAAGCAGAAACGACGTGTATCAAAGAGTTTGCCTTTAAATTTATGGGAATTGATTTTTCTTCTCGTGACGAACATCAAATGTATCACCCACTCAAGAGACAAAAACAAATCAATGGGGTCATGTTTGCATGATACGTTTTCTGAAAGTTTGCCTTACTGGAAGACAGCTTTAACAGTTTTTCTACTAAACGTGGAAACAGCCATCAACCAGCTCAATTAATTTGGCCTATTGTCTTCTATAAACATATTGGCTTAGTTAACTATGTATAATAATAGCTTGTGATTGATAACGGTAATAACTATATATAGGTAGACGGTTACGATAATTCAATAAAATTAGCGAAACTAGACAATTTTGAACCGTATATTTCAAGTGATTAACGCTGAAAATAACTAAATTACCTTTATCCATGCGATTGACGATTAATACTTAGTGTCTTTTTTATTTGTTATACGTTTTATTAATCTAAGGAAACGACGTTTTGCTGAAACCTGAAATGAATTGGAGCATCCTTAATTATATTATTATTTTTGTTTAACTGATTCATTTAAATTTAACTAACTAGTAACATTACTTAATTTTTCTGTGATTTTAATTTATAATGTAATGTAGATAATGCGTAAAAAGGGTAACTTAGACCCCCTCTTGAAATTACAATTTTGAAGAATTTAAAAGCCACCGCAATGGATTGAGCTTAAAATTGCATTTTCTCAGTTTAAAAATTATGGTCCTGGCAGCTTTGAATGTGATACAAAAATAAAATTATTTTTATTAAGTAATCTAAAATAATAAAATATGATTTACTGCAGCGTACCAAGTATCTATATGTCTATATAACAATATACGAGTAAATATAACTTCACGACCATATGAACCGATCGACTTTCTCTTTTGTGTGCTGTTTCTTAATTTTCTTTACAAATTTACTACCAAATTAAAATACAAGTACCCTAAATCCAAGAGAGCGGTATTAGGTGCAATTGTATAAAAATTGCGATAAAAAGGTAAGAACAAGTTCTTCACATGCAACCAGTTTTAAGATTGTCAATACTGCCCAAAATATCTCTTGGTGCTTATTATAATTGTCAGTACACTCAAACATATGATCCTGAATGCTCCTTATTTCCATGTACTTATAAGTAAAATGAATATTCTTTGATACTACATAACAAAATCTAGAAATAAGTTATTATGCATTGACACATTTGAATATGTTGCAGATTAAAGTAGCAAACTGCACACTAGAATATTTTCAAAGAAGAAGGCAAACAAAAAAAATTCCTGTATTCTTAACGTCAACTTGTTGTGTAGGTTGGAATTGGATATGAATTGAAATTTGTTGCCGTCTTTTTAAGTACCACCTAAATCGCCAACAAAGCTCACAGTGCCTCTGTCGGTTCCTTTTGTAGAAACTGGAAAACATACATCTCAACAAAATATTTACTTTTATTAATCTGTAAAAGATTAAAGAAGCCATCTGCTTTGATAACTTACAACAAAGGGTAAGAGAAACTCTCATTTTAAAACGAAAACCTCTGCGATTTTAACAAGATTGACCAGCCCACTCACCGTGGACAGCTCTTAGTGTATTACGAAAAATAACCTATTAGATACAGAAAAACTTCTCAAAAACATTTTTCTTTATACTAAATTCGATTATTTGCAAAGAGCTTTCAATTTACAATTTTTCAGTAAAATTCCTGATGGACAACCGTCAAAAAGCCGATTGTGTGAGAATATAAACCTTTCTATTTTTCATTGCCTCGATCCGTTTAATCCAAACCACGAACATTGACTTTATCAAAATGCCGGACGCGAGTTAGTGAGATTTTTAATAATATTTTTCTGGAATAATATTCTATTTGCCACAAAGCGTGGAAGATTCTGAGCAACTCAATTTCAGCACTTACACAGTTATTATGCTGAAGGATTTTCATTGATCCGTAAAGTGAAAACAACTAAATTGTTCTCCATTTCATTTTCCGCGGTCAATCCCCTTAAATGATAAAAGTTTCCCATTAGGTTCTTTTTTAGTAAATCTTTACTAATTTTAAGAGAATGCTGGTATTTTTTTACTTAACAGTGACGAAACGATGAATTTTTGCCATGTTGATAGAGATTGGTAATAATTCTAACCACGATTTGTAAATATTGGAAAAAGTCAATGGATAATATTGAAATGCAGGACCGAAGTGGAAGCACAACCAACTTTGTTTTGACATGTTGAAAATGATGTATTGAATGTGATCTCGTGCATGCAATTTACTGAAATAAAAATTTAAAAAAAAGCATTTTTTTGAAAAAGTGCATGTTCTTGTCTTCATTGCAAACTGATCACGTAATATGTGTCCGTACCGTACGGCACGTCTGCATGTTCGTTCTTTCAGACATTTACTAAAGCGTTACATACGATCGTTCTGTAGCTGGTTACACGATAGACATGGCAGAGGTAAGAGATTGACAAGGAAGTCGATAGGGAGTAAAAACGGGAAGCAGACAAGCCTTATACATTTAAACGAGCGTCTAAAACAGAAACCGAAGGTATATCGCTTAGTTGCGCGATGAGAAACCGTATTTCTTACTAAACCACTAATAAGGAATGGCTAAGAACTTGTTAAAAGTGTTGTTAAAACTTATGAAAATACCGATACACAATCCTCAAGTTCTTGTGTGGACAATTTCTACAGAAAGGTAGTATTCAAAGTTAACCACAAGTCGTATAAAAAAGGGTTGAAAGAAGGTACACAAATTATTAAAATCTAGCCGATGTAGTAGTAGCATCATTACCAGTTAAAAATTGTAACTTCCATTCTAAAATAAATCAAGGTATTGCTAATAAATTAAAAAACATACTTGACGAATACTGCATAAACATGAGGGTTAAATGAATCTATTTGTGTTAATAAAAAAGCTTTATTTGATTTGCAGAAATTTACACCACCCTACCGTCTACATCCAAAATATTGTAAATATTTCTGGTTTCGCAAGTTGAAAGACTTTTAAACAAAGTATTTGAGAGGAAAGACATTTTGTCACCATTTCTTCAGTGAAAGTCAGCAATTTCCGAAATATTTCAGACCAAATATAATGCTATTTTAAATCAGTATAATTATTATTCAATTGAAGTTATAGACGAAAATATTGAAATATTACACAATATATTTTTCATTTGCTTGTGTTCATTCTTTTCATTCAGTTCACAAAAACATCTTTTCATAAACGGAAAGCAAATCGATGTTAAACAAAAACATTTTTTTGCCCTTAACAATCACGATTAAGTCTGTAATTGGTGATAAAGGATCAAATAATTACAATAATCCCCGACCATTTTATATTTAAATTATTGATACGGACTAAATGAAGTTTAGGTCAATTATTGATCCGAATGGCTTAAAAGCCGAGGTTCTCAACCTAATTTTAATTCACAAGTTAAAAGTTCTATTATGTTCTTTCAATATCTGCAAGCAATAATTTTAACTCTTTTCTGTACAATTTCTACATTACTTTTACGTCATGACACTTGATTATTTTTAGAGTTTTATACGTTCAAGCATAAGCTTCACCTATGACGAATTCGGTAAACATTATAATTGTCATAAGTTACTTATAAATTACGCAATTAGTTCCAATCAACAAACCCTAGTACTAATAAAACCATGTGATACAAATTGTAAACGCAGATGTAGCCATAATGAAAATCTTCAGCCTTGTAGAGTTGTATGATTATTATATATAATAATCCATATACAATGCTTGTAGTAAAAGTGTTAATGGGTGAACGCTTAACGTGCTTTCCTTCTTCGTGAAGTGGAATTAAAAAATATATATTTCTCTACGGGTAATAAAATCGTTAAACTATCACTTTCTTAGCACAAGATATGATCGCAGCTTTCTTTGGACCTTTCCTTACGTTTCCTATTATTTTTTGCTCTTTGAATAACTTTGGAAAACTTGAGTATTTATTAATAGTAAAAAATATTTCAATAAAGAAATCAGGATAAGTTTCATAATAAATCACCAAAGCGGTTTCTGGAAAATAATTTCTAATCAATAGCCAGATGATAGAACACCAATACTTTTCAAAAATTTGACCTATTTTATTCTTTACTTAAAAAGCTTTGTATATCTTGATATGAGATATCTACAGTTTCTACTATTTATCACACCCTAACTAGCTCATTTGTGCTGATTATAATACGATGGCACGATAAGTGCATTTTATTTTTAAGAAAATGAGAAAGGCCACCAGTTGAAATATTAACGAAAAACTTTGTAGACAGTTCATTTAGCTTTGCAAAACTTGCGTGTAGTGGTGGCTGACCTGAATCAGCTTCCCAAGTTTTTAATCTACTTTCGTAATTACGTTATAAAAAACAGATTTGTAATAATTTGATGTGTAGTTGCAAATTACTTAACATTTTTTCACACGCTTATAATGTCCTTGCATTAATGCCTTCATTAAGGGCATTTTCGTCACTGAAATGACTCGTTTTATCGTTGTAATTTAAATTTCTCAAACTTTGAGTTTGCAAGGGCAGAAATTAATTTGAAGTTTAAATTTGAAAACGGTACTCACTCGACCAAGTTAAGTTTTGCCTCAGTTTATTCAAATATATCTTTAAAAATTTGAACTGACAATCACCGGGATTTTTTTTTAAATAAAATTGATTTTGTTAGTTTCATAAATTTTTAAAAGGTTAAGAATAACAGGAAGATAAAATTGTTATATGAATTTATTTCTTTAGTACTCAAATAGTGGCAAAATTGAAATTTATCCTTGCTGCAAATAACATAGTTTCTAATAGTAGGTATGTTGAACGATACCGTATGACCCATAAGATTAAATGTAATTTGTGAAAGTTTTTATTGAAATAAATTCTGGTGCATATCCAGAATTAGCTTCATTTTAAGTATATAAAAAAATACAATTGTTTATTAGGCATGCTTCTGTTTGAATTGTCAATGCTTTTCCGGATTCCGTGAATCCTCCATGTTTTTGAATTGTGTAAACACGGCTTAATCTTAAAAGCAGTTTCTCCCTAGAACAAATACGTGGATTTAGCTAATATTTAAACAGCCGGAACTGCAACGTAACGTTTTATTGGAATTCGTGATAAACGCTGTAAGCGGCCCCCATTCCTATTAATTATTCACCAGTAACATAATTATCAACACGAGAGACACAAGCAAGAGAAAGCATGAGGTTCAATGGTTACCCTTGCAGTTTCACCGGAGAGCTATTTAGGTTGCTGTTTCCTCACGTATACACGCAATTTTCAGATTTATAGCCGAATTTCGTACAATTCTCCCGGTCACAGGCTAAATAACATGTAATTTGCATTTTTATATGCATATACGAGTGATTTCATAAACGAAATTTTGTTTCGTATACGAGATTTTATTTGTGCGGCGTTTAGGCGTAATACGTTAAATTGCATTAGTTGAAATTCGTTGCCCTAACTTTCGCCCCAATTCCAGCGAAACAATAAAACTTGCATGGTCGAAAGTTAGCTAGAGCTTAAAGCATCGGGTAAAATTAATTGGGGCAATATTATTTTTCGTGAACACGCATCAAAGAGCACGCGTGGGGCCTCTTTCAGCTGCGAAAATGACAGGGTATTGCGTTCCATAGATTTGGTGGAATGGGCCATCAAAGCTTGGGACGAATTATAAAGCTCGTAACGTACAGTTAGCTAATGATACTTTATGAGAAATTTTCTCGTTTCCACGTCAAGTCAATATGAGATTTCCTGAAAGTAAGAAGTATTAAATGTTATCGTGCACGCTTTCATAAAGGGACACTTAAGATTTTATTTGTTCACCCACATGGGACAACGATCTCGTAAAATCGCCTTTGAAAATAAAACTCGCCAGTAAATAATCAATCTATCCCGAAGAACGACCGTGCGAATAAATTCAAGAGTTGTTAGCGCAGTTGCTGAATAGTTCAACAATCTGTTTCTTTTCATTTTACTAATTGTTTTAAACTGTAAATGCTTTAGTAGACAACCAACGTTCACTTCGAGCAGCCAAAAGTGAAAGCACTTGTCAAAAGTAATAATTCTGTAGAAATACTAAAGAGACTGTTCATGTAATATGGATGATTTAAATTTTAGTAACAATCTTTTATTATAAGTTATTCAAGTAAATGAATCACAAATATATGACCCGATTCTATGAAGATTTACAAAATCTAAATGGCAGAAATCTGATTTGTTAGGATTTCAAATTTTTGTTTATAACACATTGACAATATATGAAATAAAAGATAAGAAATAGATTATCGCAGCGGAAGCAACAAATTTCCCAAAACACGTGTCTACTAAACAACATGGCTTTGAAAGCTTAACTCGCCTTATTATAATTCCTACTTTAGGGAAGTCTGAAACGTTTATAATTTCTAAACACCAGCGCACATAATCCTCAAAGCTCCGAATCATTATAATCGCTAAAAGATATTTCTCCTTGTCTACTTGTAACTGGTTTATTGTAACGGGACAGTGGTGAAATGTGTGCTCGGGCTACCTTAAGACATGTAAGTAAAATATAAATCACATTGTCAGAAAGAAACTTTTAAACAAATAATATATAAACAATAATTAATATGTGGCAACTATATCAGTTTATATTTCATGATTAGATGAATCCAAGAAAGATAAAAAGTAAATATATATAAAAAAAATAATTATAAAGTTTATTTAAAAAAGAGTGACCACATCCTCTTGCCAAGGAACAAAATAGATTCACAGTACACTTTATTTATGTAGCATTATAACTACTCGTAATAAAAAAAATGTCTCTAAGAATACGCTATAATCCTTGTTATGTTCTCTGTAGCATGCACGGGACCTTGAAAACACGACAATATACAATATATATGCGTTGTACTACACTCCAAAACTGAAGCAAATTTCTCTATTATTATTATCTTTATTTCTAAGAATCGAGACATTTCAGTTTCAAACTCTAAAAAAATTGATTGGTCAATTACCTTTAAAATACAGTCTAGTAAATATGCAATAAAAAATTTCTACAAAAATTCTCTCCTTGATATTTTTTTTGAACCTGTAGCATACATGCTTGTTATAAAAAATACATTAAAGCTGAGACATATTATAATCTTTCATGTACAATAAGAAAACTTATATATAGTTACTAGAGTTTTGGAGGGGTGTATAACGGTGCCTATAACGCTCCATGAGTGCGACAGAGAACTCAAACAAACAAAACCGTTAAGCAGTTGGTAGAAAATATGTACTGTAGAAGCGTTTGCAGCATTAGATTTGGAACATTGAGTTTTAGGATAACGTGTCGTATTTTAAATTACCGATTTTAGAAGCCATTTCGACGGTTCGATAAAACGAATGTTAGGAGAATTTTAGTAGCTTAACGCTGTAGAGTGACAAGCGAAATTAAAAAACGAAGGCAAGATTTGCATAAAGTGCTAAAAATTGATTAAATTATTATTACATAATAGCTGACATCAAAATTATCAGTAGAGAAATAAATGAGGCAAAAGGTATCAATTACAAAAGTGTGTTATTTATTATCAATAACTGAATACTATACTACATGACGAAATTACCTTGCAAACAAATAAATATCCATCAAAATAAAAGAGTAAATAAAATTTTAAAAAATTGGAATACATTCCATAAGTAATATATTGTCCAGTTTGAATTTGGAAAAATATCTTTTCAGAAGTGGAAAATTGAAGTTGTTTACTTGTTTATTAAAAATGATTATGCTTGCCTGTCATGAAAATAAATTGATTTGTTTCAACTTGCGACTTTTTGGTTCTGGTCCAACTTTGCAAGTGAAATATTTGCATAAAGATACTATTGTAGGATCACTTACTACTTTTCAACTTAATAATTGGTGCATCTTCTACCACTGGAATAAGGCGATTGTGATACATCTTGATTCTCTTGGCTTTTGTGAGTCAAAGAAGCGCGGAAATGGCCTTAAATTGCTGACGTTGGGCATTGGGAAATCGTTCAGAGAAAAGTTCGGATTTGCGCTGCAGCGATCAACTGGAGTAGTTAGAGTGTACTCATAATACCGCAATAGGCGAAACTTTATTCCAGGAGACTATCCAATTTATAGCGAAATGAGATTTTGAATTTTCCGGAAAATATTTTAATGGCCACTTGCTGCCGTCTAAATTCATTTTCAATAATGTACATTATACGGTAACATATAGTTTGTCGAGACAACATGTCAAACGGCATTAAACTAAGTATTTTACTTACATTTTTCATATCTTTAATTTTACCGTGCCGGGTGCATGATGATGAATCACCTGTTGGAAATCTTGACGTTGCAATGTGCAACTGTACTACGCTCTATACCCAGATGCATTTACATGTAAGACAAAAATCAATATTTAGAAAATGTTGATAGTGTTTGAAAGAGATGGTAAAGCGAGCAACAAGTGTGATAATGGTAATTGGCAAAAAAACTCCCCTCGACTTTTATCTAACGCGTTTACATAAAATTAGCCCAGAAACTCGGCCGCCCCCAAAACCAACAAACGAATTTCAATTTCGAGCGTTTTAGGTGAAATAAATTCAAATGAGCAATTTTCTAGATGCACCAGACTCATGTTTTACAAAGCAGAATGATTTAAAGCCGGAACTTCGCTTGCATGGTCAATAGAGGACAAAAAAATGCAATTCTGCTTGCCATGAAGCGAATCGAATTTTGTGAGTTATTACACAATGAACACATCCTTTTAATACTTTGACGATAAAACCGTCAATAAAATTCGAAGAGCTTATTTTTGAACATCTGTGGCTCAAATTTTCTCCCCTATAAAGAGAACTATGCAAGTTTCTCGCTGTTAGTTCAAAATTGGATATAAATTAAGACCAGAGTAGTCTCTGTGTTTGGCGTCTAAACCGGCATTGAAGTTGTTAGAGTATTTCGTTAGATGTTTTGTGTGTTTGTCCTAGCAGCAAATGCAGATAATGTGCCCTGTTAAGGAATTTCTAAGAAGATCATTGCAATTTTGTAGGCAATTCACTGCCAAGCACAAGGAAACTCCGCAAGTTTGCTAATAGAAGTTCTGAAATTATCCAATTTCATTTAGACCGATTTGCAATTCTATGATACGTCTGGTGATACTGTTGACTCAGTGCAAATGTACACACTAATTTATGAGTTTAATGCTGTCGAAAATTACTGTTTGGTGAGTTTTACAGCTGCTAGTTTATTCATTATGTAAAATTGAATGATTTAAACAACATTCACTCTACCCTATACATTATTTATAAAAATAAATTCCAACCCGTCAATTCACGAAACTAAATTAACTTAAGAGCGTTACTCCTTATCTTAATGGCTAAAATCATTGTATAATTTATCCACACAAAAGTTTTAAAGCAAAGCGCAAACTGTAAAAAGATTTGAACTTTGGTCTGTTAATTATTAAAACTTGTGCTTTAATAAATCCATTTACATAAATTAATCCATGAAAATTTATATGTATATGGTTAAGTAACTGTTCATCCACTTATTCTATTTATATTAAAATTCCGAAATATTAATTTTAAACAATTTTAGGTTAGTTTCAAATTGTAACTATTAAAATCACAAATAAGGATTTAAATTATGAAACATATCTAATTGATAACTACATGATGCTTAGCCACTTTTTGTTTTATTTTAAGTTAAAAGCAATGAAAACCATCTGGAACAGAATTAATTTGCGATTTGCAAAATATAAGAAAGTAATAAGTGGGTACCTACAACTTAGTGCAGGAGTTATACAAATGAGGGGCTGAGATATAATCTTTTATAGTTATGACGAAATGATTTTTCGCTGAGTAATGATGCTTACATTTGATAATATTTCATTCAGCGCAAAAGCAGAATTAATAAAATATCAACATATTGATTCTTATAACATTCTTAAATAAATTAAATCGTACCGCAGTATTTTACTTACAAAATAAATACTTGCATATCTATTACTACATGATATTAGCTGCCTGTGTTATTTAAGCCAAGGAATGAAAAGTGGTGTCTATATTAACTATACATAATTATACATTATAAATCGCTAACAACATTTCCATGAATTACATCCAGTTTAATTTTATTCTCTATGTGCAAAAGAAATTTTAGATATTCTGAAAAATAATTCAACATAAATCTTCCAGCTAAAATACCTTATAGTTTTTATTCAGTACTTGGGCCATAAACGTAAACACAATGTTACAAAATTTGAGAGCATATATAGTTTACAATTTTATGTAATATGTTGAATCCCTTTACTACGTAACTTAGTTTCTCATAAGATCAAGACAAGAAGCTGGCGCAGATGTTGTAATTAGTGTCTGCAACAAAGAAGTTATCTAATTCCCGTCCTTGCTGTATAAGATACAACTAACTGTTAATACACACATGATTCACCTCAATATTGGAGATTGAGATCTAAATTTGAGTTTACAAAGTTATAGTTTCGATTATCGATTAAAACAGTTTTCTACTTATATTAAAGTTATAAGTTCTAATTAATTGTAGAAGCGCATATTGCTATATGCTCCCCAAAAATCAGCTATAATTTATTATTTTTAGTATAAGTAATTAGGAAACAATCCGAGGATATTTCTATTGTTAATTGTTAAAATTATTTATTTTCATTTTGGGTCAAAGTTCAAAGAGGAAGGATGAAGTGTAAATCAAAATTGGGTGAAAGGTTTTGCGTATTTCCAACCTAATCACTTAATTAAGACTGCTATATAAGCTCGCCCATTTATTTGTTAAATCAGTTTAGTTACTAAATTTGTTGTGTCCAGCTCCATCAATATTTCTTATTCGCACAAGTAAAGTGTATATAGATATTAACAATAAAGCCCGGAGTAGCTAATGATGTATATTTAATTGACAACACAAAGACTCACAACATGTGCGAATCCAGAACATTCATTGTTATGAAAAGTGAAATCTTTCTAAGTTCATAACACTATAAATCTAAAA
Source organism: Pyrochroa serraticornis (assembly GCA_905333025.2). Lineage (NCBI taxonomy): Eukaryota > Metazoa > Arthropoda > Insecta > Coleoptera > Pyrochroidae > Pyrochroa > Pyrochroa serraticornis. Next base: position 42,095,614 of record HG995152.1, read on the forward strand.
TGTTATTAAATTAAAATCAAAGTAATATACTTTCTTTCTCTAATTACTACCTAAAATAGTTTTAAACTTTGGCCATCATTTTATAGCTATAAAGAGATTTGTCTCGGATTAAAAAAGTTCTTAGTCTAAATATTTTGCTTTCCAATATTAACAACATTTCTAGAATTGAAATAACCGCCATTTATTTCGTTATTTCTCGCTAAGAAGCTCATCAAATGAACATTACTGTGGCACATGTTGACTTTGGGAAAACTTTCCATAACAGTACGATCCTCGAAAGAACTCCTTGACTATCTGACTTAATTTTCCAGCCTGTCAAGTGATCTATCTAACGTTTCTCTTTACTTTAAACCAATAGAAATTACTGCATATTAACGGATATTAAATATTAAGATTGAAACTTGAAGACCGTTTCAGATGCAAAAAGACAGGTTAGTTGACTGTCAATGGTCCACATTATCGTCAACTTCAAATTCATAACATCAAGAATAACCCCCATGATACTTTTGACTCGTTTTCACTTTTAAAATTGGTCGATACAAAATTTAAGAATGGATTCTGCTGAAGCGAGCGTAGGGAAAACCTCTGAAAACTTTTCATCACGGACGTCAGCTAAAAGCGTTGGAGCTATGAAACTTGGAATTATTTGTATTCAAAGTTTGTTAGAAATATAGAAGCGAAAGCGTTTATGTGAGTTCAACATGTTTATGAAATATTTTATGGATCATTACTTTTCTGCATGACTACCAACTGCGTGTTGTTGGCAACGTAAGGTTGGTTGGATTTAGGATCTATTCAGACGCCGAAAGTAATTTTGCTGACCCTTGCTGAGCTAAATAAAAGCAGGATAGGCTGCTTCAGTATGATTTATCTCTAATTATCCTCAAAATTAAGGCAATTCATCAAGACATTAATTTTGTTAGAAGCGTTACCACGCTTCTGAGTGCCTCATGAAATAAAGATTGAGCATTCGTTTTACTATTTCAGGAAAACAGCTAACAAGGAGTATAACAAAAATCGAAAGAACCACAAAACTCGACTAAATCAGTTACAAATAATTCAGTTATAACATTTTATCAAAGAGTAATACATAAATACGCGTTGATTCACACAGTCACACATTTAATTCTTTTGAAATATTAGGAATTATGGATTAAAGAAATCTATTTCCTGAATTACGATTTCCCAGTGGAAACATTAGCGTCGACGTTTCATATTTTATCGAGTTTTTATTATATATTCAGGTTTGCTTTTGTTATGAATGTCCGTTGTCAATAAATATGACCGTGATCGAAATTAAATAGTAGAATTGGAATTAGGTACTATAAATAACACTGAAATTTTGTTAAAAATATATTTAATTTTGGAAATAGTTCATATAATTATTTTCCGTTCATCTATGCAGGCAATGTAACTCATCAAATTTGTTTATTCGTTACTATTACCATAAAACTTAACAGCTTCACTTATATTTATTATCGGAAAACTACTAGAATTACACAGATTTAACAATTTTTTTCAAAAATCTTAGCTAATTATGTTGGTAAAAATATAATAAATAATAAGGAATATAAAGGCCAATAAGATATAATAAGATAAAATTTAAATTGATAAAACTATCTGTTTCTTTTCTAAAATTATTGTAGAAATTAATTTAATTGATAAAACAATTAGGCAATATATATAATATAAATTATATTTCTCACACCATACTTTGCAATTAAAGAGAACGCGTCCATTATGAAATTAAAATAAATAATAAATAATTTTGTAATATTTTTCAGATTCTATTCCTATGCATTATTTTGTTTTAAATATAACGCTCTAGTTAAAGATACTAAAGTTGTTATTTGATTGACTCGTCATGAAGAATCGCATTACCATCTGAAGAAAATTTATATGAATCCGGACATTCCCGACTTATTAATAATATTACAAACAAGGGTCACCTAAATAAAATATTTACCCTACTATCTATATTCCGTTCTGTGCGATGTGATTATCAAAATTAATCTACAGCTCTATACATAAATGTCATAAATTATGTTGCGATTGACATTTTGAATAAGTTGCTTATTTTTATTTTTTTATTTTTTGCATTTAAAGTTGTATATCAATTATATGTTGATGTGGTACCGTTTTTTAGTAAATGTAAATTTCTATAATTATGAAATAAATAATATTTCTTAAAAAAAAATAGGGAGTAATCCTGTTTACTGTTTTTGTGAAGTAACAGAAGTATTGATTTGTTTCATTTATAAAATTAAAAATATTCCTTTGTCACCCTGTATAAACCATGAACCACATATAATGCCAAGCAAACAATTTACAAAAAAATATAAATAAATTAATAGAAATAATTATATTTACAAGGTAGCACATTTAAATTGATTACTCAATTACTTAATTTCTCTATTTATGATAACTTAATAGATGAAACTATATTTAGTTCAAATTGCTTCAAAATTCTTATTGCTGTACGTTAATGCTACGGTGTGAAGTTCTTCATAAACTCAATTATATTACATCCTATTTAAAGCTATTAGACTTTATGTAAAATTTATAGATACATATCCATCAACCTTAATAGAAGAGTATTGAGTAGAGTAGGGGAAGTCTATAAGGTGTGTTTAAAGAATCTACAAGAGTAACATTCTTTATACATATTTTTCTTTTCAATTACTATAATTTTAAGGTAAAACAATTCAAGGAGATTTAGTAATGTTACCTAATTAATTTCAAATATGAAATTAAAATTGTCTTATTTCTTGAAAGTGATTGTTTTCTCATTTTAATTTAAAAAAAATCATAATAGACATTCATTCACTATAATGTAATAATATTCTAACTTTGTTAATTATATAGTGCATATTTTAAATTAATGAATGCACTTTTTAAAATATTTAGGATTGGGAATTGAATCAAAATATTATATGCAGATTAATATTTTTGTGCTATCTTTTGCTATTATGAGAAATATACAAAAATTTTGCTATCTCACTGATAATATATTTCTTTCAAAATCTAGTAGGTTTGCTATACATATAAATTCAATAAAATCATCTAAATTTTTCTTATGAAAAAATACTCAATTTTGTTGACAAATAAGTCTATGAAAGTTGCTCCAAAACTCAAAGTCCTGAAGTCAGAACGTTTATGCAGAAATAATATTGTGTTAAAATATTGTAATTATTATTAATCATTATTATTAATAAATAATAATCTATTCTTAGCGATACCCCATATTTTATAAAATGGTGCTTTCAGGATTTTCCTAATCAGCAATATCCTCACCAGTTACCAGTTATTGTATCTAACCATAAAAACTATTCTAAAAAAAAGAGTTGCATTGATACATGATGTGATCATTTACATGAAATCATTTTGGTTCGTAGGAATAATAACTCAGTCGTGACCGCAGTCTAATTTTATATCTGTTCAACCGGTAGTGCAAGTTATACGCAAAACAGTGGGGCAAGAAAGGATAATCAAATGAATCAAGCAAATACGATCCATAGAAACAACAAAGACATGGAAGGTAAAATTCGTGAAAAAATTATTATTAATTTCTCAAATCTCGTTGACAACTCTACAGTTAATTGCCTGGAAATTAAAGTGATTGGTGCATTCTGAAAAAGTAAAATTGCATTGGATTTCGATGGGAATTAATATTTGAACTATAGCAGCAGGGAAAATGCGAAAAATTCAATAACTCTCAGAGAATATGAGTTTGGAGTACCAGAGGATGGAATTGATTTGATAATTGCATATTTAATGGAGAACATTGGCAAAACTATAGAAAATCCTGTAAATTTCGTAAAATAATAAATATAAAATGAAACTTATTTTTTTTTCCAAAGATTTTGCCTAGTATCACAAAACATAATATTTCCTATGTGTATAGTTTTTATATGTTATTTCTTTGAGATATAAATTTTTCTATATCATATTACATACTAATATTTGCGACCTAACAAGCCAAAAATCTAAAGCTGCATTTTTCTTATGTAATTGTGATAGAAATGTTTAATGTGTTTATTAATTAGATTTTTTTATACAAAACAATCAAAATATGTAGGCAAAAGAGATGCCATTTCGTAAAGTATTAATTTATAAATCACCGAAAAGAACTACAAAATCAAAGAGTTTTTGACATAAGTGATATTTTGTTTTGCACTTACATGTAATATGGAACAGAAAAAAGAGTAGGTAGTAGTAAATTCAATAGTTAGGTTTAAACTGTAGTCAGTATCTAATTTTGCAAGTATTTATAGATGGTTCATTAGCTACTAAACTATTTATAGTCTTACTTGTTTACTTCCCGTTGGCAGTCAATAGTTTGACAAGTAAGTGGCTAATCACCACCTTGTTATTATTAAGTACTCCAGGAAAAACAATAGTCCTAAATCAATTCTCAATCCGGCCTTGTATTCCTTATCTAAGTAATAACTAGTTAATTCGTTACCGATACTTCTTGATCAGACATGTTGCGAACAGAAAATCAATAACTAACTAATAACTTTGTAATCGCCATTCGAAATTTAGTTAGCCGTTCATCAACGTATCTTGATAAGCTTAGCCATGACATCCTACAAAATTGCGGTTGATATTATTAGTTAACATCCTTAATTAGCACTAACTTTGTTAAATACCCTATCATAACCGTTTGCTATTTCCTTAAAAAGTTATCTCCTCGATGCGATGCCATTAAAATTGTTTAAAATTCTTAAGTTCGTTTAAAGTTGTCGTCATTCAATATTAGTCATCAAAGTACGTTCACATTGCTATAGTTTTTGCACCATCTGTCTTTTATAAAAACTTTTACAAATAAATAGAGTAGAGCTCGGAAATATCAAATAAAATTTTTCTGCAACTTTTATTCCGTCAACTCACGGTTTACAGCAGGTACTTTAAACTATAATTGAACACTTAAAGAAAAGAAAATAATTTTACAGTTTTTAGTTAAAAATGGTGGAATATTTCTCAAAAGAATATCTCGATCAATTTTTTATTTTAGAGTTCAATTCCCATTTTTTACCGAAAATTTCTGAAGAAGCCTTAAAAGCACTTGTTGCTAAATCCGCGTGGGTAGACTAAGCATTCCCCCGTCAATTTAATATTTCGACGATACTACTGAATTCCGAGGACTACAACATATCATCTTACCTTCGGTCACATCTTCGATTTTTAAAGAAAAAAAATAACCGAAAAGTCCACCCAGCAAATGGAAAAGTCTCAAAAAACGTCACTAGAATTTCGAGAAACCGATTAATGTTTGTTATTTTATGTTTAAGTAGTAACTTATCAATCAGGTGCGAGTTTCGATAGTTTGTGAATTAACGCGCGCCGCTGTGAAGCGGCGAAATACCGGTGGCGTCGATTTTCGTCGCCGATGTGGACTGAAGACTGTAGACGTCGAGCGTCGGCTGGTTTCCAAAAAGTATACAGCCTCAATTGCGCTTGCGTTTAACTCCAAAGAATTCCATTGCCGAGTTTCTCTTTGAATAGGTTAACATGAGGACTTTACAACTTGTTTATACATTTATCGGAACATAAATAATTCATTGGAAGCACTAGCGTTGCAAATTCGGGATGGCGTAGAACTTTGGCAGTAGTTGGAATCAGCGGCGATCCAAAGGTCGCCGAAGAACAGGAATACTGCAGCTATCGCAGAACTAGGAAGCCTGTTTTGTTGTTAATGATTCGGAGGTCGGGTGCAGTTAATCCTGTTGAAAGTTCCAGTCACGATATTCCGGGAATTCAAAGCAGTAAGGAAGGAAATATTACAGTGAATTGCTTGATTTTACATTCCTCCATCTAACTGTTGCGCTCATCAGGTTTCCGGTAAATTTAACTACGACATGAACAAACAATAACTACATGAACCACCATAAAATATATTTTTTTTCAATTTATTTTTTTGGATATTGGTTTCTAAACGTATGAACGATAATTCGTTAAACTGAATAGAAATGTAGCTCGAATCATTCATGTAATTGCAGAAAAAAGTTTTTCGACAAGTCATACTTATCTAAGTTGTGAGAATATTGAGAATCCGGGAGGCATTTCTCAATCATTAAGCCGTAATTTTTGATAACTTAATTTTTATGTTTTTATGCTATCTCAACAAAATTAACTAAATACTCTTTTTAGCTCTCTTTTCAAATTTCAATTGTAGTTTCATGTTTCTTCCTTCAACAAGCTTTGTTAATAACTTTACATTTACAAACATTTATAAGAACTCCGGATTTGTAGTGGTTCTGTGGTTGCCTTACCATAATTTTAAGTTGATACGGATTCTATTTCATTAAAAAGTAAAAATAAAAGACCATAAAAGTGCGCTTTCGTGTGCTTTCTCCAGTTCTCAATTTATTCGGATGTAGGTCAGGATTAATTAATACGATGGGGTTAAAAGTTTCTGATTACTTACACAAGAAAAAACTTGAAGAAAATCACGCAAACGGTACCAAATATTTAACAGAACATTGCTTTGTACACGCACCCAAAAAATGATAAGTAATCTTTAGAACAAAGCCTGGGCGATCTAAACTCTTATTTCTGGTGCATCATTTATTTAAAATTTAAATTAAAGAATTTTTACTAAATATTTCATAGATACATAATCAATCGTTGAAAATTTGTACGAAAAAGATCGAACTGCTTGCTGGTAACTTCACAACTCGAATATCTATAACAGGTTGGCTCAGGCAAACAAAAAGTTTTCATTAAAAACCAAAGCTTATCTGTAGGTAATGATGATTGACATCTATTATGTTCATTTTATTATTTTTATAAATAAACAACGTGAACGACTAAAGCTGTTTCCTATTATTAAAGCATGTACATGTAAAAATCATGGTCAAAGCATGCCGCTAAAGAAAGAGAAACTATTAAAATTGACATAATATTTTTTTTAAGAAATATGAATTTTTACGTTTACTGAAAGAAATATTAAAAAAATAATATTCTGCAGAGAGAAAATGGTAAAGCCTCAACAAAAGATTTAATAGGGTATTCAATTCAGATGTCATCTCTCCAAGGTAAAGCTGTAAAAACTCCGGATTTGACATTTGTAATAATTGATTTCTTACGCGCTTTATAACAATTTTAATCCATAGGTGTTGCTGCCCGCTGAAAATTGACAATGAATGCATATATTTACGATATAGATATTTTTCTAACTCATAATCATCTAAAGATCCTAAAACTAAGCACAAATTATATGCTCTTTTCTTTTACTCTGACGGTTACAGCGCAGCATAACTTAATTCTTTGAAAATCGATTCTAAAGGAAAATCACAATGAGCTTCAGAGGGTCGCTATTAAAGTGCACGTACTTCCAAATATCTACTGCAAATTTCCTAGAGTGTTCGATGAAAATCGTCTCGGAAATTTTCATAGCAAGTTTTGAATTATTGTCTTTATGAACTCGCCTAGAAAATAGTAATTGGTAGATATTTAACATATTTTTAAAAATCAACAACAGTTTCTGCCGGCGTGTTAAATATGATCTCATCTTTTAAAGAATATGCCAAATAATTCATAAAAGTTCCCTGAAATTGATCTCTGCTCAGCAAAGTAGAACACTTGTCTATAATTTTTTTAAGGGCATTTATTAATTTTATTTCATTTAGGTCATAACACTAAACAGTCCCAGCAAGCGGTGTGAAAGCGAGCATAAAGTTGGGACGAAACTGACTACAGAATGTGATTGAATCTGGATAACTAAAATAACAATTTGCTTATTAGTGTTAACGATATCTAGAAGTAGATACAAAATACTTCGAAGAAATACGATTATTTACTTAAAATTGAATATTAATTCTATCAGGTCCACTATTGCATTCCAAATAGCAATAACTCAGTTTAACAGAAATAGTAACTAAAAATATTTAGTCATAACACCGTTGCATTATCAAATTCTACATTTATTTAGAAAAAAATAATTTTTCTCTTTAGCTATAAATAATAAACTTTCTATTTACAATAGGTACCTTTCGACACTTTTTTAGCATAAATTCTTTCAGGTAACTGAATGGAATCAGTTCAATCATCAACCAAGCGTGCTATTGTATCAAATGAAGCCTTAGCTATCGATTTCTCCATATTGCAAAACTCCAAAAAAATTTGAGGTAAGGTTTTCTTACGTTTTTATTTAATACTGAAATAACACTTATAGTGGGACAACTTTGACACCTTGTAAACAAACATGTATTGCCAAGCTCACCACACACATAAGAAGCTTGTATATAGACAACAATATGCGTAAAAGTGAATGTAGAAAACTACTATAAAGTAAGTATATAAAATAAAAAACACATCATTTTTTATTTGGATTGTTGAATCATTGAATGTAAACTCAAAACAAACGCTTATCTTTCGTACTTTTTGATATTATTATATTCACCCACTCTTACTTCTGTATTTTAACTATAATTACAAATATTTACCATTCACTTATTATATGAACATATATAAGGTGCTAATTAACGTAATACATGTGGGTAAATGCTACAAATCTGAAAATTAGGTATTACTCATTAAGAAAATCTCACAAAATAAATAATGGAGTTGTCACAAGTATCAAAGTTGTTCCAATTTACTGTAGTATTCCTAATAAAATGTTTACATTAGCAAAAAATATATTCATTTCATTCCTTCAACTCTAAATGTAAAGCTATTATTCCATTGTGGACATATCACGGATAAATTAAATAGTCAATATTTTCTATTAACCAAATTGAAAACAAAAGTGCTTTATCAAAGCAGTGATACATCGTCTACAAATAAACTTTATGTTTGAAAAATTCATAGCTTGGAATTTAGCGCAAAAAAATCTTTTTGTGCGCTTTACAATATTGTGATTATAACTTGATGATTTTTTTAATTAAAAAGTTTCCGAAAGCGTCTTTAAGTTTCAAGTTATATTTAACAACACCCAACAGAAATACGATACCTGCAAAATTGTAGAAGAGTATCATTGCTTCGAAATTAAAGAGCACTTAGAAGTTAAGTGTCCGTAGAAATTGCAAAGGTTTATTGGTTTTTGTTTGTTTCAGCTAACTTTGTTCTTAAGCAGACAATTTAAATTTGTTATGACACGAGACGTGCAAAGGTTAATTAAAAACGAGTTTCATTCAAAGTTATTTTACTTGACGTTTCAGAAGAAGAATGATGCATTTTATGATAATAAAACGACAAACTTTTACAACACTCTTAAATGACATTATAATGTTTCCTGTCTATCAAAATTAATTTTTGGCCTAACGTATACGGTAATTTATGATTGAAACCACGGCTGCTCAAGATCAATTTTTAATTTTCGCCTGTTTCAACCGCTGAATAATTAAATATGGCCGGAAACATTAATTAAATTTCCAAGAAATTCGGGCTTTTATTATCTGTGTGCAAGCTTGAATTAAAAATTAACTGAAACGGTTATAACTGAGCCATTATATAATAATTACTGAGACTTGTACCCATCGAAAAAAGATTCCACAAATACAACAGACTTTGCCTAAAATATTATTTAAATTAATAATTGAAATTAGCATAGCAAATATGCTTATTATTTATACTTTATTTTTTGTGGTTGAAAGCCAACTCAGGAAATTTATAATCTAAAGTTTGAGTCATTTAGAAATTTTTAATGAACTGTGAATCACCCGACACACGATGAAAATGAAGCCATTTATTAGTGGGGGTACAAAAAATAGATTGTTCCATTATTCAGGCATGGGGTAAGCTACATAAATTTAAAACTTAATAATAACGGACTATCGTTATATGGCCAAAATTTTGTCGCCTCTATTCCCATTACCATAAATAATGTAATGATCGCTTCCACATCAATGTTAAATTTAATAATTTAAAAGGATTTTTGGTTGTTGTAATTTTAATATTAATTAATATTATTTAATATTATTAATTAATATCTAAATTTATATATGGCAGGATTCGCAAGCTATGTTTTAAACGGAAAAAAATTTAGTAAGTTTTAAAGTTTTCTACAGAAAGGAAGACGATTTCCATTAACCAATTAATAATAAAAATAGGAAAATGTAGCTCCCTAATCAAAATATAACATTTTATAATATATCAATACCCTCTGAGGCATCAAGCTAGCTACAAGTTTCATTTGCATAATAATGGTGGCCATATTTCCAAACCGATTTCTCCTACATCACAAAAGTGAGTATCATAAATTGTTATCTGTGTTGCACTGTGCATGAATATGTGTTATATAATATATATGTAGTAGGTTGCCTCAGCCTATCACTTAATTGATGACTGTCTATATAGCATCTGTATCCAATTAATACATGTTTGAATGTGCATATCTAGTACGTTTCCAATTAAGTGTTGCGGTCTGCAGGCAGACCACCTTCCTAAATTTTGACATTGCACTTTCTTTAAAAAAATCAACGCAAACCATGTAGATATCAATTGAGATCAATTTCGAGACTAGCGTGGTATTTACATTGCAAGATTTCTTTTCTATGCTTTCTGATCTCAGTTATCACTGAATAATCCTACTCCCTATTTTTTATTCGGTTTATTCTAATGTGTTGAACAATGGATTTAAAATTTACAAAAGATTTTAATGAATTACAAAGTTGTTAGTGTATGAAACTCAGAGGAAATAAAATTGAATGTTATGATTGACAAATTAATTTAATACATTAGTTGGCATGTGCATCACTGGTGTCACATATTTGTATCTTTAATATAACAATATTTGTAACACTGCTCCTTGATAGGCAACGCTCTGTTATAATATGAAACGGTGATTTTTGAGAACTACCATAACTGCGGCAATTGCCGTATTTAGAAACTAGACACTTACCGTAGTATTAGGGGTAGTTCTTGATGTGAGTAATTCAAACATGCTATAAATTTTTAATTAATGAGAAATATAAACTTAACGTAATTTAGAAATAAAACTACAAGAAAACACACTAGGAGTTTAATGAAATGTCGAGGTGTAAATGCAGACACGATCAAAAAAATATGAACAGATTTGTGGCTTGATATGAAAGAAATATATTTCAGAGTTTTATAATAAATCCAAATTTTTGTTTTACTGAATTACTTTAATTTATCTAAAACATATTTGAAGCATGAGGTAATTATTATGCCATCATATTATCGAAAAAAAGTTTAATATCTTAATAGTAAAAAAACAAAGACAGCCAACTCACCCATTCGCCAAAACTGCTGAATTTGAACAACATTTCAAAAAAATGGAAAAAAATAGACGTATTTTTATATTTATTATTCACTTTAGTGAGTGCTTAAGTAAACTACAAATTCAATAAAGTGAAATTACGTTCTGAATATTTGTTGCATTATTTTTATCAATTGGATAAGTGTTATGATTGTGCGTGACGTGTTAGTGCTCTAGGTTTTGATGAAAGCTAACTTGAAATTATACATTATGATTGAAAATCCACGTAGTTACTGTGTTTGTTTATACTTTTAATACAAGACTCAGAGTGATTTGTTCATTACGTTGATTTTACAACTGACTTTTCGCCCACTGAGGTCACAGAAAACTTAACTACTGTCCAAAATTATTTTGAGTAATAAATGTATCTGAAATTAAATGTCTGAAAATGATACCATTGCAAATGTGATAACAATAATAGTAAAAAATAGTGGAGGTGCCAATTCCCTACACAAAATTTCTTACACGGTAAATTAAACATACGACTCTTGTTTTTAGATGCCGTCCTGTACAGTAGGGAACACTTTGACGGGTTCGCTTTGGTGTTAAAGTGATATTCACGACTAGTCGTGTGTAACGAGAGTCATTTGTATTTAGGCACTGGGCGAAGACATTAGTGTGGAGTAGATTGTTAATTAGAAGTGGATTGTCATGTCTGAACATAATATTCTGGTTATCAATGATTACGGTTCTATATTAGTTGTCTGAGATACAGAAGGGTTAAAGTTGTTATTATTATTTTGGGTTCAGATTAATTAAAGCCTCTTTTCCAATTAACGAACCCTTCAGCGACGCAAAATTTATTGTTGTTAGTTGCGTAAATCAGTAAGTAGTATTTATTTCTGATGTGCCTGGGGTATACTCAAGAACGGCACTGACGTACATGCAAATTGAAAAAATACTAATGTGCGACGTCTCTTAAATATCTTAAATATTTGCATGCAAAAAATCCTCAAGTAAATAACTAAAAACATTTAGAGTATTGTAACTCAAAACAATAATTTTATACGAGATGTTGCACAAAAATCTAAGAGATCTATTACAGGAATCTAGTAAAACTAATGTTTCAATTATCAGAGTGTACGAAATTAGTTTTTTCGTTAGCAGAAGTTATATGTCAAAAATGTACACGTTCAAGGTGTTGCAATAATTATCAAAGAGTCCATTAGTGCATTTGGTGTAAAATTAACACTCATCAGATTTAGAGATAGTAATGAATTTGTACAACAAAGTCACTAAATATTAAATTATTCCGACATAAGCTTCAAAAGTTGATAACTTAAAACTTTTATCAACAAATTTAAAATTTATAGATCACTGAAAATTAGAATAAAACATGATAATTTCTTTTTTAAGAATATCTGCAATAACATGGTCGGACAGGAAGAAACTACTGAAGAATATAATATAAGAATATGGTTTACTACGAAAGTAAAATAAAAAATGTTGTCAATTAACAAAATTCTACAAGAGAACAAATTTTTCTATTATATACCACAACGGTGTAAAGTGGTGCTATCGTGTTAGTCCTCACAATATTATTACTTAACTACACTTCAATCTACAAAATATCAGGAAACTTAAAGTTAAAAATATCTAAAGGGATCCCATTAATGTGCCTATAAGGAAAATATAAAAACTTCTTTAATAACCAATTAAATCTCAACGGACAATTAAGAAAAGTTCTTTATAACCCCTTTCATATCAAATGTTTATTATAATTTTTTTAATATCTCTTCTGTTTGAGACAGAATATATGGTAAATGTTGCAGATTTGTGCCGTGTTGGTTTCCGCCTTGAAAATAATTAAGGCCTATATTTAAGCGGACTCATCAATATGCAGTCAAATTATGTATATCACACAGTGAAGCCCTAAATGTCAATATTAATTATGCTGACGAGTGTAGGCTCGTCCTGCATCAAACGCGCTTTACAAAGTCTGTCCATTATTGACAGAACCGCAACAGAGCAACCAATTTTTGCGCCCATTTATGGTTTAATTAAAATATTTATCGAATGTAAATATTCACTGAGAAATATAAATTACAAATGTTATATTACTTTTTAAATTAAAACTACTAAATTCTAAATAGTGTATTAAACTTTTAATTTAATTAAAATAGCATTACGTTCTAGAACAACTGAAGTTTTATAAATTTATCAAAACACCGAGCGTTAAAAGTAGCAAACATTCTGGAGATTATTGCAAGAGAAATATGCAATCTACTTGTTGGTTTTATCTTAAACCTTGTCGCCTAAGTAATAAAGTAATAACGTGCAACTCCTTTTAAAGTTTGAGGCTTTGTGTACATTAAACAGGAAAAGCTTTTAGCAGCAGATTGTTTACAATATTCTAAGTCTCAATATATTTTTAAAATATTTTAACACCAATTTTATTTTGCAATCTATTGTTGCAACCTAAACCATGTTTGTGTAGATATTAAATAATAAGAATAACAGTAGTATAGTATAGTTAGCTTTCAAATATGACTGTATGTGACATGAGTTGTAAAATACTTCTTCAAAAGCCATACTCTTTAACGAGCTTGGCGACCTCTCTACACGTGTTTGTGGTATGTGGCAGAATGTGGCTTTCTTAGTTTGCACAGATACGTGGGAGCTACTATCGAATTCGAACGACCAGAACTTTGCGGGAGAGCCTTGTCGAGGCAGGATACCGCCATGTGGTTTGCCGTTGCCTTTCAAGAGACAATGGGAATGTATAAAGATCACAATCACTTTCGAGAAAAACGTTTTTCAAAAAGTGCCAATGCGAGGCGCAAAATTTATTGGTTGAGCCAGACAAATCAAATAAATTGAAACAGTTCTGCCAGATTTACTCATAATATTTTTGAAGTTCTTGCTAGTGTTAATATGTTATGTTATTAAGACCAAGAATTAATGTTTATATATTTCAAGCATTGCAACAACAATAGGAAAATTATAAAACGCTAACTGAATATAAGTTTAAAAAAATTACAATTGAATAGATGTACATTGGAAATAATTTTCTATATTGATAACAATAGCAAATAATGCTAGCGTTGCAACGATGGAAATTTCTTCAATTACTTCAAAAAAAATTAATGCAATTATATCTGACTTTCACTTCTTGCAACGGTTTAAATTAAAGATTTGGTGCCAGCAGTAATTTCTTTCTAAAATGATAAAATAGAAATTGCTGCACAATGAATGAATTATCATATTTTTGCAACCTTTTTATTATATTTTGCCACTATCGAATTTGGCAATATTAAAATAAATTCCAATTTAAAAGAATGTTGTGACATTTATCAATGTACCAGAACTTACATGCGATTTCCAAAGAGAAAACATTTTAATTAAAATGTCTTTAACGCAGCCACAGGCACTCGTATTCGTATAAAAGTGCTGCTTGTGACGCATGTCCGACACAATCACTGACAAATAAAAGTGCAGCGAGTGAATGCGATTGCTATTAAAGAGCATGGAATGAAATCCATGTAAAATGGCAAGCTAAGTATCTGAAAAAATTCTTAAGAGATGGTAGACTTTATATGTATCATTACATGCAAGAATGTAGAACATCTCATTTCGCAAAATTAGTAAGCCCGAAAGAGTTAATGCAAGTGAATATTATCAACGAAATAGATAATTCAGAATTTTTTGCTTCAAGTATCGTTCAAAGAAGAATTCTCTTTATTTCTCAAAAAAATCTTCAAAATATACAGTTTATATATTAAGATCAATAAGAATGCATACGATTTCAGATTCAGAAGCTTTCAATATAACTTTAAGATCTGATTATGGGCCGGTATATCTAATAACTCTAGTAAAAAACAACTATCAAAGGTTAGCCTTGTGTTAAATATCTTCAGTTTTTCAATTTCTTCAAAACTCTATGACGATACAGCCTGTAGGATCAATTTTTTAAAAATTTCTGAATGAGACCTAATGGCTCGTCAAACTCATCTAATAAATCATTCTTAACAGCATTGGATAATTATCTTTACAATCATATTAAAAATATTTTGATATGGAAGCTCTTAATACCGAGAACAAATAGGAAACAAAATAGTAGAGATAGCAATTACTTCGGAGATGCTGCAAAGAGCAATATCAAAAATATGGTGTTTTATTACATTTCCAGAGCATATCAATAATTTATTAAGACTTGCATTAGATTTTTCTTTCCAAAAAATAAAAGATATATTGGATAGAGTTCCCCGCCAAGAGCTCTTCAGATAATTTTACAACGCATGTATAACCTAGCTAATTTACGTTAATAATCAATTAAATAATATCTAGTGATAAATAAAATTAATGCAAAAGTCTCGAACTCTAATAATTTATTCATTACGGTACCGGAAGTTAGTATTAGATAGCAGTTCAATATTTTCAGCGGGCTCGTTCAGTAACAATTGTTGATAGTTTTTTGCACTGCCATTATTAACGGCATGTTGAATTCAATTATTTCTCTCTGTACTAAATAATCCTTCAAATCTAAACTGTATTAACTGAACTAATAAGCAAATCATTTGGTATTGTGTAACATCATTAACAACGTTTGCAAACAATTTGTCAGCCTTCGGCTGTTAGTGGCGCTAAACAATTTCTCCAGGCAAGCCTTGCATGGTTTTTCTTAAAAAGTTAAGATTTATTGTAGTGCTAATATAGAATGGTGCAGAATATTTAATGGATAGGAGAGGAAATTCATAAAATCTGGCATTACGACGAAACAACTTGCAAAGAAATATTTTGGTAAACTTCAGTAAACAATAACAAGGCAATCAATTAATAGAGTTTGGTCACTGTTTATGTTGTTAAAGTCGGACTAGATCAGATGCGTCTCATAATGTACATTTAAAAGTTTAGATCACGCCAATTTAGCTTTCAGGAACCATCTGTGTTGACTTCGATTTTAAGTTTGATGCTTTCCAGTCAGCACTTATTTTCTCGAAACTTTTTTTGACATTCTACAACCATTCCTGTCCTGATGTTGTATTTATACTAGTGTATACAAATTACATTAAATTTAAGTATTTAGTTGGGTAATGTAATTTTTTCAAAGTAGTCCTTTGCTTCAGAATGTAACTATTATTATAATTCTACGAAAACGAGAGTAACCAAAAATTCCCGACGCAAAATCCGATTTTAAGAACCTGAAAGTTGTACACGGGCGATTTCTCATAACAAATTTCTAAATAAATCTAAATTTTAATTAGTACAAATTTCCCCCAATTTTCATTTGATAATAAATAATCCTGAATTTGTTAAATTATGAAACTTGATCTCGTTTCAGTAAGGGAGACCAATTTGAAGCAAATTAAAAGCCCAGTCATGTTTCTAAAGTAAACAATAACAAACTTTACTCCTTCGAATCTTAATGGTGGTAGAGCTTGAAAAGGTTAACTTACATTGTGATTCAAGACAATTCATCATTACTGACCATTGAAATGAGGTCGCGCGGAAAGTTACGATAAAGTTTTTAGGAATACGTGAGGTGAGGGTTTGTTTTGTTGTGGATCTATGATGCGCAGGTGAAGGGCTTAACTATTGTAATCAGAAGCGGTACGTGCTTTGTGGAGAACGATAAAACAAACACCAACTGCAACGCTTGAAGTGACAAAAACTATTAGAATTCTAGCTTTATCGGACAGGGAGGCAGCACAAAAAATTAACTCTTCGAGAAGGGTGAAACCGATCCATTTTTCCTTGTCAAGAAAGTTACTTTCAACATTGCCGTTCATTTCAGCAGTAATTTGTTGAGTTTATGCGTGTGTACTTCTTGTGTATTTCAAAATATATTATAATTAATGGACGTTGTAAATTTAACAGAAATATTGCAGAAAAACTTATAATTATTTTATTATAATACATCATCTACTTACCGTGAGTTGTTTGAGTCCATCTATGTAACAAGGTGTTGTATCGGGTCACAAAGGCGCATACGGGAGATGTGAAATTAATAGCTGCTGCTTTTAGAGGACATGGTTTTTGGTAAGGGGGCGTGCATAAACCACGTAGCTTGATTTTGGTCTGCTCTAGACCCCCCCCCTCCCCCCATGTGGCTCACCGTGGCTTTTCGTTGACCCCCCCCTCCCCCTGGAACGTAGTTTTCCCGAAAATTTCTGGGAAAATATAAAAAATAAGCTGAAAATGTTTTTAAATAAATAATATTTATTCTAAATTTTTTTCTTCGATAAATGTAGGCTTTAGCCACTCATTTAACGATTTCCACAACTCATTCACATTAGACTGTATTTTTTCTTTGGTAAAATCACCACAATAACATTTCTTATATGCATTAAATAAGTCCTGATACATAGACATTTTTACGATTTCACATGCACAGTATGTGTACTGACCGAGTTCTATAAAACGAAAGCAACAAGCTTTTCACTCCTCGCGGCTCGGCGCCGCAGACTTGTCAAAACCAGTCAAAACAAAAGTCTGCCGCCCGTGTTAGATGGCGCTTTGGCGCGAGATTCAAGTTTGATTTGAATCTCATTAAGTGCATGGCACTTATCATTTTCCATTTTACGATTAAAATTTCAAAATATTTTGTTGGGGTAAAAACTACGTGGCAAAAGCTTCAACCCCCCCGTCCCCCCATGTAACTCAATGTAGCACTTTGGTCTACCCCTCCCCCCCCCCCTATCAAGCTACGTGGTTTGTGCACGCCCCCTAACATGTGTAAGTCTGTGGGTTTTGTTATAATAGTTCGAACATAATGATAAATAAATATACTCTAAGTTCCATTACGGGTATCTATAGAAAACTAAGAGCATTGCTCAACTTGTTTCATGGGTATGTCAGAAATCAGACTGATTTTATCTTGAAGTAGTAAAATTAAATTTGAAGCTTTAAGATCACTGTTGGTTTCAAGCTTATGGTAAAAAGTAAAATAGAAGAAAATGTAACTACATAAGTATTGTTTCTACCAGTGTTCTGTCAGTACACAGCACTCTAAAGCTTCTCATTAAAAAAATTATTTTCTGGCTACAATCTACAATTTAAAATATCAGCAAAAGCTGAACTAATTTGAAATATTACCAATTTCCTGGATAGCTACACCTGAAATCTCCTTTCATCACCATTTATATAAAGTTTAGGTATCTTATTTATTTTTAACCTTTATAAATACATAATTTTTAGTACTTTTAGAATTTTTATTAATCTTATCAATTTATTAATCCTATATAAGTTACAACTGAAGTTTTGATTTTCCTTTACTTTGTTTTGCTTCCTTTTGGCGGTCAGCCAATATATCAGGTCGACTGGGTGAAGCTCTTTGTATTTTCCAATGACGGAGTGTAGTATTTACACATCTCGGCAACTGACTTTAATTTTTATCATAAAATTTCTATTACACATTATAAATGGAATACAAGAAAATTATTTAAACTCAAAGCTATAATCACAAGGTTCTTAGGTCAAAAACTCGTAAGAAGCATAAAAAGCAGTCTTTTCCCTTAGACCACCAAAACCTCATTATTGTTCTTCGATTTAT
The DNA here is from genome assembly GCA_905333025.2 of Pyrochroa serraticornis. Lineage (NCBI taxonomy): Eukaryota > Metazoa > Arthropoda > Insecta > Coleoptera > Pyrochroidae > Pyrochroa > Pyrochroa serraticornis. The sequence continues at coordinate 42,114,333 of HG995152.1, forward strand.
TGAACCCATTGGCAAATTAAATGATAATGTTACATAAAAATAAAAACAATAAAATTCAATCTTGTATGGTTAGATTTAAAACTATTTTAATTACACAGAAGCGCGATTAACGCTCATTAAATTATTTTGGCAAAAAATGTCTCGCAACACATAAAAACGTGTAATGAAATGTCAAGAAAATGCGTTTCCTAATCTTTGTTTTCTCCTCACAATTATATTCGTTATTCTGTGCCTCTAGGTCATAGCTAATTAAAAATTTGTTATTTAACAGGTGCGGTAAAGTTCCATGGTAACTCTTTTATCCCGTTTAAAAATATCCCTTAAAATGCCTAAAGTTGATTATTACTCAACCGGTAAGAGTTTTCGTTTTATATATATTTATTTAAAAGAACACATTTCAGGATAATTCTTACATAGTAAAGAATTTTACAATTTCAGTTTAATTCTATTCTTATTTTATTTAAAAATATCTTTGCATATTTTGCTTGCTAAATAAATTAGCAAATAAAATCCTTAATAATCATGATTATAATTCACTTTGATGGCAAGCCAACAAACATAATAACAATTGTGAGGTAGGGTTTACATAATAAAGCAAATGAGAAAGGCAGAGATTTTCATCACCACCCGCCTTTGAACCAATCTCCAAAAGTACAGGCCAATTATAATAAACGCGGGTGGTAAAATGGTTTTGTTAAACGTGCTTATTTATAATATATCGAGCACAACCTGGAAATTATCATTACAAAATACTTATGTAACTTACAGGAAATGATTTCAATAGATTTTTATTCCTAATTTATCACCAAATATAAATAAATAACGTCCCGCACAATCATATAAAGTTTGAGAAACACCCGATTATGAGTTGCAGAAAAAATGTAAACAGAAAATGGGTAAGAAGAGAATTAAACTTTACAGTGTAAAAATTCATAAACGGAGATTTTACGCTTTGAAAGTTTACTCAATGGTATCCAAGAACGATAAATTTGTTCTTTAGTGTTTCTTTATATGAAGCAAATTCGAACTCCAATAAATTATTGCCAGCATCTGTGCATAAACATGTGTAATATTAAATTATGAGTACGAGTGAAGAAATCGTGGGTTTCAGTTACAAAATTTTTGAACGTCTATGCAGTAAATTTCTTAACACATTTTCTGAAGAGTTTTTAATGTAAATGAAGTTAGCGGTCTATTTACCTATAAATAAAAACAATGTGAAACTAAAAAAAATTAGAAAAATTGCTTTAAATACTATAACAGTAACCAAAAAATAATAATAAATAATTGTGTTTCAAATAATAAAAACGTATACCACAGACATGTGTAGAGAGATGCCCAACACTCGTTATCGAGCATGGCACTGAAGAAAAAAAAACTATTAAAATTATTGAACCTTTTTAATAGATTTGCATCAATAGCATTCATGTTTGTTTTGTATTGATACATTATTGATGATAATCAATACATAAGAAAAGTATTGATTGTACTTAAGAAACGATTAGTCAATAAATAGAAGTTATTTTATGACAACAGTAAGTATCTAAATGTTTTAGGGAATAACATCCACAAAGACTGAAAATAAGAAGTCTAAATTATTTTAAGGATTTATTTATGTTTTAGTAATCCAAAAGCCGATTACCTTCGTACGTTCTCACAAAAGTAAACAAAGTGCAAAAATACTTATTATCCCATAATACGCTATTTTAATGACAGTGGAACTGCCATTAAAACTTTTAATAAGTTTCATTTTTATTATTACTATTTATTATTTTATTATGCTTAACTTTTATTTTTAATCCTTTTACATGGGAATGTCCGTCTGCCAGTGGCGCTCACCGTTTGCACATTGAAATAAATTCCAAACGGCTCGCTTTGATCCGATCTATGGCAACGCAATGCGTTTATATTCCTGATGTAGAAAGAATAAATCCCCAAGTTCTAGCATCTGGCGATGTAAGCCGGTACCTTTAAACAATTTTCAAGGAACAGTTTCTACCCCCGCAATTTATGTAACCTTAGCAACAGCCACTTCTTATAAACCCTGCACAGTACCTAACTTTTTTTATTTATTCAACAGCAAAAACATAATAATAATTTAATCGGTTGAATTAAATTTTAATAGTGGTTTTGAATTAAAGGACATTCACTACGTTTACACATTATTTTAATACGCATTCTGAAATGTAAATTAGCCTAATCTCGTTGTATAAATACCTCTTAATGCGAGCTTATTTTTAAAGTACAGTTAATTAAATTTAATTATACCTGGACCCCAGGTAGAACTTAATGACACCTATTGTAGCACAAAATTTGCTGAAAAACATTCTCGATTTGATAGAATCATATTTTTCCAAAGATTGGAACAGAAAATGGCAATTTTCCGACATTCCATGTTAAATCGCTATGATCCGGTATACATGTTTGTAAGAAGCATAAAACGCGGATTAGAGCATCATGCAAGAAGTCTCAACGAGGTCTGAGGAAACACGGTTTCAACCCTGGTAGAAATCGTGTACACTTTTTTATTCGAGAAACTAAACATATTTTATTATTTATTTTGTCTACAGAATATAATTTTAAGAACAGTCAACGTCTTAATAATATGGAAAAACTATAATAAACAATCGTTACAGCAATGCATGACACAATTTTAAAACAACAATACTTATTAAAACATAATTGTCTTTAATATATGTGTATACTAATAGTTTTAATATTAATCCAATATCGAATTTTTACTTAGGTTGGGTATCGCAAGGAATCTGATGCAATCAATTGCACCTGATCTGATAATTCTAACAATACCGGTGTCATGTCAGTATAAAAATGAAGTGTAAATGTAAAAATAAGTTTAAACAACTGCACTTGGGTTCACCAATGTTGTAATTTCACTGCAGTTTCCGTTTTAGCTAGGGTCATCAAATAATCTTTATAGTTAGTATAACGATTATTTGCTCTGTGTGAAGAAATGTGCTATTACTGTAAATACCATAAACAATATCTTTAAATGGCGAGTTAGATAAGAAAGCTAACTACGGAAATTTAATTTAGTTGCATTTCTACAGAGATTTTCAACTACTACGACGTCATGATATTATTTCAGTAGCAATAACAAAATACTTGTATAAGCACTTCAATGAAAATGAAAGTAAGTTTTAGCTAAACTTTTGATTTCACACAATTTCTATTTTGCTGTGGTCGTTTCATTCTCTCATATTGGTTATGGTAATTAAGTAATCATTAGGGAAAGTATTATGAATTATTTGTTTTGCATGGAAAAAGATTCCACTACCACAAATACCACAAAACATATATAAAGTGTTGAGCCAGCAAGGAAACCGGCTCTGGCAATCTAAAATCCGTCCGCTATATATTTCGATTTATGTGAACTAAGTACAGAACATACTAGCTAAAGGGTTGTTTCAATTTTTCTTGTTAGAGCAGTACAATCTTTCTCAAAACGCCGATACACTTGCTATTCTCGACATGTTGTCGCATTATCAGTGGTTCTCAAACAAACATTTCCGCAACACTTTTCTCACTGTAACCGTTTCTATATATGTTTCTTATTTAAAATAAATAATTTCGATAGCTTTAAATATTAATTAATGCTCGAAAAAAATGAACCTTTTATAAAAAGAAATCAAGTAGCAAAGTATGTTCGAAATTGACTCTATTACAAATTAACAATTTATTGGATCATTGCTATTTGTGTTTTGTAAGTTAGTAATTCGCGAAATTTTAAACTAAAATTAATTTTCAATGTTAAATTGTAAAGCTAGTAACTTGTACTTTAATCCAACGCATTCAAAAATTATACCATTCAAGGGTGGTAAGAAACTCTTACCCAAATTAGCAATTTGTTTATGTAAAACCAATACAAACATTTTAATTCCCCTACATTTTTTAAATAAAAAGATCTAGTTTTTCCTCCTGACATACTTTAACTTTAAATAAGTAACGTTTATCTATTTTGATTGTTTAAGCATCTTTTCTTCTGAAAATATTGCATATTCATTATCGTTAGTGGCTAATTATACAAACTTATCAACGTCTATTTAATTTCTATTAAGCTTTGGTTAGTAATTTGTTTTTTAAATGGCTTCTAAGAAAACAAGAATCAAGAATATCAATGGGATTCAAAAGTTTTAAAATCAAAACATATGAAAAATACAACATTAAGTTTTTAGTAAATGCTTGAAAAAAAATTGAATCCTGTTTCGTAGAATCACTTTTTTATCTGAAGCCATCTGAGTAAGAAAACTGCAAGAACTTCATGTTTTGCAATCTTTTTGATAAAAACATTGCCAAATGATTGCTTGATCACTTAATTGATTTTTAATTATTGAGAATAAATACAGTATTTTTAAAATATTACGACAGAATAACCTCCCTTTATTCTAGTAATAAATTTACTAATTTTATTGAAATCAAAATCGAAATTTAACTACTTTTTCTTTCGAAAAAGTCAGCGATATAACGACCCAAACCGCAAACTAGATTTACATTATAAAACACAGAGAAATAAAATTATGATACTCTTTCTCTTGACAATTTGGAAGTGGAAGTAATGATGAAAATGCATAATCATGAATTATCGGACTCTGAATTCAAATGTTTTGGCATGAATCTAATTACTTTATTATTAAACAAAAGTATAAGTACTTTGATGTAAATGTCTATGAAGGAGGTAATACATTTATAGGGGCGCTGGTACGTGGTACGTAACTACGTACGTAAAGCATGAACCGTCGTTACTAATTTCATCAGTTGAATGCCGCAAGCTAAATTCCGTTGCTGCCCTCTACTACGCACGAATGGACTTACGAATTAGCGTTGTAAATAGATCCAGGGCCACACTTTAGTCCTTTCGAATTTCTGCAATTAATGCAACCAGCTTAAATATAGACACAATAAGATTAAGTGCATTAGCCCCTAATTCGTTTCATTGTTAGCTGTTGCTGCTTACCAAGACTAGGATAACTACATAAATAGGTGTATATGTTGTAGTCTTATAGTGAAATGCGTCTTTTCATAAAAAACCTAGACTCGTTATAAAATGCCGGCATATCGTGTAACTTCCATCACTATACAATTTACTGAGGCTTTTCATGAAATGCCTGTTTTGCATCGGCACATGACGTTTCAAACCACGATCTGTCGTAATTTAAAAATTGACGCTTCATGACGGCTTGGAGCGCCATGTGCCGATGCAAGACAGGCATTTAATGAAAAGTCTCGGCAGATTGTGCACTGTGATGAAGTTTCAGGATAAGACGGCATTTCATAAAAAACCTAGATCGTTCATGAAAAGACGTATTTCACTAAAAGACTACGACATATACACTAAACTCGATAACAACTTCAAAGTTTAGAGCACATAAGAAACCTGAAATTGTAACAATACGTCAAAACCAACAGAATTTTCTTATTTCCATTCATTTTTAAAATTTGTCATATTGTAGTCCGTAAAAACATATGTAGGGTAAATAAATTAGCAGCTACAACGTTGGTTGCTTCTTTTTGTTCGTTCTAGGTCGACAATTGTTCTCATAATCAAGCGACGACTGCTTTACGGACCTAATATTTAAACTTTGCAATTTATTCAGTTTGTGTACAACAAATGTTTAGCTGTGATATTTACGTATTTGGACAGTTGTGCAGACATTTTCACGGTGACTGATTCTTTAGTTTCAGCCGTAAGCCAACGGTGGAGACAGGTGACTGGAGTACCTACTAATTGTAGCAATTTGTACAAAGCAGTTCAAACCTCTCGAGGCCAGGTTTAACAACTTTGAGCTAGCATTATTAATATCACATTGTATGTACAGTACGTGTATTGCTTAACTAACACATATTTATTAACTGCAAGCAGTGAGCATTTTTGCACTCTTTTTCTTCACAACTCGGTCGTCTGAGCAAATATGCAACTAAAAATTTCGTTATTGTACTTGAAACAATGAAGCATGTTATTATAATTTCAATTTATATGCATAATGTATAAGGGTAATGGATGCTAAAGACTTAAGAGAAAGGGGCATGGTTTGGAAGTGCACAAAATCTGCAACTACGACGAACTAATTTGCATAGAAATACTTGTCTAAACTTCAGGAACAATACCAAAGTAATCAATTAACGAAGTTCACCCATTTTTATGTTGTTGACGATGGAGTGCACCAGATTCAGTTTCCAAATTTGCATTTAACCTGAAAAGAACTTACAACGTTTTTGTACATAAAATATAACGTACCTCTCAAGGTACTACATTGTGTAAATGGGAACCTGAAAGAATAACGTTACGTACGCAAATTTAATTTGATGTTTTGTAGATTGAATAACTGCGGATATTTACTGACCCTAATGTATAGTCTGGCGTTCCCTAGTTTTATGAGTAAATAAATTTAAAATGTTATACTCTATATATAGAAAAAATCCTAACAAGTATCCGGTTAGAACTTTTTTAATCTATTTTCTAAGATTTAAGTAAAGATGATTATATTATAAATGAACCAAATTACTGAAAACTACATATGTAAACTTTTTTCCTTAACTTCGCTATTTTTACAAAATCCGGACATTTGCTTCTAAATGCACAAAATTGCAAGATTATGAATTATCATACAAATGTAATTTTTAGATAAATTTATATTCTTTACAACCATCCTCATTATGCGCTTTATCTACTTTAATTTATAGCTATGATTAAATAATTAGCCACCTACAAAAAACTCAATCTTGCTGACCCTTTCAGCTCAAGTACGTTCAAAATAAGGATTTTAGTAGAAAGCAACATTTTAATTTGAAAATATAATTACTTCCTCTAAAAGCATACAACCGCTGCTCCTCACTTTTATTACTTTTACTCCGTAGATTCATCAGGAACTTAGGTTGATATAAATTCCTGCTTGTTTTTGGTATACCGTAAATTCACCCTGTTACTTTTATTATTCTAGTTCAAATATTCCGGACCGATAAGTATATAGAAGAGATACCAAAACATACATTCAATTATAATACAACTACACAAAATTAAACATCAGCATAATATACTGTTCCTTCCTGTAAGTCAGTTTTGCTTCTCGTAATTACCTCTGAATGCGTTCTCTTGCAGGAAATTCGCATAGACCTAATTAGGGTGTCCAAATGTTCTGTTTTATATCCCGTTAAGCCTAGTGGTACTTAAATTGAGAAGTCAACTTTAGGTTAATTTTCAAAGAAAACCTCGTAATAAGCAACGCGTATTCATCAGACCTTGCGTTTAAAACTCAAACACAAATTTCTATGCCTCTGAAATCCAACACTAAAAGTTCTCACTTTTACATTCAAGACTGTTTCAAATTGAATGAATTATTGTCAAACACTGCTAGCAAATGCGAGGAAGTTCATTTTTCATCAGTAATCGGGTGGTTTGTAAAATATTTTAGTTGTCGCAGGAACGTAATTAAAATGATAGAGAAAATGTAATTAAAATGTTAACAAAACAAACTGTGTGTTTTGAAAAAAAAGCTACATTTTATTTAGGCGAATCAACGTACGTGTAGCATCTTAGTTTTTTTTGCCAAGTCACCAACTGTTAATTAATTAAAATAAGTTGTTTAGCGTTTGAACATTAAAGTATTATAGCATTAAAGAGAACGGCCGAAATGTGTGAGAATTCTACATTGTTACACCAACTACACCTAACTTTACTCAACTTATGACTACCGTGGTTGTGGTTAGCAGCTATTAGCTGTTCTGTAAATTTACCTATTTAACATTATGAAGAAAATTAGATCTTCCCCTTCAGTTTAGTATATAAATAACAAATGGGAGGGTGCTGGAAGACAATAATAGCGGCGAATTCATTGCTACGCAATTTTCCTTACTTAGTTCATTCTAATCTCAATTTTATCCTCAAAACATAAAATTAAATTGCAGTTTTCTCTCAGTAAGCTCATGAAAAATTACTGTAACTTTCTTTCGGTACAATCATGAAATACCGGAGTGCACACGTTAAAACTTCAGGCCAAGAGCGTGTATTTTCCACCAGATTGTTTATGCATACGAACTAACCTTTAAAAATGCAACAATACAGGCCTTGTAAATCCCTAGTGGCCGATTTTTAATATATGCAGCTACTTTTCATACTCCGGCTAAAACCTATGGCGGATTTCCAGAAGAGCTTTGAGATTCATTTCTAACCGTAGACATGTGCGGTGAATTAATCTAGAAATGTTAGGTAACGCTTGGATGAATAGAGGGTTGGAATGGAAACAGTGAGCAGAGCAGTATCTTCATTAGTTACAAGCTTATCATTTACTTCGCAATTCGGGGGATTTTTTAACTTTATAAAATCTTCCTCTGTAATTTATTGCAAAGTTTCAAATACTGAAGGAGTGGAATAAATATAAATTTTTTTACCTCAATACTTTAGAGTACGTGGGTAAATCAAAAGTATCAGCTTGCGACATATACTCGCACAAATAGAATGAATGAAAGAATTTCTAGTTGTCATCTATTTAAATTTTTCAATGCTTGTTATTAATTCTGTTTTCGATCATTTTATAATAAAGGATTGCTTCTAAGGCAAGAAGCAAAATAAGGGGCTACAAAACTATATCGTCAAACAATAAAATTGTTTCAATTTAAACTTACCGATGGTAAGTTTTAAATAATTATAAAATATTGTACCCAGCATTACTTTTGATGTAATATTATCCAGCTGAAACTTTAATGCGTTCGGAAACTTAAGCCTTCATTGATATGTTTCTGAGCCGTCCCTAGAAGAAGCACGAAATGATGTTAAAGGAATGAGTTGCACCATTTATTCCTGATAGAATTGAAGGTTTACCGGATATTTCTAAAATTTTATATCAACATCCTGTATTGCATTAATTTATTCATAATATGGAAATGGAATAAGAGCACAAAAAATTTTTCTTAGTATTCTGAAACTAGACCGTTGCCATTGAAAATCTGGTGACTTGCCGCATGGATAGTTTGGCAAGTTTCGTCGCAGCGCCACTGAAGTAATAAGACCAAACTACCAAAATGTAAGGCTGATTTATAGCAGCGGAAAAGTGAAAATGGCCTGGGTGTTCTGTTAACGAATAAAAATGAAAGTTTAAGTCTGCACGTGAATCTTTTACAGACGTTTTTTTTTAGACTTTACCTCGTAATTTATTGGAGAAACTGCAACTTTATCTCTGCGGCGGATATTTACTTTTACCTTTAATAAAAAATGTCCTTCCCAAAACTCAACATAAAATTAAATAAAACTTTGCTACAGGGACGATTGGAGTAAATTAAAAATTTTAGCTGCGTTAAATAACCTGATTTTCTAATGAATGTCAGGAAGTAAACGATATTTTATTTATTATTTTTATAATTTATCTTTTATTTTTAAAAGATAATTAATCATTCATAAAACTTTAAATTGTAAGCAACTTTGAAAAAAATAATATGAGAAAATCAAAATAGAGTAAAAAATCTACCCCTAAATTCTCTAATTAAACTTATTATAGAAACGTTTCATTCCTCTTAAAACCCATGACTTCGAAACAATATTTTTCCAATTTGTACCGAATTGCTGTCTCCTAAGGATGTAGTTTCAACACGCTCCAAAAGCTCCAGATTCCTAAAGTACTTGAATTTTACAGCGGCGACGTTGTGCATTTATTTCAAAATAATAATAAATACTTTTATAAATAAAGGAAAACACAGTAGATGTTCGTATTTGATTGTTTCCGTAAGAACTTGCGTAATTCTATTCTTGCTTCAGTATAATTTAAATGTTTTTCTGCACTTTACCTATTTATATGAATCATTATTCACCGGGTACATACTAAAACTTCAAATAAAGGAAGTAAACAAAGTGGCATTGTTTGATTAATTTAGTAAACAAATAACGAAAAGATAACTGAAATATTTGTAAACTTTCATATTTCTATTATTTTTACTCCGTTATATTATGTAAATCTTTTCAAATTGATTTTAGATACTGTTACACGATATATAAAGCAACTACAAGTGCTCATATTAAGTAAGAAGATTTACAATAAAACAAAAGCAAATTATTACTGAAGCTGTAACACTATTTGTAGCCTAAATCTGATAGAAAGTTATTATTATTTACATAGACTCGAGTATTTGTTTAAGTTAAATTTTATAACCGGGTAACCTTTTTACTTGTTTCAATTTAACCAAACATATTTTAAAATACTTTGTTAAAAATATAAATAATTTTTCTTAGGAGACTTATTAATTACGTGGAAGTACATCTCAGAAATTTGCTACTGCACACAAATATTTCTAACTTTACTAACGTGTGGTCTTAATTTTTATGTTCATGGCGTTTTTTAAAACAAACTGGAAATTTACGGTAGCTTTTAATATTATTGTCAGTCAAATTTACTGAGTTTATGAGCAACTTAACCAGGCGAATTAATTATAATGTTTTACTACTGATTAACGATTAATTTTAAACTAAATAAGAAAATAAGGCATAGGGGCTAGGCAAGAAAAAAATTTAGTTTTAAAAAAAATTGTTTATAAAAACAATTTATAAGACACCACATTGCCCCGATTCTTTTTTATTTTTATCTTAAATGTAGCAGAAGGTTACAGTACGCCACTGCCCTGTCGTCTTAGACTAATTTAAACTAATAGGAAAAATAAGTTTTAAGAGCCATGAAGATTGTACCTGATGGTGATTATAAATTGCAAACGTTAATGGGATTTATGAGCTTTAAGAGCCATGTCGTTAAGAGGCATAATTATTATGCTTTAAGAAACTTGTTCAGGAAAGTTACACTTGATAGGCATAGTTTCTTTTTGGTCCTAGTAGGAAATGAAGTTTTAGAGTAAAATAAATTTTTAAGATTGCATAAGATGATTAGGAATTGAATAATTGATCTTATTTTGAAAGCATTTGGAAAGTCGTTAAAATTAAAAACAGTACGAAAACGATTTTCTTTCTTTATACGAATTAAAATCCTCAGCGGTGAAAGGAAAGTCAGGTAGGCGAAGAGTGAGCAGCCGTGAATTCTCTCCCCTTCGTCATTACGACCGTAAATAAATTTGTCCAGGCATCAGTAATGACTTGGTTGGATAGCAAGATTAGTTTGGTGCAACTTTTCCATAAATGTGTAATAAAGTTAGAATTTTTTCGAAACTTTCCGAATTAGATAGCATGAAAAATTTCCCAAAGTGTTGAAAAAGCTGCGACTCCAGTTCAGTATGCAACATGGGACATATTACTTTGATACCTTCTCGCTTCCTGAAAAACTTTTTGCTGTATAAATCTGTCCACTAGATAAGCAAACCGGCACTAGTAATGAATGATTTTTACAGAACCGGAAATACAAGTATTTCAAAGCTTTTACCTGTTATCCGTTATATTCCCTCTCTCATAGCAGTAACATTTTGATCAAAAACTTCAGCAAAATTATAATATTAAACTCAAGTATTTATCTTTAACTATCTATATTGGCAAATGTACGGGATTATTATAATACCGTTAGCTGGAGATTAAAGAGAAACTGTCTGCAAAATGTTAATGATTTTACATGGGTATTCACACAAGGGCGCCGTAACCATTGAAAGCTTTGCTTCAAGAAACTTCTACCATTCATTCGTAAATGCTCTGTACACCCAAGTTGAGATTATTTCGAAATAATTTAGGCTTAACTCTGTTTTCATATGTTGATGCGATGAAATAAAGTATAAAATAAACTTTCTAGGGCTCAGAAGGCGATATAAAGTATGTTTTCGCAAAGTAAATGTTGACGCACAAACAAGAATTGATCGTAGAATCATTGATTAATGATCAAATAAGTAGATTAGTCGAATAGTTTCCGCAAATCGTAAATCTAGGATATTAGAGATTCTAAAACTAACTGTAAATTTATAGTCTTTCGTCACAGACGGTAGATAAACAAGCTCCGAAGTGGAGGCGCCCTTAAAATTACAAATTAACCTATCTAAAAAGCGTTAAATTGTAACCAAAATATGGATGAATGTAGAATATTATGCCGAAATCCTGACATTAAGAAAATTGCCATAGAAAAAGTTCTTGCGCAATCCTTAATTCCGTTTTTGTCATGTAAATTAAAATTGAAATAATTATATTAATCTATATTGTATTTATAAGCCGCTTTGTAGTTTAAAATAATTAATTATGAAGATTGCTGATGTTTCTTTTTACGTAATATACAATTCACAAACCTTTGACCACCCAGGATAAATTCTCAATTTTGTTTTTCGGGGAAGAGTCTATAGGTCTAGTAATACCAGGACAAGGTGCAGACAATTCATATCTCAAGGTTTAAATCACAACCTATAATTATTATAAAAAATGATACACTTCAATAATCCAAATAAGATATATTTCCAGATAAATGTATTTATATACACAATTTACACTCACATAATGCGTTGGAAGCATCCAATAATGGAACTGTAAACACGTGTAACGTTATCGGTTGTTGGGCATAGTCCGAAATCTTTCTCCAATCGACAGGGTTAGTCTAATCAGAGGATTCCCTCGAACTTACGTCTTGTCAAAGAAGAGGTTATTCAGTGTCCGAATTTAAACAGTGTAAGCGAAACGTCATGATCGGTCCGAAATTTATCAATCATGGACGCCTATTTGCGTTCAACGGCATTGGATTTTTTAAAGTACCTGGACAGATGGTTGCCCTGCGTCCCAACGCCGTAGTAACTAGAGCAGCATCCACTACGTCGAGATTGTGGCTGCCGAAGATTAATAATCAAGTAAGTAATCAATTTAAAAAATTTAAGTAATAGACACCTATAACACTTAAATAAAAATGAGTACCAGTAGTGCAATAAATAGACAAATATTTGAATACTTCTAGATATTGTCGTTTAATTTAATTGGCGCTTTTTTGTTTGTAACTTGTTTTATTATTGTTGAACTGAATATTGTCAGAAACAACCAGAATTTTCACGCCGTACTTTTATCTTGTAATAAATTGCACAAAAATAATTAATAATTGTGTTTAATTTATCAAAAACGAACTCATTCAAATTGTTAGCAGCTGAAGGTCATCGATCCCACAACTGACTGGTGTCTAGACTAAAATTTTGCTTGCAATAATAGACTAAAAGTGTCACTGTGTAAATACTTGAATTCAAGAAAGTTCACGACGAACTTTATCATTTATAATCAGCGACAGCATTCTTTCTAGCTGCAAGTTTTTTCTTTATGAAATATCAATATCAAATACTTTGAAAGACTTAATCGGTTTTCTTAAAATCTTTGCTTTAAATCAAAAGTAATTGTGAGATTCAGGTTTAGATTTCGTGACGCTACTACCCTTTGAACGCTTCCTCGTTGTTGTACTTCATATATGCGTTGGAGAATGGCAAAGGGGAGATAGTGTTTTGGCCCATTATCACTTGCGTTTTCACGCACACGTGCCATGGTTAGGAAAGTTTCAACTTCAGCCTTTGTGTTTGTTTACTACTTGAGCAACGCACTGACGTTCAGGTCGGTGAGTCAATGAAAAATTTTCTTATCAGTTCAAGGCTTATTCAAGTTTAGAAAGGATATTTAAAGTCCGTTGGGATGTTTGTCAAAAAATTTCATCTGCGTCAAAAGAATGGACGTTGGCAATTGAAGGTTTAAATGCAACACAAAGCAATAACAAGCATTTTCCCAGAATGTTATTAAAACCGCTTATGAGTTATAGCTCTGCAGCAATAATTATGTTTTGAAATTTGTGGGACCTAGATAAAAAATAGGAGTCCTTGCCGACTTGAATTTTGCAAAGTATTTACTACAGAACTGTAATGAATTGTTAACGTTTGAGTTTTATTAATGGCAAAACTACTTAACCCATAATAGCAAAATCTTTAAGAGAGATAGGAAGATTTGTACAATAATCTAGCGCCATACAAATATGACATAAATAATACGTTAAATTCTAATTTTTAAAATGAAAGGTTTTCAGAAATTGTCTTTCTACAAATTACTTTAATGATAAGGACTAAAACTGTTTAGCTCAACAACGAAAACCCATTTTTTAACAATTAACAGGAAAAGTTAAAAAAAGTAAAATAATTTGTTTATCCTTTATTAAGAAGTAGATTTTTTTACTTTACCTACTGAATTAATTAGAAATTGCATGTGTCGGTGTTAAACGGTAATAGACCTGTCCAAGTCTCTCTGACGAGAACATGCAATGTACTCTAACGATTTGCTACAATTATAGATTTTTTAAAGAAATTCTACTGCTGAAGTATATTTAGATATCATTTTAGAATATATTTATCTTAAAACTGTCCAGTAATATTTTAAAAAATCTCACGCTTAGCATTTGGAACATTTCCATAAAAATTAACCCTTCTTATCGTGATAAGTTTCAGAAGTTTTTTCAGAAGTATTGCAATTTTAACAAAAAATGCCATTATCAACATATTAGGTTTAACTTTCACGAAAAGTTATTATCGATTGACAGAAATTTCCCGCAGTCACAGAAAATTAAGCTATAATAAAGTTTGAAATAAGCTCTTCATGAGTTGGATGTTTAAGAAGACGATACTTATATTTTTTAACTATACAGAATATTTTGGGAACTAAATATAATATTAAAGTAGGTACGTGGATGATTATTATGTTTACGCATCGTAAACAATATTTCAGTCTCAGTATTAATAGGTTTGGAGTTGGATAATCCAGCTCTAAACTTTCCTAAATAGAAAGAAGATATCTTACGCACATCGGGTAGTCACGAGATACTGAAACCATTCTACGCTTGCCTTTTCAAGAACTCTGGAAAGTTTCGAAGTAGGTATTTACGGTGCAGGACTATAATTTTAAGCATCACGCAACAATTCTCGCTGTAGTCTGAAAGCTGTTGTTAGGCTTGTGCATAATTTCTTGAATAACTTCTTGATAGTTTAATATTGAAGTTTCACGCTACGTAACATTATATCCTTTAGCGCCTAAAGTGCTTTGATATATAAATTTAAATGGTGCTTTTATTATGGAGCAGATTTTAGATATCGTTCTTGATAAATGAGTATTACAGGATCCGAAACATATATAAACTTAAATGATTAATAATTAAAATCAGACTCAATTAAAGTTTAGCTGAGTCGATTCTGTAAATAATTAACTAGAGAAATTAACAAAACTAGTCAATTCAATTAGTTTGTTTCCAATCTGGTGTTTTTTATAGCAACAACTATTGCTTCCACTAACTAGTGACGAGTGTTAAAAAAATTTCTTCAAATGCACAAACAATGGTTCTACGTTATTTCAAAAATAATTAGCTCTAATTACTGCAGTTCGCTGCATTTTTATTGAACATAAATCGGGAAACAACACCAAGGTTATCAACTGCTTTGTCGTCCTCCTAGCGATTGACACTTGCGCTAATAGTTTTTAATTGAATCAATATCCCTATTGTAGCAGAAACCTGACATTGTAGAGTTGTAAAAATGTCTAATGTTGTGTTTAAAATTTTACAGGCCACTCCTGAAAAACGAATACAGGATAAGAAACAAACAACTTACAAAGATCGTAGCGAACTAAAATATGCTAGAAGACTCGTGGTAAAACTTGGAAGTGCAGTGATAACGAGAGAAGACGAGCATGGCATAGCTTTAGGAAGACTGGCTTCAATAGTGGAACAGGTAAGTGAATTAGTTCAAATTACAACTGTATCACGTAGATACCCAACAAACCGGTGAGTGGCAGGAACTTCATGAACTTGTGGCGAAACAAGCGATGTTTCTGTGGTAATCCGGTACTAAAACGAAACAAACTAGCGTTAGAATTTAATCCAAGATGTCGCATAGTCGTGAAGCTTCATTATTATTGCCACCGAAATCCTGCATAAATTAGCGTTTCTGTTAACAATATGAATATGAGATTCACTAAGTTAGCTGGATCTAATGAGATACATCTACTAACGTTGAAATAAAATTGGGTTTGTTGATGAGAAGTGCACTCAGCAGTTGCATGATTTACATGAATGCGTGCTTTGTTAAAATTGCGTGTGGGAAGAGTTGTTTACAATTACAAATGTACTAAAATAAAAACAATAACATAAGCGCGGTATCGTGAGTTCGCATTTTGAGATATAGTAAAGTGTTCTTCAGTACAATCGGAACCTGTCGAAATTGCCATATCCCAAAAAATGAAGCACGTGCACAAGGAGCTGTTTTAGATAACAAATTGTTATTGATTTTAAATCATTTATTGATTCTTGGAGGAAGTTTACAAAGATCTAGTAAAAATTCGAACAATATTTAGAAAATACATTGAAATTAATTAATATATATTTGAATGGCTAAATAATACTCTCCGTAAAACATTTATAACAGCAATTATTCAGATAAATGTTTAAACATACAGATACATAAAAATTAAGAAATTTTCCTACTTTAACAAGTATTGTAATACAAACTTTGACAGAACTTTCAAACTAATATTTGAAAAGATTAAATATAAAAGAACTGTAGAACTTATGATATTTATATATTAAACTTACAAAATATTCCAACATATTGCAGCAATGCACAAGGGTGTAAATATATATGATATGTCTGTATTCTTAATCCCTTTGATTTTGATACTGTCACTAAAGTTAATAATGGATTAATTAAAACCACTATTTTTAATCTAGCTCAATGTCTTAATATTTTCCAGATTTTCCCTCATTGTTTTCATTCACGTGACTATGCCCTACTGGTTTTCAATTAGTATGAAAATGAATAAAAATTTCAAAGTTTTTAACTCCATTACTTTTTATGCATTTTCTCAATTTTCTGGAAAAATATTTTTTTATTATAGAATGTTTATAAGAAAAATTAATTTATAATCGAAGAACAAAATAATTACAACATTTACTCCGCCATTGTTAATAAAATTACAGGAAAACTCTACATTTCCTTATAATTCCTAAACCGAACCAGAATTATTGGTCGGGCGTTTTGTTTTTGCCTCTCGCTTGTGGCCGTAATTGAACAATGTAATACAATCAAACAAACACCAGTGTAGTAACTTGCTCTTATACGTTGAATTTACATTCATTTCTACGTATTTATTCTGAAATATCGATAAATAAGACTTGAGTCCGACATATGAGAAAAGTTATGGCAAGGGAGATTGGAAAGGTGTGGTTGTGATAAAACCATTAAATATTTCCGATGACCGCAGGGCACCTCCGGAAACATTGCCATTTTAATTGAAACATCAAAACCCATCTGGAGGAAGAACACCTTTTGCGAGGGTGGAGTTTCCATTGGCAATTAATTTGAATTATTAAATTTGCCCAATTTTCGGTTTCAATGAGTGGTAAATTACGGGAGACGACACGAAGTCCTGTTAACTTTTTAAACGGGTTTCGTCGCCTGCAATTTTGCAATTTCGCAACTTTCAGCCATATTCTCACGTGAAGTTTAAGTGAGTGAACTTTTTATTAACCTCATCATTACAAACTTTCCGGCCACAACACAATTACCAAGTGACGTTTCTGAGTTTTCTGTAGAGACTTATGGCACGTTATATTTTTTTTTTTTTAGTAAAGTGATATTTTCCGGCACTAAAAGTCTCGACAAAACTCCTTTGAGATATAATCGAGTCAGGTTGGAACGTCGTTAATTTTCCTGGATCTCTTGGAGCTGTTTATGCAATATAATCAGGTTGATGGATAGATAAATAATAACCCTAAGGTAGCATCCGTCCGGAGCGTAAATTATTGCCAGCATTACTTCTTATACCGAGTACTTACTTCAAAGATATAAGTAGTTAGTGGAATTACGTTTACATCAGTGCACCACTGTAATTACACCTTTCAGAAGATATGTACTGAGAAAATATAACATGAGCGTCACTGCCAATATTAGCTAAACTAACCTTTCGAAACCAACATAAATAAAAAGTATCTGAACTAATAATTAATTATTTCTGTTTCATAAAAAGGATTGTTAGGTATTTATCTGTGACCCAGAGGCTTGAAAGCTTGCGATTTTTCCTGAAACTAATTATAGTTTATGCCAATAGTATGCTAATGGTACTAATACATTAATTGGATTTTCTTAAAAGCACACCTTTAATTACGAAAATGCAAAAAAACTTGTTAATTTTAGCTTTAAAAAGCCAAACATGATCACTCTAATTATCAAGAGATATGAAAAAAAAAAGGAATATACTAAATACTATGGCGATATAACAGTACGCAGACCTTAAAACTTAAATTTTCTTACAATTTGATAAAAGCTGTAATGCCTAATCTTTAAATAATTAGCACAACATTTTATTAATTGGTTATTATAACAAAAAGCTTCTATTCACAAAGAAGTTCGTATTCTCTTAGCGCTTCCGCCATTTTCACGTTACAAAGTACAAGATGCATTTTTATATTTTGAAACATTGTAATTATATTGCAGCGCACATTAAGGTGGATCAAAATACGGCATATTTTAACCAGATTTTCTAGTTAATCTGTTGTTGTAATGCAGCAAAAATAAAGGTTACTATAACGAACTTAGGCCCTTCATCGGATTTCCATCAACAAATAGTTTTGAAAGGATTCATTTATATTTCAATATCCTCTGCTAAATATTCAATGCTTGCCGTTATGCTTGGATAATTGAAAAAGCTTGGCAAGCGGATTAAACGAGAGCCTCAGCTATAGATTATAAAAATCAACAAGCACGAAGTTTGAATCGGTTCGGAACGAGCAGGGGAAGAATAAAGGAGAAATAAAAATTCTCTACATCTCATTTGTCACGAATTGAGAACCAGGAAATTAAAGAGAAACATGGCACGTACCTATAACACGTTTGCGGATGTTGGAGTACAACATGAAAGTATAACGCGAGGCACGTGCCAGCGTTTAATCAAAATGATGAGGTGCATGTTGTGGTAACCGAGGATACAAATAGTGCTGCATATTAGCCACCGGTAAATAAATTGTTTGGTATCATGAAATGAAAAATGTCCTCCGACATCCGTTAAATATTTATGGTATACGTGAAAAACAAACATATATACACAATGAAACGTCGTTATTAAATACAATTTTTGATAGTAAGTACAAAGAAAGAAAAACACGATTAAGATAACATTTAGCCCCTGATATGACGCGCCTATTTTTGTGTGCACACCAAAAAGTAATTTTGTCCCAAATAAAAAAGTATTGAGAATAATATATCAATAGTAATTTTAACGTCGGAAACAAACAGTTTAATCCAACTTTCTGTACTAAAGTTTTCGATAAGTTTCATGTGGCAAAAAATTCAATTAAGGGGAAAAATACTCATGACCTTTGGGAGAGCGGTAAAAGCGTTGGTAAGCTAACTTGCAAGAAATAAAACATGTCTTGAACAGGTAATAAAATGTTTATAATAAATCCTTTAGAAAAAAATACTCTTTACAATTCCCAATAAAAAAATAAAATAAAAATATTTTTGCTGCAGGAGATATCAAAATGTTGAAGCGTTACAATTTATTCTTAATAGAATTTTGCAATTGCGTAAAACCTTATAAAGTATTGTAAAAGACTTGATGTGAGAACAAAAACAAGATATCTGCATTATTTTAAAAACACCATCTTTATGTGTATACCTCTTATGTTAGAGAAAATTAAAACATTACCCAAAGCGAATTTAAAATGTATTTAACAACAGATTTGAAAGCTTCGAAACATAATATATCTAATAAAAAATAAAGATATGTATATTTACCATACCTATGAGGTTGCAATTCGTTATCTACTCCGGTGAAGAATTGTTTATTAAATAAAATGAAATCGTTTGTAATCATACAACTTATAAATTTATAATTACTACAAATTCATTAGAATACTTACTAATAGAAAAGAAAAGAAACTTAAATTGCATAGAATAAAAAGCTTCAACATAATTGTTTAGCAGTTAAATAAGCATTACAACTGGAGGAAGTAAACAAAAAAAAGTATCGCACTTTGCTTTTAACGCCAAAGGCAATCTGTGTAGAAGAAAAAGCCTAGCAGCCATATACCACAAGTTGCAATTCGTATGAATTAGTAACTAGATTAAAATTAAGAACCTTCTTCTCCGCAAAGTTTGTTTTTTTATTAATGGTGCTCTCCACGCAGTAAATAACATTGTTACCGTTCTACGGTTGTATGTCCATTACGTACTGTTACGCGCTGAAACTTCCTTAGGGCTCATTTAAGTACTTTATTAGAAAATTAGAAAGAAATAAGTTACTTGCAGTAGGTGTACATATATCTTAAAGAAATTACAATAAAGAGAATGTGTTTGATGTCGTCAGTCTTGGCTTGGCTTCGGTAGAAATTAATAATTATAAGCCACAATTTTGATACTACCTCGTAGTGTCAAGATTGTAGATCTTTGGCAATAGAAACAGCTTCAAGCTTTGAATATTCAATGCACCCCATTTGGTAAACCGGAAAAGCAAAGATTGAGCTCGGAACATTTTCCGCTTACTAGCACATTTTAAGAAAAAACAGTTGACTGTACACTTCCGACTTGTAGGAAAAGCATAATATTTTCAAGACTTCCTATCTTTGCTCAAATCTATGCGAGTTCAACTTTTCCTTCACTCTGTATAGTCACGATTTAAATATATCTGGCAAGGCAAGCATAAAATATTATAATTTTTTAATTTCCAATGGAATTGTGACAGTGTGAAGGATAGTAAATGAATACACTTTTAATTTTAATATAAATGATTACTTTCTAAAGAATTAAAATTATGTTATAAGATAAAGCACAAACATTAACACAACGGACTCTTAAGCCTCCAGATAAATATATGCATTTTAGAATATTTGTAACAAAATTAGGAAAATAATTATTTTTGACGTGTACACTTACGCTGTAAGAACAAGAGAGAACGTTCTTTCTAAATGGTACGTCCCCACTAAAGCATAACTTGAATTTTCCTAGAGAATTGAAACTTTGAAAGACAAATTATTTTTATAAAGAAAATTATTTTCAGGTTTTACCAGAAACTATTCAGAGTCTACACATTCAAGTCGAAATAATTTTCTATTAATTAGTTTATTATTACTTAATTGATATCTATCTCTTTGTGTTTATCATTATTGTAAAAAAATTATATTTTTTTTGGATTTAGTAACTATTTGCATAACAATAAACTTCCTTTCTCTGTGTCATCAATAATTAGGTACCTACTTTTTTCTTAATTTGATTGAAAATTTAACACTTCATTTTATTTAAATTTTTACTGATACTTTGTTCAACCTAAAATTATTACCGTTCATTTGGCCTCCGTTTTTGTTATTATTTAGTATTTCCACTTTGAAGTGCTAATAAGTTCACAATGTTTGCTTATCTTACACATATTTTACATTACATTTCTCCCCTTCGTCACTTTTTTGATAGAATTCTTGTGAATCGTGGAGTTTCTTTGGTGAAGTTTTTAGAAAATTAGGATCAAAACTGTAGTAATCTGGACAAAACCATAAGATACCACTTCTTTTTACTACCACACGCTCCTAGTATTCACAGGCACCTGCTCATATATTGTAGAGTGCTACTATGTTTGTGATTAATAGTTGTCTGGGTTAGCTATAGGGCAAAAACGATTAAACTAAGTTAAAGGAGCTATGCGAAGGTTATAAGGGTGTGTAATACGCGGACGTGAAGGGGATAAAAAAACGGGACTAAAAAGTTGATGTCCTAACTAATCTGGAACGATTTACAGTAATTTCCCCAAAACTTTAGTCCTGTATTCAATCCCCGTTTCAGCGGTGGATGATAATAAAACTCGTTACGAAAATTCGCATTACCTTTTCAAGTTCATCTCGGGACCTGCCACTCTCGCCTCTAATAAAGTCGGTGATGTGAATCCAGCTCGAAAAAAGAACGTTATACGTTTCCCTATGGGCCCACCCCCATGCGCCGTATAATTGGGACGTCATGTTCAGTTGTACGCTTTTATTGCAGGTTGCAGAGTGCCAGAATGAAGGTAGAGAGTGCATTATGGTAACAAGTGGAGCCGTCGCCTTCGGAAAACAAAAATTGACCCAAGAACTGCTAATGTCCCTTTCAATGAGGGAAACACTATCGCCAACGGATCACACTCGAGAGGTACGTATAAAAATACGATTCGTTTGAATTATTTCCAACTTGACAGACGTCGCTTCGACGATCCCTAAGGACCTTCATGTTATATTGATTGCAATCATTTCTCGTGCTAGATACGTTGTTTTTGTTGATTTTTTCTGCAATTTCCTCCAAATTATTACAACACTTTGCTCTCGCTGGTTTAGTCTATATCGTAATGTTTTCGACGCTTCTATCACGGAAATTCGCCCAATTAATGGGATAAGGTCAGACACGAACTGGCTAGGGAAACGCTAAAGACTAAAACTGTTTTTGTGTATAAGGGGTCGAGGGAAACTTTAGGTGAACATAAAAAAATGATTGACGATAATGCAGCCACTGCTCAAAGTACAAGTTTACTGAAGAATCAGCTTGGACGTTCTTAAATAAACTATTACTACAAATTGCGAGATATTTGCTATAAGTCACTTTGCGATTATGTGTAAAGATAAAAATTATTTCGTTCCATAATCCAATTTAATAGATAGAGCTAGCGAATGATGTTAAATTAGCAAGCACCCGTGAACCTGAAACTTTTATCCTCTTATACTTACGACAACCCTTTGTTTATCTTTAGAACTTATTGGTGGTTTCTAGGGGTGCATAACTGAGTAGGCCCTCATTTGATTTTCGAAGAAGTTCCTTATAATAGAACTTTATAAAGTTTAGAAAAATTATGTAAAAAAAAAATGCCCGCATTACTTGCCAACTTGGAGGGAAGGCTTGCTTTAACACTTTTTAGTTAATCCCCCCACGTCAGCTTTCACATGCAGCGAATTTCACTCCTGCAGTTTGTTTTACAACCCAATTTAACGTTTAAGTCCCAACTGTTATTCCGAGTTAATTCAAGCGATGAAAGGACAAACCGCTATTTCTCCGTGCAACTGAATTTCATTGATGTACGTTGTTTTAGGATGCAGGAGCTCTTCTGGAGCCCCGTGCCGCAGCTGCAGTCGGTCAGTCCGGATTAATGTCTCTTTACGATGCAATGTTTGCCCAATACGGTGTTAAAATAGCCCAAGTTCTGGTGACAAAACCTGATTTCTATAATGAAGAAACCCGCAGAAATCTCTTCAGTACATTATCTGAACTGATCAGCCTGAACATCGTCCCCATAATTAACACAAACGATGCCGTGTCGCCTCCGCCCCAAGTGGACGAACCCATAGGCGGAAAAGCCGGGAAACGGGGCATTAGCATCAAGGACAACGATAGTCTGGCAGCGATGTTGGCTGCCGAAATCCAGTCCGATCTTCTTATCCTTATGTCTGATGTCGACGGCATATACAACAAGCCCCCTTGGGAAGAGGGAGCGCGATTTCTCCATACCTTCACGTCTGATTTGAGACACACCATAGAATTTGGAAAGAAATCAAAAGTGGGGACTGGAGGAATGGACTCCAAGGTGAATGCTGCCACTTGGGCCTTAGATAGGGGTGTAACTGTGGTGATCTGTAACGGAATGCAGGAGAAGGCTATTAAAACGATCCTGTCCGGACGCAAAGTGGGCACGTTCTTCACAGACTCAAGCCAAGCAGGGACGGTGCCAACGGAAATCATTGCTGAAAACGGTGAGTTCCTTCCCATATTCGCCGGAAATCCTGCAGTCTGTAAAGTTGCACTTTAACGTCTGCTTAATATCTTATGGAAAATTTAGTTGGTGTCCATTTACTTTTTTAGCATAAAAGGATAAATTGCAAATTCGAACAAAATGAGCAACAAATTTTTACCACTTCCAAAATTATCAAAGTTTAAAAATGTTGCGCAAAATCACTTACAAATTCATTCGTTTTTCTTTAGGACCATGTCACGGCTATAATTAATAATTATTTTTTAACTATGATTGTGAAACTGTTAGCGCATATAGGATACAGGATACAGGTCTAAATCTAGAGAGGACATGAAACATAAAAAAGATGTTCAATCAAATCAAGAATTTTCTATTCATGATTTTAAAATTTCGATTTTACCTTGTTAATCACTCTCCCATATAAAATTGGATAATGCGTGGAAGCGTGCATTTGCGGGAGACCTGACAAATTTCCCTTAATCAGGAATGAATTCAAATTTCCAGTGCGTGCATAAATGTATTTTTCACATGGAGTTGTTTTTTGATTTTACGAAGATTAAAATTTAACAGGCTTGAACTAAATTTGATTTTATGTGTTGGAATTAAGCAGGTTAAATAATTTGCTCTACTTGTTTCTTATATAGCCTTGCATCAAATAAAAGAATAACCTTTATTTAGAGCCTCTAAAATCCTTTAACGCAAACGTAATTATTAAATTATTAAATAAACTGAGATTATTCTCTAGTTTTTACTAAAAATTTCTATCAATTAATTGTGACAAGTTGACAGTAGAGAACAGCACAAAAATCCTAATATCTGAAATATCAAAAAAAAATATTAAAATTTATTCGGCCGTAAAAATCAACGGAACTTCTGGTGGACCCTGATAAAGAATTACTTTGGATTACCCAACTTAGTTGCTATTGTTGGCGTCGTATTTCGACCACGTTGTTGGTTGAACCTTTGGTGATATAACCAATTTAAAAGAGCGTGACTAGTGGAAGTCAACGTGGAGGAGATATCAATAGAAATACATTAAAAACCAGTAAATGAGTTGCTCACACCTTTAACTCTTTCATAAGTGGGTGTAAAAAAAAATCTCATATCCTTATAAACATTGAGAAGTGTTTTTAATTCTTGCGTTAAAAGCATAGTAAATCAGTTACTTGCCAATTCGATAAAATCTCTTTAACAGATTATCCCAGTACAGATCAATCTGTATTCAATGGAACATTGTATGTTGAATTTATCTAGAAGTAAATCAAGGCTAGCTACTTTCGCCGGCAATGAAAATTCTAGACGGAGGATAACAACTGCACTACATTCCATTATTTCCAATTTTACTTGAGAATCCCTAGACAAAAATCGAGGAAAACTCGATGGTGATACCGTTAGAAATGCAAAGTTTCTGATTGTCAACAACAAAGATTTTCAATGGTTTTATTTCAAATAACACAAAGATTATTACATTTTACGAACTATCATAGATAATTTAGTATTTTCTTGTGCGTATAATTTGTACCTATTAAAAAGGAATATCTATGAGAAAAATTTTTTGCTGCTTACAAATAGATTCACATCTAAGCTATATTCATGCTATATTCAAGCTATATTCATGCCGTAATAAATTTTTGACTAACTTATGACATCCGATAATAATTCGCGAAGTTTGCGAAGAAGTATTTTTAATTCTTAAAATAAATTCATCACAAGTCGCAAACGATACGTTGTCTATTGCCTAACGTCAAACAAAATAGTCCAGGGGGTTGAGATTCGACCAATGCGGTGCCCAAATTTACTGAGCACATACCAGGGATTATTTCTGCAAATTTGACAAACAAACGACCAGTCCAATTCGAATAGTGTTTGTTTAGCCACACATGTAAATTATGAAACCTAACTGTTCCAACTCTCGTAAAGCTTATTCGTCGGTTTACACAATTTTGTGCAAGAACCAAATTTAATACCAAGTTGTGAAAACTTAAGAGCTTTCCATTTAAGGATTTCTCGGCACTTCTGGCTGTAAATCTTGAACGAGTTGCAAATTTGGTTCTTTTTCAAAGTTCGGAACACGTTAGATTGCTAAACATTCATAATAGTATCACCGCACCTTACTTATACTGCTGGCATCAAGAGCTTCTAAAATATTGTTTTCTTTTTCTTTCGCCACAAATTTACGAACAACCACAGATAGTTAAAGTAAAGCTTAGAATTTGCATGCCTTAAGATTAGAAATAGTAAGTTTTTTGAAATGAAGTGAGCTTTTAAAAAAATTGAGAAAACATTTCAAAAACTACAGTAGCATACTTATTCTACTTAAAGTAATTTCGCGCCACCACGCATTGAATTAAAAATAATGACAAAAGCCCATTATAGGCAAGTATGCAAACAATTTCTTTTGCTGTGTAGCATGTTCCTACAAGTTCAAATCAAAAATAATTTTTCTCTGTAAATCTTAACACGCATATTTTTATTAGGAAGCGAGTGACAGGAATATAATTATTTCGTTTTAAAACAACAAAAAAATATTTGGTTAAAATATTCAAATTAAACCTCCAAGATTCTGTGTAGAATGAAGAGAATTCGAGTTGAAATAGTTTTGAAGTGAACATCTAAAACAATTGCTCTACGAATTTTAAATTCAAAATTATTTCCTACTTAAAACTTCCTTAACATGATTTTCTTTAGCGATCCATGTGTTCCTGTCATTGTACAGAACGTTGAAAATATTTTACATAGAACCATTTGGAAATTAGTACTCCGCTCTCCATTTAGTAATTGCTTGTAATCTCAACATATTAGCTTTCAATTTGAAAAGTGTACGAGGTCATTTAAATAAATATTTTTGATTCATAAGCCCTAAAAATAAAAGAATACATTTGAAAGTTGCCTGTTCAACAAGCAATAGTTTTTAAAAGATTTATCCTTAAATCTCTAAATTTTGTCCATTGACGTGAAGCCCTGATTTCGAGTTAATAAAAATTCTTGTTTTGGTTTGCACGAGCCTTACTTATGCTACAACTTCTCCAATAAACGAAAATCCGTGTGTCACATTTGAATGAATATAATTTCAGAAAATTCATAAGGAAGGCAAGCATACAAAATCTTGTTTGAATTCTAGATTTTTTTGTGGAGATGTGGAAAAAAATGTTTGATCAAATTTAACAGTCCAACGTTTATTAAGAAGCAAATATTACGCTCCGCTTTTACGAATCATAAGGATGATTAGAATATTTCGGTCAAATTTTTGAGATTAACATGGATCTCTATGGATAAAAAAGCTCTTCTAGAGCTTTCGATTTCAATTAAAAATTAATAAATTTTGATGGAAATACGGTTTAACCTAATTATTATGTCTGGATTATAAAATAACGGAAAAATGGCACGTAAAACCAAAGGATTTGTTACCAAACAATAAATTCTGCAAGGTAATCGCAATTAATGAAGCGTTAACATTTGGAAAGCTGTTAGCATAGAAAATTATCCAAGCTAAGTTTAAACGCGATTGAATTTATTGGTGGTATTGAAACTAAGTTTTTTTAAATAATAATAATAAAAAAATGTTATTAAAAATTACATGATGAGATCTCTTAAATAATCTGCTTAACTACATAACTTTAGTTCAGTTCAATTCTAGCAATACTTCCTCAATAACCATAGCAGCGTATCTTTTGGCACAATATATCGAATATTGTTCCGCATCGAAGATTCCAACTCTTTGTTCTACACCAAAATGACATTTTGCACAAATATAGAAAAACATCATGATAAAAATTGCAGTTTAGAATTTAGTCATCAACGAGCTGTAAGATGGTATCTCCGTTTGAAGAATTACCATAATCTATTTTGAATAGTAGCATTCAGTAAATGCAACAATCTAAATCTATTTTAGAATACGAAATTGTTACGGTTTATTACCCAGTCAGTTTAATTTCTTGTAATAAAACACAAAACTTCTAAGTAAAATACAAAACTCACCGAGTCATACAAAAACCCGAGACTGCAGTTGATTACTAGATCTATGAATGACATTGCAGCTTGACGCACATACGACTAAATTGCTGAAAAGGGCGCTGTGACTTTTCAGTTCTAATTAACATTTATTGTTGAGCTAAAGTTAAACCAATTTGTTACTTAGTTGCTGTAAAAAACATCTAATTTAAAAAAAAATACGTTATGCGGATAAATGAAAACATGGATCTATGTTTATTAGGTATATAATTTTAATTACAGAAGCACCATTTTTCTAACTGTTATCTGGTTTTTAGATCAGCAATATTGGTCACGAAAGAACCTTTAACAAAAGATTTAAAAATAAATATTTATGATACATATCTATTTCTAACTTAGAATTGGAGAAATATATTAATATTGCCGGATCTGTGATAATGAGCTCTTGCCGTGGATTTATCCCGTCATTGTTAAAACAAGTAGAATAAACATAACTATGCGCTTTTCCTGTTTTCACGTCAAAATCAATATTACCTTCACAAATTCCGATGATGACTTCAGAATATATTTACTATTTCAGCACGTACCGGGGGCAGGTTGCTTCAAACTCTAACCCCCGAACAGAGAGCATGTTGTGTACACACGCTAGCGGATCTGTTGGTTTCAAAACAATCGGAAATCCTGGACGCCAACGCGAAAGATTTATCAGAAGCTACAAAATCCGGCCTAGCAAAGCCCCTACTGTCCCGACTTTCCCTCACCCCCGCCAAACTCCGGAACTTAGCCGTCGGCCTGCACCAGATTGCCGACTCCAGCCACAACAACGTCGGCAGAGTCCTCAGAAAGACGAAGTTAGCAGACGGTCTCGATCTCAAGCAAATTACGGTGCCCATTGGGGTGCTTTTGGTTATTTTCGAATCCAGACCAGATTCGCTTCCCCAAGTAGCAGCACTTGCAATCGCCTCCGGAAACGGACTACTTCTGAAAGGCGGTAAAGAGGCGGCGCACAGCAATAGGGCGCTCATGGAACTCGTTAAAGAAGCGCTCACCACTGTTGGGGCTACCAACGCAGTTTCCCTAGTAAGTACGCAATTACCTTTAAAGCAGTTCTGCGATACCCTGGAAATCATCCTATTTTCTGTTCACGCCTAACAGGCCATTATCGCAGACATTTTGAAATAAATTTACGTGTTAAGTTCATCCCCTCACCCTCGCACGTGTTATTTCTGACTTATTGTTTATTTGAAGGGCTTGAGTTTATGGGGGTTATAAGGACTTTCTCAAGTCTTTTTATTACGACCCACTGTTTTTTGACATTCTAGAGTTTATTAGCGAGATAGCCTGAATTTTCCAGCTGTTTCCATGATTTACTCAACAGTAAAGCCGACCCGACTAAATTATTCACAACAGGGATCCGGATTCACAAAGACAAGCTGAAGTAACGTCATGCTAGTCTTTTATTTGGGGGAAAATTTTCAAGGTGGTATTTAAGCTTTGAAATACAAAATTAGGGAAAAGTTTCTTCGTATAACAATAATGAACCGTATAAAGTATAAAGTTCGTTTAGAAATTAATTCACAATTCAACACAACTGAGTTATAAATAGAACTAATTCTACATCAGTTTAATTTAAAATTACGTTTATTATTTCAAAACTGAAGTTTTTCACACGGTCGCTTATGACCAATAATTAGTCGTTCTTCGTTTATGACTAAACACTTCTGCATTCCTCTTTAGATTCATGAAACCAATAATGAAGATATTTAAGTAATAAGACATGGAAATTTGCAACTGAGATTAAAATAGATTGTTTTCTATTTAAAGGTTTCTACTCGTGAAGAAATCGGAGACTTGCTCTCAATGGAACATCACATCGACTTGATCATCCCTCGCGGCTCCACTGACCTAGTCCGCACGATCCAGGCTCAAAGCCAACATATACCCGTTATGGGTCACGCCGAAGGTATATGCCACGTCTATGTAGATAAAGAAGCCGATTTGGATAAAGCTCTCAAAATCATTAGAGACTCCAAATGCGATTATCCCGCTGCTTGTAACGCAATGGAAACTCTCCTCATTCACGAAGACTTGATGCAAGGAGAGTTTTTCTCAGACATTTGCAACATGTTGAAGCACGAGGGCGTTAAAATTAACGCAGGTCCCGTGTTAAACAAAATTTTAACGTTTGGTCCACCGCTAGCAAAAACTATGAAACTAGAATATGGCGCGTTGGAATGTTGCATAGAAGTGGTCAAGAATATCGACGAAGCCATCCACCACATACATACATACGGAAGTGGTCATACCGATGTTATAGTAACAGAAAATGGTGAGTTAATATATATTTTTTACACGTACAGATAACAATTATTTTGTTGCAGGTACAAACGCCAAATCTTTCCAAGAAAAAGTGGATAGCGCATGTGTTTTCCATAACGCCAGCTCTCGATTCGCTGATGGTTTCCGGTTTGGTTTAGGAGCAGAAGTTGGGATTAGTACCGGCAGAATTCATGCTAGAGGTCCAGTAGGCGTTGAAGGTTTGCTGACAACTAAGTGGGTACTTTCTGGAAATGGACAAGCAGCCGCAGATTTTGCTGAAGGAGGTAGTTGTCAATGGATTCACGAATCCCAACCAATTGATTAACTTTGGAAAGTAAAGTAATTTGTATATACTTAAGATAAACTGGTGGATCATCAATTTTAATATAAAAAATAGGTTTTATTTAAAGATATTAACGCTACCTTGTAAATTTTGTATATAGATATAAGAAATAACGTGTTCATATTATTAAGGTAAAGCCATTATTTTATATTTATATTATTAAACACAAAACTATTAAATTCAAATTTTCCTATTAAAGATGTAGGCACTGTTGATGGTTCATCCTTTGGGAACCACGACTTCTGTCTCTATCAAATAAAACTAGTAGAAAAAAGTTTGTAGATTCCTAAATTCTATGATGTTATCTCAAATTTAACGTAGGGAAAAATCCCGGATATGAAACAACAGATCACAGGCCACTGAGTTTCTTTCTTTTCATGTTGCAAAGTTCTGCCCTGTCGAGAACGACAGTAGTATCATGGATATCTTCTTCCCGAAGGCGGATCAAAATTTATCTATGTATTCTATGTCTATTCCTGCTATAGACAGAATTTTCCCTTTCTTACTTAGATACCGTTCTCATTCATTATAGCGCTATTGCTTGCTCTTATGATACAGTATTATTTAAATTCCGATTTACTATCCATGTCTGAAATTCACATACACAAGAGAGGCGTCAAAGTAAATTTCACAAATTCAAGTAATATTATCTTGCGAGTTTCCTGTGCGTTATGACAAGATATTAAAATCAACCATCTTCAAATGCACTCCATGTTTATTAATGCAACTTCCTCCTCCAAAAAGAAAAGCCTGCTAATTTTTTGTTAAGTAGACGGCGATGGTCCGTTTGGGTCGTCGTCGTCACCGAAGGTGACGCTATTTTGGGCCTCAAATATCTGATATGAGATTTATGTACTTAGAAATTTTCTAGAAACTAAATTCTAAACATACATCAAATCAACATACACTACAATCTGTGAAAATTCATTAGTATGAAATATAATAACAAAAAATTTTCCTCACTAAATAATTTTAAGATCAAATTGATTACAATTTTTTATTTGAATTGTTTTATTCATGGGAAAAAATCTCTAGTTGCAATAGAAAAAGACTAGATAAAGTCTCATCCAAAACACAGAGAGGAATTAGAGCACTGTTGAAAAGGAAGAATCATTGTAGAATCTTCTCCTTTTAGAGATCAACAATTTCATTTTTAATTTGTCTAACAAGACGAGGGCATATTCGCCACTACATGACTTGATCTTCTACTTGAAGTTGAGTAAGCCTTCTTCAATATAAGATTTGCTGTCTATTAATCTCGTCTCCTCTTTACTTATTTTCCAAAACAAAAGTTTGTGCCTCAACAAAAAATGTATTAAGTGAATTGGTGTAAAATATTTAATATCGATTCTATAGTATATGCATCAGGAAGATTAGAAAGTTGCATAATTGTTGTCATATTAGAACAGTCACAATTATTTAAATAAAAAAATAATTTCTTAATTGAATAAAATTATGATAGAATACTAACATTCACTTATTTAACAATAGGCAACCAACATACTCTTATTTGAATTTGTGCTTGCCTGCAACAGGCATCCTAAACCATCGCGAATTCACCATTTTACTAGACTAAATAATTCTAAATTAATTCAAGGATGATGAGGAGATTTCTGGAAACAACCAAAATGAGAACAAGTAATACAAAGAATTGCATCAATTTATTGCGTACAAATAACACCAAATTGGTAATTAAAAAAAATAGAGTTCCAGATGAAATACACTGATTGAAATAAAAACAGCTGAATACTTCCATACAAAAATATTAGTAAAATATGTAAATTAAATGACTACTTGTATAATTCACACACTCCACTGTATACTCAGACTTGGAATTTACATCTCACACTTGCTAATTAACGAATTCTTAAGACAAACATCAATTAAAGGAATTTTACTAAATAGAACATTTATAGCAAACAACCGAATACGATATTACTTGATTTAAAAGTAAAGTAACTTGGATCAATGCCAATTCATAATCATAAAAGTAAGTTTATGAAATGTAAAGATTTCAATAGACCACACAAGGATTTTAAGATAAAAATCTTCCAATAAATAATTAGGCATTCGGTTCTCTGAAATCTACAAAAAAAAATGTTATTTCCAAATAATTCATATCTTCGATCAAACAAACACTTTATCATGTACCTGTTACACTTCTACTATTTCCAATAATTAGTTAAAGATTTTTTTTTTATAAACCTATTGAGAAATTTTTATTTCTACTCAACTCTTTTTTCCAATAGAAAAAAACTTTATTATAAACCTCTAAAGACAATATTTGTTAAAAAATAATTTTTCCAAAGTTTTTTCACATAGAAATGATAATTATTATAAGCAGTTAAGTAGCATTGTAAAATAGCCGCAATATATAGTCTGTTGACTATTGTTGCCATAAAACACTATTTAGATATATGAAATAGCACCAATGCAGTATAAGCATAGCAGTATTATTGTATTGTTTGCATAATTCGTTAGTTTTTCAAAAATATAGTGTACAAGGTAAACAAATGAAAATTCCTAAGCTCAAGAATTTATAAACAATAAAACATTGGCGCGCAAAAAAAACAATAAGAACTTTTCAAAAACAAATTAAGTTTGTGCTTCACTTGAACCAGCTTCAACTTCAGGTTCACCTTTAGCTTTTCTTTCAATAGTTTCTGCCATGTACTGCCAATATTTTGCCCTAATAGTATCAAAATGATTTGCGAGATCATTACACAACTGAGTCGCTCGTTCCAAGGTATAAACAGAATCATTGGAAGCCTGGGAAACTTGTTCAGAACACATGTCGACGATTAAGGCAAGTAGGAAAGGAGATTTGTTACCTGAGGCGTATAATTCTTCACAAAATTCTGTTACTTTTTCATTTCGACTAAGACCTCCTTTATCATGAAGTAAAAGGCTATAAAATCAATTGTTAATTTACGTGTTATATTAGTATTTGTATTACCCTCGCAAATAGTTCCATGCGCTTTCGTTTTCAGTTACAATTTTGATACTGGTCAAAGTGTAGTTAATTTCTCGATCTAAAACTTCATCAGTGAAACCAGTAGTGTTGTTAATAACGAAATATCGCTGATTCCACGCAGAATTGTTTCTAATATCGTCCAATATTAAGGTGTCAACATAATCCAATTCTCCATCATACAATCTGAAGTTAGTTACAACTTAAATGGTAATAAGTTTCCAAATTAAAGTATTTACTTAAAAGTTTTTATAATCCATTGCCTATGTTGCCATGCATGGTAATTTTTTGCATCTTTAGCCAGGACTGCTTCAGTCATTGCTTTTTCTTTTGAGGCATCCTGCATCCATTCTACTAAAACGCGCCGATGGTGCCAGACCTGATAATTCTTTGGTTGACTATTCACTATGATACTTTCTATATAATTTAGTTCTTCATTCAAATCCTTGTTGAGTGCTTTCAAGATTTCTCGTCTGAAATCATTAGAAAACAGTTGTCATTGTTATTTTAAATTCATGTCAAAACCTGTATTGCCAGACAGTGTAATTGGCTGGGTTAAGTGTTGCAGCATCTTTTGTAAGTTGTAGAGCTCTTTCGGATTTTTCGCCACTTTTCAAAATAGCTCGAAAGTAGTCAAAAACGTCTTTAACTAACAACAAAAAAGAATAAGGTTATGTTAAACGTCATTGGGGGTTACTCACAAACGTCAGTGTAGTCGATTGCAACGATGGGTTGATCTCCATCGTCTTGGGGGATTGGAGTGACGTCTTTCCAATTGTCTCGGTCTCGATACATGAGGAATTCGATGTCGTGTTCATCACTGCTGCTATTGTCTTCGGCCATTTCAACGCTTTGGTTCTCTTTGAATTTGTTGCAAATCAAAGATACTAATCTCTGTGCCCCTTTTCCGTCAGCCGGCACTGGAATGCTACTGGGTCGATAATTTAGAGTTCGCGCAGGCGTCAACACGAAAAACTAGTAACTTCATCATTGGCTAGATGGCAGTTATGCAGACTTATATCTATAGGGAAATTATCAATAGGGTGCCAATAATGATCAGTATATATTTTAGTTTTGATCATTAAATAATTTCATATGACTGTTAATTAATTATGTTTTGCCAAGTATTTAAAACAGAATGGTCGGTAAAATTTTACTTTCTTCACAGTAAAATTAAAGATGATCGTGTTCGTGTAATACACGAACGGTATTTTAAGAAAATTTGTAACGTTTAAAATGAACGGTAAAGAATTAATAAACGCACAGTATCTTTTATCTTATTTAATTTTGTGCAGTAAAATTACTAAACCTTCAGTAGACAACTCCAGCGCCTGGGTTCCACAGCTTATATGATATGTATTATTATTTACGTTTTATTATTTGCAGAATTCCATCAACCAAATTTACTAATGGGTAAACCCTCTAGAGAATCCGGGCCTAATGTTTTATTTTTTATTTAAATACAGTGGCGGCTCGTGGTTAAATTAGATGGGAGGGCAATTTCTAGGGCAAACTTATAAGTATCTAATAACAATTAATAACACAGTGAACGATATTTGATAGTTATTAGTTTATATTTTACAATTAATTTTAGTAAATTTCCTTATCATTTTTGAGGTATTACTATCAATTATCATTCCGGTGCCCTATAAAGGGGGTCTCGCCCGTAGCCCTACTCCCAAGCAAAAAACTAGAAAATTATTCTTGCACGTAATTAACTTTATTAACGTAAGATTGGAATATAAAAGCAAAATTTTTTTGCCGAGTCGGCAAACCGTTCAAGAAAATGAACTCGTATTGTTATCGTATTTTTGACAGAAAGGGCTCATGCCGCCCGTACTTTCAAAAACATTAAATAAATGGAAAATGTACCTGAAATACCTCAAAAAGAAACACAAACAAATGTTTTATAACTCAGCACTGCCCCGGAATTTGAAAATGAAACAAAAGTGGTTTGCAGCAGCAGAAGAAATCTTAGGGAAATATTTTACACAAAAAAGTCATTTTAAAGAAACTTTTCATATATGTAATATTAGTGAAAATCAGAACTGACAATTCTTTAGAAAAAGCTGTTGATCAATTTATGATGTCAAAAACGTATGTGGTGAAAAATTTTACCACAACACTACTATTCTATCTTAATTTATGAAGGAATTAATTATTTGGCTACACAAATTTTTTATTAAAAAACTTTCCCGTACAGTTTAGAATTATTTTTTCGAATGTACAATCTCTTATTGATTGTCCAGAAACTGAAATTCAAAAAACCAAGTGCAACCGATCAATAGGCTCTCACTTGGTCCTAATATAAAAAGTGGAACATTATTAAATATTTAATTTCATCTACTTCTGATGGTCTTATTAATTTCTACTCTGAGGGGTATGGTGGTCGTACCAGGGACGTTACACTCTTTGAAAATTATTGATATTTAAATGCACTACAAGGAGGTACATGTGTAATACCATATAGGGAATTTAAGGAAATTGAAAACAAATTCAAATAATAAAAAAGTGCGATAGCCAGACATCCAAGCGTTAGTAATACAGAAACAATAACGAAAGATGATGTACTGTTAACAAAACGTATGCGAATTCGTATCAAAGTGGCAATAAAACGTGTTAGAGATTCTAGAATTTGTCCACATGTAACCGCTAATTTAGATTTAGTGCATAAACTTGATGTGATAATAAGATCTTACGTTATAAGTAATATACAAGAGTCAATTATTAAAGTTTTTTTCCTATTCTCTATAATATATTCTATTATACTATACCGGGTGATATCTAAAGGGATTCCATTAATATGCCTATAAGAAAAATATAAAAACTTCTTTAATAACCGATTAAATCCCAACGGACAATTAAAAAAAGTGCTTTATAACCCTCCTTCATATAAAATGTTTATTATAATTTTTTTAATATCTCTTCTATTTGAGACAGAATATATGGTAAATGTTGCAGATTTGTGCCGTGTTAGTTTCCGCCTTGAAAATAATTAAGGCCTATATTTAAGCGGACTCATCAATATGCAGTCAAATTATGTATATCACACAGTGAAGCCTTAAATGTCAATAATAATTATGCTGACGAGTGTAGGCTCGTCCTGCGTCAAACGCAAAATATATTGTTTTAATTATATATTTATAACATATTAAATTCATAGGTGGGTAGGGTACATAATTATTTAAAGTTGATACATATCGAAATAATGCGGTCTTAGTTATATTTACATAATAGATAACAATTATGGACATATTATTGAAATAAATGTTATACTATCTTCTACCGACAATTATTTTAATTGTATCAGCGTTTGGATATATCGGCATAAGATAGGCTATTCACTATTTACTGAAAGAATTTAGTAAATAGAAACGGCTCGCTACAGTCTACGGAAGGTTACATTTATCATAAAAGTATCTATTGCATCTAGAAAGCGTTGAGTTCGCATTATTATAACAATTAGCAATGTAGACATTTCGTGTATTTTGGCACAGTGCTAAAGATAAAGACCATCGACGTTTTTTTCGTTACACATCGATACTTTTTGGTACATAGCACCATACATTGACGCTCAATTATTAAAGAAAATTTAATCGAATAAAAAAGCTACATAACTAATTAATTATAATTTGATTCGTAAACAACTGCTTACCATTTACAACTTGTTATTTGTTACTAACCAAAATATTGTCAATCTTTGACTCTAACATAGATCACACATTTAGAATCTAATTAATACATCGAACAGTCTTAACATTTATCAACAATTATCTAAATTTTATATACGACATGGAGATATGTCTAACGAATACGGCTCACTAGCTTCCTATTATAGTATGATATCTTCCCATTGCCAATCTCAAGGATTGGTAAAATATTCCCAAATTCGGCGATATGAATTCGGGATTAATTAAAAGCTTCTTACCCAGTTCCATAATTAGACGTCGTAATAGACAAGAAAATCAAAATTCTCAAACTGATTAACTGAAATCATTACGCGCCACTCAACAATATTGTTAATCTACACAAATATTAAAATGTGAAACCGCACCACGTTTAAGGTAACAATCATAGCCTTATCTAATTGAATTTCAATTTTCAAAAACGTCCTGAACTAATGGTTTAGCCTAAAATTTACGCTGCAGATATTACTCGACTAATTGTTCCCATTTTCTAAAGCTCTATTAGATAGTATAGATAATCGGGTTTTATAACCATAAAAATAATAATAACGCATTACACCGCCGACATGTACATTATTCGCAACAAACAGATGATCAGTCGTTTATTCTATTTTTAACCAAGTGGTTCAGGTCAGGATTCATATTTGTCGCTGCAAACTTTATAATTAACACTCTAAACTTTAAAAGTTGACGTGATCCAATTTTAGATTTAATCTAGTTAACTAGATAGTGTTTGCAGTCAGTTACAACTATCGCTAAAATAATGGAAACGGTAGGAAATAACATCGTGCAGCTACTCCAGCATCATTTACTACAAATTTGGTTGGCGTGGTAAGCGGAAGTGCAATACAAGTAGTTTTTGCTGTTTAAACTAGAGAGTGGCGTTATATTAAATTTTCACATATCCTGTACATTTCATGTATTCGCTGTCAGTCACGTGGATAGTTGTTTCATAGTATTTTTAAAAAATCTCGGATTGATATCTTAAAATTTTTTGATGCAGATGTAAAAAACAACTAAGGGCGAGTTGTAGCATTTTTGTTTAACGTTGAACTTTGATTAATAATCATAAAAACATTTGTTGAGACAGTAGATGTTATAGTTATTGAACGAAGTTCAGCATTGAACGAGGATTGCACAACTCGCCTTAAGGAATTTAGAAAATTAAAAAACTTGCCAAATGGAACTGTTAACAAATTGGTGTTATTGGCTTACACTGAAATTAAGACTAAATTTAATGTTTTCCACAAGTCGTCTCTTATTTAAAGTAGTTTTCAAAGGCCCCTGACAATATGTGACCATGTTATGTTTTTTCAATTTAGAGTACTTCAACATTTCAATAAATTTGCATTAGATAATGATTAGTTTAGCATGCTCTCAAATAATTTTAAACCACACACAAAAGAGCCGCTGACAACAATGCCGGAACAAGAATTTTGAAGCGACCGTTTAGTTTGTTATCAAGTTATTAGTTCGGTTGATCAATTCGTCTCTGAATTCTCCCCATTGTGACCAAATTTTGCTGTGATATCAGCGGCAAAAGCACAAAGGCTAATTTAGTGATCTCGATGGAAAGTATAGTTTAGATTCAGCCTCTAAGGACTTTATAATAATTGTACATTAGTTGTTATATAACGATAGAGTTAGTTCATAATATTTCAATCCTAAGCTATTTATCCGAAATTTACATTTCTATATATTTAAAATATATTTTATCTATGTATAATTTTATCTACATCCTCTTTATAAAAACTGTATGAAACTTGGTATAAATATACAAACAACGGTGTCGAACGAATCTCTCCGGATTTAGCTGAATGATGTTTTCTTTTCTTCGAGCGATCCCAAGATCAAGGCAAAAAAACAAACGAAATTATAGACAAGTACTTGGTAGATTGAGGTAAGTACATGAAAATGTTTAGATCTTTCAAATTACATGCAATTTCAATTTTTAAATAAATTTCAGAAATCTATTAACTTGATTAAAGGAAACTTAACAAATATTTGGATCGGCTCAACTGCGAGTATTTAAAAAGTATGAATATACTTGTTGGTATGGCTGTAGTAATGATGGAATCGATGTATTTACGTCATTTCACTTCATGAGCAATACAACGTGCGGTTTGGCACACTTCCATTTAATTTACCACTAAACAGATAAAGACCGAATCACTAGTGTCTTCAGTACCAATAGTGCCATAACAGTAAATCAAGGTACATAAATGATTATCAGCTTTTACACTTTTAATTAATTTACACTAAACAGATTAGGCCCGAATCACTGTACTTATTGATAAATCGCACTTGATATGGTTTATAGAGGATCGCACGTCCTATCTGCAGTAAAATTTTGTTAATTGTGGGTATCTAAACAGAAGGTTTACTATCCAATACATTAAACTAAGAACTAACAAGTAAATGCCATAAAAGCGCACTCCTCAATATAGAAGATTATTAAACAAAGACATACCTACGCGTTAAACAACGTTTATTAAGCTGGGGATCTGTTTTGAGCTTGCAGGTATGTTATATTGTTAATTAATGTTGTTAAAACATCTTTGCGCATTTATGGCATACAATTTTAGTTAGATCTACATGGGTTCAACATCGGTAATTGGGGTAGTTTAACCGCTGAGCGGCCGATTTATGAAGGTAGGCGGCTATTGTAAGTTTCATGTCCCAACTTTCTATTAATTATACCAGCAGAACTTTAACATCAAACTCTGCGCAATTTGTGAAGTTATAGAGCGGAAATGTGAGAACTGATATGTGAATCATTAAAGTTCTTTTTCGCTTGATCTATGAGGCTCCAGTTTTAGCCCAAGAATCACTCGATGAGGGTCAGATCGGTTTTATCTCTCTTAATGTCTTTGGCATTCGTTCCACACCGCAGCTTGTCAGTTTTCATAAATCGCCTTTACGAAATTTATCACTGTGTTGTTTAGTACTCTTAAACAATTAAGTTGGTCAGTGTTGTAGTAGACTGCAGTCTGCGCGACGTCGACATTCGCTCATGTCCAGGATGGAGGTGGTCGAACGCCGACGGGTGAACGTCATATTGATGAGTCGAAAACAGCCATGGAAGACGAGATATCCTCGTCCTTCCTGCAGCATTCTAAAAATTCGTCTAAGGTCACGACACCGTCTTTATTTTTGTCCATTTTCTGCAACCAAGAAAGCTCTTTAGTGTACCTCTAAACTTCATCGGACAAACGGAAATAGGCCCCGAGACACCTAAACTCCAATTTTTTCAAGCCCCCAAGAAATTTACGAACCATAAAGTTTACAATGTTGGCTAAATCGAATTAATAAAAATCGCCATCCACTGACGTCACAGACAGGACATAAAAGTTTTCAGTGTTACTGTAATTCGATTCGTCCTAAAACTTATCGCTATCTTTCATAATATAACTTTTTCACTTTGGAACTTGAGCGTAAGTTCGTTTTCATATGAAGCGTTTGGCGTTTATTGATACAAGATCCCGGAAGAATAGAGCGTCAATAGCAACGTTTTACAATTTTTGATAAGGAAACTCCGAACTTCATTTCATGGGTCACTTATGGCCACAGAATCGAACTGAAAATATCCTACAAAATTGGAGCTCTAGCAATTATTGGGAAATCACCTGGAATATCCTGTCGACTTTTTCCTTGACCGTATCGTCGTCAACGCAGGGTTCTGCAACTTTTCCCATCAGATCGTAGATAGCGCTGACGATGTCGGTCATCTCTTCGCGTGTTATGCATCCATCCCCGTTGATGTCGTAGAGAGTGAAAGCCCAACGAAGCTTCTCGTCGAGGGAGCCTCGCGATAAAATGGATAGATTCTGCACAAAATCCTGTAAACAAAACATCACGAATTATCTCGATTAAAACTTCTATTTTAGTGGCGATACGAAAATGACAATGTTTTTGTCACGACCGTTTTGTAGACGTGAAATGATTATGCGTGACTTTCAACAGAATTTGCCTGACTTGCTAATTTCATAGCTTGCAGCCATATTATAAGAAATACGTGAAGCATTTTTCGTTGAGTGAAGCAGAGGTAAAAAAATATTTCAAAAGAATTTTCGGCGACGACAGAAACTTATTAAACAAGGCGTCAGAGTCTCCGCACCCAATTAATCATACTTTCATTTTATTATAGTTTTTTACATTTCTTTTTGTTCAAGCATGTTTTACTAAAATATCGCTTAATTAATCATTTTTCAATGCCACGTTGTAGGCATTATGCGTGAACAGTTTCCATTGAAAAGCATGTTAGATAGATCGAGGAATACTCAACAGTAAGGAAGGCTACCCTACTTGAATCATTCAGTTAAAAAAAATGCACCAACCCCTTTCAGATCGAGATTATTAATTTGGGATAATTACAATCAATTTCACTTATACGTAAATAATTGTAAAAAGCTCTAATAATTTGGGATTATAACTGCTATACAGGTATATAATAGCTGAGTATACTTTGTAGTCATTTTTGGCTTACAAATAATTATGTCGGTGAAAGTAAAATAAAATTAGCAACAGAACGAAACTGGCTTAATTCTTTAGTTATTTTTTATAAATTCTCTCAAATGTGTAGAATATCTATACCTGCAGAAAATATGAGTCAGCTAGCAGAAGAGTTATATTTATAGCAGTATTAAGACCGAAACAAAATATTTTCCTCCTAACATCATTTCTTCTTAAAACTTTGAAAAAATTGCTTTCCAGATATTTCAGTAATAATTTAAATTCCTGTGTCAAAATTAAGAAATTTATAATGAGATAATGATCAATGGCATAATTACTCCCAAAACAGAAAGGACGATGTATAATAAAGAGAATGTCATAGAGACCATTTTAGATATAGAAAGTTTCCGACAACCAAACTGTAGTCTTAAAAAGTTGGATTTTCAGGAAAAGAATTATGGGTAATCAATGAAATGAAATTCCTGAAAGTACAAACGTGGCTGCAAAGTTCAGTTTTAGAAAATTACCTCTAAATGTATGATGGCGTTATGAGCGTAGAAAAGAATGCTTCTTAAGACCTATATTAAGACCTAAAAGAAAAAAAAATGGATTCAGGAACAATCTAAGAAAGTAGTCAGAC
The DNA here is from genome assembly GCA_905333025.2 of Pyrochroa serraticornis. Lineage (NCBI taxonomy): Eukaryota > Metazoa > Arthropoda > Insecta > Coleoptera > Pyrochroidae > Pyrochroa > Pyrochroa serraticornis. Next base: position 42,156,360 of record HG995152.1, read on the forward strand.
GAAAGCCGTCAAAGCAGTCCGAAAGCGCAGTAAAGCCTGTCGATTTAGTAAAATTGTTTTGGAGAAATATACTGAGTATTCAAAGTAGGGATGCAAAATAAGTAAAAACCATATAAATAATACCATAGGTACTCTATACTAACAGATTAAAATCATTAAGTAGGACTACAGTGTGCTGCGTGTCTGAACTTAGGCTTTTTTATTCCATGCAGAAATTACATTAAAATTTATGCAAAAGAAATGATCAGCACTTACAGTCATGTAGGTCTTAGAGGTATAAAGTAAATCGATGTATACTTTATTAAACCCTAAAAGACTGCTAAGCGTTTGTGATAAAAATAGTCGAAAGTAACATAGTACAGCTGTAGTAGAGGAGAGAACACCAAAGTACAATTTAAAAAAAAAAACAGATAAGCTGTTTAAAGAGAATGGAGGAACAGTTTTGATGAAACTTGAACCTACCTTCAGAAAATCATAGGACAAGGGTATAAGAGTAGAAGTAAAAGTATTACTGAGCAAGTAACGTGCCTTGTACTAAATGTGGACACATTCGTTAGAAATTCAAAACAACAAGCTATCGCAACCCATTAAAAAACCAATACTTATGTGGGTAAACTTATTTAGTTTGGATAAAGATGTCAAAAATAATAATATCACAAATAAATTATACACTTCACCGTTTTACTAGGTTTGCTTGCTAAAACGATTTGAAGAGTCAAAATAATTGTTAAGTACCTAATAAATTAATTTGTTTTTATTTATTTTAAGGAATTCTTTACCTCAACATCAGCTCAAAAGTTATAAGTAATGTGCTTAATTAAGGTTGCGGTTTAGTAAGTTTTTGTTTTGTGTTTTTTCTGTATAATGCACGGGCGATATAGGTATGACAATGTGTTCCGCTTTAACGTTCATTAAATAGATTAATATTTTTAAATAGGACAAAAATAATTTTGTCCGATATGCCCAATATGTGAACTAGATAATTTAGACCAGCGGCGATATTTTTGGAAAGTCACATCATTCCAGTTTTCTTTCTTACATGAAATCAAATTTTGCTCTTTTAAAAAAGTAATCTTCATTATTTAGTTGAGTTAGATACCGTGCCGAAATATAAATCTTTGTATTTATTTCTGCAAAATTAGATTGTAAATTTTTCGAATTTTTAAACTCGTGACAAAAATTTTCAACAAAATATTTTTCATAACTTGAATTGGTTAACATAAAAAATGTTTTGTTTTCTCCAGAACATGCAGATGTTAAATCGAAACATTCCTATAGTAACATTTGCTATACCTTTTTTCTGTAAAAAATGTGGATACATATCAATTTCAATAAATCAGTCTGAGTTATTGTAGTTATATATTGAAAGCAACGCTTTCGCACCCCGTCTTATAAGAAATGGTTTCCATATACTTACTTACATACATTTCTTGCCGCGTGCCAAGTGCGGTAATACCATAAATTCAGTATGATAGATTCCCAAAGACCGCCAGCATTCCGCAGATTTGCAATAAATTTATAGCGCAAAGTGGAGACCTCTGTTTCGATATTTCATTTGTCACCATACAAGGGCGGTTATTTGTCCTATTCATTACCTCGATTTTCGCACGAATATTTTATCGTTGCCAATTCGCTTCAGGATTTATTCCACCATGGTGCAAATAAACCGTCAATTGCGTTTATTTCACTAGAATGGCCGTTACGCCCCATTTTCGGTTATGGCGGCAATATGTCACATCGAACACAAGGTCGTTATTCAAAAATGTGTTATCATCAACCCACATGCCGCATTTAACCGTGAAATCTGTTGGCCAGTGGATAATTTTGTAGACGCTTCAGTCGGGTCTAACTTGTAATGTATGTGCAGGCGAAAGCAACATTGTGAATAGTTAACGAACTTAATATGCAAATACACAAAGCAAGTCCTGTAAAATGTCCAAATTTATCCGCAACAACGTCAGTTCTCGAGCTTTATACTTGACGCTTTTCTCTTCGCTATATGGTAATGATAAAATAACTGCACATAAAATTCTAAAGGGTAAGATAAGAAGTCCCATTGCTAAACTACAGGTGAAATTGTTGTTACTTGTAAATCACTACAATTTTACTTCTTACTTAAACTTCTTAAATTATACTAAAAACTCCTTATTCCGTACCACAAATATGAAGTGGCATTTTATACAGAAATGTAAAGAATGCGTTCCAAAGTTGGAAAATATTATAATGAGAGTAATTTCTTGAGATAAATTTTAACAATATAATTGTTATTATCAGAATTAGGAAATGGTCTAAAAAAATACAATATGTGTCGTTAGTTTTGGATCCGCAAATACAGAATTTTTCACCCGTGAATACGGGAAGTGGTCACAATTTTTTGGCTTGCAAATAGAGAATCCGCGAATACGGGAATTGTAAGTAACGAACTTTAACTGTATATGCAAAGTTTTTAGATGGGTTCCTCGCAAAACTAGGCGCTACTGAGAAAAAACAGATTAGTTCATTTTACTTACAAAAAAATTAATGAAATATGTGGGAAATTAGTAAATTATTATTACGCTAAAAGAACTACTTTCGAATCTGTTAAGTTTTATAAAATTGCAATTCTCACAAAAATTTTATAATGTAATGTCGAGCGCAATGACAACGTTCATTTATTTGCTAAAAGTAGTTTTTCGCAAACTTAAGTTCTGACCATCGAGATATTCCAATCTTCTATTGTTGCATAAATTCATGTTTCCTTTTGTATTATAATCCGGGACTACTTCGAAATCCCTTACAAATTTATGCTACTCCCTCGGCTTTGATGTTCTGTTTGATGCATTCTATTCTTTCAAGTACAACTTCATTGAACTTTTCTGCAATAATGAAGTTTTCGTTTTCTGCATACAAATGGGGTTTCGTAGTGATACGAACTGTTGTGTGCTTTCAGAAATCAATATTGAATTTGGCGTTCGGAATTTACATTCTTTTGTTTGGAAATTCGATTTTGACGTGGTGAGATATGATTTTCTATGTTTTTGCCTCGAACAGGCACTTAAATGCCGGTATTGCCGGTCGATTTGGAACAGGAAAGCAAAGTGTACTTTTCAACTTGTTCTAAAATAACGCATATTACGGTTAGGTGCTTTAGAATATTAATTCCAGTTTTCTCAGTTTTTATTATTGTTGCTAAAATTAAACATCGAAGAAGTGAAAATTACTCAAAACGCAAAATGTGAAGTTGAGGAAGATATTTAATAATTATTTTATTCACCTACTTTTATGGATATTATTAGGCAGTCATTCTCATTGGCTTTCTTGAGCGAGTTGCTCATCAACTTTGAAATGTTATAAGTTATAAGTTAATAATAAATAAGAATTTGAATATTTACTACTAAAAACTGTTGATGGAAAAAAGAAAAATTCTCACTTCTATTACTATATGTAAAACGGGCCGGAATTCTATCTACAAGGACTTTAGCTTTATGAGAATAATACGGGTTTCTGTAAGTGTATCCATTAATCGTTTTGAAATTTAATACAATATAAAGTACAAATATTTTTGAATATGAGGAGTCAATTATTGTTACATTTTCTTTATAGAGTTTTTTTATTATCTTTAGAATTCTTTATCCAAAAGTCAGTCGTTTCTAAGTAATTCCGTACGTAGAAACCCACGACCTGTGCTGTCATAAAACTCCTTGTGGAGCTACAGATAAATTTTCAGGTTATAACGAAAGGCAAGTTAGAGCATCACTGCTTTTTGCAAAATCTTTTATATTTACGTGGCGTAACTTTTCTGCATGAGGTAGGTAATCCATGAGAAGTGAAATTGGTAATAAAAAAGGTAAGGTTGAATAGAAAATTATACCGTGTAACAAAAATTCTGCGTTATTACCTTGACATGACAAAAGTGAGTGCAAAATGAATCTGAAGACTACTCACACTACTCCACTGATAATAAACCTACAGATATTTTACTGAATTGAATTATTACAATTATTATTATTCTGAACTAAAGTTTAGGTAGGATGAAGCAGTACAAATATTTTAGTGTCAGTTTGCATAGTGAAAAAATGATGATAACTATTTTCTGGAAGAAGAAAACAAGCCAAGTGGCAAATATTTTATAGGTAAACAGTTTATATTAATTAAAATAATCAAAAATTCGAAAATTGTTAGCTTTGTGAAAAGATAAAATTGATACTCAATCAAAGAAATTTTTGTACTGAAGTTAAGAGAATTTATGGAAAACCACGGTTTTGCCATTTTTCTCAACTCTCGTCACTTTTTTTTTGTATATTTTTCCTTGCAGGATCTGATTACTGTACCTAATGATCATTTTTTATATTTCCGTCTTGTAATTGATCATTTATTTTTCATAAATTTTGTAAGTAAATCCTTAAAATATTATAAAAGCTACTGACTACAAAAAAGGGTAAAATTTGTAAAATTTAATTGAACACTTTTTATTTAGAAACAAATAATACAATACGTTATCCATCTCCTCGATTAAAAAAAATTCTTCACCTTCTGTATTTGAATTAATTGAATTCGGTTGGAGACGGAAATAAATATTTTTACTACCTTCAAATTAAAAAAAACTAATTGTAGACAAATTGTTTTTGAATCAAAATTACAAACAATCTCAGTAGAAATGTTAATGAATAAACGAGTTTCTTAATTATTAAAAAAAAATATTTGGTGATCTTGCCCAAGATACTTCTATTTTACAAAATAAATAGACAAATATTATAGTATCTCTGATTTCTTGAAGAAAAAACGCAATTTGTTCATTCAGAGTTGATTCGGTGAAATGTGACCTAAGTTTATTTGAAGTAAATGTAATTAAAATTTTCTAAAAGACTACTAATACTGATTAAAATGCTAGTTTGTAAAAATGTGTAAATTATCTGAAAGCAATTTGAAATGTTTAATATTTGTCAAACTAACAAACATGATATTGTTGTAGGTTTTATTGCGATTAGTACGTAGCTTTAACTTTCTGTCGTATTTTAAGTGACTAATGTTCTTTCAGCGGTAAGGTTTTGTTAAAAGTCACCGCCGTGAAAATAATTTGATTCAGTTTTTCCTTTACTTGACGTTCCGTAAACATTAAGTGGGTTATAGTAGAATGAACAAATTAGGATAGAAGTTATTTTTAAACTCTCGATTGATGATAAACTTACTAAATTAAATAATTGAAAGAGGATCTCCAAAATACAATAAATAGTGCTGGAATAATCGTGGGGTTAATAGATACCGTGCTAACAGACCACGGGTCGTCGTTGAAAAATCGCTTTGAGACAAAAACTCCGATGATAGTGTAGAGCTGAACGAGACCGTTTTAATCACCTATTCGTGTTAGCAGAAATTCGCTCTATTTCGAAAATGCTAAAACTCATATTTTTTTTATTCTATCCGCCTCGTAGAATAAAAGACTGAATTAAAAAACCGTAAATCCAGCCGCGCTACATGAAGCTTATTGCTTTTATACCTCACTGTGAAAATGTCGGTGGTGTAGTAGGTAAAATTGGGACAAAAAGGGGAGAATTTATTTTCGGTGTGGTGAAGTGGCAATGCAAATGGGTTCATTGAATGTGGTACGTTTAACATTTCGCCGTCGGACAATGAAGGGTGCGCCCTGACGTATTCAGGACTATGCGGCACCACCACAAACTGGCCGACGCGTCTACCACGTCAGATTGATGGATGGATATGCGTTCTACTTGCAGGACTTGCGGGATATCCAGTCTGGTTGACTATATTGCGCCTCTTTATAAATCAACAACACACGCCGTATGAGCTATCGAGGATAACCTGGTAGTGATCGACCAGCATTGAGGTCGCTTTCAAGTAAACAATAGTTGAATGAGGAGTGATAGTGCGTAACACTCCCGAGGACGTCACTAGTATGTATCACGAGGCAAATCGATCACTCAAGTCATCAACACAAAGATTAGTTGAAAAATTATTTAAATAAAATTCATGGAGCTGGAGATAATTTGTAATCTAGCGACAGATTGAGGCGTTGCGCAGAAATTTAATTATGACCCTAACAGGATGGTAATTCCTGCTGCTATGCCGCAGGCGTTGCCTGATTTCCTTGCATCGCCGTGGTCGTTGGCCACAGTACACGCGCCGAGCAACGTTTGCCATAAAATTTTAACTGCAATTCTATCAACCCTCAAAATAAGTAGGAATAGTTTTATCGGAGCTACTAGGTTTATAAAAAAGCTCAATTAGGTCAAGAGTAACTGAATTAATTAAACTGAAATGATAATTAGAAATAACTTCTATATTTATGTAGAGAGAATTTTTTCGACATTATCAAAAAATTATTTGAGTGTATTAACTTTTTCTATTTACTTCGTTACTGTGATTGGAAATAGAAGAATAGCAAGCCTATGAAATAATTTGGGATTTTCTCACTGAATTCAGAGAGAAAACCTTTCTCATTAATTATTTGTAACTTTTCAAATGGCAATACGATGTCACTAGTTTATAAAACATCAAATTCAAATTAGTGTACAGGATGGAGCAGAACTTCAAAATAAATTTATTATAATTATTAATACAAATTTATTTTAAAATCTAGAAGGAGCATCAAAAACTGTATTCTTATTTTGTACCGACTATTTTTAAAACGTGGATTTGCAAAAATCAAAGTAAATAGTAAATGAGATTTTGTGCTATTTGTAAAAAAAATTGAGCCTTTTGCATGAAAGAAATTAACTATTTTAAAGTGTTCTTTATTGCTAATGTAAAATGTTATTTAAAGCAACAATATATCAAAAGATTTTGTTTGAAAAGCTTTACTTTGTTATACACAGACCAAATATAAAAACCTTGACACTATTTGGGAGAATGCAATTGAAATTGCATCGAATGAAGATAATTGTATTAAACTGCAACGATCTTTTAACAATATGTTAGACAGTAAATAGAAAAAAGTTTTATTGAAGCTCTATGACATTTTTCTTAATTGAATTTTATGAAGCTTCATATATCAAGGATTGGTTTAAGTTCGATCTTACTTTAAATTGTCAGCAGTTAGAATGAATGCAATTAATGTGCAAGAACAGAAAGTAGAGCAACAGTATCTGCACTCTTTGAAAAAGGAACAATTTTTTATGGAATAAATAATGAAAAAAATGCATCTAAATTTACACACACGATACTCAAGATAAGTGTGAAATATTTAGAAACTTAGAAATACATTTCTTGGAAAAAAATCTCTATTGCAGGATCTACAGAAAAACCCTCGCTGCAAAGAAATAGGTCCATGATCTAAATAACATTGTACTAATACCAATGGTAATTGTGGTAAATTATTTTATAAAAAAAGTGTGAAGCAATAAGTAGACTTTTTGCAAGCCCATAGGTGATGAATCTTTAGCATTAGAAAAAATTATTGTCACAAAAGCACAATTTTGACATTAGAAAGACGAAATTACGTTACTTGTTACGTATATTGATAAATTAAGTAAATGAGAATTATAAGTTTGAGAAAAAAATGTGCGTATATTGAGAGCGATCAACAAAGTGAATACGTTTTAAAGAAAACTGCAACTATTGAATAATATAAATGAAGATGTAAATTAATTTGTTAAAATCCTACGAAATAGAAGAGAAACGCATCAAAGTTATACTTGTAACTTTTAAAAACTATTAAACGATACTGGCAATGTTGTTATGCTATGTTCCACAAAAGCTACCACCAATATATATTTTAAGATGTTCTAGAAATCCTCTCAATTAATTAAAGTGATCATTTGAACACTTTAAAATAAGTGACATAATAAAATAATAATCTAACTGTAAATCTCTGTTCTACTTCAAGTTGGTGTTAATAAATTTTTTATTCTAAAATAAAGAAGCTTGCATAAACTTCTGCAATTTGACATCTCAGTTAAATATGAAAATTGCAAGTATCAAATTTCAGTGTATAAGCTTCTTATAGAAAATTTTGCTAAGTAGAACAGCCCCAATAGAGTAATTAATTTTTAAATTTATACACGTTGTTTAATTTTAATTAGTTGTTCGATTTATTTTCATTCAATTCAGTGAATTTTAGGAAGACATATATATTTATATTTTATTATTTATTTAATTATTTTCTTGTCCTTCTTTCTGTATTATTCTTTTTTACATCAATATTTCTCATTTTTTTCTTATCATTAGATATTTAAATATCTCTGGGTGGGGCGCGTTCAACAAATTGAGAATCACTAATCCAAAAGCATTAATATGCACTAATATAACTAACTTAATGTGTTCTCTGCTATAATTCTGAATTAAAGTTTAGAAAGCAAAAAGATGGGGGTACCTTAAACCGTTTCTAATTGTATTTTTAAATTCAACGGTTAATTAAAATTAAAGAAAAAATTTATATAACCGTGATCAGTTTTTACCTTTAAGGAAACCTCTAATATTTATATAATAGAATAAAACCATGCATTATCTTTTAAAATAAATGGGTAAAGAGATTGCTTACGCTCAATAACGAATAGCATTTAGAGAATAAAAGATAGTTGGATGCATTAAGTTTATATTACTAGTTTGAATAAATTAATTGTATTTATTAATGCACACAACACATCATTTTAATAATTGCTAGTAGCGCTGTTTAAGTTCTTCCGCTCACTTATTACAATTTCTTGGTTGTTATTTATTAACTGCTAAAATTATGTATTAATAATTTTATTATATAAATCTTATGCTGTATAATTATGGTTGGTTGATTTATATGTAAGAAGTAAATAGAGTTTCTTGATGAACCCCTTAGAAGCTTCGGTAGAGCAAATCAATAGCCTCTGAATATAATCCAATAGATGGTGTATAATAAAACATCGTTATGAGAAAGGTAGCATGTCTATATATATTTGTCAGTTAATTTCGTGGAAGGTATTTTAAAGCTTTCAAACATTTGCTTATTAAAAGTTTATGTAAATATAAGTCAGTTGGTAACCCTTTTGTAAATTATTACCAGTTTTCTGCATTTAAATGTACCATTATAATTACACATTTTGCAAATGCTTATTACTGTAATTATTTGCTTAATTAACAATTTATTCTCGAAATATTCTTAATATAATATTTGGTGTTTTCAAAAGAAATAGTTCTAACATTCTATTTTCATAAAATTTCAATTATTTTAAATTTTTAATAAAATCCTTTGAGTGGTTTGAAATTATAGAAGCTTGCTTTGTCGGTATAATTAAAAGTTCAATATTGTCTTTGAAACTTAAAACTCTTTCACTATATAATTTTAATATTGCGTGTTGCTAGATCAAGGATTTTCGGATTAGATTGTTAGCAAAGTATTCAATAATGTAAGAGCATTTTAGGGTAAATAATGTAGGTTGCTAATGCTTCATCTAGATACACTCTTCATAATTTATGAGCGCATTCTTTTTTTAGATTACCCCAACTAAACGTTAAAAACCAAATTATATCCCATTTACACGAAAAAGAAGATCCCTGTATCTAAATTATTCTCTCGCGTGTTCTTTCACGAGTCGAAACTGCGACAATCCCTGCGCTTAAGTCCGTATAAATGAGACAGCGGCGTCTGCTATAATGGCCGTAAAAAATTACATGGATTTCAAATGACCTCAATTGTAATTCTGTGGATACAGCTAATATAACCACAGCTTTGGCGGTGTTCGCCTAGCAGGATTGTCAGAGCAACTGCTACTGATTACAGACAGTAGGGGAGGAACTTTTATTGACCGATAAAATTGTGAAGATGCCGCTTGCAGCATAGAAATCACGTTATTAAGGTGAGGAAACGGACACTAGCTATGCAAGATTATATTTTTGGTTCACATTTGACGACGCGGTTAAACACTAAATTAATCTGTAATTTTTGTCAAATTTTTCTAGAAATGCCAAATTTTTTTTAGGTTTTTGTAGTTTATATAAGAAGTTCTACTAATAAATCGTTTGTACCAATAACACAACGTAAGCATTCATTATGATTATATTACTAGAATATTTGTATCCGTTTTCGTGCTTGACTATTTATTAATTTGGAACCTGGGCCTTTCGCTAGAGGCGGGAAAAACGACGCGTGCAGCTTAGAACGCATCCTTTAGAATTCTGAACCTTTCAGCTTCTTTTACATGGAAGAGGCAATGGAGCTTGAAATCTCGCTTTCCAACTCTAATCCAACAAACGCTATCACAAAACTAAGAATTGCACAAACAAAGCATTCAAATACTCACTCATTCCTGCAATTTAATCCGGTTTAAATTTTTCCTGCATACTTTTATTTAATCTTGATCCAGAAACTTGCAATAAAGCATTCGCTCTCAAAATTTAATTAACGATTCGGAATTGAAAAGTGGACGAAGCGAAATGCGAAAAGCTAACGAGTCTCCCACTGTTTACACACTTAATTACCTTATACTCTTATAATCGGTATTGTGTGCAGTGAACATATCAAAATTCTACTAGAGGGCGTTATGAAGACAAATCCTCTAGATTAAAATTTCCACTCGTGCAGCGATGTTAACAGTTTTAAACGAATTAGACCGAGAAGAGCCCTAATTGCAATTTGCGTGCAGCCTTCTGTAAAGAGAGAATTTCAACGCTTCTTGAATTTATATTGCAGTCTACTCCACGCTTCTTGCAGCCGTTTTATGCCAAATGTTTAATAAATAGAACAAATAAATTCACGTTAATTTTGGATTACTTTTCCTTAATGCTGACAGCACACTAACTGGATCAACTAAAACGGTATGTTGTATTTAATAAAACAAAGGCCTAATTTTACAGTATAATGTTCTATGGAATCTTCAATTTTTAATTTCTTTTGGATCAATCACATCATCAAAACTTTTCGGATTCATGTACTTTAAAGAAATAAAATTATATGTATCTTGCATAGATACACTTTATTTCCTACAAAATAATTATACACAAAGAAGTAATTTTTCTAAATACTTTGTAATTGAAACAAAGACGTTACACCAGTCAAAAAATCTATAAGGTTTGCTAAATTTTTTCTACGCAGTTAAGTACGTAGATGCCTATTTTTAATTGCAATAGTTAGTTAGAGTTTGGATATAAATTGTATTTATAGAATTGAACATCAAGCTTTTTAAGGAATTTTAATAACTCTGATAGACAGTTTTTTAAGAATTGTTTGAGAAATAAACAACCAAAGTGAGTTTGCTAAATATCGCAATCTATGTTAATGTATCAGTATAATTTAAGTAAGCAAATATGTACGAGTTGTGGTTATTTCTAAAGAACAATGCTACTGTACACCCTCTTAACTATGTTGGTATTACCAAATTAACAGTTTTTAAACATGTATGTACATTGCTGCGTCATTTTGACTAATTCATATCTGCCGTAACTCTCAAAAAACGAAAAAAACTGTTATAATACTAATATATAATAATATATAATATATAATAATACTAATATATAATGCTAATCAAATAAAGAAGTAAGAAAAGTACCAAGAAAAAAAATACTAATTCGGTACTCCCTTATGGACCCGTTCCTATCATCAATCAGTTTCTAGCGGAAGACCGCATTGCAGTGCAGAAGTGGATAACGGATTTACCAGAATTAATTCTGAAGGACCTCTACTCATTTTCAAAAATTAAAGACTTTTGAAAAAGTCTAATAGACTCTTAAATAGCATTGAAAAAGGCAATTGGAAAGTGTAAAGTTGCTGAAGGGGCTGACCACTTATTCAAAAACTTGTAGAATTACTTCTACAATACCACAAGCACTATATTATGGAGCAGAATCACCGTAGACAATATAAATAAATTTGTTAAATTTTGTATAACAACTTTTTCCTAAGCCATATCTCTTCTTGCTGAAATTGCAGCAGATTAACTATTTAACTCATTGTAGCCACAGGTTCAGTTTAATATTTTCCTTGCCTTGCGGTTGCCAACAATGAACAATGGGTTAATGTTAGATTTTTTCAGTCTCCAGTAAACAGCGACATATTAATTTGTATGTGTAAACTAATTCCGGGATTAAACGTCGTTTGTAGCAACTACTTTAAGCAATACTAGTAAAAGTACCTATAACACAGATTAAAGTGTAGTCGGCGTTACCTCAAAGCTAATTAGTCCGCTGTGATCCTGATCCAGGGTATTGAACACGTAGTGAGCATATTGGCTGGTGTTGGCTGCAAAAGAAATATTAATTAGTTCCGAGAAACTATTAGTTGAATCAATTGCATTATTAGAGCAAGCAACGCAATTTATTTTGTCAAAAAATCACGGAAGCGCCGAGAATGATCTTGCAAAGTTACATCAATTAAATAGATTGCGTGTGCTTACAAAGACAATAATGGATTGAAGGTTAATTAACTAAAGTTTTAAGCAAATAGAGTAAAACTCAAACCTACATGTAACCAGGGACGAGATTTGCAGTGTTGTCTTAAATAATGCGAGCAAAGTATCTAACCCCCATTAAAGTTTAATGATGAAAATAGAGAAAAGATCGGTAAAATTTTATTGGGCAAAGGGCGTTTACGTGCGGAGCCTTCGGGGATTAGAAGCCGCGCCATGTAGGGATGATACATCTCCACTTACATTGTAATTTTGAAGATAACGCGGTGTAATGTAGCATAAATCACTTATGTAGGGACAAATTATGCAAAATTTAATGTCGTGTCGGAGGGATAAAACTGATGTAAATAATTCATTTTGCAACATAATTAAAAATGTTACGGTAATTTCCTCGATAATGGTTATTAATCCTGCGGCAGCTGCCGCGAATTTCACGATTAATTGTGGGCCATTCGTGCAGATTACGACAATCTCCAACAACGGGCTCGTTTTCGGCGAGCAAACAGGAATTCACGCGTCGAGACCCGGAAAAATCTCGCGCGTAATTAGGAAAGACGCGGGAGGTTTCCCTTTTTACAGAACTGTTTTGCCACATTTTTTCCCATCAAAATGTCAGAAGGGAGCGTAAGTAAAACACGTACTCATAATATCAACAAAATTACGGTATTTCGCATCAAAGGCAAAAAAGCTCGATATGCTCACCCAGCTGTATTTATATTTGTGGAAACAGCTGACTTTTTAAATAATATTTTCATTCTAAACGAACTCTACCAATTAATTAACGCATCCGATCTGTTGAAGCGAGAATGTGCTAGATTCGACTTTTGATAGAAGATATTCTGACACAAAGAAAATATAATCGCAAATTTTTAGTTTACTTTACCCTTTTCAATATTTCACAAGTCAGGATATTGTGTCTTTGAATTTTAGATCAGCACGTCAAAACAATTTGACAAAAATGAAACGACATCATAAAGCATACTTTTAATCATTTTTATTACGAAAGGAGGCTCTAGACCTTTAATTTCCGGACAAGAAAAATACTGAATGGCGATTGTAAACTTCACAGGAAATTATATTTTGTCACAAGGATTACTCTTCTCAAGATTGGTAGTATTTGGAAAACTAATAACAAGAATAAAATTTGATTATATATTGCAACTTCTTACTGAATATTTATACTTCAGATTAATGTATTTTATTTAATATTAATAGATGATCTTATGCCAGTTCAACATCATTTATTATTAATTAAATAATTAAGCAATCAATTTGAAAGCGTCCGTTCTATTATTAAACAAGAAATTTATTGGTGATACAGCTTTTGACCGTAAATTTTTTGATATTCCAATATTAATTGACTGCCACGATTATTGTGATTAAAGAGATTCAATTTTTTTTCTTTACTGTTTCATGATGTACAGTTTACGTAAAAAAAAAAAACTTCAATGATTGATCATTTGTCTTCAGAGCCGGCAGAAGGAGAGGAGGTACAGTTTTATTGTTGCAAATTAAATTGTCATACCTCTACTTTAAAATAATAATTTTAATCCTTAATATGCTAGATCTAGATATTTAAAATAACTACCCTCTTTACCAGACAGGCAACCAGTAGATAATATTCGTTCTCCATATTTGACTCAACAACTATTTTATTTTTATTAATTTTTATTTATGGGATCATCCTCATTTATTTTACATATAACTCATAAAATTATCCTAGGTATAAAAGAAGGGTGTAAGATATGGAAATTTCAGGGCCCCTCGTCTAGTAGAACTTTCCAACCTGACACCAAAAATGCCTCAAATCGGTGGCTAAAATTTTGGCTTTATCTGTCAAAGAGTACTCAACTTGTAGTAAAAAAAAATTGACCTTGTGGTCATATCTTATCCTTCAAATCAATTTCTTTGGAAAATTATTCATAGGAACTGATCATAATCTGGTCTTTTATTCGATTGGGTTCGCTACAATGTTTTTTAAGTGATGAAAATCAAGTATAAAAATATATTCAGCAAATTTTCTTTTATTCCAAGAAACACGTAAATTTCTCTTTTATCACAGGACGGACATATAATTAAACTGCGAAGTGTAGTGTTTAGGCTTTCATCGTGGAACATTTGAAATAACATGTAATTTGCCAATTACACGTAAACATTACCTATTTTGATAATATCAAATTTTTGTGACTATACCTTCAGTAGCGTCCATTGTTGTTCAAGGTTCACGCAATTGCGTGTACATTACCAGGAACATTGATCTTGATAACACGTCAGTGACTCGTCCCGCAGTTAACCCACATTATCGACTTCGTCGTCGATCCATAGCATTATTTAATTAAACCACTTCTGTTAAATATTTGGCGTTTCTTCAAAATAAACATAGAATCAGGCAAACCCGTTCGAGTGGAAAGTTTGATTGCCGCAAAGCTCCCAGCACGATTTGCACGATCCTTGTAGCCATTGGCGATACAATTTGCTCAAGCCAACAGAAGCTGTAAACGAATTAAGACGTTACGTATGCGGAGGAGGGTTGAATCGAGCGAATGCATCCAAATGGGCAGCCGTAATGAGTCGATGTCAAAGCAGAACAATTTGGGATTAAATTTGCAATGCAAATTAACTGCCTTAACGCAAACAAATAGCCGGGGTATTTGTTACGATTAAAATTCCAGAATCGGTTGACCGTATTTAAATTTAAACTGTTTCATCCCTTAATTTGGAATTTTGAAATCGGTTTGTGGCAAATGATGCCTTTTGCAATTTTTCTTTTATCTAAAAATACTAAATTGTTCACGTCAATATGATAAATGTACAGACGTAATAAATTGCCTTATAGCATTCTTCCTTGAGAAAATTTGGAGAACAATTGCCCGAGGCAAGAAGATTGAGAAACTCTAAATTTGTAATTTACAATGCGGCAAAGATAATAGACCTGAGAATAGCTTTGTTTCAATTACCCCCATCTGCTGGGTTTTAATATTTCTGCAGCCTATTTTAAGGTGAGAATGAATCACATTTTATGATGTGCTAAACGTAGATAGGTTCCAAACAAACAATAAGGCTCTCCTAAATAATTTTTCGTCGTATCCTCATACATCCCACAAATTTCTGGAATTTATTTCATTTCTTCCGTTTCCTTGTAAGAATCCTAGTGTTCGTCAACTTTATTTCGATCCCATTCACACTTTATTTCACGTAATAAGAACGAATCATTTAATTAAGCTGTAAAGTTGCATTACAAAGTTGGGTCAACAATGAATACATTAATGATGTTGCTGTGTTAATTTCAGAAAACTGTTATAACTACAGGGACATGACGTATTATGTTCTTATGTAGGAGACATAAATGTCAGACAAAATAAAACTTGAAGTTCAAAGTGATGGAAAAACGTATTGTGTGGCAGTTTTTCACAATTCAACTTGTTTTGTCGGCGAGTGATAAAAACAAAAAGTTTGTAAAAACTGATACGTTTTACGACAGCAGGAGTTCGTAATGTGTTTTAATTGGTAAATATTCACAGATCGTAAAGATATTATTAGATTCTCCGTCTCGCAGAGTTGATGCACTTTCAGTCAAGTTCTGCGCAAAATTTTGTTAGTCACGTAGCTACTTGTTTTAGAAGGGCCAACCAGTGATCACCATATTCGCCTTGGTACTTTTCGGTCAAAGCCTTAGTACCTCATAAATATTACACATTATAAATGGACATGAATGAAATAAATATACTCTAAAAGTACATTGGTTCAAAATATAATTAGTCTCAACGTTGTAAAAAGATTGTGACAAGACAAGTTTTAAAGCAATAGGGTAATAAATATTAACGTTACAAATTAATACTAAAATTTACATTCGTATTATAGACAATACATAGTGAAATTTTAAAGACTGTTAAATGATCTGTGAAGTTGGAAATGTTTCAGCGTCAACCAGATGTTAAAAGATGTTACTTATTTGCTTACATTACACTACGCCTGGGTATGTTGAACGCTATAAACCCAGGATGACCCAAGTCGTCCTAAATATAAAAAAAAACAATTTATTGGTATACAGAAATGTCAATAATTAAACAATAGAATACAGTACTAAGGAGTATGTATGAGTAACGAGCATTATCAATTTGAGAGTAGAATGGCTCATAACAATTTAACAATGTAATAAGAATAAAAGTGTTAGAGGTTAGAGTGGTGTTGAAAGTTTAGGATAAGATCACTGTCAATACCAAAATAAATTAAGATAAAAATAGCAACAATATTAGTAAAAAACATGAACCAAATCATAAAGTAGCTACGTGAAGTTGAAATAAGCTTGAGAATCGACTAAAGCTTAACATTTATGACTTAAATAACTTATAGACGCTAGGCAAGGTTAGTTTGCAATTTTTGATTTTTTACTAATCTCTCTATAGGGTGTTTTCTTCTAATACTTTATTTAGCTTTATTAACAAGAACACGTTTATAGCAATTAGCTGATGGATGCTTACTAATTTCCATCCAGATTACATAGGGATCAAAACAGTCATTCCTGGACGTAGGTAAATAGAATAGTTGGGCGCTTGAAAATCACTCCGGCACTCGCAAGTACCACGTAGGACCAAAGACCTTTGAACCTGTAAATCAGCCAGCAACTTTCAAGGCTCTTACCTATAATAGCAAATTTCAGTTAGGGTGAGAATTTCGCATTAGCGTGGCATCGAGGTGACCAAATAGAAATCAATATTCGGCGTTACAAAGTGTGAAGTGTAAACATTTGGCAATAGTTGTACAATTTCTCTAATTAGAACTGGGTACTACTTATTTCTCATATTCTAATCTGAGTTGATAAAATCAAGTGTTTCTTACCCTTCCGCAATTGCGATTATATTTATTGGTTTATTATTTATTATATTTTGATTTATTTATTTAAAAAAATAAAACTTCTCTTTTAATTCAAACCTGCAAAAATTGTACTGTAGTATAATGTTTGAATGATTTTTTTTGTTCAAATAAGAATCCATAAAAGTGGAGTTTTCTTAAAATAAAGAAAAAATTGCCATTAAAGAGCAAAATCATTTTAAATTTAGCGGAACCCTTTTAATACAATAAATAAAATTAATCGATTTTAGTACTTTAAATATAATTATTTCTAGAATACTAATAAATTAATGGTATGAATTACAATTATTATTAAGCAGTTTTGATTTAAATCTTTTTTAGTTATTCATTGCAGCAAAGGAATCTTTAGAAAATATTACGGATCTCAACATAATACTAAAAATAAACGATGCTGCCTAACTTGTTATGGCATTACACATCTAAATTTCAATTCTAATACTATGTCTTATTCCAGTAGTTATTAATTAGGAAATTAACTACGCAGCAATGCTAAAAGAGTCTATTAATGTACAGGAATTTTTTCGGTATTCATTTGCATTTTCATAAATTATTTTTTTGATGAATCATTCCGGTGACATCAAAGTAATAAAGATACCGTGAAAATAATTTATAACTAAGTAGAGTTACTGTATCCGTTGCTTTCGGTTCGAGCAGGTTTTGCATACGATTTGGTCGAATTGGCCATTAAAGCAGGAAGCTTTTTTTGACACCATGGTGCTTTTAAGGCAGCAGCAAATGATTTTGTTTCAATCGTATTTAAAATTGGAAGATCTGTACATTAAAAGTTCTGCTCAAAACCTTTGAGCTTGAACACAGATTCGATAACGTAAGTCCGGAATAATTTCGAGGTTGTGTAGCGTACGCTTTCTCGGAGATCCGGGTACAAGACCGCAACCGATCCATTTCCTTCCTTTCCAGGGATGCAGACCTGATTGGCTTCCAATAAAGTAAAGAACTGACCTCTATCATGCTTTTATTCAGTTGAGCTACGTTACTATATACTATGACAATTGTACCTCTATGTTTATCTCAATTTTTACTTATGTCCAGATATTAGTAAAATACGTTATAGTATTAAATATATAATGTTTTAATACTAAACTGTTTTGATTTAACGTCATAGGCCGCAGACTGCAGTTATTAATGCATAAAAAATACTTATGTTTTAAAGAACATCATTAATTCCTTAACTAAATTGTCCACTTAAAATTGGAAATAGTAATAATTCCAAAACAAAAGTCAAAAAAGGAAGTAGAGATAAATATAATAATTGTTAAAGAAAGAATGCTAACTAAAAATGTTAAATAGATCCAAGTAGCATTGACGTTTAATAATTTTTGCTAAAAGTATATCCTTAATTGACCGTTCTGATGAGTAAGGATGAGAAATAAAATGATAAGGTGATGGTGTGATGGCAAATTGTTGCCTTCTTAATATTCTTCAATATATCCGTATCTTTTGTAAGTGTATTCTTTATGTTTATACTGCTTCCTTCTTGTCTTTTTTGGTAAATGGTAATAGAATTCTTACAAAAAATAAATTATTATGTTAGCACTTTTCCAATCCTCTTCATTTGCTGGAAATATATCTTAATTCGAAAGTCTTAAGTCGTCTCTGTGTTAGGTTTTTTTTACAAAGGGTGCTTTTCCCTAGTGCTCCAGATGCATGCCGACCTGCTGCTTATTTCTTCTCATTTGTATTTGGTGGAGGAAGTCCAAAAATTATTGCTTTGGGACTCAGCATGGCCAGGTGCATCGATCAGTACCATCATTCTATTAATTTTGTTAATATTTCTTAAATGACATCTTATATTTGATTGCTTTACTATTATAATTCTACTGTTAACTAAAGCAAACGCCAGTACACTAAAAAATTTCAATTTAATTAATTTTAAACATAAATTTATTATTTTCTCCATTATTCACAGTTAAATGTTTTGTGTTCTATAATTTTTCTTTTCAAGTGTAACATTCTAATTTCTTTCCCAATTATCGTGTTATTTATTTTACAATTGTCTTTTATTGTTATTAACATGAATTTGGTTTCACCACGAACCACGTTCATTTGGTTAGTATCCCCTTGAACCACTAGGAACAGACAATAAAATCTGGTTAGAACACAATATAATTGTATGAGAAAATTAAAACTAGAGATCATCAATAAGTCGGACATTTTTATCTTTGGAAGTTGTAGAAAGCAACGCGAAAATTTGTTGGATAAATTTCTCAAATAAAAATTTTCGATTTCTTGAAATTCAAAAGCTTTGCGTGTTCCTAAATTATGAGAAGTTGGAAAGGACAGTTTCAGTAATATTTTCAAGTAAGATTTATTAGAACCCAATTTTATTCTGTAAGTTCCACGATGTAGAAACCAACGCTGCAGATACCATAAACGATATGTGCGTTTTTGCAATTCTTTTTAACATTTAAGAATACGATTAAATTGCGTGCTTGCGTATTTGGTTGGTAAGTTTCACTACCGGAATCCATTTGAAATTTGTGAAATTGCTAGAAGTAAAAAACTTGGTCGTAGCTTATACAATGGCAGTTTTGCCTATAAAGCAGGCGAGAAAGCGAGCTTTATCTAAATATAAGAGGTCGTTATTTGCAACTGTGTAGCACTGAGCACCGACAAACAAAGAAGTAAAACATTGTAGGTGATCTCGCTCCTTTACGAGATTCCATTTGATGGCAGGGAAATCTTCAAACTGCACTCCCTGGGCAATATTCCTAACGCTTTTTTTATTATCGATACATTATAAAAATTGGCATGATGCAGTATAAAATTAAGTACAACCGCGCCACATTGAATTCACAAACATATTTACCAAACACCATTGCGAAAACAATGCCAGGTTTATGGGCTATTGCTGCATTTTTAGTGCGGCGGTGTTTTCCCCACTTCGTTTAGGTTTTATTGAAAGGAAGGGGGGGTTTAATAACAAATTTACTCGTTGTTTGATGTATAACTGCTATTTCTGGTACTAAAACTTTTATTAGCATTCTGAGTCCAGCATTCGCTCGAGGTTTTGTAATATTTTTATTTACTTGCTACGTCATTTGAATCTTACTTCGCGCAATTCTACTCCAACAAGCATAATTAAAATTTTACCTCATAATATTTTATAAACCCTATATCTTAATTTACAACAGTACACCGTCTTAAGTAGTATTTGAAAGTTTTTAATAATGCGTCAGTATTTTGCATTCTTAATATATTTTTTTTACTTCCAAAAGTTTCTGAAATGTTAAGAGTTAACGATTTGATCAACAATGCCACGTCACACCGAGTCTACTGGGAAAATTTAACGAGTTTAGATTTTATTACAACAGACCAGAATTTCCCAGCCACTGCCAAAATTTCATACGTTTGTTGGATATTTGTTGTTGACGTGTCGAACCGATCCGATGAAAACTTTTGACGCTTTTACTCTTTGTCACTCTCCAAAATAAAGCGCTTTTGCATTTGGGTTGCAAAAAATACTGTAATTGTTGATTTCGCAGAATAGAGGTTAACGATGGTGCAAAAATACGCATTCAGAAATTTTTGCGTTTCCCGATTACAAACAGGAGCATGCGAGCAATTGCGAATATAATTTCGACTGCAAAATCGACGGTTAATGGTGAATAAACAAATTACTTGAATGGCATGAGGGTGTTTATTTCTACTGGCTGTTTCGCGATGTAGTGCATGAGCTTACCCGGTATCGAAATTATTTGTATACTATTATACAGTACTGGATTGAAAAATAGACACACGTCATAAATTTCGACCGGAAAGATGTGAAGCCTCAGCGGTGGAAGCTGAAACAGTAATGTAAATATTTTTTAAATTCTGTTTGTTTTGGTTCACGCGAACAGGTATTTTAAACACGCTACTGAATGTATTTTTTTCCATAATACACTGCAGACTGTCGACTTTTTTAATTGACTCGATTCGTTTGAGTTACGTTTTAATTAATTTAGCCCATTTCTCCTCCCAGCCGACCGTGTTGTTCTTAATTTATTTTATTTACCTGTCTAGGTAGATTTATAATCTATAAACATTGGCTTGTTAAAATTGGGAAATTACCACCAACCTGAATAAAAATATCTATTTCTTCTGAAATTTAAAGGAGATTTTAATTTTTTTTCTACAATAATTTTTAGATAAGAAGAAAATTTAATCAGAGACTGACTATAAGAATGGCTGAAATTTTCAGATTGCAGCGTAAAAAAATTGAACAAATTAAGAGGATTAACAACTACAACCTATAAAGATTTGTAAATTATGATCCCAAGGAAAGCAATAAAGGTAATTGCAGTTTTTATTTTTGTGCTTTATGATCAATTTTTCAACACTTTAAATTTATGAGGATGTATAATAAACAAATATACAAAAAATGCCATAAAGTTTTATTACAGCGGAACTAACCCAGTGTTTCCAAAATGCAAAAAATTGGCATTATTTTCAGAGAACTGGTTTTTAGTCGTAGTGTACCAATGAATTCTTCTCTAGCATCTTGCAACCTCTAGAACTGGTAACTCAAAGCTATGTTATAGGTATCTCCAGCAGTAGGTACTTGACAACATCTAGTGGAAGAAGTTTCTAGTAAATTACTTTACGTATGAAATTAATAGAAAAATAGTGTACAAATGTTTTAGTTCAAAAAAAGAAGTAAAAACTAAGACTTTTACCTTACCAAAATAGTCTTTCAAATAAAATTTATTTATTATCGGACATCTTGAATGGTATCTGATTCAAAATGGGTAATTTTGAAAAGTTTGTACCAATTAGACATCAATTAAAGCCACTTCTAGGAATAATGTTTAAGCATCAATTAATCCTAAAGTCCATTCAAAACCACTGGCTTTGTTCAATAGCGGTCAGATTAAAATAATCCTGAGTTATTCTAACTATATATAGAAATTTCTAATATAGAAATATCATTAGCAACTAAAACGTCCACAGATATAGAAGAAATATTAAGCAATGTAAATTTAAATTTCGGTAAGAAGTACTTTAAAAAAATCAGAGCATTCTAAAATTAAACAATAATCTAAAAGAAAAAATAATTCGCAAAAGTCTGTACAATTTAAAACCATAAAATATTACAAAATTATAGATTCTTTCATAAAAAGAACAAATTGTAACTATGAATTGAATTGTTCAGATGAGACGATCACTATATCATGTTGGTGTTGTTCAGGTTGAAAATTAAAATTTTGATCTAATTGTTTGTTTGAATTTTAACCAAATAAAATGCTGGCGATCTAACGTTTTGGCACTGGGAGAGAAGCCGTACTTTTGCAAATTCTTCATATGAAACTGGACTTTTACACTATTTTCTACTCCTAATATGAAGACGGTCTCAATGTGGTTTATGTCCATAATCTTCTAGAATTATCATATTATATTCATCGTAATATTTGATGAAAATTAAAATGCAGAGTCATCTAACCTTAAAGTAAGGAAGAGATAACCCACTTATTTTCCTAATAACGATATGCTGAAATAACACGACACAAATATGAACAAAACCTCTTTTATAAAGAAAAAGTAATTTTTTGGTCTAAAATCTAAGTTCATCACAAGTTGAACAATAAGTAGAATATTTCTGAGGCAAACAAATTTTATTGACATGCATAACTTGGCTAATCTCTCAGTTGAGCGTTCAGAACCACAATGTGCGATGGATGCTCTCAACACGACCTGGTAGACTATTATCAATATCAGGAAGTTTCAATACTATGTAAAATGTATTTTAAAATTATTTCATAGCAAGAAATTTTATCTAGCTAAAATTTTATTTAGCTAAAACATATCACATAACTTTAAGAAGATATAAGTTGTAAAATGGACCTGAAAAAAAAAACAATCAATATTTATATACTACTTTTCAAATTAACTCGTTTGAAATCATGTTTAAGTCTGCATAATCCACATTACACTCAAATCTCGGAACTCTAAACAGCTCACTTAGATTAGTAAATGATAATCCGGATTATTTTAACCCTATAAGCCTATACATAATTTTGAAATAGACTAATTGATTGGTTTATAATATATTGTGGCCTTAGTAGCTAAATTTTATTATAATAATTGTTGAATGAAAATTAGGTGTGGTCAATATAGTGAAAAAACCTCTTGACTGAGCAATGCAATCATGCTCATGCAACCTGTTGCTTGCTCTATGCATAAGAAAGTAATATTTAAAAGAACCGAAGTTTAAAACACTTGTGCGTGCCTTAAATGTAGAGTGACTTTTTAAGTCCAAGTTGCAAAACCAGGTCATCCGAAATTCTGTTAGAGTGTTTTACAGTTCGACTTCCTTACTGCGTCTTCAGACTTTGAAATATACTTGTGCCAATGCGTGTATTCCTGGTTTTTATTGGCAAAAGCGAGAGCAGTGCGGAATAAGCTCTCAACGGTGTTGCGATGTGGCGGTGGTCAAATTTATGTCCAGCGTGCAGTGCTTAAAAATACAACTCACCACCTTGTGGAAAGAACTGAGAATAAATCATCTTGAAAGTCTCCTCCTTGACGACGCCCGTAGGACACTCCGCCTTGAACCCTCTGTATATTCGTTTGATTTCCGCCTGCGTGAATCTCGTGGCCCTGCAGAGGGCTTCTAGACTGTCTGGCCGGTAACGAGGGGGAGTTTCTAAATCTTCTAGTTCCGAGTCTGAAACATAGCACGTCAGTCACACACTGTCCCTGTCAGGAAGGAAGGAAAAGCTCCCGGCTCCGACTCGCAGCAAAGCACACAGAGACACTTAATAAAGCGCGGAGTACCCCTAAATAAGTGCTGCAGAAGCTTCATGGCGCTAAAGAGCCGCTCGCCGAGATGAATAAAGTATGAGACTGGTTGAGATTCGACCTCGTCGCCATGAATTATAGACGTGGCGGTGGGAGATTCGGTAATTGTCCGGTGGCCGGCTGCGGTTCACCAGTCGGGACTTTATTGCAAAGTTTGCCGTCGGCGAAGCGAGCCGCGGGCTGGGGGCTCGTTTCCCTCCGGACCATTAGAGTCGCCAAACACCGGATAAGTCGTGGTTTTAATCATTTTCGGAGCTTTATTGCTGCGTTAATTTAATATTTCCAAGACAGGAAAAGGGGATTATTGCCCTTGCGGTTTGCGGTTCTGTTTTAACCTTTAATTATCACCTCAAAACTTTCCAATCAAAACATTAATTTTAACTACAATGCAGCAACCCATTACAATCGTGCCGGTCGAAATTAACACCTGAACTATACACAAAACATTACCCAATAGTAGTTTGTTCATAAGGAATCAAAGGTTTTGTTATAAAATTTAAGCAATCAAATTTAGAAGCCCCTCTATTACTCTATTGTTATTTGTAAAGACACATTTGCGGTCATTGTCCATACTCCTAATGGCACTTCTTATAGCCCAAGCTTGCAGCAATAGTAACAATGGAAAGCTATGTCTCATTTAAGTTAGTAGTGCGACAAACTAAGTTTGGCAGATGACTTGTTTCCCAATTATACTATGGTGATAATTTACTTAACATATTTTACTTGAAATTAAAAGAAAAAACCCCATTTTTAAAATGCAAGGTTCCTAATACTTATTTAAATACAGTATGTCAAATGGGTAACAAATCACTGCCTTTTCTATGATTAGCTGCCGACAGTAGTATGAAAAAATAATACTCAGAGCAAAATGGTAATAAAGTTTCCATATGGTTCGACTTATTATCATAACATCAAAATAACAAAAAGTTGAGATTTGTACCAGATATTGTATATTATTAAATTTTGAGACTTTAGCAAATCATTATCCGTCGTTAATAATTAAACGAATTTAACAAATTTAACAATTACAAAAATAAATTAAAAATATGTAAAGTGATCTTGTTATATTGTTATAGGTAATGCCTCATTTTATAAGTTTAAATTCAAAATTATTAAAACAGAATATTAGTTTATATCTTTTCTACATAAATATCTCTAATTTCCTCTATTTAACTTTTCATAATGTTAGATACATTTTAAAGTTTCAGGTTAATAACATTAGTATAAGTAGATGTGGCGTCGAAGTTACAAAAACGATTCATTTACTAGACTTATTTGCATAACTCTACCAAGGTGTTAAACGTGTCAATAACACCCCTTTCAATGTTCTATTACCTGGAATGGACATTCATTTTTTTTTTTAATTTATTAGATGCCTAACAGGCAGTAATAATAATAATAATGTTCCAAATTCAGGTATTTATTAGCCTACCACCAATTATTTATCTTGCTTCTTTTGTTAAAAGCAGAACACATTGGTATTACTCCTAAGTAAGTAAGTGTGTACATTAAGGGAACCAAAAAAATAAACAATAGTTGTCATAAATTTTATAAATACAAATGTAAGACCAATCAGTTATCTACATTTACCAGTCGGTCTTATTTAGAACTTTAAGAAACTTATATCACACTTTACCTACTATATTGTTCAAATGTTTGCCATTAACTCCTTGGCACTATCCCAACCGCTCCTCGATATCATTAAATGCATTTTCCAGAAATTCTGCTGGAATAGCCAAGATTTCTTCTTGAAGGCGCTGCTATAGATCCCATAAATTTCCCGCTCCGATTAATATTCGCTCGACTTTATAAATCTCCCTTCAAAAATAAAAGTCGAACGACGTTAAATCTGAGGTACCGAGGGCCACTCCATAGCGCCTCTGCGGTTGATCCATCACGAGCAAATATTTGATTTAACCATTTTCTCACAATATTCCGAAAATGAACTGTTACCATAAAAACACTCAAAAAGAAAAAAGATGCACACAAATAACCTATTTAATAATAACGCTTAACTAACCTCAAATGTTAAACGGAAAAAAGCTAATTGGTAGATAACGTTCATTTAGAACCAATAAGCTGCTAAGATTTATGATGGTTATTGTAAACTACATAGATATCAAATGATAACTAAAAATAAATATTTTTAATAAGACTTAATAGGCCCTGTTATAAGTAAATAACTAATTGGCAGATACATTTATTAAAAACACATACAGATACTCTGCTTAGATGACTTAGTAAACTACCTATCGTCTTTTAACTATTCTTTTTAAAAAAAGTTTTCTTTATATTGTTTTAACGTATTAAGTAGGAAATAATAGACATTTTTCAAGAATCTTAAAGACACTTTTACTTTAAAAGTCACATTTGAATAGTGTTGTTGATTTTCTATAGTGTTGAAATACACACCCATCTTCAAATAAACCACAACTTGCTGTTGAAAGCAAAATCACTCTTGTATAGAGAATAATTCTCTACGTCAGAATGAATAGAAATATTACTACGTTTCCATTTTAAAAAAGAAGAAGTTGACCCCCAAAAAAATAATATACCTGTATAGTTTTTAATTAAACAAATATAACTCATTTTGAATGGTTGCTTTAAATCTTAAACAGTTGTCGTTTGGTTTATTTTAACAGAGTTTATGGAAGTTATTTCTAAAAAATTTATTTAGTCTATTGAAATTGGAGCCTCGGTTTAGTATTATCGTCTTTTAAATCATATAAATTTTTCCAATCTTTATTAAGCTTAAGTATCAAAAGACCGATAGTTTTAATTCTGTTTCCTTAATATTAAAATATATGTCAATTCGACGATTTAGATTCTTGACAGATATTTACATGTTTATGTACAATTTAATTAAATTTTATTAACAAGTTTTCCGAAACTTGCGTTACTGTGTTTTCAAATTGTGTTTATTACGTTTAAATGATGAATTTAGGGAGATTAAATGTTGAACGATAAATTTTCTACTATAATCTAAATATTCTAAAAATCAAACGTAAGTATAGTTTAAGCCACCATTGAGCGTTTGTTATAATATATTCAATTATAATGACAAAAAATTAATTTATTTGTTGGTGAACCAACTATCTCGTGTAATCTTTTTTCCAAATTGACGCCCCTAAGTTTGGCTGCCTGCGTGCGAAAGATATACACTGCATGGTCGCTTGCCTTAATTCATAAAATCTATGAAAAAGCAAGTTGGTAACTAATAAAAATATTGGGTTTTTGCCACCGCAGAGGAATTGGAACGTGGGCGGTCGAGCAGAAATTTCCTCGAGTAGGTTTGCCATAAAATTCCCTTTTTTCCGGCAATAACTTGATTATCTTCCCTTATTAAACTAGGACCTTAATTATCCAATCTCTCTACTTATTCCGAGTGGCAGGCAAGTAACTAATATTCAAGGCAATACCCTGCTTCTAAAGACCAATTTGAGGTTGTCTCTGAAAGGAAAATGCAAATATCATGGAAACACCGACGCTGGAAGCTAAATATAGCGCTTTTAGCATTATACAAAGAAGTGTGCTCAAGTTCGCAACACCTCTCCCTACAACTAAATTTGTGAGTAAAATTAGTTGATAACAATCGATTATGTAAATACCAGTAATTTTTGCCAGGAACAGGTGCAATTTCATTGCGAATAGCGCTGTCAGATAGCACAATAGAATTAAGTGTTGATTTGTTACCTTATCTTATTCATTCGCAGAGTGAGTGACGGTAATATTTTTATTGAATGCCATTATGATATTTTTTGTTAGAAGAAATGACTAGTGCTTGAATTTAACGCCATCAATGTATTTATCATTAAAATAATAGAAGAAAACCCCTCTGTTCCTTTCCCTATTACATTTGTATTCAAAAGAAATCTTAATAAAGTCAATCTTACAGCCACAGAGAAGATTCGATTCGTGATTTAAAATGAATGAATGAATAAATTACATTTGATAAAGGTACTAAATATTTAGGATAATCTAAAATTAATGAAGTTAATATTGGACTATAATTTTTACACTGCAATTTAAAGATCGTTTTAACTATGACGAAATAACTTTTTCTCTCATAATACCCTTCTCCAAATCAAGCACTCTGTAGATAATGTATTCTTTTTGTTTCTGCAAATTGAAAGACAGATACAGCTTCAAGCGTATATCGTTAAACCTCACTCCAAGATGCAGATAAAAGGGTTTTACGTATTACCGGGGACGAAAACGTTGAATATCTGTTGCTAAAAAAGTTTTAAAGTTTACAGAAAAATCTTGGAGGTTGCAATAGAGTTTTTAATCGCTTTATATAACAACTATATTTTTATAGTAGGATTTGCCTTGCCGCATTCACCATAGACACCAGGAAAATATATAACAGCGCAACAAAATAAGTAATTTATATTACACAAATGCCATAATAAAAGTCATAAGCCAACAACAGTTAAAGATAATTGAAGAAAAGCATCTAACCGATATAAAAATAAAAATACTGACAGAAAATAATATTTCTTATCATAGCATAATTTAACTAAAGTCAACCGAACATAATTATGAGTCAGTTTAACACATTATCTTAATTCAAAAGAAAAACAATAAAAAAGTAATTAAGATATAAAATATTATTTTAGTCTGTATTGCAACGATTTGAATTTTGATTTGTGACCTGTAGTTCTACTGTGAGATAGAGGTGTGTGGCACTTTTGAAAAATATCACCAAGGGTTGAAATATCCGACCTCCTAATTGGTTCCCTCATAAGCCTAAGTAATACTTGGAAATCAGTGTAGTTAAGGATTTAATTTATTCCTTTTTAATTGTTAAGCTTGCCTAAAATGTTTTGATCTTATTGAAATTTCAAGAATAATAGCTAGTTGTTTGTTTTGACCTCCTTAACTAAAATGAAAGCATAAAGTTGAATTTCGTTTTTTTTGTAAGTTTAAAGATAGTTTTTGGTGAGTAAGTTACATCGCATCGCAGAGCCAAAAAAAATATTGGTTTAAGAATCTTCTTGTTAGTGCCAAAAACAAATTAACATCTTCCGTTAGCTTGTACAGCAAAGCCACCCTTCGGTTTTAGTATATAAAAAGAAGCATTACTTGTAATATCTGAGAATCTTGTAAAGTATAAATAATTGCTTTGAAGTTTTTCCGACTCTCAACTAATACCAAGATCACTCATAATTAACTTTAAATCTTAATTGTTATAATACCTTAGCTTTTCAAGTATTCTAATTATTAGTTAGAACTTTTTATTAATAGAGATATACAAGAGTACCAATCTGCAATGACATATTTTGCATTCGTATTCCACTGATTATCAACTCTTTCATTAAAATCTCCCTCCCTTTGTTCTGTGAGCTCTAACGCTTCAAAACATCCTCCAACTTTTGAGAAAAACAACCCAGTAGGACAGGCGGAAGAAAATGAAATTGATGATAAATTATTCCTCATGTTCTAAGTTCCTTAAAGTTTAAGGCACCTTCGATTCTTTTAAACATTATTACAAATATAAACTTAAACAAAGTATGTTTTGCAATTGACTAAATATTTAATATTCTTATTATCCTAAATATTTCAACATCAAACTCAGTTACACCAATCTTAATTTTTGTGAGTAATTAAATTTGTTATGTTCCCTAACGCAACCTTTTATTAAAGATTTTCTATAACAGTAAGTTTCTAATTATATACCATTAATTTCGTTCTTTATAGAGCTAGAATATAACAAAATGCGGTGTGTACCCAAACGTAAAATTTGCTAGTTATTGAAGTCAAGATCGAGGAACAAAATTTAAACATCGCAATAGGTACAATACAACTTAATTTTTTTTTAAACTAAATTATATAATCATTGATGACCCTTTTTGATTATTTAGCACAAATATACTGTTTTAAATAATAGAAATATTGACAGAAATATGTTAGAGGATGCTTCAAGCAATTTCAGATAAATTTATAATGATTTGCAATATCACACATGATTAGAATAGAGTCCACGCCAGAAAAATATTTAGTAGTAAAAAAAAGTTGTGTCTGTTGTGATTGTTTTTATTTATTACTTTATAGATAGAGAAAAATATTTTAGTTTGTATATTTTGTTGCATGATACGATTCGAGAAAACTATTTGGTCATATAAATTGCGTCTTATTTACTAGGAAAACCGAATATAAAAAACAAAGCTTGTTTGCAAAAATATAAATTTACAAAAATCTAAATACAATAATTTAAATACCCATTGAAATGTAATTCCAATTTTCGTATCAATTAACTAGAAACTAAAATTTAAGAAATGCCTCTATTTAAGAAAGCGATTGCATTTAAAAGACTCTCGATGAATATAACGTAGACAAATAAAATATGAAGGCTATATCGAATTTAATTAAAATCTATTAGCTATAGTAAGAGTCAAAAGCGAAATGGTGGAGAAGAATTACGATTTAGATTGCAAATGGCAAATATTAAGAAGTTGTTTATTATACTGGCACTTTTTCCTAGCATTCACCCGGCGCCTCCACCATTAACGATATGTGAATTTACTTCAATAATACTCTAAATTAGCAGAGACAAAAACTTGAGGTGGAAATCGCTCAATTTGGACAGCTTTTTAACCAACTAGCCATAAATAAGAAGTCAAAAAAAAACCTTATCAAGCAAAAGCTAGAAAATGTATTGACATAACATTTTGGGAATAACATTTCCAATTATGGATAAATACTAGAGGCTTTAGGGTATTTCTAAGGATAGGCACTTAAAGAGTTTTTACAGAAAAATTTGTGTTTATTACAACGGCAGACAAGAATCGACATTTTTAAAATCGGAAATAGTTGAAACTAATATATGGTTTGTTTGGAAAAACTTTTATACCAGTAGAATCTTAAATTTTTATTATGTGTTGACGATATTATTTAGTGTTTTTTTACGGTAGCACAAATAAACTTTACTAAAAGGTTTTATGTGTATGCGTCCAAATTAAAGTGGGCACACGCTTCAAGAATCTTAGCGAATCTATTAACCTAGAAATTTCGGAGAGTTTAAGATTTTAGCAACTTAACACTTAAAACTGCTTTCATTATTTTTTTTGGTAAGTAATTACTTTTATTATTTTAAGCATTTACCAAGAATAACTTAAAATTGCTCGCATTATCTGCTCAAGGCCCAAATAAAAACCATAATTTAGTTCGACTTCTCGTCGGATTGCTTATGCCTCCAATCGAGAAAGATATGATAAAAGTGATTGGCATTATCAATGCGCGTAAAATACGATAGTTAATTCTATCAAAGTCATAAGTTTAAATAGAATATAGAAAACCTCCAAATATAAAACGTTTAAACATAATAATCAATTATTTTCAGGGCTTAAAAGCTCTAGAATGTTATACTTATTAGTAGAGGAAAGTTTAACAAAATTTAATACCAGAAACTCAAAATAGGTATTTTAAAAGAATCTAATTAAATTAACATTATTACTCACATATAAATTATGCACTGAACGTAATTTAGAATACTAAAGAAAGCAACGAGATCCAAAAGTTCTAATATAGAAAAATACATTTCTATCAGGATCGTGTCTGGCATGATCAATTTTTAAACCAAGGAAACGTAATATTTAGCGTTATTTAATAACAAGGAGTTGTAAATATCCTTTTACCTTATAACTACAAAGAATTAAAAAAACATACACCAAACATATATTTACCTTCTCACAACGCACTCAAGGATGTTGAAAAAGTCAATTAATGATGAACAATGATAACAGTTCATAAAAGTAAATTATCAAAAAGATAATAATTATTTTGTGAATACATTTTCAGATAATTCTTACAAAGTTAATATCTTCCAAATATAGTGGGAATTAGTTACATTTTGGAAATATAGGGCTTATTCAATTACGCATTTGATCTGAATTCCGGTAGATCGCTACGGAGCCGTAGTCTAAAGTACCTTAATTTTGCATATTTGATTGTCAATTAGAGCCACGTCGTCAAGCACCTTACGCTTAAACGCACCCTTTCAACGATTAATTCCTTTCAACATGCACATGTGATAGGTATCGGAACCGTTGCACGTTTGTAATGTTAGAAGGTGGAATGCTTTACAATGTTTGCATTTTGCCCGCGTTTACCTAATGCGAACTTGACTCCGGTCCAGGCTTCCCTGAAGTAGTTGAAAAGTCTGCGGTACAAAGGTCTGCGTGACCTGTGCCTTAGAACGCCGGTTTCCTCCTGAGGCTCTTCTTCCTCCTGTTCGGGTTGCTGTTGAGCTTGCTGCTGCTGCTGCTGCTGCTGTTGTTGTTGCACCATGGGGTACATTATGTCCGGTCCGGCATCGTAGAGCCGACCCGCGCCTCGACAGCGCCGCCCCCCTGCTACATCCCGTCGCCATCCGTTCCCGCAAGCCCGAAGCTAAACGGCGCCCTCACGCCGCCCATCGTTAGTCGCCAAGCTCGGTTAGTAGTGTTAGTTCGCTTTCTCCGGCATCTGTAAACAAAATCGACAAATTACCATGGCGGACGACTTCTGAATAAACATTCCTTTAAATGCGATACAAATTAAATTCATCCAGTGGCCCTATTTCAATTTCAAATTACCGCGGCGCCGGCTCGCCAATTTGCATAAGATCACATAATCATTATTATCATTCATTCTGTAAATACTTCAAAGAAGATTATATTAACAAAAAGTTACGAAGAACTAAATTAATTAGAGGACGTCGCTTTTAAGTCTTTAAGACATAGTTGATATTTTTAATAAATATGCTTGAAAGGAAATAGTATGAAAGAGTACTGCCAATGTTTCCAATTTATATACTTAAGGAAAACAAAGAATGAAGTTAAATTATAAAGAATCGACATCAAGATGAATTTAATCCTGGCAATATGAAAAGAACCGCAGTCTGTGATAAAAGAATCACGGACGAAATGATACGTAACTGCTACTTAGACCGATCAGGAATTGGTTCTTTGCAATAATGGCAGACTAAACCGCTTTAGGGGCTCTCCCATACATTTTTAATATCTTAGCATAATGCTCAGAGTGCTTTTGAAACGCTACGCTGTTTTTACAGGCTTACACATTAACTGTAAAAAATCAATTGAATCTTTGTAGAATTCATGCTTAACATGTTGTACTATAAGATAATATACGAGAAAACGCTGAAAAATTTGTACCCTGACACGGAGATGTCAACTTTTGTAAAAATGCTGTTAGATATTTAGTATTAACTAACTTAAACGTAAAAATCTTCAGTTTAGTCTATCAACCAGGTTTTTACTTCCAACTAGTCAAAAAAAAATAAATTGTGTTATTGTATAAAAGTAAAACTATAAAGATTAATTTAAAAAAAAGTTGCTTGAATATTTTTATGGTTAACGTTCTAAACGCTAGAATTAAATGCTGGACTAATTAAAAAATTAAATGTAATGGGAAATAATCAACCTTGAAAGAGAAATAGATGTTCTGTTATTTCAACGACTGACTTCCTTGCTTAATTTTAATTTGAGGAATTCAAGAAGTATACTATGAAGTTATTTCCTATGCAGAGTAGTTAACTGATTTTGCTACATTACCGTTTGTTGCTAAAAATGAGAATCAGTTTGTAGGTCAAAATCTTTCAGTAAATCAATAAGTCATAACAGCTGTAAATATTTATTTTACAAACCACGATAAACGGTTCACAATGATGGTTATAATCAACCTGGAATATCGCTATTATGTAAAAATATAGAAATTATATTATACCTATTAACCATTGCTTCTATGCTGAGCCGCAAACTTCTCTCCTACGCAGATTATTTACATAATTTAAACATTTCTTTTCTATATTACAACGTGAGCAATAAAATATTTAAAACTATATATCGACGAAACCACTTATGGGTTAAAAAAATATATGGGGAGATAGTAATGTCAAATATTTTTAATCATCATACAACTAGAATTTTTATTTTATTTTCAGGCCTTTTTGTTTTGGCGCCACCATTGAAAAATACTTTTTGATAAATGACCTATATCTAGATTCTAGTGGTCACAATTGTTGAATAATTGACCCTATTCTTATAAACAGTGATAATGGCAATTAAATTTTGGTCAGCCGTGTTTGAGTTTTACGTTGTCAAGAATAAAGTTAAACTAAAGATTGGAAGGAGAACAATAATTTTACGATCACACCGATAACGTTTTGCTGATATTATTCAACAAAACCTCTTTAGGTGCAATATTTATTACATGATCTATATGATGCTTTACATATTAAAAAATTACAAACTGATATAATGCAGTTAAATCCAATTTTAAAATAAGAATCGCTGAAAAATAGAAACAACGGCGCTGGCGTCTTTTCCTGTTGAAACTTGAGAAGTAATAATTTCAAAAATATTTATTATGTCAAATTCACAATCAAGTATGTGTAATGCCTTTTTTCTATTAAATAAAAATATTGGGGACGACCTGATAAATCTTAAGAAAAAACTAGGTTTATGACTGACTACCAAGAGCCTCACAGTCGTCAAATAAAGTAAACATTAGATAAAACGAGTCCAATTTAATTCATCCAATGACCCAATTTGAATTTAAAATAGGCAACAGTTGTATTTAAGAGAAAATCGCAGTAAACAACTTCCACCAGATGCAAAATAGCAATTAAATCTCACTATTGTTTTAAGTGACGTTGACTCAGTTCACAGCAGTCTCGTGTGATTAAATTTATTTGCTTCAGTATTGACGCAAAAAAAGATTTATAATGTTAAGCGAGTATCATGTTGTTATTGTTAAAAATGTTCAGTATTAATAAAATGTTGTTTTTGTTTTATCAAAAAGTTGCATTTACTCCAGGGGCAAGCAGAAATATTTATATTCCCTAAGCAAATTAATATGCTGCTATAAATACCATTTGCGTTTTATTATGAAATACTACGAAAATAATACGGTCTGATTTTCTTCATTTGTATGTCCTGAGCCGAAAGAAACAAGACAAGGGACATTAATAATACAAAACTTCCTAAGGAATGGCGAGTTGTAGCGTCGGCAACCCTTTTTAACTTGAAAGCGAGAAATTTACAATTCCTCCTGACAGAAGGCAGCTACTGCCAAAAAAAATATTTGAATAGGCTGTAAGCAGCGAATATTGTATAAAGAAATATCAAAACCGTACTCTCAGGTAAATGTATAATAAACTGAAACATGCAATTAAAGTGTAATTTAAGGACACGATATATTTGCAAACCTTTAGAAGGTTGAATTTATCTTGCTCTGATGATTTGAGAGATTACAAAGCGTAAGAATTAAAATAACCCGAATATCATTACCTTCATTAGTCCGATAAATAACGTATTTACTATACAGGATGGCATTTGTTCACGGCGCAATAGAAGAATACAGAGAAACAGAGGAAATAGAAATCAGAATTTATTTAAAGAAATCAATCAGTTAAAAACAATATTTTATAAATGGTGGCACTTCCGTTAATGCCAGAATTTTATCCCAACTGCCTTATTTTATACAAAATACGAAAACTGTAAAAAGTCATACTTTTCAAAAAATGACCTTGTTTTTATAGCTCTAGTCAAGAGGAAATTAAACTTTGTTTCTAACTGTGTAGGATATTCCTAAAGCTATCGGCCGATGCTTTTGAGTTCTCAAACTTTTCTAATAGAATTAAGGATTATTGCGTTTAAAAATTACAAAGTATACGAGTTTTTCTCATGGTCCATATGGGAAGTTTATAGCAAAAATTTACTACATACAGTTATTATAAAGCACAAACATTTTACTCTATAATTTCGTTCTCTATTATAATTTCCGAATTTAATTTCTACAGCTTTATGTTCGACAGTCACATACTATTAAAACTTTTGTTTAGAAGATATGAGTATTTCATTCGACGAGAATTTTATAAAAAAAAATAATTTGTTACTAAATAATAGTGCAATATTGGAGGTATGGTTCTATTTAAAATCTCATACTAAAATTCATAGGACATTTCTAAAGTTAAAAGAAATATAGGGTATTTTAAGGGACTAGGAAGCTGATTACGAAGGTGAAGCACAAATGAGGCTACTATGCAAAATCCTTAGTGCTTCTAGATGTCTAAAATATTTTCCTTGGATAAAAAATTAATTATATTATCTCCAAACAAAATCTCAGATTTTCTTCTTCTTTATTTGTCAATTTTCTTCTAATAAGCCGTGAACAAAAACCAACATGTATATGCAAAATAAAGCTTTATATACTGACTAAGTATGATGTTATCTAGAAAAGATTCTAACCGTTTGTTTTAAAAGCTACATAACATGTAATTTAACTAGTTTTGTGGATTTAAATAGTTTATTAAATCACTAGTTAAGATTTAATAAAATTATTAATAATTAGAAAAATAATAATAATAATTTAATATTATATTTTCAAAATAAGTAAAAAAAATCTTATGAGGACAAAAATTGTGTGAAATTGAGCGCAAAAAGCTGTTATTTCCTTGTTCGCAATATTTAAGAAAAACTATTTAAATAAGTAGATTTTTAAATATTAAAATGCACGTGCAGAAAATTGAAATTTTATCTACAATTTTTTAACTAAATGGAGAAGTTTGCCAATTTCAATTATTTCAGTTTGTGGGCTTTCGTGTTGTTTGGTTGGTTCAATACTTCGGATGGAATCCCTCATAATTCTCTTACTAGTATCTTAACATTTCAGGAGTTTTAGAGAAAGTATCTTATCTAGACCTTTCTCATACGACCTAAACGTTAATGCAATCAAGTGAATGACGTGAAGTTCAATCAGGAAATTAAAGTCAACCATTTGCAAATTTCAGTCCATTTCTACTTTAAAGCATTACGTATTGCAAGAAAAATTGATATTTTCTACATCTCACTTTGTTCAAGATGAGAACAGTTTTAGCCAAATTAATTAAGTTTTTATTAGGGAAATGAAAAATGCTGGTTCTTTTATTTACTGTTAGTATGTTCACAACTTAGTGCGTTTACCTTAAGTTATTGATACCTTATAATTAAGATAAAGTTGAGCTTGCGTACAGTTTTCCGCAAATAAGTATGTTCAAGTAGGTCCTACAGCAAGAAAACCTTCATGTAAAAGAAACTCAGAAATTTTGCAAGGCCATAATCAATATTTTGCACAAAATAAATAATTTATTAAATACTTTTAACTTATTCCCACTCCTAAATTGACGATTGACATCACGCTACTCTTAGGATTCTAAGGTATACATTCTTTTTTACAATAAGGCGCTTTTCTTTACATAAATAATTAAAAATAGAGATTTTTAGGTGTGTATCCCAAAACAATTCATACTCGAACGTACTATTAGAATGTAACATTTGAATGGAAATATCACTTTCAATGTAGCATTCTAATCGTGCTGCCGATCGTGTATCTTATTGGGATACAATCCTTTTTTTCAAATAGCCCGGATTGAGTGGTAAAATATAACTCTCCAAAGCAATTAAATTATCTAAATATATATTAATCTTTGTAAGAGGTAGTAGGTAAAGCAAATACATGGTCAAAAAAAGCAAATTTTAAACCAAAATGATAGATACAAGTACAAACTATTTAATTTTGTACAAATGAAAAACATTAAGAATATAATTGAGAACGGATGTACAAGACAGTACTTGTTAAACCATATTACTAATATAATTAATAATGACATTAGATTTAAAGATGTAAAATATTATTTACAATAGCAGGAGTAGTAATTTTTTTCAAGTTGATTCCATTTAATTTGAAGAGTATTTGTCGTAACTGTAGACAAAAAAAAGTATTTAACTAACTCGAATCAAATATAATCCTGCCGTAAATAGACTTGCATATTTTAAACAATATCTTAACTTGATTTTATTCACATTTGTAAAAATAATAGCAATGCACGCTAAGGATTCGATATGTAGTTCAAAGTAAACAGCCAAAGCCACATATTGTTATAAAATCACATTAGAATTATTACTGACGATAGCTAGAGTACACTCATTATACTGGATGACCCACAATATAATTCACTGAATAAGCTGGTCGAAACTATGCGAGGCATTTTGATCCCGTCCCGAATCTACAGTTCGCTTTTACATACAAAAGCTGGGTCTGCCACTGCAATTCGTTTTGTACCCCTTTTATAAACAAACAATTTGTAAAGAGCGAATAACATGTGTGAAACCATCAAAGGGGTTTTATTTTGCTCCTCTGAAACAGTCAGTTATTTTTCAGGCTCTAGGGCTAATCCGAGGATAGTATATCTAACTACATTTAAACTATTCCTCGAAGCTATAAAAACAATTATTTGATTAGATATCAATTAAACTGTTACGATTAAATAGTTGAATTACTGAAGATTATATTATCATAAATTAATAATAATTATTATGGTCTATTGAAATTATTCCACTTCAAATTGTTAGGTAATTAACAATATTGATTTACAAGCGAGTAACCTAGGAAAAGATCATTTTGATATCCAATACTTTAAAACAACTTCTTGTGTATGAAAAACTGTTAATAGCAAAATTTGAATGAATTGTTAAGAATTACATCCCCATACTCTAAATTTTCTAAAACAATATACTCAAATGTTCAACGCTTGTTAACAGTAGTGTGTATTATGCCATTACCGGCTGCTTGTATACCCTGAAAACAAGCATAACGTAGTTTGATTTGGAGTAATAATAATTATGTCTGCGGCCGTTGAATACCTTAGGGCGATTGCAACTACACGCAATCAAATTAGCTTCACCTTGTGCCAAATTTATCTAGCTAGGAACTCAGACAACGCACTGATCGATTGATCGTATTATCCCTAAACCAGTTTGGACTCAAGTTGACATTTAACCTATGAGCACGACGCACCTCAATTAATAATATTATTTTAAAGGTAACCGCATGCGCCTGCTGCGGAACCAGCCAATAAATTGAAATTTTCAATGTGGGTGGGAAGTAATTACTTCTCTACAACCACAGCGATCGGTCTGAATTCTGAAGTTCTTTGATGGTGGAAATAAAATCACCACCAGTCAGCACGTCCTCGAATTTCCTAAATCACTTTTATTCAATTATTGATTACCATTGGCTTGGTAGAGAACGGTTTGACGCCAATCCTGGTTTTAAAAATTGGTGTCTCACACATGTGTACAGTGTGACCGCAAATAAATCGTTTGCTTATGCCAATCCTCGATTATGTTACTGACAAAGCTAAGTTAATTTGACGATGATTTGCATTGCCTTATTCTAAGTCCAATTGTAATTAATTATATTTTTTTAAGATTAAATTGAGGAAACTTAAAAATCCTCAATGGAATTTTCCCAAAGGATAAGTTTTCTTTATAAATAACATGCAATTATGAATAATAAGCCCCTAAAATAAAATCACCGTAAATGTCGGCGATGTTGGAAATAAAAACGAAAAAGTATGAACACAAAAAGACAACTTTACTAATAAGAAACCTGGATGGAAGAGTCGACTAGTTTGCTTATTCATTTTTTAATTATTTAAAAGTCGAAATCGATAACATAGAGAATTATAAAGCGAGGTAGATTTAAACCCTTCAAAGTTTACTGAAAGTGCTATATACTGAAGTGAGGTTTTATAAAACCGGCATAATTTTGTGCAATTATAATGGAGAAAATTGATGAACATATCAACATTATTTTAAGAATATGCTTCTCAGTAGACGGTTCTCCCCTATCAACACTGAAAATCGAGTAGAGTGATTCTCCAAAATGAGTGATCGTAGAAAATTATTAATTTCTGATGGATAAACAGAAATTGGTTAATTTATTTGAAGATACACTCACCTAACCTTGCCAAACGTATTTTTTTGTCTCTGAAGTTATATTAAATATTTAGTTTATGCTCATAAGCAGTATGTCAAAGTTGATTTCCTGCATGCTATTATATTAGTGCATTAAAGTATCAGCAATAGACCATTAACGTTGAAGTTAATAATAGGTATGGCTTAGCAAGAAAATTATAATGGGGTTCTTAACCATTATAGCACCAAAAATAAGATTGGACTTTAAACTAATAGACTAAAAGATAATCTCCAAGATTTTAACGTTATGAATTGTAACGTTATAACTTTATATTTTTACGCTATTTGGCAAACGGCAGCCTTTATAGTGGAGAGCTTTTCGACGGTTCACGAGATTTTTAATTTAACGTAACAGTCCAAAACAAAAAAACAAAAAAAAAGAGGGCGGCATTATTTTTTTATTTTAAACTTAGTAAATTATCCACCGAAAATTGGAAACAGTGGAATTTAAAACAATAAAGCAAAGAAATAGAAACTCAAATTTAAATTAATTAAATAATTCGGACAGCTTGATCTTGACCATTGTAATATGCATATCACTGTGGCTTCACAGTTATTATAATTAGAAATACCTTAATTAAAACTTAAATAACGCGAAAAAGATTTAAACAAATGAAGGACTTAGCTGGAATGGCCTCTATGGATGGTATCTTGGATTCGCAAGGAACAAAGAAAAAAAGAAAGGAATTTACATAGGAAAGAAAAAAATTTAAGTACGGAAAAGAAAATACAAAGGAAGAAAAAGAATCCTTGTGTGTTGAAGGTTTGTTTTTAAACTCAAAAATTTGTAATCTCCCGATCAACGATATTGGTAGTTTCGGACGAGTTGCTGGATGGTGTTTGAGTCCTAATATAACTATCAAAAATCGAACCTAAACCACTAACACGCGACGCTCGATCTGTCTCAACTGATAAGCCCTACATTTTTCTCGCAGACACTTCACCAAATTAGGAAAACCAAAATTCCCTAAATGTAGCCAGGTTCCCATTTACATAGTGCTGTTAAATGTTAAAATCGGCTGATGTTCACAATTAGCACCCTGGTATCTTTTTTTAGGAACGAAGAAACATTTAACAAGAATTCACAGGACAACAAGAAAGAAATTTGAATCTGCGGTGGTGTCACATATTGTTTTTTTGTTCTTTTTCGATAAGGTCTATAAATAACCAGTAACGGTTTTTTAAACGTTACATTGCTCCTACACTTTTAATGGTTTATTATATAAGTCTTGTTATGGACATGCCATGAATTCTGTCATTTCAACTCAATAGAGAGGTTTTTAGTCCAAATCTATCTATATTCAAATTTCCACTTTACTGTCAAACATAAAAAATATAGCCAGAATAACATAATTAAAGTAAAAATTGCTAATAACATAACAAGAGGCATGTAACAAATTACTGGATTTGGTTCTCAATGTTCTTTTTAAGAATTTTTTTGTAAAACATTATAACGCCATAACTTCATAACAATACACAATCGTAGTATACTATGTTGAACTACAGTAACATATTCCATTTGCTAAACACAAACAGGTACATTGCCTGATTTAATTTTGTAATCCACTCTTTGATGTTTGATGATTTTTGTATTATTTGCACTCTAGAGGGAATATCAACATAACTAGGACATGTTATAAGGTGAGGTTTCCACAATTCTTAAAGTTTATGTTGAGTTCTACGTAGCTATTATCACAAGACTTGATATTTAATGTCCAGCACTTTGTCCCTAGTCCTTGCTATATATGGTTAGATTTATTTATCACGTAAAATAATTCAGCTCTCACAACATTATAAACACCATACCCACCACTTTGTATTTATAGGTCTATTTAAGTTTATTTGCCATACTGAAATTTAGTAATATTGCCTTATAATCGTTTAAAATTATATGACTTATTTTTAACTAATAAAACGTTCACTTGAAGCACAACAATCACTTTTCTCACCTGTACAAAACTCTATTTTTATTACAAACTTTTTAATACTATTATTTGGTAGTATATTTTGTGCAATAATTGACAGCTAAACGTATACATGCTTAGTATAAACTTAGTTTTGATAATACGGTATATATATTTCTGCAAGTAGATTGTCCATTTCCTATGTTATTGGATCAATAATTTCAAATAATTATTCCCTACTGAATAGACTCTCATTTGTAATCTTCTATAATGAAAGGCTAGTATTATAGATTATTTTTGTTCTAAATAAAGTATTCATTAATGAGTGCGTTACAGTTAAAGGTTTGTTTAAAAAAAATATAGTTTAGGTAGGTATTTCGAACCTTTAGAATTGCCCTATAAGCTGTTCTTGAAAAAATGCAGACCTCAATCTTAGTAGTAGAATTTTTTAAAAACGTAATTTGAGAACAGAAAATTATGTTTATAATTAATTTTACTTCTATTTTCCTTCCTCCCCCAGATTATGCCAGGGAGATAAATATAAGAAAAGGTTTATTTAAATTTTTAGTCATGAATAAAAATTGCCTTAGCAAACATTCCTTATTTCCGGTAAAGAAATGTAATTAATTCTACATCAAGAGAGTTTGAAGAAGCTCTTACAATATTTTGTACCAATTTGCCATGACTACCTATAAATGAAACAAAATGTGCTTTTCAATATATTTGTTATCGATTAATTACGTTCAAATAAACATCAAATGGAGTATTTGCATCCGGAATTGTAGTTTTATTTTAATTGACAAGAACGCAAATTCAACTGCAGTTTCAATTTGCATTAAGCGGTTGATTTTTCTAGTTACATTCCAATTTTTGGTTGATTAAATACATGGTGAAGTTTAAATTTGAAACATAAATTTAAATGATGCTGGCAGTTAATTAGATTATTTCAATAAATTGATCGATGAATGTTTATCGTGAATTTTTGATTTTCTACCAATTCGAAACGGTTGTACAATACGAATTCGCAGCGTTGTTGGCTCATCTGCCCGAGAAATCAGATTTGAGCAGCTTGTGCACAATTTGCTGCACAAAACACATTTTTCTTTGCCAGAAATGAACGGTAACAATAAAATTTAATATGAAATGCAGATGTTCTCCATTCAACACGGTCCATGATAAGGTAATATGGGTCAGATGTGAGTGTCTGAGAACAATGTTCAGGAAGGCATGAATATGAAATGAAATGCACGGCCCGTTAAGTGGATCGAATAGAAGAAGAATATGTCTGGAGCCTTGCGTGGCCACCGCCATATTATATAATGGAAGTCTTGTGTCCGTCGAGTTTTCGCAGCACTTAACACCCAGGGTTTCTCGGCATTTGTCAGGAAGGGGGCAATTTGATGAATTTCGCTCTTCCGAAGTGGAAGTCTTTTATGACTATTCTGGATGAGACGCAAACACTAATGCCAAATTGCCCAGAAGTTCAGAGCAGGAGGTTGTAAAATTCAAATTCACGGACTTATTCCGGTTCACCGTCGTTATGCAGGCGTCCCGCAAAGCAATTCACGTCGTAATCACCTTTGAAGAAGCCATCACTATTAGTCAATAATAAAACAATTACCTCCTTCAATAACAATAATCTTATTTATTTCTTAAATAAAAGCTGAAGTCATGTTTGAAACTAAAATCCGGGAAAAAGCAAATTGATCCATTTTTTGTGAGATGCTAAAACATGGGGAATATGTTACAATTTCACTTATTTTCCGGCAAAACACTCCTGTCGCAGCTCTAATCTTATTCGGGATGAACACACGGTTCGGAGTTCGATAGAAGAGACATGCGCTCCCCAGGTAAATAGAGTTTGTCTTAATCCCGCCTTGAAAACAACTTTCCTGGTTGTAAACGAGAAGCTTTCAATATGTGGCAGTTATCAACTTTAGAAATTTACAGAATAATTCGTTATGTTCATATAGACATTATAATCGACCAAAAAGAAACAAAAATTCTACGCAGATATTAGTGCGTCGTCTCATCCAATTACTTTACGAAATTAAAAGATGTAAATTTTTAGGAGAATCAATTTAAATTGCAAAGTCACGTGTTTAACGCTTGAGCAATAACGAATTTAATCTTTTAAACGCAGATGGGCTCTGCTAGTTTGTTTTATTTGTTAAACATACTAGCGTGAGAAACTGCGGGTTACGATTTGAATAACAATGTCAGACGAACACACCAAATTAATCTGATTTAAGAGGTAATCTGTTGAAGCACAAACTGTATTAGGTATTTTGAGAATATAATGAAATTGTACCCAAGAGAATTTATCATTTATAAGTGGAAGTTGTCGAATAAGAGGAACAATATCGGTAGGTAATTACTCGTATCTTAAGCTTGTCTATAATAAGACTTCGTGTTTAGCTATTAGAATTTAATTTAAGTAGTTACTCAAAACATAATTAATATCCACATATATATAACTAAAAAAATATGTATTGTAGATTGCCTTTAAAATTATATTTTTATAAATAATTTATATACTAAGGCACATACAAATGACATTTAAACCTAAGAAAGCTACCTAAATTAGTAAAATAACTTTAATATAGAACAGAGTTTTGCTACTTTAATTGTATTAATACTCCTAAGAAAAGAACAAAAACACTGGACAATCTCTTATTGGTATGATATTTTTAGTCAATTTGAACTTCGAGAAAATACACTTTTTTACAACTACGTATTAACAACGTTTGGGCAACAAATGAGAAGAAGAAAATAAATATAATTT
Organism: Pyrochroa serraticornis; assembly: GCA_905333025.2. NCBI lineage: Eukaryota > Metazoa > Arthropoda > Insecta > Coleoptera > Pyrochroidae > Pyrochroa > Pyrochroa serraticornis. The sequence goes on from HG995152.1 coordinate 42,200,827, forward strand.
TACAAATGTTATTGACCAAATATATATTTAAATTTATATGAGCCTAATATTGTATTCCTTAGTTCCTTTGAAATATTTTGCATAAGATTTACATCCCACTTTTGATCAGAGTCCTAAATATCCGTGATATGGTTACATATTAATTGATTTTATCTGAATTAGGAAAATTTATGATAACCACTCTGTTACTCTTGTATGTTAGAATTGATACATACATTCTTGAATAAACTAGGTTTACTTTTGCTAAATTGAAAAATAATATTTATTTACTGAATCTGTAGTAAGTTGAAGAATGTCACTTTAGTGTTGACGAAGCCTTTAAATATTTTTACTATTTATATTAAGCTTTTCAAATTGCCATCCGTTTTCATATTTGTAAACTGGCATCTTTCAAACTCAATTGGATTTAATCGATGTTGTAATTTATTGTACCTATAACTAATTTTATAATCTTAAGGACATCTTCCAATCAATTGTTAAAAGCTTTGAATATATGTATAATGCAAAACAAAAATATCTTGTTGTAGCAAAAACTTTTATTCATATTTAATAATACAAAAACAAAAGCTTTGCTTTTATTAGTAATAAATTTAAAAGTTTGCTCGTGCTTCGTAAATTTTTACAACCACGTATCAACGCTGCTTTTGATTCCGAAAGATTTCTAGAAGAAAAGTTTGGTTTGCACGTGGAACTCTAATGCTCGGTTGCATACTGTTAAAGAGTCACTCTAAATTTCTGTCACGTTGTATATACATCGTATTTTATTGGATTTAGAATATGTTTGGCATATACTAAAGTTTTTCAATTTGTCAAGGAAAATAATGTTTTTATTAAAACTTTAAAGATCCCTTATGGATTAATGTTGCAAATTAATTAGGAATAATAGAAATATTCTACTGGATTAAGCAAGCCGATTACGGATAGGAAGGTAAACCACTGGACTAATTAACATTTTTTTCACTTTCATTGAACAGACAAAACTAATTTAATATTCTATAATATTGTTTCTTGGTCAAAACCTTTTTATATAGTAAATTCTGAAGATTCAGATTAATGATAAATATTGACAATTGTATATAAGAAGCATGATTAGTTCAACACAAGCAAGTTAAATTTAACAAAAATTATCTTACTTTGTACAGGAAAACGATATGAACAACTTATAAACAATTCAATTTTGGGAGAAAATAAGTGAAGCTAATTAAAAGAACCCATAAAAAGATATGCTGTATATTCTACGGATTTTGGTATTCAAAGTGATTGAAAGAAAAAGCTTGCAGGATTATAAAAGAATCTTCTCATCAGCAAAGAAGTGCAAGACAACTTTAAGCTTTTATTGAAAAGAGGAAAAAAAGTCAGCAAAATAAATTCTTCAAAAAATTGAATCTTGTTAAAAATGTTAAACAAAAACATTCAAGAGATTTATAGTAATAATTCTGTTAAACACACCTTAACGCATTTTGCTGAAATCTTGTCATAAACTTAAATTCTCTTTACTTCCGGAAGTATCTTTTTTAATAAACAGTGAAGTGTTGTAACAAGTCAAATTTATAGTCAATACATTGTTGAGGTTAAGTTATTACATAGCTCTATGCCCCAGGTAAAGTAGTTACTCTAATCTTGCTTTCCATTTTTTCTAATTTTCCAGGCAATATTTCTTGGACCGTCTTCATAGTACTATACACAATGAGTAATTTATTAATTGTTGGAGCGATTTCTTTGGTCTGACATCTTTTTGCAGTCATATCTTTATTTCTATACTTTGCCTTAGAAAACAAAGTTCCTAGATTTCGTGCGAAAATTAAAAATACAAAGGTAAAAAATTCAAACTTTATTCTGTTGCGTGCTGCTATCGTCTAAATGTCTACTAAATGACACCGCGTAGCAAAAATGTTCACAATTTCAGCAATAGGAACTTTTATATTGATGATAGTTGTAGAACAATATGTAGCCTCCATATTTAAATTTAATTATTTATCGACCAAACAATCAAGTAGACTTATATTATTAAATTCCATTCAATCATGTACTCAAAAATAATTTATGTACGGAAATGTTTGATTACAAATATAAATTATTTTGACAACAAATTGGTAGCTACTAAAATTATAGATAAGCTAATTAATGAAAAATGCGATTCACACAACTGTGTTGTGTGAAAACAGAATACGATCTTAGCTTGGTATCAGGTTCATGTCGGGAGAAAACGAATTTACCGACTTTGTCATAATAAGTTTTATTCTTACTTAATTTTATTACTTTAAGAAGGATTGTAAGTGGCAATAGACTTCTGCTTTACGTGACCAAATAGACAGTTTCGATATCTCTTCGATTTGTAACCCGATAAGGAGCTTAATAGATCCTCTCTGCAATACTTTACGAGAATATCAAGTTTCTAATTACAACGGTTTACTTTGTAATTTGCAATAAAATACCCATCATTGAAGTGACCACTTCAGTACAAAAATGTGAAACTTCCCAGACTACAGCAAATAAAATACTCCTACCAGAAATAGGTTTACCAAAATCTGGGTTGTGTTCTTAGATTCCAATTTCAACGTTTTTATCGATCTACTACAACAATTAACGATGCAGTATTAATTAATCTTTTATAATCCCAAATCATTATTATATACAGGATATTTTTAGGAAGTGCAAAGATTTTCCTAATATATATAAACCAAATTAAGGAATCTTGCCTCTATATACCATTATAACTCCTTAGTATTAAAATAAACCTTAAAAACTATCGATACGAAAATAAACGAAAACGGTTGAAGGTAGCGTGCCCGAACTTAAATTGTGAAGATTAATTATTATGAGCTATCTTCATACAAGACAACATTTTTTTTACTTTAGAGGCGAGGTGCTTGCGAGTTCGAGTGAACTGATTAATACGTGTCGAAGCTGAATAAAGCACATACTTTTTTGTCTTTCGGTAGTTTTCGTTATCTTTTCTCGTTTTAACAGTAAAAAGTTAAGCGTAAATCACTCTAGTCGACGCAACGCAGTCTGATATCGCAATCCAGTGATAGCTGATCCACCAAGAAAACGATCTGTTATTTAAATAATTTGATAACACCAAAACTATTTTGCTCAAAAAATTCATTTTAAATCGGAATTACATTTTCCCTACAAAATTGAACTGACCCATTTGCAGTATTTTGGTATTATTTTGAATAAATTATTTGAATAGCCTTTGAGATCATATGTACTGTTTACGTTAGTAGCGTATATTTTGCCTTCTATTATTGTTCAGAAGAAATAGTTTTAAGAATTAGAATTGGGTTAGTATAATGGCTATTTTTAGTATTAAGGTACATTGCCAGCAAATGCTAAAAATAATCAAATAAAATTCATTAAACATTATTTAAGAAAATGTCTCTAAAAATATACAACAGAAAGTTTCATTTTGTTTAACAATTTTGATTCTAATGATTAATATTATTGGAGACATCCCCCACTAATTTCTTTCCTCTGTTGAGGAAAACAATATGGTTTCATCCATTATGAATAAGGAAAAATTATGAAAAAGCTTTCAGTATTGACGTAACTGAATCCCAAAGCCTAACTTTTACCTACTGGCAATGCTTGAAGTCTTTTAACTTTTTGTTTTTTAGTTTGTTTGCAGAAACATATCATTGTTAATCAGCAATTACTATTAGTTGAATAACAAGTGTATTAAATTATCTAGGATTACTTAATATTTTTAAGAAAATTAAAGCGAAGAACTTCATGTATATATTATGTAATTGATAATCTTCATAAATTATAATTTATTGTAAATAACTTGGACATTACTAAGCAGATTTTTTTTTGTAGATAAGAAAGAAAATATAGACATAAAAATACCTTATTTAAAATTTGCGACAGTTACCTTGAGTTTGCATACAGACTGATGATGAATCATGATGTCAAATATTTGGAGCCGGTTACAACGTATGCTTTTGCTGGCGTTTTTTTATCTCGATAGGTTCAGAGTTTATAGTAGGGATTTTCGGTTAACGAAAAAAGTATGCAGACAAGGGTACATCAATACTCTCAACAATTAAAAAATATTTTAGGTCATCGCTTAACGAATAAAAGAGATGTTATCTTCAGAACCCATGCAATAACTTTATTTTAAATTTAATTATAATGAGCTGTAAGGCTAGTAAGTTTCAAAGCTATGTAAATACATTGTTGACTTATTCTAATAAAATTTGCATGAAGAAATTGTTGACAGTCAGTTCCAGTGTTCACTTTACGAAGCAAATTGAGAATTCATACTTATTCTCCATTTATAGCGGTATAAATAAAATAGATTGATGGGCCATAACATGAGCTGTAGTGGCGCAGAAGCGCTGAGACCCGATCTATTTGTAAGAATGGGAAATATGCAGCACTAGCGTACTTACCGGATGAGAAGGAAGCACTTCAAGTTTACTATTGGAATACTTTTGGCAATTCTGGGATCGTTACAATGTGGAAATTCTACAAAGTAGGGAAACATTTCCTGATCGCTTGAAACTCTCTCAGCGAATCTCAGTTGCAGGACAATAAAGTAAGTTGACTCCGAGTGGATGTCCTAATCGAAAGGAAAGTCGTAACCGAAATTCAATTACATCCTTATTTCGGAACTTCCGCGGTACACAATCATTAATGGATTTGCGACGAACTCCGTTTCCGTACAGCAAGCCGACAATATAAATCAATAAAAGTCGTTACGATGCCAACGCAATTAATTAGCAGTATTAATGATTGAACATGGCGTGCTTACCTGACACACCTGTTGTTTACCTTGTTAGTAACGGAGCTTGTGTTGGCCTTCATGCAAAGCTTATCGAAACCGCAAGCTTACGAACAATCTCCGTTATGCAACAGGTGCCCACGGCCAAGTCAAATATCATAAATTTTCAGATGCACTTAGGAAGTGTTTCCATCAAAAAAGAACGTCCCGTTCCCGGACCCGTTTCCGGACCTGAAAATTAATTTGGCCAAGGTCGCAATCTATTCGGTTTGAAAAGTGGTAGTGTTTTCGTGATCGATGTTTCCTGACACTTACGAGGCGCTGGATAACAAGTGGGAGTAAAAAGAGGATAGCACAGCCCTTTGTCTAGAACACAATGCATCTAATATCTATCCCATTGCGAATGATAGCGGAATGCATTGTTCGAAGTCGAGTGCTCAATTATTCGCCGAGGAGGTTAGGATATAAACAATACTGAATTTAATTAAATTGTGACATCTACCGACGTTCTCAACTATTTTTAGAAGGGATGTTACCTCGACCTGGTCTCTAGATAGCAACACTAAATAAAATATTATTTTGTCTCTGGAAACGTAATTTCTCCCGAGAAAAAAGGTCTCCCACACATCAGAACACATTACGCAGTGGAGACGCAGCAAGATAACTTAATTTAGCAAGGGCATGACGGAATTGTGTCCGATTGCTGGAACCCCGAAAATTTGTTTTTAGTAATGCGTATGAGATTCAATTGTGAAAAAACGTGTATTTTTTACTCTTTTTAATAATTCGGGTTATCCGTCTATTAAAAACCAATTAAATACTTATAAACTTATTTGTTTAGTAATGGCTTAGTACAACACTACGTGAATAGTGAATGCAATATGATTTATTTAAAATGGATTAGAAAAGTATATTAGCAACTTCTAAAAACCTTTAAACCTTCAAAAAGTTGTTTAATCTGAATTAGTTTTCCAGATTTTTGAAATCTTTGTTTTTTATTATACTATAATTATTGATGAACCGACACCCTATTACTGAAAAAAAAAGGAATTGGATGATAAAGATAGACCTATTCGTACTTTTCAGTTCTTTATAGATTTTTATTTTCTGGAAACAAACATATTATTAACAATTATTTAAAATATTTTTTTTTTAGAATTAAACTCACAAAGGCGAGCAAAATTTGGGCAGTATAGACACTTCTACGTACCTAATTTGGTACTTCAATTATGAAGCTTTTTCTTCTCCGTACCTATACAACATTCATTATACTGTCATACTGTTTACGTTTTGGGTTATTTTTGTTTTATATTATTTAAGAGTTTAATCTTTTTGTCATGTGTCATTAAACATTTGTGCGATTGTTGATGTGTTCATTCAGACGGCTCCAGACGATGCGCTTGCTCGCCGAACATTCGCCTAATATAAGTGTAGCAAATATTTGGTAGGTATTTGACGAGATATGACTAGCGGCAAGTCGTTCGTACACACGATGCATAGATGTGGCCATGTGAACAAATGACAAATTTCTCTTCAAATATTTGCCAACGTATACACACAATACGTACACTTTGCTAATTTTTGCTTGTTAACCCCTTGTTTAGGTGCGCCATAATTACAACAAATCTAGGCAGTTAATGTGAAAATGAACCAAAATGAAACAGTTGTTGCAACCAGTGCCGTGTATACGTCCTTAATCGAGCAGAAATGTTCTATAAAGAAGAAATCTCGAAGAAAAATATGGCGGATGTTATCGTTCAATAAAAGCAGGATACGGTATGTTTTTACTTGGATTTCATAAAACTGGAGGTCTAAATCAAAATATATCATTCTTGCCATATTTTTTAGATGTAACGACTTAGGCTTGTTAAACGACTTGGTACTTAAACTTTCTGGCAAATTTCAAAATTTCTATAAAATGTAGATTTTGAGTATCCTATAGGAAAATATATCCATATATAACCAAGAAAGATACCAACACGAGAAAAGTAATTCCCTCAAAAGGCACGTTTAGCAGTTACTTTTCGATTTTTGGCAGTCGACGATAGCTTTGAAAATTTGTACTATTTATTTAAAATCTCACTACAGTCAGTATCGACTATCAAGTTTTTTGATTTTACTCCTTTGGTGTGCTTATTTATCGCCTCCAAAGCAAACCTTCCCATAGCAAATAAAAAGCACAGTTGTGGTCTACACGATATGCCATATCTATCGCTTGATGTAGATTTGCCAAGTGAACACATCTCTTTGTATGTCATAGTATTTGTTGACGCTTGTCGAACATTTGCCATTAGGACAAACCTACACACGTAAACGCATAAAAAAATTTCATATCATCAACACCATGTCGCAATTGCTTATATTTGGTGAATGTTTGGAGAGCGAACGCATCGTCTGGAGCCGTCTTTACATTAGTTATATTTTTTCACATTTCATGTCTCATTTTTTGATAAAATTTTGTTTTGTAATAAAAATAAAAGGATTGTTTGAAATATACGTACGTGGCGTCCTTTCAACGGGAAATATTTCTCATTAAGCCGCATTAGTAGATAGCGAGAATAAGTTCTACGGGCGGCAGCTCGGCGGTCTACGCTATCGCCCTCACCCTCCTCAATAAGCAGTGAGATGATGTTCACACCGAGACGAAATTGCCTTGGTGATAATACGTTTGAAATGTTACTAAAATTAAGATATATTTTGAGAAATTAACAATCAATGTTATCCAAATAAAACTAAATGGGTTTTTCTGTTATCTGCATTTAGATTTTTATCCTATAAATAAACTTCATTTATATTTAAAAAGTCTTTACTTTATACGGTGTAGATATTTAGGATTAATATTAAACATAAAATTTTTGCTTGAGCATAATTCAATATAACAAGCAGATATTGCGTACTTGAGATAGCTTACCTGACAAGAAAAGAAACTGAAATATTCAATTTTAATTTTTATTGAATTGTCTAGCTATTAGGTAAATTTTCACTATTGGTCTTGCACATATTAGCATACGATTTCAAAAAAGTTAAAGATTAGAGGCTGTAACATATCTGCAAATAACAGAAGCTTCATTATCTTTCCATAAATTACAATTTTTTTTAATAAATCATTTTTCCTGTTTTTCTAAATGTATGAGATTCTACTATTCAGTTAAAATATTGCAGCGGGTTTTAGTGTTATAAGATAAATAAATATTAAATGCTTTTCTATGTCTATCAGAAGTATGGTGCAGTATTACTATTACTAACTTTCAGAAATAGAAACGAAAAAAAGGTTCTACATTTTATCACACAGTTATTATGTAAAAGTTTGGAGCAATGTAAATTAACCTCAACAAATACCCATAAACAAGAGCTTTGTAAGGTGGATTTCAGTAAAAGTATTTGTTCCATAATTTTATATTTCATAAAAAAGCACAAATTCTACTATTTGTATTTTAAAGGAAATCGAAAATGCACTTCGGATTTTTTTATCGTTTGGAATATTGAAAAATATTTAGATTCCATAATACATAAAAATAGTTTCGGCTGTTAAAAATATTTCAAACAATATTTATTATCTGAAGACATGAAACATTCCAAATAATTTTGTCCAAAATTTCAGAAATGCTTTGATTCATTATTTATATAAGAAATGCTCCCCAATATACACAGAAAATGTTGAAGAATATTCTAAAGCATTTATAAACTACATCACAACCTGCTAAAAATTTTAATTGCATAGCTGACTACGAAGGATCAGAATAATGCAAGGCTATTGATTACAAAATGTATTAATAAACTTTTAATGATACATAAAAGAAATCAAAGTTAGCATCGTTATATTTACAAATAATTATAGCTGTACAAAAATTTAAACACGATATTTAAATAGTTGTTAAAAAGTGCTTATTCTAAAATGTGCAACCTTAATGGCAATAAAAGATCTATCTTCTGAGTAATTAAAGAAAAATAATTAATAAATTAAATTAAATAATGCCAAGCCTTTACGTCAAATGTGTTTGTCTTTTGAATAAAGTCTAAGGGTAGTGACTTTGTTATATTTTACGCGGAACTTTTTTCATAAGGGAAGTCTCCATGTTTCACGTTTATTTTGAACATACTGTCATGGAAACATTCACCACAGCATTTCGTTTCATTTTTTTCAGTTAGAGGAACTGCGTTGAAAGAAGCAGTAAAACAACAAACTTATTATTCGAATTTTTTAGAAAACATTATTTATTTATAGTTTATCGTTGGATTTAGAAAGTTAGCAGAACTTTTCCCTAGCTTTGACTTAATTCCATATTATTTTTTCCAACTGAATACTTTTGATAACTAAATAAAAGAAAATGGATTTTATACTACAGTTTTTAGTGTGGCAGAAAAAGTACAGCTATTATCAAAATAAAGATTTTAGAGAACAGAGTGTGATTTTTATTACTGCGTTTTTACAAACTTCATAACATAAAATTTAACAACAAACTAGTTTGTTTACATATCCTTTCATTATTTTTACTACTATTATGTGCATTTTAAACAAAATTTAGGTAAACAACACATTTTTGTTTTATTTATCTTCAGTCTAATTGTTTTTAAAAAATTCTTCCCAACGTAAAAAATTATATCGCAAAAATACAGAATTTCAAAGCACTTAAATTTTATGTTGTTACTCCTAATTACCCTCTCTGCAAATTTACAAATAATCTGAAATTTGATTATACCCAAAAATTAATTCCAAATATTAAACAATTTACATTTATGGGTAAGAAAAGATTTTTTAAAACATAAAACTTTAATAAAAGAATGAATGTTATTGGGTTTACTTCAAACTTAAAGGTAGTAAATCTACGAACCTAACAACTAAATTGCACCATAGTCATATAACGTGCTTTCGAAAGATAATTGTATTTACATCCAATATGAAGTGGGCAATAATTATCGGATTAGTTACATGTATGATAAATAAAATAATTAGATGATAATTAAATTTTTACTCTTGTCATTAAAACGTAAAAAATAAAGAAGTTTAATCTAAAATCAAAAATTCAACGTAAGTACCGAAAATCTGATAGTCATAACTGCTATAAATTTCTTTATATCACTTATTCTTTATGTGCTCTCAAGCAACTGTAAAAAAATCTTATTATTCCCGCAAGCCTAAGCAAAATTTTAACCAAATTTCTACACAAACTTTAGTTTTGAACCTGGTTGAAGAATTTAAACAATTTTGAGACAATTTCAAATACAACTGGCTTAAATGGAAGATGAATATAAGGCACAGAACAGAAAGTAACTAATAACAGACAACTCATAGTCCTACATTTTGTACCTCATAACATCAGAACATTTTTTTATTATAGTAAGGACTAAGCAGTGGAAATATTTAATACTTTATCTTTATATATTATTATTTTGTAGTTTTATAAAATAATATAATTTTGTGGAGATCAATGTAACATTTTTTTCTAACTAGTTTTAAATTGAAATTCTGTTGGATTCTGCATTATTGATATAAAAATTTTGCAGAACTGCCAAATTTCCAATTTACATCACCATAACATTTGTACAGTTTTCTTAATTAAAAACTAAAATAGTTGTACTCCGTATAATTTCACACGAGTAATGATCTGTGTTCAGGGGCGTTTTAAAAAAAGAATAAGTAAGACAAGCTTAAAACTTGGCGCCCCTAATCTCAAAATTTAATTATCTTGGAAAAGTAGGTACAAAGAATGTAAGAATTCAACTCCAAATTTATTTTGTAAATGTAGTTATAGTTCATCACTACGTTTGAATTCAAACAAACACGAAATTTTACTTCGGATTTACATTGAAATGAAGAAAAAACGTAAATTTCTGCTGCCATTTCCTTTGATGTAATCATCATTTGTCTGAAACTATCTTTACACATTTAAAAATATTTATCTAAGTCTATTTATAAACATTATAATCTTAATAGGACTTGACCATCTTATTGTATCTAAAGGCTTAAGCATTAAGTTTGTTGTTTATCTCCTTAGACAGTTCCATCTGCTAGTAGAAGCAAAAAAGGGATAATTTTTAAATTATCGAAATGAATCTCTCTAGAACAAGATGCATCATGAAATTTAGAGAGTGGAAAGCACAAGGAATGCTCTGAAATTTTCTTTGACAATACTTCTATACACGCCCAATTTAATGTTCTCCGTGTTGGACTCACTGCCCTCTAATATATTTTATTTCGAGTCCTAACAAATTTAATAGATTTATTAGTACTTTTGTTAAACCTGCCTCAACAGCGTCATCCACCTTCAAAAAGCTCAAAAAATCTTGTTGCACATATTCTTTAGAAATACCACTGAAATGTACTACTCTTGCTATTAGTGGCAACTGTTCTATTTAACCAGAATCTGGAGTACCTAGAATCAACAATTAACGCATAATACTTGTTTTTTAAATTTAATTTTTTAAAGTAAATAGACTTTATCAAGAATGCAATTATCTAATTTTTTATTTGGACCCGCCTAACATTTCTAATCATTGTTGGATCAATTTTGGCTAATAATTCAACAATCTTCAACAACCTTTAAAAATTACAAACTCTTTAATTTTGTGCCTTAAAAGTTTGGCGCCTTCAGGTGGTTGCCTCATAGATTCAATCTCAAAAGGTCCCTGCGTAGAATAAATTTTGCTTTCCAGCAAACTTGCTGTTGGACAAGCAATGTATCCGCTGCCTTGTCATGAGTGTTTATGTGTTCCTAGGTCATGTCCGCTTAAACATCTGTCTCAATAAAACGATAGCCGGCTATTATGTCATTGTGTGCTTGTGTCTTAGACATAAGAAAGTTTGTATTCTCAGACAGTTACCAAGGTTCATCCCGGAAAACAAAACGAAAGACTGCGCAATTCGTACGAGATTAAAAGACACACTTAAAAGCAAAGTTATTCCATTCGAAATGATAAGTTTGTGGACCACTGCCAATTAGAAGTTTCGTAAAGAACTTTTGAGTAAATTTGTCATGCGATATAACAAAGTAGCAAATTATCCAACACCGTTGTTTTGACATTTGCCTAAAGCGCCGTAGTGGTTTAATCTTTCGCTTTATTTTCCTCCAGCTTCTTCTCCCTACGCTCTTCTCTTAATACAAGAAATTTACGAAATGAAATCAGTCATGAGTCTTTGTGAATATAAAACATCAAAAGTTCACAGGCAATCTCTCCTTTTTCTGTAACCCCGGCAACGCTAATGGAGATATACCTGAATTTCTGTGACCAGTCGAACATACGGAGGATGTTTCTGCAAGCCTCAGCGCAATTTTTATTTACATTGAGACAGAATAAAAGACCGTTTGATGCAGATGATCGCGGCCGGATGTTTGCTCAGATGCGATCGATGGAGGTATTTAATGAGATATATATTTGGCATGGAGAGTGCTCCGCCTTTTCGAACTGGCTTAAGAAAAACGCCTGTTTACTCTTCATCAATCTCCATGTCTGCCGCGATGCAGCCTTCTTATTACGGTTTCAATATGTTTTTTGCACAATTTCCTGCAGAAACGGTCTTATCTACCCCATACATTCATCATGTTCAGATTGCCTTATTGGATTTATGGCACATGGCTTAACTTTTCCCATGATAGCGCAATCCTGCCCGGTTTGAAATTTTACACTTAGGCCCATGAATCAATACTGAATTTTGATGAAACTGGTAATAACACCCGCAGGAACTGACGGGCTGTAAATTAAATATAACGACTAAATTAAATCCGAATCAATCCTCGCAGCAGTGGCGTCATCTTCACAATTTTTCCGTCAACCATATGCATACAACCAGATGCACAGTCTACCAATAAGTTATTAATTTACTGCTTTGTACTTTGTATGACAAAAACAATAAAAATAAGTTTAACAAAAATTTTCAGAAGTTCTAATATAATATGATAAACACAGAACACAAGAATCGGTGGTCTTCTACCTATATTTTTCTTGTTTTCCGTTTGAGAATTAACATCCATTACTGACATTAATCTTAAGGTTGAAAGAGAACCACATTTCTAAAGAAAATGAATATTAGCTTATAAAAACTGCTTATAGGACAGAAATTATTAAAATGTAAGCAAATTAATTAATTAACAGGATAGGTTTCTATTTTAAATCTGGAAATTCAAACTAGAGAAAACAATAAACTGTAAAAACCGTAGATTTGTAGGGACGGAGAGACAGTCTTACTAAGTATTTTGAAGATAATCAAAATAATTTCATATTAACTGATAAGGTTCAACAAACTATATTTTTTGAATAAATTACAATATTAGCCATTATTAGAAATAGAACATAATTTATTCCTTCAATAAACCTTTCAGTGAAGGCCTCATCGCCTCCTAGGTGGTTGTAGCAAGAAAGTATCTAATTAACAATAATTATTAAAAGCGCATGGTTCCAAATTATATCCAATTGAATTTACTTACTAATAAATCTAAATTAAGTAGTTCAAACTTAAACTTGTTGAATAAGTTGAATAAAGTGTGGAAATAAACTGAATATACATGAAAGAAAATTATTTTTTAAACCTCTAATGGAACAATGATAGTAGAATTAGTAAATAGTAATTAATAAAAATAACACTTTCAGGTTAATTGAGAACAATAATTGATGATTCAGCAAATGAGAAGTCGGTATAAACCCAGTTAAAGTCAAATTTTATTTATTTTTAAAGAAGGATAAAAACGGCAAGTTTCTACGAAATAATAATAATCTTAAATAAAATCACGTTTTATTGATCTGAATCTTGAAGTTTTATTAGTAATTAAATGTGAACGCAGTAATCAAAGCAAGAAATTTTTTTGCAGGCATATAACGGTTTGAATAAGTCTTAACTGAAGTGAAATCTACTATTCCATCCCCCCTATTCACCTGATGCAGCTGCCTCCGACTTCCATTCATTACTAAATCCAAAAAACGTCTTAGTTATAAGCAAGTTTCTACAAATAATGTGCTGGAATCGGCTATAAGCTTTTCAATTTATACTTTTAAAATAGGGCTAACGCCCTTCCCTGGATACTTACTCATTTATTCATACCGACTTTTCAATGTAAAGTCAATAACAAATGTTTGATTTATTTATGTGACATTGTTTGATCTTGGCATTGGATAAAAATCGGAAGACTTAAAAATATTGGCACGGAATATCAACTTTATCGAATAACATAGCATGAGCGCTGTTATAAAATTATTAACTATTTAATTTATTTTTATTGTTATGTAAATATATCTAGAAATAAATGACAAATTTTAATTACTTGTCCTATAGTCTTGAAACAGACTGACCGTAGGATTCAAATCTTTGGATTGTTGATAACTAAAATGCCCTTATTTAATTCTTTAAGTTTGATATAGAAGAAAACTATTGCCTGCCCCACAATAAATCATTTTCAGTTTAAAAAAAGTGTTTGTAGGGTAGCGACTAGTACCCTTAATGTAGAGTCAATTGGCCCTAAATTCAATTGCGGGTTTTTATTTGGTAATCCCTTCTTGAAAAGCCATAGAAAAAATAGAATGATATTCTGTCCATGACAGATTCTCTTCTAAATGCTTGGTCGTTCAAATCCGACTTAAAATTGTAACTTCCACCAGTTTGATCGATTTAGAATTTAGTTCAATGCCATAATTGATGTGACTGAATTCTTAAAAGTGAAAAAAAATTAAAAATTTGCTATGCTTTAGAGTTTTCGTGCAATGACCGAATGAATTGTCTGGCCTATAATGCTTCATGCGTACGACAGGGAACGCACATTAGATTTAGTTGATAAGTTGCCCTCAATAGTGTCAACATTTAGTTAATTTCACGGTTAGACGTTAAGTTTATTTTAAAATAATAGAAAACTTAAATTGAAAAATTGATGTAAGTAAACAAATCAGAAAAAAAAATGTTCTTTTTATTTTTTATAGGCACAGTGGCGGTTGTTCTGGAAAACGAGAAGATTATAGAGATACTCTGGACGTAAGTCTTCAATGGATCCTCACGACTTTGACAATTATTAAAATATCTTCCCCATTACGATGTGGAACCAATTGTTTAAAGTTTTTGTCTTTGTTTAAGTTTCTTTGGACATTGTGGTAAGTTAATAATGTATTGATAATTCCTCAATATTCAGTTCGGTTATCTCGAAAACCCCCAACTTGCTGACCGACCAGCGCTCAGCACGAATCAAGAATGGTAAGAAATCGAATTTGGCAATTTCAAGAATACCCGCTGGCGAATATATTCTCCTCAGATGCAAAAGTGATCAAAATAATTGTGAGAAAAATTTTAGCACTAAACACTGAAAAAGTTAAACATCCTTCATGTCAGCTTCTGAAAGTTCCATAAGTCTATAATAAATTCCTGAATTAAAATTGCGAGGTTATCATTAAATTACGGCATTATCCTTTTTAAGTTGGGTCGCAAAAGCCCTCGAATTAAAACCAACATGCTATTCTATCAAGTTGGTTGTTCTAAGCTTTCCTAATCTGTTTACTTTAGAAATGTGGCAAATGAAAGTTACTATGCTTAGTGTTTCGGCCAAGTTCAAATTGATACATTTTATGGACATCAAAGTATTTAAACAGCTGAAACATTTCTCGCTGATGTTTCAGTTAAAAAGCTGTCAGTGGAATCGAAAAAGCAAGTTTTTTTTATATCGAAACAAGTTAACTTTGCATGTTATGTTCAAATAATTATGTTTATTTTCTGCTGTATTTCTGCTTTCCAATTGTAAACCTATCGTACTATTGAGCTATTTCTCTTGTAATTTAGCATCAACTCGAGCATCGTGGAAAAGTTTTGCAGACGAATGTAGTTACTATGACAACAAGTATTAACCTAGAGGTCGACTTCGATGACAAATTGAAATCAAAGTCAGATCCTTGCCGTTGTGTTCTTCCGCTATTAAATTTCTGTGGTTTTTATTAGTTCGTTACAGAAATTGCCAGCTGAATTGAAATTTATTGATATTGACCCCAGCAATAATCAAGTGAAACCGAACTGTTAGTTTTTCATTACACCATTGGGGGAAAACAGTTCTAATTCAGGTTTGGGACCACGTTTCGTTCTGGGGATTTTCGCAACTTAAGTATAACACGATTTGTTTGGAAGTTAGAGGTTGGATTATATTTTGTTCGAACGCAGACTGGGATTTTGGAAGCACTTCCTGTCAAACCACCAGAGAATCAATAGATCTGTCCAAAACTAAACTTTTACCATCGCTCAGTTTATTTAATTCCAAAACTAAAAAAAAACGATGTTCTATTTTTATGCGGAATTAAATTACAACTCCTCAATTCTCACTGTATTGAAACAATTTTCTAGCAGTCAAAGAACGCGAAAAGAGCAGACATGGTGTTTTAACATAGTTTCTAAAGTAATTGTTTATCTCTTCAATTGTTAAAATAAAACTGACGTATTCTATTTCATTACTGTCTTTAGCATTTACTTCCAGATTTCCTTCGCTAATCTAATCGTGGGAAATAATATTATATACGAACATTCTACATTTGTAAAGTATTTGTAAGATTTGTTGAGAACCTGGATTAGGTAAGCTCGTCTTTAGACGCAAGAGGTAAATCATTCGTATAACTGACCCACAAACTTTGAAGTGGACCGAAGTATGTTCGGACTTTGACTCCGCAATTGTAAGCAGGTCTAAACTGCAAGTCACTAGGAAATCGATCCATCTTCCTTGAGGTACGAACAAGACATAATAACACAACCAACTCAATTTGTATGGGATATCGCAGACATCGATGTAGCAAAACGGATACCTGATTTTTCAATATCAAACTTTTTTTTTCAAACTCTTTTTTGCCGACTTTGCTTGATTCACTCATAGTAGTGAGTTAAATCTGATTAATTATCTAATTAATTGGGTTAAGCATGTAATAAAGAAAATTCAAAAATTGATAGACTGATTTTTTTCAAAGTCCTTTCCTTTCTTAGCTTTTAATTTCAAGTTCTTTCTTCCCATTCTAAAATTACTTCGTAATATAAACTTCAAATTTTAGACTGATTAGCAAAAGTAACATGCTAAAGGTAATTCAGTTAATTTACTGTAGCCCTTTCCAGTGACTGCTGCACTGTTTCAAGATTTAATATTAAACACAAGCGGTTTGCAAATTAATATACAGTGGGTGGCCTTAGTAGTAAAAACCATTTTTTATTTAATATTCCAAAATCTTCAGTTGATGTAAATAGCAAAAAGTACTGTCATATCTCATTACTTTACACCTATTCTTAATTTTATTTACGTTTTATGCTTTTTACTTACATTTCTTTTTTACGAATATTTTTCAAAGTATGCCAAAACTTTGAAAAAGATATTAAGCGCCACCTTCTATGTTGCCTTGATTATTTATTACTCCTAAATCGTCAGTTGATGTAACTAGCAGAAAGTATTGTCATATCTCATTCTCTTATACTTTTACTTATTTTTATTTACTTCTTATACTTTTTACTTAGATTTCTGTTCCACAACTATTTTTCAAATTGTCTCAAAACTTTGCAAAAATAGTGTCACCTTCTATGTTTCTTTTAAATATCATCCAATTATGTGGTTACATTAAATCTAGCATATAGACTAAAATTTATTGGAAATTACTACATATGTTGATATTGTCAAAGAGTGTTTAAAACAATTTGTACATTAATCCCGAGATCGAATTTAAATGAAAGCGTGATATCAAAGTTAGCATTATGTCTACCAGTCAAGGATATTTTGATTAGTTTGTGCGAATTTAAACCGCACTAGCAATTAATTATTAAATCCATAAAGGTTCATGGGATTGATGAAACGTAAATAATTACTTGTTTGCAAATTTTTACTGACATGTACGTATTCGAGGTAAGGTTTAGCTTCTTATGCAACAAAAAAGTTTATTTTATTATTTAGAGAGCCAATCTTACTTCCTGGGTAATTCATAGAAGTACAGAAATTAAAATAAAAAAAATTCCTTAGCTTAATGTATTTCAAGGCCAAAGTTTAGTGTTTATTTGAAAATATTGAATTTAATTTTCTGTAAAAGTAAAAAACATTTTAAAAATTCTAAACAATTTGTCCAGATTTTTGTTCCGTAAGTGAGTAACATAGTTACATACAAACCATAACCAAGTCTCATCATAAGACTAGTTAAACCGTAAATGTCCTGATCAGGAGAAGAGAGAGAAAGTTAATCCTTAAGAAAAATTAAGAATAAGAAATATAGTAGTGATGGAAATTTATCTCTCTCCTACATAAACTATCTAGCATGGTGCTGTATTTTTTTTATTTTTATTAATGCAATTCAAATTCTTGCATTTTGTTATATTCCGACACATTTTTAAACATAATTATAGAATAAAGCTATTTACTTTAGTTTTGTTAAATTTTTCCCACAAATGACTAAATAAAAGATCTGTTTGCATACTAATCTACAATGATTTAGTAAAACATCATTATAAAAGCTAAAATGGCGGAGGTTGGAAACAAATTTGCTAAGATATGTATGTATAGCGATCCTGGTGGTTAATTCTGTTTATGCTCGGGTGCATAGGTAGATAGATTTGCAGTTGATAATTAAATCTCTCTATGGAAGATAAATATTTTTGTGTTAAGATATTTTGCTTTCAGAAGAATGACCCTAACAAATAGCATACATGACTCGAATGACTTTATTATTACTTATTCAACAAATTTTACTTTTTTGGATGAAGAAGAGTTAGAACTTTTAAAAACTTTAAGAATAAAGAGCAATGAAAGTTATGTACGAAAAGAATTTCCAACTTATTGGTCAAATATTGGATTTTCAAATTATTCTTGTGGCCGGTAATGTACTTCAAATTTATCAACTCCTAGTATAACTACAGGGCTTTGGATCTTAAACCATAATCTACAATAATTTTCAATGTGCGATGTTTTATTAGAAAAATGTTAGACATCTTAAATAAGAAAGAATTTCACAAAGTAAAGTTATTGATGCAAATTTTGATTGTTAGTTAAATTTATTTAACCAACAAAGTGTTGGATTGTTCCAGTATCATTAGCAAGAAATCTGCCTTGATTAATAATATATAAAGTTTTAATGTATTGCTGTGAACCTAAGACTACATGAACCTGAAAGCCTTAGATTATTATTAATACAAACATTTTTTTGGAATTAGTGTTGTTCTGGGTTGTTCACTAAAATGCAAAATTAATGAGTTTTGCATAGCTGTAATATTAATACAGTTCCTGTGATATTTTCTCTGAGATTTGATAAAATCCAAGAATGTTTATCTAAAATTAATCATTCCAAACAACAAAATTGCCTACACCATAATTTATGCAAACCACTGACCCTTAAAAAATTCCACCCAAATTTAGCAATTCGCATATTCATCCTATAAATAGATGCGGTAGACTCCGCCTTTTTACTTAGTTATGTTCCCCTTAATTAATTATTTAGCTGTGGGAGAAGTTGACTTGCCAACTTGATTAACAATAGAATAACGTGGCTACTCTATTTAGTTTCACAAATCAGATAAATTAATCATGTGAGTTCGAAGCAACGCTCTTGATGATTTAATATGTGCATCTCATATTGTCACCTGCCTTTCAATTTGAGCCTTTCATGTCAAACCAATTCCTAATTGCGATCGATGAATCGTGTAAATTTGCACAAAGTGGCAATAGGGTAGCTTAAATGACTATCTCTACCTACCTCACTGGGGTTATGAAGTTATGAGCTTACATAAATATCTGCGCATAGCGTGTTTTACATAATTCGGGCTTTAATTAAATGAATTCAATTTGTGCTCGTGAAAGCATTACCTTTAAACGAAGCCGGACGAAACAGCAATGCAACACGTGCCTATCATGAAATCAATATCTTCTAATTATTGTTAGTGCACAGCTTTCAGATTTACATTTTAAGTAATCCATGTGATGGCTAAGCGAATGTCTATTAAAAACAATCAAAGAGTTTTCTAAAATTATTACTATATACTATATTGCCAATAATGGTAGTTATCGTTTTCCAATAATTACCCAATACACCAGAGAGGGTTGTGCTTCAGAAGTGGATCAAGTCCAGGAAATTATTAACACAGTATCTGCTTTACAAGATTGACAAACATCCCTTGCCATTAATCATAATCAACGAGTAAGTTTTTCTTTGTCAAAAACTATTAATTCCAATATCAATTAAAGCTTCAAATAAAAATACAGAAAAATAATAAAACTGTTGAATGCCGTAAGTAGTAAACGAATAATTAGTAAAAATGGGAGAAAACTTCAACAAATTTTA
The DNA here is from genome assembly GCA_905333025.2 of Pyrochroa serraticornis. NCBI lineage: Eukaryota > Metazoa > Arthropoda > Insecta > Coleoptera > Pyrochroidae > Pyrochroa > Pyrochroa serraticornis. The sequence goes on from HG995152.1 coordinate 42,220,805, forward strand.
GTTATAGTTTTAAGTCAGGTATCATGTTTTTTTCGATCCACAGCTCAACTTCAACGCTGACACGGTAAAACTTGGTAAAACTTAGTAATTTCCCAAAAATAGCAACATTTATACATTGCTGAGCGAAATTACCTGCCTACCAACGAAGGCAGCTTTCGGTAGCTTTTTCAACTTTTAACAGGCACGTAGCAAACTAATTTGAAAGATAAATTTACAAAATGTCTACGGAACCCGCAAATAAACATGATACTGTTATATTCAACAAAATTAATTTAAATTCCCCGAGGCTGGTGGTGAAAGAAGCAACTCGATTTCGTTTCCTACTTTCCGAACGAAGTAATGACAATTGTATAGTGATAAAGTGCACTCTTTATCGAGAAGTCATCTCGGGAGACTAACCCTCTTTGGACTAGCAGTCTACTACAAACACGAGGTAAATTTATCTCAACTACACGGACAAAGGGGAGCAAGCGAAACTGCTTCTTTGCCACGAAGTCAATTTCGGATTAATTTGTTGTTTTAACGAAAGTGAGCTTTCGTTGGAAACTTTGTTACGATATTTGTATACGTAATACAGTTTTGGGTAAGACGACGCAGGATAAGTAAAAAGTGAAACACGAATATATGGCTTTCATCTAAAATACCAATGCAAACGACGGTTTCCTATCACAATTTATGAGACTTTTCGAATATTCTTACCCTTTCGGTAACTGAAAACTCTAGAAATATTTTTGATATTTCAGAACTACATATTTCATTTATAAAGTAAATAATTTTATGATAAGTAACTGGTGCTCTTACTTCTACTAGCTCATAATGCTATTATTATGGAACTTTGGTCTCTAGCTATTAATTTAAATTTATAACATTTTCAACAATACTGAAAAGCACTTAACCTGCAAATAACTTACATCAAATATTAAGACAACAAGTAATTATACTAAGGTAATACACTACTACTTGCAAAAGCAATGCTATATTATAGGCCTTAAATATTAAGACCCAGAGAATAGTAACAATCTTTTTAGCAGAGGGTACCTACCTATATATTGTAATATGTTAGATTTTGTCAAAAGAGTAAATCGATTGCTTGTAGAAATCGTTAAATTATTGGCGTTATGATTAATTTGTATTAAGTGTCTTATTGAGAATTTTAATCTAATTTTTGTAGATAAAGTAGTACACAGTAATAATAGAGGCAGATCTTTCGGTAGCCATAAATTATTTCAATAATTTATTGTGTTTAGGTTCTTATTTATGTCAATTTGGTGGTAAAATTTTGAAATAGTGATTAAGTTTTATTCAATAATCATATCGATTTGTGTAACTACCCACTGTGATACTGAATCTAAATGAACAATTTTTATTATTACTGTTTAATGTGTTATGTGTATACTGGAAATCGTAAATACTCAATATTTTTTACTGACTTAGGATCAGTCACAATTGTCATTTTAAAATTTTAAACCGGAGAATAACGACTTTTTATTAGTTAATAACTTTTGCAAATACCATTAAACCCAGGCGGTCATAAACAGTTATAAAAATTTTTAGATATGCAAAATTCTCACTGGTTCAACTTCCATTATTATGCAATTAAAGTTTTAATTTTTTATGGCGTGTCTATTCAAGTTTCTATTACATCAGTGTAGGAACTTTTTCGATGTAGTTATTGCGTGCCGTGCTTGCAAAGACAGTTGAAAAGTTAGATAGAAATTTAGAAAATAGCTCAATCAATCTGTGTTAAAGCCTGAAAGGTACAAGATTGTCCAATTTTATAATTTGCCCTTCGAAATTGTTTACACTCTAGTATATGTCAACTCAGCCAGTCTCGCAATAATTTTCGATTTTCGAAACTAATTCTTTTTTGTTATTTTCAGCGCTCTTACAACAGGTTATAGGTCTCATTAGAGTACATACAACAGTACTTCTGATTTTCTTAAAATAATTTTAGTTTGTGGACGTTCGCATTTATTTATGTCTTAAATAACATTTCTGGACTGTATTCCGCAAAATTTCCTAACTAATTTTTTTTTTCTTTTAAAGTCTTGTCGCTACCTTTCTCTTCGTTCACTGTAAATCTAGATTTGAAACATACTACACCTCTCCGTAGTTAATATATAACCTGGTTCCGTTATGACCCTTACAGTATTATTGTATTAAATTAAAATATTTTTTAAACTATTCTAAAATAGGGTTTGTATACCCTGGATATTTTCTCTCTTACGGTTTAAAACGTCTAGTTGTTGGTTGCGCAATTGACCTAACTTGTAGCCAAGAAGAAGCTGCAGCCTTTGTATAATTGACTTCTTAGGAACAAATTTTATTTCATTCCTTTAAACTCTTAAATTTTACAATGTATTTGCATTACATCATATTTCTTTAAGTATTTTAAATGTATTTTTTCAATTTGCTCTAATGGAGAGGTACAACTAGCATGAGAAAACACTTCGCGCAATAATTTAATATCTCATTGTCACATAATTCTGCCAGTGCCATATCATACTAAAATCGGGGAATAGAGTTTAGTCACATACACAACAGAGTGTTTCCTTGTTGATAATTAGGAAAATTAACAGTTTGTGATAAATCGATACTGCATAATTTGCGTTTAATAATCAACGTATTTCGTATCGAGGTTATTGAATTTCAGTTTTAGGCAAATATGTGAAATTCTTCTAATACAACTTCCGATATAACTGATCAAAATTCTTTATTAACGACTTTGTGCCGTGTATGCCAGTGGGGTGATTTTCTTCATCCAGATTTGTAAAATATCTCCTAGTCAATTTTAAATTATAAATTGAGACGGATTTATTTTTTTGAAGATAATATAGCTGATGAATGAGAGACTTCAACAACTTTTTGGGATGTGAATACTTTATATCGTACAATGTAAAAAGTAACTGGAATGAAAGTTGACATTAATTAAGGACGTCGCAAAGATTGAATATTAGACGAGATATCCTAAAATCACATGTCTAATTATTTTACAAAAAGATATTGAGGGGTAACCCTAAACTAAGTTCAACCTTGAACTCATATGAATTATTTATAAAATACGATTTAACAATCGCAGAAAATATTTTATCTTTCTGAACCTGGAATGCAACTTCAATTCTATAGAGAAGTAAAATACGGTGGAAACGAATGATTCATTGCCTTTTCAGTAGTCACGAAAATCGAGCATCTTATAATTCAAATACTTTTCATTACCTAGAACATACACTATGCATAGAGGAGATCAACTTTTTTTGGTATTGCTAGCAGTTTTAACAGAAAATAATCTGATAGACCAATCAAATCTCCTTTTTAATAAGTAGAATAAGACCTTACATTTAGATTAGTTAATAAATCCAGCGAAATAGTAACATGGATAGCAATAATTATTAGCAAGCTATACAAAAGAAAAAATTAGCTTTTTAGCGCAAGCTGTATGCTAAAAGTACATTTTTACTATCAATTCAAAAATTTAAAAATAGGAATAAAAGTCGAATATTGAAATGTTTCTGAATCCCAAGTATCCAACATTAGAACAGGTTTATTTTTCTGAAGATTGAAGAATTTTTTAATAAATTGGTAACATTCTAATTTCTATTCTACCTACTTATAAGAAATGAAATTCTAGTGAGTTCCAATGCTCATTACGCAGATTACTTTATCTGTTGATCGCACTCTTTTAAACTTTTGTAAACGTAAGAACTCCAAAATAAAAATTAATCAAGTATTATAAGGTTCAACTAATTGCTTTATGTAGAGGTATCTATTTTACTGACCTATCAGATTGTAGTGAAACAAGAATTCCTAATAATTCACTTTCAGTCCCAGACAGAAGAAACATTGCTAGTTCATTAACTACGAATAATAGATAATAAAGATTGGATAAATTTTATATTATTAAATATTGCTACACTTAGATGAACTGTGACGACTATTATTCGACGATTCTACACAAATAGCCCTGCATAAAGGAAAATTACAGTGGTTTTAAATCGAGTAAAAACAGGTGATTTTTGCGGTCCGGTATATTGCAAATTGCATGGCTATTAACACAACGAATTTTACCTAATTGGCTTACTAAAAGACGAATCTATAAAGCACTGCAGCAATAATTCGAATTTATGGTTCGTATAAACATTTTTAAATTGAAAAATGACCATACAGTCCGTATTTGGGGTGTTAATTAACAACCAGAAGGAAAGTTTTTCAAAAAAGTAACTACAGTGCCCTTTTCTCTAATCTATTGTAAAAAGATATGATTGCTTAAAAATATAATTAATTTAACTATTGGTGATTCAAAATGCAAAATTACCGACTTCTTAGATATGTGAGCGATCTGGCAAGATATCTCCAGCAGTACAGTTCTGCCTGTACGGAGTATGTAATTTACGAGAAAAAGTAAATAAAAGTGTCCGCCCACCGATTAATGATTTATCTTTTTACATAGGCTCACTAAATTTTCAACTTAGCTTCAAAACCCCCTTAAGGCACTCTAATCCAGTTTAAGTTATTCCATCAATTAGTTCCAAAACGTACACCTCCAGAAAGTAATTCCAAGCATTATTTTATTTAACAAATAAAATGCAAATATATTGACATAAAATTTGCCAGAAGACTTTTTTCAATCAACTTTCAAAATTTAATGTGATCATTCTGATTGTTCTACAAACTTAAATTTAAACCTTAAATGTGTAATACTTTTATTTTAATATCGACAGAAAGACTGTAGAATATGCCAAAGTACATATTATGCTTGTGAAAGTAAAATTGAAATTAATAATTTCATACAATGGATTTTAGGTCTTTTTTACTGCCGCAGATAATATTTGTATGTTCGGTACTAATCAGTATCCAATGTACTTTCAAGAATAATTACGATTTTTAAAAAAAAATTATATTTCACTGCTTTACCCTCTTCAACCCACACAGAATTTAACTAATCCTCTTACGCTGCAATTGATATAGAATGTTAGTCAATACAAATTTATGTTAAGTAGATACTCCAGCTTACTTAGAAGTTAATCTTTTGTTACTCATAAAGTAACTGTAAACTTCTTGGTGGTTTAAAGAGTATTCTTTTATATTATAGAATGTGAATCAAGGATTTGTTTAAAATAATCTTACAAGCAGCGTATAATTTCTAATATTAGACTAATAGTTGTATATTATTTAAGTGTTTCAGTTTAAGTCAATAGTTTTCTCCTGAGGGGAATATTAGATTTAAACGTTCGTGTCCGTGAAGTTAGCCCAATCTTAAAGAAGAAATCTTATTAATTATGAAATAACAATTGATTGAAACTACTTAATACTATCAAAATCAAAATATGAGTTGGTTTCTCAATCAATACTAATACAAACATTAGAGTAAGCGCAAAATGCTGAAGAAAATTGTTGCTAAATTTAATAATATTGTTATTTAATAACACTTTTTATAAATCTAATAATGCAATTATATTGTTTACTGTATCAAATATATTGACAAGTAAATAATTGAAAAGAATTTTAATTTAACTTTTCATAACAAAAATAAGGTTTATAACGCTTCCGCTGACAATTAATTTTATTTTTAAATCTCTCTTAATAAATGAAACAACAGCAAAGCACACCGTCAGCAAAAATGTAATTTAAAGTTGAAATGCAATTTACAGTTAGTGAGGAATTTTTGGATTTATTGCTCGGAATAGTGTCATGACGTAATTTAGGTTACCATGGGTGGCACTAAGCCAATTTTAGTAACTCTATTATTGATATTGATATTTATTAAAATAAAGTAAAAATGCTATACCTACTTATTCATTCACCTATTCCAGTTTTACAAGTAATTGAATGTTCAAAGATTCTTAAATAAATTAAGTTGAAAATAATCATTCGACCAAAATTGATAACAGCACAAAATTATATAACAAAGATGAAATGTTCTGGATTCACAAACCTTTTTCTGTTATCTCGGTGCTATGCGGCACAACCGTTTTGGTCTTTTCATTTAATTTACGGCAATCATACGGCGGTCCCGTGAAATGAGGCCCTTCCTGCCGTAATCTACTTTTTCTTTGCGACGGCAATCATTTCTCTTTCAGGATAACCCATCGTTTAGATAAAATAGTGGAAACTTGATCAAAGGCCAAATTGCGCTAGAGCATAACGTGATCTCTGGTCTAGAATTTTATCGAGCACGTTCACGACATGATGAGACGATCAGCTAGAGAATAACCACATCCTCGAAATTCCCTCAAACGACGTAGTACTAAATGGGAAATATTTCAGAATTAAGTCAGGACCTTTCGAACCACGTGCTCTAAGCCGAAGGAAAAGCCATTTTCAGGAAGAATTGCGACTGAGAAAATCTCGGTAAATATTGTAAATTTATGAGGTGGATCGAAATTTCTTGATTAGCAAATAAACACTAAAATCGTAAAATCATTATTTAGGCAATAAAATCGGTAGACACAAATAGAAATTTTTATTAGCACCAAGGGAACGTAAAACTTAATTACTTTTTAGGGGCGTAACGTTTAGCGAACGGCTCGTTAGAAAGTAGCGCTTATTGACTATGAAGTGATAAATAGATGCGAGGTCTTGAAGGTTTAGTAAAACATGAAATTTGTTTGACTTCACGTATATGGCATGAAATGATATGGTAATGAATGAAAGTAAACTGTACTGAAATGGGGAGTGCTGTGCTAACAAAATTACTGAAGTTACGTTTATTAAAATGAAGCATTGCGCAGTTGCTTGGTTAATATAATAAAACCCCTTTTTCTGCGTAAAAGAGGCGAAGCTTTTTTCCGCTGCCGCAATTAGACGACAATTTTAGCGAAACGCCCTACTAGAAATAATCCCTTTCGGATGTTATTTCGGCATTAGTGTCTTTATTGCGGCTCTCGTACGTGGCCTGGCGAAAGAGAATTTCGGAAGTGATGGCGCACATAAACGCGGAAAAGGACCACCTGTTACCCTTATTTATGTCTGTTAGGTTGGATTGAATTGAAGACAACGATAAAACGGCAAACTTACAAATGCTCAAAACGAATAGCTCCACAATATGGTTTCGAACTCGAGCCACTATCAATCTCCACCGATTACAAACTGCGTATATATCCCATGGAAGTCCGGAGAAGCTTTCAGCAGGAGAGCTTTAGTGACACTGGCGCGTCAGTTTACAGTGCCCCTTCAGCATTCGCTGCTTAGCAACAGAACCACGCCCACCGAAAGATCCGGATGAAATCGCCACTTCGACAGGTATCGCTTGCCCTGCTGGATGTTTTCTCTGCTTTTGCAGCGAGCTTTCTGAGAGCGCGCCAGAACAAGAATCGAGACTGCCTGCTTGGTGTTATCAGCAAGGAGTTGTCGCTTTAGGGCAACAATTGCGTTAAATAAGCTGGGGTGGGGGCGTCTGAAATTATTGGGACGAAGCTACTCTATGTCTCGACATCAATTTTAATTTTCACTCCCTCTAGACGTGGTGCTAATTGTTGCTTAATTAAACAGTCCTGCCAAGAGTGGAAATGTTTCATCAATTGCATTATTTGCCGGCCCTTCTGAATAAGAAAATATATAAAATTATTATACTATAATAAATTTAAGTAGATGCAAAAGTGGGTTAGGGCAATATTAATCGAATTGTCTAAATAGTAGCAACCACTATTGTTGTAAACCTATTTTTTGCAACAAACATTAATGTCTTTTGTTGATTTTGGCTGGCTTTATGGCAGTAAATATTTATAACTTGGTAATTTTAATAGCAATAAAAGATAAATGTACCTGCCCACATTCGCAGTTGAAAATTCAAATGCTTACACGTTTATTTGCCCATTCGAGAATAAGTCGCAAATAAATTGCACAAAAATATATAATTTATGACATCATGCCTACTCGTGAGTAAGTATTTAGTTTAGGAACTTATTTTATTTATATTTTACAGCATGCCGTTTCAGGCGAAATAAAAATATTGCTAGCAATCTCTATACAACAGTATAGAATACAAAATAAGACAGGCAAATTTGATTTAATTTTTGGATGTTTGGTAATTTTTGTATTTTTTACAGCAAAGTATCTTCGATTCAGTTTCCAAGCTTGCGTCGAGCATCTTGCGCAACAGTCTTTGAATGCGCAACTGTGTGGAAGTCGCATAAAATTGCTGTGGTATTAGAGATGTATTCAGAAAAATTGTTTTATCACGACGTTTATTTTGTAGTTGAAATATTTTCGATCGAATTTATACGCCACTGCTTTCTGTAATAATGTTTTAATGAAAAAGAGTGTTCTGGGATGATTTGCTCGTGGGCTGCATTCATTTCTAATGTAATTTTTAACTGAGACGATCGTATTAACGAGTTATATTTAATTGACAACAAAAACGTCACATTTCTTGGTGGTTTTATCTCCACTTTCTCGTAACGCACATTGTACAGAAACTTTTTCCACACAAACTCCGGCTTAGGCTCAAATAAAGAGTATATTAAAGCAACAATTGAACACAAAATTGCACATGTGACGTACAAGCTCAGCTGGATACACCTTGCGACGATTCTTCAATGTATTATTATACAACAAATTTTGTTTGCTGTTCCACTTAGGTAAAGATATTTTTTCTTGTATCTAATTCGTTCTGGACACCAGATGCTAGACAAAGCTAGTGGTTGTAAAAAGCGACTGCTATGCGAATGAATATTTAAGCCGAAATAAAAACTTTTAACAATGGGTTTCAGCATGTCTCGGCATGACGACAATAGTGTTTCCTCAACCTTCACAATTTGATAACGATTTTTGATTCAAATCCCAAAACGAGTGTTTTGAAGTTTTCTTTAAAAAGCGTGAAAATAGTGACAAATCATCAAAAACAAATAAACTTAAAAAATTTTGTTCTAGCATCACAATAAATTCTAAACGAGCATTAATAATGTCATATTTAGCGTATCTAGGATATTATATGGCGCATTATTCCAAATAAATGGAAAGGTTGGTCGTGCCATAATCAAAACGGAAAACTGTAACTCTCTTGCAGTCATTGTGATTTAGAAAATAATAACTTGCAATTGAAATGTACTGAAATAATTCCACTTTCCGTTCAATATATTGTTCATTTTGTTAAAGTATTTGCCAAGCTATTGCAAAGCTTTACAATAAGCATGTATTTTGACAGCAATATATACTAGATAACTCTACCTTAAGCTTTTGTGGTTATTTTCATATAATACAGTAATTTCTACGCTTCGTCAATTTGATGCACTCTGACAGTAAAAATAACCTAATGAGACTGAAGATAAAAAGTAAAGATAAGCAGTTAATTGTTGCCTGGATATTTTCAATGTTATCAGTTTTATACTATTCAAAGTATTTATTCTTTTGGCATTCTAGTACTAACAATTAATGAAAATTCGAATGTTTACTTACAAGAGATTCATTAATTGATAATTTAGATAAAATGAATTAGTAGTGACAGTTTTGCGTCACTTAATTGTTTTATTTAAATAAAATTATATAAGGCATTTTAGGTATAAAGGCAAAGAACTCGATCTATACACTGAAATTAATTTTACAAATTTTGAACAGATAAGATGCTTTTCTGTTTTTACATCGCTGATATCACTCGCCCAAATTACTTTGGTTTAGAAGTTCTACATTATACTGTCAGTAATATAAACTTGGCAAAGATTAATAAAATTTTTCTTGAAAAAATTCAGATATTTTTTATTGTATTTTAATTAACGTTCGAATGTTAGATAACAGTTACACTTAACATCCATTAGTGAGCAAAAAAAAAGAAGTTTTCTAAAGTTTTTACTTCTCCATATCATTCTTGTAAATTTTAATATAATATTAGAATCCGCATATTAGGTACATAAAAATACTTTAATGGATCCGCTTGCAATATCAACCGCAAGTAAAATTAAAAGGAACTTTAAAGGATGAAGAAAATAAATTATTTATCAATATTACGTAATATTACTGTATTCATCGCAAATCTTACCTGTTCAAAAAATACACAAGGGAGAATCGTGTTGGTTATCTGGAACGATTCAAAGTACTTCGAGCTGAAACAAAGGTGTTGATTGTCGCTGCTCATAAACGTTACATTTCCAATGTTGAAAGTGGAATATTTTGGGATCCAAGAAAGTTTTAGTCTTTTGTTCACACCATGAGGGTCGTAGTCGTATTCCTGGTAATATGAGAGTTGGGGATCCAGAGCACTCAACTCTTCAAACTATAGTAGACGCGTTTGGTGCTTTCTTCAGTAGTGCTTACATTTGGCTCTCAGGCGACCCTACACCTTTAACTCTTTCTCAGTCTTGCATATAACTGAAGAAGAAATTTTGAGTTACCTGAAGAAGGCAAGTGATGCTCTTACTTCTGGAGTGGACGGGATTCCAAGTTTCTTGCTAAGAGATTGCGCCATCATTTTTGTCACTCCCTTGCACGGAATTTTTAACCTCATATTGCAATCTTGTAGGTTTCCTGCCATATAGAGGGCGGCCCATGTGTGTTTCATTCTTAAAAAAGGTGACATAGGTAACATAGAAAACTATCGACCCATTTTGCTGCTGTGTGGTTTTTTTAAGATATTTGAAAATATTCTTTGCAACAATATTTATGTACGTGTTAAGAATTATATTTCAGCAGCCCAACATGGCTTTATGCAAAAAATATCTACAGTCACCAACCTTGCCTGCTTCAGCCAGTATCTGACGAAGTCAATAGACAACAATGGTTAGGTGGATGACATATATATACATTTTACCAGAGCTTTTGATTGAATTGACCACTTTATATTGTTGCGTAAGCTAGAATTGTTCGGATTTTCCGATTCACTCATTTTGCTGCTGCGCTTCTATATATCCGATAGAAGACAGATGGTTCGACATCAGAATTTTACATCACGGACTTTTACACCGTCCTCAGGGGTCCCACGGGCATCAAACCTGGGTCCACTGTTATTTCTTATGTACATAAATGACATAGTGGACGTGATTGACTGTCCCACTCTGTTGTTTGCGGATGATTGAAAGGTTTTTGTTAATGTTGGTTCCATTAGGGATTATTTTAGACTCCAGAATGCTCTCCACGCTATTGTGAGGTGGTGTACTGATAACATAGTATCTCTCAATATTTCCAAATGTTTTGATTTGTCTTGTTGTCGCAAGATAGAGATACTGAACCATCGGTATGTCGTCGAAGACGTGCTAAATAAGGTAGGCACTATTAGAGATCTGGGTGTCACATTCGATGAGAGATTGAGTTTTAACTATCATCTCCTTGATATTATTGAGACAGCATTTAGAATATGAATTTGGGTATAGAAATTGTGGTGACTTTAGTACACAGACCCTCAAGTTATTGTACTGCTTCTTAGTTAGATCGAGATGGAGCCAAAATATGGCATCCCATCTACAATGCTTATACTCGGCGGTTGTAATTAGTTCAGCCACAGTTCCTCAAGTTCTTGGCTTCTAGGTTGAATGGAGTGTACCCAGTGAGAGGTTATGATTAGCAACTTTTGTTGAGCAGATTTGGTCTAAATTGTCTATGCACGCGGCGAGTCCTCGCTGTGAAATTTTTGTACCGGCTGCTTAATGATGACAGTGCACTTGGTTATTGGGCCAACTAAAGTTTGGAATACCTCCATTACACGCACGGATGCACTTAACGTTTTATTATTATTATTATTATTAACCCATAATCATAAAAGAAACAAAAGTTAATGTAAGTACTAGAAATAAGCGAGCATATTTTAATAAAAAAAATTTAACTGAATGGATTGAAGGAATTTGGATCACGGAATATGACTTCCCAGAATTATATTTTCTGGCATTGCTCTAAAACTAATTTTTCAACATAGGTTTTTAAAGAAATGTATATTTAACCCATTCAAAGTTTATTATTAAAATAATATTGATAACTTCTGGCAATTTTAATCAATGTTCTAGTAACAGTTCGATTGAGCTTATTTGTTTTTATATTTGTTTTCTCATTTATGCTAATTTCCAATGACAATATTTACAGTACAATTTTTTATTTCACAATTTTGGGTTGTTAGAAAGTAAATATATACAAAACAATAATGCTGCATTGAATGATGATAAATTACACACTGATATTGTTTACATACCATGGAGTATATTGTAAAGATACCTATCTACGTAAGTTGGAACACAACGCCTTTCATAATTCTATTAATAAACACCCCCAGCAGAAGTGTCATGATAGATATATTGTCAATGCAACTTTGTGATATATAAATCAATAACTACGTTTCCGCAGCAGTATTCTCGTTAAACTTAAATTCCGCTATTTACGGATTGTTATCTAAGACGCGAAGCTGAAGATTAAACCTTACAGCGGTATTGGTAATAATTTTTACAACTGCCGTTAGTCGCTGAAGAACTGATGAATTATTTCTCTTGCCACCCCGACAGGCGTTAAACTAGAACATTTCCCAATTTAAGTCAGACACTTACTAGCACCACACGTTAGCTACACAATTTAATCTTTCAATTTAAATGAATTTGAGGATAGCGGTGCCCGGACTCAGTTGAACGAAATTTAATTAAAAGTGGAATTTGTAGGTTGGTTGGCGGGTTTGAGATGGTGGTTTTCAATTAAATCGCCCCCCATCCTAGCTATGCTTCTTACTAATATTTTTCGCATTTGCCCGTAATCTTGAATCGACTGACTTCTAATTTTCTCCTTGGAGTATTAAATTAATTTAGACGCGTGGCGTTGATTGTTAATTAATGTTAAATCCATTTAGAACTGATCCGATCAGACACATTACAAGTTGTGTGTTATCCTAGTTACAATCACAACCTGATGTCACAATCTGCGGTCAAAGGTTTAAGTTTCAACGATATCGTTCTGTTAGTTTGCCACTGTGATCTGATGGCATGTTACGTGAGGGATAATATTATGACACTTTCAACTTATAACTTTGTAATATCCATATGATGCAAAGGGTATCAAAGTTTCAAATCATAGCAACGTGGCGTTTTCATTCAGTTTTATATCAATAAAGTTCAATTTGGGAAGCGCGTTCAATATGAATATTTAGTCAATTTAGGCGCTTGCAATATTGATAACATGCCCGGTCGCGCGGTTGGCTTATTTATTCAGAAGCTCATTTTAAAAGTTTTGAGCCTGAGCCGGAAGTTTCTCGGTAATAGTCAAACTTGAATTTAGTGGCTTCATTAAGAAAAGAAAAATTAATAAGAGGAAGCACCATGCAAAATTCAACAAATTTTACGGGTAACGCCAACTAAGTGGACAGCCTCTGATATTGGCGGCAAAAATTATTTTAACTTGCAAAGAATTAATTTTTAATTGTTATCCAATAACAATGGTATACCTAAAATGTATCATTTTTACAAATTATAATTTAAGTAGATATTTTGATCAATTTACCTAGTTGTATCGTAAATGATTTGGATACAGAAAAAAATTTTTCTTTATGTATTAGCTACAATTTAAAGTTATTTTTAAAATGCTTCTTCTTTAGAAACCGGATACAATTCTTTCATATGTGCAAAAGCCAGCAATGATACAAGACACATTAACTAAAATTAATCAATTAAAATTTTTAAGTATACATTTCTACAGTATGACAGGTATTCTGTGCTTAATAATTAAATATATTTCACTGTAAAGACGCATATACTTTTTTTACGTATTTGTAATGTACATATTTCTTTTTATTAATAATTGTAATTTATTAATAACAAGATACTAACATGATAAGGTAGACATGTAATTGTGTTGCAAAATTGTGACTTGCCTACATAGGAATATATCTTCAAGAATACTATTTTGGATATGTTTATAAAGCTTAATTTTAGCGATATATTAGCTGATGGTAGAAGAAGATTAATACTATACAGATCATATAAGTATCTTATTGTTGTAACAGCCATCTTAGAATTATTACCAGAAAAGTTATTAGAATCACGCTATTTTGTTATTCAAAGAAATTCTTTCTTCTCCGAACTAAATATAAAATTAACATGTTAAATGTAGATTATAGATCAAGGTAGATATGATTATAGCTACAATTTTAATTTTGTCGTCCAGGAAGGAAGGACCTTAAAAAAATTACTTAAGCGTACCATTAGTAAAATTTATTGTTGGACTGAAAATGAGTAAACCTAAGGTTTAAAAAACTCAGTCGCACTGCAACTCTCATGCATAATGGCTGGTGGCTGCAGTATAGAAAAATAAAGAAATGACATTATGAAATTTACTCTAATGCAATGTTATATTATGTAATGTTATTGAACTTTTTTCCTGTAGGCCGATTTCTCATTTTCTTATATAAATTATTTCAAAATATATAAAAAGTAAAAGAGAAGAGGCGAACCCCAACAATTATTTTTTCAACATGTTTTGTGATAATGTGAGCTTCTCGATTTTAGATCTAAATATTTTTAACTACAATACTGAAATTGAAAAATATGTTAGGGTTATTGGAAACGTACATTTTCTATTTCTTACAGCATGACATTTACTTGCCAAAAACTAATATATTTTTTTCACTTCTGAAGAAATTGGACATAAAAGTTCAATAAATATTAAAAATAAAATTTTAATAATATTTACTAATACATGCGGTTTTATATTAAGATTTTAACTTGAAGAGTTTTTTAGATTTTTAATTGTTGCCGTTAAAATTTTAAAATCTTTATTAAGAAACAATTTACATTTCTCTAAGTTTCAAAGAGTAGGAGCTTTTTTGCATTTTAAAAATTTCACCTATACCATATCCAAGGGTAAACTGCAATCAATGATATTTGTTTATGAATCAAGCACCAATAAATAGTATTTACACAAAATATCATTTTAACTTTAGATAAAGTCAAATATTTGCTATCAATGTAAGACAAAATCAAATTTTGTTGATGTGCTTACTGAAAATAAAAGACCAGGTAAAGAATGTTAGCCTCTAATACGGAATAATTAATTAGAATCCAACATTATTAGTAGTAGTAGTAGTAGTAAGTTTTGAGCATTCTTTTGGAGGTGATTTAGCTTGTAGATTTATTTAGATTTATTTGTCCAGAATTGATAAATATTATACTTAGTTGTTTTCTTAAGCCTGTTGTGTTTTTTTAAACGAAGATACGCATATTAAAACTAAACTTCAATATATATAGCTTGTCATTGAATTATTGCGTAAAAAGTAATAATTTGAAAACAATTTTTATATTAAACGTTAATTAAGCGTAATTTTAAATTGAAAATATATCATTAGAAATATTTTTTATCCATTTCTTTAATACCTTTTGGTTCCTAAAATCTTACATCATTTGCACACAGAGAGGAGATTAAGACGTACAGTAACTTTGAACTTTGCGGCAGATCCTAAGTAAATGCAATTTTTCATCAACTTTTCTTTTTGGACTGCATCTGAAAAGTTCTGCAGTCGAGTTAAATCAGTAAAAACTTGCGCTTCTTATCGACGCCGCAATCTTACGTTCAGTAGGTGACAAAAAATTGAGAGACATATCTGAGGGTTTTTATTTACGAAATCTCTGGCAAATTAGAAGATTTTTTCAATGCGACATATTTCAACGTCTATAACAAAAAATTTTATTATTCGTAGCCGGTCTCGCATTACGTGCAGAAAGGGAGAATTTGTCATGATGATTGTTATGGTCATTTTTTATTCATATTGTCTCGAGAAAAGCGGGATTTTTCGACCTTACGAATTTCTGTGATTTGTTTACGTCGTCCAAACTGAGAAAAAAACAAACGAAGACTGTTCACATGTCGCTAACTGCAATTGATTTAGTGCTAAAGTTTATAATGAACATGAAATGAGTTGCTCGTTCTCTTGTTAGCTTCTACACAGTGTAACATCATAGTTAGTGTTTTTCTAACGAGGTATTTGTGATTTACGTGCTGCTCTAGAGTTTTACTAAAAACCAAACAAAAAACTTACAACAGGGACTAAGTCGATAAAGCGTTGTCTAAAAAAACTTAGCTTTAAACCACTAAATTTAATAACTTTTTCTAAAATTTGATCAGAGGATTATAATTTAGTTTGAAGTGCAATTTTCTCCCGGCGCCTTCGCCATTAGTATAAAAGCGCAATATGTATTGTGACAAAATTAATAATAAAATTTATTAACCTCATAAATAAATACAATCAATGATTGAGGATAAATAAAAATAGATAAAATTTTAGGGCAATTTATAATTCACAATATTGTGCACCCACTAACTAATCTTATTTCCAATCAGACACTTTTATACTATTTTACTATTCACTAGGTGGAATGGGTCTAATAGAGTGATGAGAGTAATAAGGTACAAATATACTTCAGAATCAATAGAGAGGGGCCGAACTACAACCCATAAAAAAAGAAGAAGTGTTGAGACTTAATTTGGATCTTCTAGAATTATATAATATCATTTAGGGTGCTTGCCATTTTTTACCTACCATTCTATCGCTTTATCTTATTTGTATACTCTAGGTTCAAACTGATTGGTAGGAATAAATGGTGGATCTATCACTTGTAACATTAAAAAAATTGTCAATCTCGAATTTAAAATATGTAAAATATGCGGCAACAAACAGAAGGTGGCAGCAGTTTTCTTTAATGTTTAAATAGTTTGAAATCTTGAAATCACTGAATCAGCAAAATTTAATAAAGTTTTTCAAGAATATCATTCTTGGTTTTTGGCAAAATAAATTGAAAATGTATTATTCGAATCTTGGAATCTTTGAGAAAATGTTTTCGAAATAGGAACTTTCAAGATAATAAGCTTAAAGCTTTGCTGCTAAATTTTTATGACAGTTACGAATATTCAACCAAAAACAGCATTTTTGTCCTTGCAAATCTTTTCAAAGGGCATTACACCGTAAATTCAGACTCAGTTAGTTTATTCCCAGAAATTTTTAAACCACAGTTCAATAATTTGCTTCTACAGAATTTAAAGTATATGTATTTCTGATCCGCCTTCCTGGAGTATGTTATAAAAATGATGTTTGTTCATTCGTTCCAGCACACATCGGAATTATCTGACAGCATTGATAACATGTTTTACATCCAGATAGATTACATATTGTCTGCTTAAGTAAATACATTGAGCATATTCATACATATTTATAAATCCGCATATGTAATGCGAAACCACAGTAATTTAGCTTAATAAGAAAAATCTCTAAACTTTTAAAACAATGTGCTGATACTGAATTTTTAGTATGTTTTATCAACTTCTTGAGGTATAATATAGAGGCAATGGTTGCTGACCCCATACTTGAGGACCACATTTGGGGTATTATAGATTACATGTAATCAAAAAATTAATTTACATGGATATGTGTAAATCCGAATACGTAGTCCTGGGAATTCATAACTGTCAAAGTTCTTTTATTAAAGAAATAATAGGGTAGCAAGAAAAGAAAATAATCAACCACAAACCTTCAATTAGTGTAAACTTTATCACAAGATCAGGATAATCACAATGACTATTATAAGTGAAATGAAACTAACTAGAATCAAATATTCCTATTCATCTTCTCCATAACTGCGATAGCTTAACTTTAAATTGCTTTCACAAACCCTATTACTGGAATTGAGCTATTCCTTAAACAACAAATTTATTCTGTGTTACTGTCGTAAATGCTAATGTGCTGGCGTTAAATTAGATAGTCTACATCAATCGTGCTCTAGCAGAAACTAAAGCAATGTAACCTTTCCTAGGTTTGTAATTTATGAACACCAAATTGTAGACGTATCTTTCTAACTTCATAAAAAAATTTCGGAACATTTTTCTCACTTTTATTGTGCATAGTATAAAATATGGAAAAGTCTCTGACCCCAATATGTAGTTACTTCTGGTCATCTTGCTTTAATATTTAAAAAATTGTGCCATATCTCCCTCAAACTCGACCTACGTGTTTTCTTTTCACCCCGAAATTCTTTAAAAATTAACATCATGGTCTTTAGCTACTCTTTCAGACGCTAAAATAGTAACTGTAATAATGACATCAATAACGTTAAATAATGGTAATAGTCGTGTTTTATTTATTTTCAATTATACCATAATGAAAATATTAGCGCTAGAAACACAAATTGTCCCGATAAATTAACACGCTTCTGTCACATGCAGTAATCGGAGAGCCATTATCTCAGCAATTTGGAACTTCTGCAGGTTCGACCCAACCCTCGTCCTCGGCCTGCTGATATTGATTGAATTTATGTAAAGTGGTGAGGAGAAAAGAGTGCTTGTGATTGCACGTAATGGCTCGTCAGCTTCTTCATTTCGTCCACTCGACCCGTCATACATGCACCGTCATCTTTGAGAGCTTCCCGGTTCTCTCCATTTCAATTTTCCACTCCTTTATTTTAGATTTCAATTAAAAATACTTCAATATTACATCGTTAATGTTATGGCCGTCATTAAATCTCATCCCAATTGAAATTTTAATAGAGTGCTAGCCTATCCCATTAATTTACACGATCCTGGCAGCAAAGACCCGTGAGCCTCGTTATAAACGCACGAAAAAATTTTGGTTGCGTATTGCATGACTCCTGCTGTCATTTATTTTCATTTGGGTCGCACCCGTCCCTGTTACAAACAAAATTTTACTAACATTTTTGGCAGTAAACCGAATTTAGATATAATACAATCAACCTGGTCCCAGGGGAGGTCTTGTTTACTTTACAAAAATACATGTAGGTAGAAAATAAAAACGATTGATAATACTTAAAAGAGTATATTTGCTAAATAAAAAGCGTATTTTAGAAACCGACTTTTAAAACAGCAATAATACTAATTACTGAAAAAGTTAATCTTCAGATGCGGTTGTATATCTTATATCATATGAATAAAATATAAAAAAACGTAATTTTTCACTTAATACACAATTATTTTAATAGCTTTTTATCAATGACATCAATCAATAACAAATTTACGAGATATTAGACAGTTTCTCATAACGGTAACTTTAAATAAGCTCCTCACTTTCATGCGAAATCTCTTCAAGAAATGAAAAATAAATGTAAGTTGTTTTAAAACATGTAGGTACAATTTTTTATATAACCTCCTTCTTACTTGAATCTACTTTCTCTAAGAAATGAGAACGATAGTTTGCGAAGTAATAACAAAAACGTCAAACAAAACGATATTATTGAACTTTTTAATTTTTAGTTATATATTTTGAAATTTAAACTTTATTTTAAATAAAATTTTGTTTAGTTACTTTACGGTAAAATCTCCTCGGAGTTATTCTCGCCTAAAACGGTGAAGAACTTTTGTACTGAAAAATATTTATTATTTAATTTATTGATTAATTCTATGTCAAGCAACACCTTACAAATAATCATTGGCAAATATTATGGTGTTGCAGAAAATCAATTATTTTTATGCAAATTGTAAATGTAAATCAATTTGAAACATTAACAAAGAGTAAAAATAAGAAAAACAGCAATTTCTTGCCCCGAAGAATGAGAGTAATAATTTTAGTATGCTACGAGATTATTATATTATACATTAATAATAGAGCTTATTTGGGATAACGTATAGATCGAAATAAAATTAAAAAACTGGAAAAATCTCACCTAAATGATAATTGTTTCATGTAAATAAATTAAAATATCCGCATCGAGCCTCAAAAATGTATTGAAGGAGGATAAACTGTTTTAAGACCTTTGTGATGTTTTTAGCATGATGGATCTGAAGACGACAAATTGAAATAGATGCATATTTATAGCTATTATTAAACATAGGAAAGCGCAGATTCCGAAAATTTATTTGCTAAGGAAACACGATATCAAGTTACAGAAACTACGCCTGTGGCAGGAATCAGTGAAGCGAATTAAATTTATTTCTAACAGACTCCATCTTTGTTAAACAATCCATGATCAGTTTTACTTCAAACCAAATTATTTCAATATTAATTCTTTATTTAAGATTTTGTAGTTAGTTTATATGTTATAACTTTTTATTGGATTTTTTCTTTCTTAATAAATACTTATTTTTCTATTATTTATTTTGGGACCTTTCAGCTGGATGCGTGCCACCATTACCGAATAACTCCAGTAATCATTTTGTAAATTTTTAATAACGTTCTTAAAATCTGTTATTTGATAAATTAAAGTTTGCTTAATAGGTAAAAATTGATATTGAGTTTCGTATACAACGCACATTTATTGTAGATCTTATGGGGTGGGGTCATTCTAGAGCCCGCCAGGGACAACCTGACAATGATTTCTGCTGTAATCCCGTGAAATTACTGTTGCTGCCTCCGAACTGACTCCAACACAATTTACACCAGACAGTTTGACCTGAAAACCAAAATTTCATCAATTTGAATACAGAATCCGCTCATTCCTTCTGAAAGTCGAATTCAATTTTATGAATTTCAACCAGTGCACCATAATCCTTTGCGGCCGAGTTTTTAATTGACTTCTGGAATGTTTATTTTTAGTCCGAGGGGCTTAATTAATTTTTTGCCGTCGAATCCGCGATGAACAAAGCTTCTTAATTAATTAATAACAAGATACAGTGGACTGTTTCAGATTTAAAATCTGGTGAAAGTGAGAAACGTCAGAAAGAGGACAAAGCAAAGCGTTCTCCAAAGTAATATGTCAGATTCATGATTCAAAAGTTGTGCTTTAGTGACAGGTATTTACTTACAGGACCTATCTCACAACATTATCTACCTTCCTACAAGAACAATTAAATTCCTGTGAGTTATGGTCGTCGACAATTCTTGGATGACTCTAATATACGAGACCAATAGTGTCACACGCGATTAGATTAAATATTGTCCTTGATAAGGCGACTTTTTGTTTAATTAACAATGGATCAATATAATTGTACAATTCAGCTGTAGTTTCAGACATGTGAAAAACGTATTAGTTCTTTGTACAAGAATTGTTTGAACAAATTTGGTTATGAAATGATGATACAGACCTGCCAAATCATGCATTGCGTTTGAAAACTAATCTGATAGGTAACAAAATATGTCAGCTTCGTGGAAAAAGATATGAATGCTAAATATTTGACTACGGCCCTTTTATTTGATATATAAAGAGAGATTGCCTTATGTGAAATATTAACCATGAATTTAATTATTTAATTATCATCCATTATTCCAACTCTTTAGAGTGACACATAAAACAACCTGCTGGCAACTCATTTTCATTTATATTAATGTTGTAATAAAGCGGAAAAATACAATGCAGAAGTTAATGTTGATTGAAAACCAACAATGGGCAGTGATTATATATTTAAATTTTTGGAAGTGCAATAAAGAATTATATATTCAGTCCTAAAAACTAAGAAGAAAGAAACTTATATTGGCATCACCACAGTAATGGAATTAAGGGACAAATTTTTTAATTTGCAAGTAGGCGAAGTAAATATCGATTCACCTACTGGCCAAAAAAAGCAAGAACCGAATCGAACAAAAAATTTCGACTCACAAGTGGCGGAGCTTTTCCTTCACCCATTTAGCCAACGCCCCAAGGAAAAAACAGACGAAAAATAACGTTCCTGTCGATTGATTTCTTTTACATGGATGTAACGCCTCGACATCTAAACAATTTCAGGATTAAATTGTGCAAGAACAAATATTTTGTTCTAACGAGGTCCTTAAATTTTTGAAACGGAAACTTTTCTATTTCTGTTCTTAAGGTTTATGATTTAACTATGCATATAATTCATTATATCTGAAATTACATGAATATAAAGCGGCCACGCATTTGTTGCGTTTCTCTTGAAACACAACACTTTTCTAAGCTGCTCAATAACCCATGAGTTATATGCGGAACGTCATATAATATAATCATATTTTCTTAAGAAACTTCTGTTTATACACTATCATACAGTAATACTATAGCAGTATAAGAAAATTAACCTACTAAAAAGAGACTATAATTTGTTTATGTGTTTACAGCTTGATTTCAGAGTATGTTGTTTCAGATTTATCAAATAACTAAAAATTATCCAAACACAATTTATTAGTGGTGGTGACGGTAAACTTTTTGTGGAATATATATAATCTAAATTGTCCTTGTGATATTCGGTAAAGTCTTCAAACCATTTCCTGCTAATGCTTTAGTGGTTTATAATAAGAAAAATCATTCTTGAATGATTAAGTACTTGTTCAAATAGAGGTAGACCGAATAGGATTTGTAAATGCATGGTAAGCAATTGAGACACTTTGCGCTTCATAGACAATTATTGAAACGAGGATCACTAAATTATATAAAGTGATAGATAACATTAAAATGTTTTGGAAGTAAAAAGCTACTAGGTACGAACCTCAATATGTTTGCGAACCTTAGAAATTTTTTATTAGTTAGTTGGTATTAAACTTAATTAAAATTTACCGATTTTATACTCTTAGCTAGTTGAGAAATTGAAACGTTTTTATGAAGTTGTTGGGCTCATAAATTTTAAGACACAAGACGCGCCCTTACAGAACGGAGAGAAAAACAAACGTAATTAGTCGCACACCTCTGCAGTTCTGCATACTCTCTACTTTGTTATTCACAATGCAGGATTAAAATATAATTTAGAACAGGGAAGGCAAAGTCTTGCGTATTTCATGTAATTAGTATTCTCGCACGCACATTACCATACATCTTCCTGACTAAGTCCAAATGCGAAGCAGAAGCGCCGTCTCTACGAATTCGAATACATTTAACTCATTTGAATGCCTTATTCTTTCTGTTCTTTCTTCCTGACGCGCTCCTGATTTATTGGCTGAAATAATATGAAGCGGACCGTCAGGTGGGGCGTACGACCTGCAATTGAAATTTGGCAGCCGGTCGTAAATCTCCGCAAACAAATTAAAAAGTCGTCCTGGAAAGACTTATTGCAGTTGTCTTTGGCTCTAGTTAAGATATTAATGCTATATTAGTTATCGTCAACAAGAAAGGTACGTCGTAGATTTGGAGTTAAGACACTTCAAAGTCCATTCTAAGCCCGCAAATTAAGTGGAGAATTTGTAGAGATTAATTTCATAATACGTGATTCGATTTTACCTCAGTTAGTTGAAATTTAGTTAAACTTTAGAGATTAAATTATCCTGTACCTCTGCTGATTCGGACTCGGTTAACTGCAGTTAAGCTACCTCAACTGCAGATTTGTCTTCGTGGATACTAAGAACGCAGTAACTTAGCTCGTTTTATAGATACGAAGAAAAGGCGTGGTGTTGCGGCTCGCCCTTTTTAATGTATGTTTTTAGTAGTCTAGTCAGGTTGTTATGTTTAGCATTCAAACGTTTCCCTTTACAATTAGGTTTTTTTACGATGAATGGGTTTTATATAACTGACAGTGACAAATGGTTGAGGGTCAATTTGTCAACACTGGTCGGTGGTCAGTGACGCTTCATGCTTTATCTGTATGTTTTATGATGCTGCTCACGACAAATCCCGTAGTCCGGCGGTCTAACTTTAGGAACCACCTTGCTACAACAGTAGGATTTATTAACTACACAGATGTTACTGTTGCAGGTCATGCCTGGCGCTTTCATCATAATTATTTCAGGAGAATTAATCACCGGTCGTTTTTCAGGGCTTACTGAATAGAAGCGAATAAGCAAAGGAAATTGCTAATAATGTATTTGCGATATATTTGTATATTCCACAATACATTATGTTTAAGCCGGAAGCTTTAATCAATTAATTAATTAATTGGTTTAATTTTCGGCGAATTAAGTTAGATATTATTCAACGATATTATAACTACATTATGTATAGTTTTATAAAGCGTCCTGGAACTGTAAATCAATCGAAGCAAATTACTTCTCACATTTATCTTCTAAATATTTGTAGTGAATAAGGCAAAGTTTGTTTGAAGCAATCTAATAATATAGTGCTCTTCTTAAAAAAAATAAAAAATTAACAGTCTCATTTTTGTTAACCGACATCTACATTAACCAGAAAAGCTAATCAAAACTTTTTCTTGAAAGAGCTGAATTTGTTCAGCCAGTAAGTGATAAAATATTAAAATCTCAAAGGCAAGACTGTTGATTGTCTTCATTTTCTTTCTCAACACAAACTAAATTAAATGTTCAAACTCCTTCCTTTGACCCGATCATTTCCCTTGTCAATCTATGAAATTTTGCTGAAATTAGCGCTGGAGTTTAAGGGCGTATGGTAGGTTCAAACTTACTTTTTTTCAGAGTTTTTGTAAAATAGATCGCTAAAGTATAGAATATCATGACGTTTAGTTGAAACAAACAAAATTAAAATGCAATGCTTATGCAGATACAACAATAGCTATATTTTATTTTATTACTACCATCGCTTAGGACCCATTCATTCAATGCTTGATTTTTTTATGAAATTTAAACTTTATCAATCTACTTTGCAAAAACATAATTTTTGTTGCCCTCCGATAAATAACACCATCATAATTAATTATTTGCTTTTCGAAGCAATGACTGAAAATGCTGTGTAGCAAAAAATTATTTATTTAGTGCATTTAACCGATAGCTACTAAAATAAAGTTACCTTCTTTACATAGATGATAGTTTCTTCTTAATTATCCTTTTTTTATTTAAAAAAATGCATTAACGATAGCAAAGTATTAGAAAAACACCGTCAAATTATCTTCTGTTTTTACTTTCGCTCATTCTTTCTATTTTCCCCCGCCGAGTAAAAATTCACAATTGTAGGGAAAGCGATTTCGTACTCGTATTTTGTAGTAGTGTGTTACTACTAGCGCCCCCATAACAAATTAGTTTGGGTGGTAAACGTACCATACGCCGTTAATAAATATTTATCAACACTCTTCTATCATACCCTAGCGGCGGTAACTAAATTTCTTAAAATAGCGTTCACCCTTTTACTTAATCGAACATATTTATATAATTTTTCTGAAGATTTTGAAGTTTTTTGAATTTGTTTACTAAGTAGGCAAACTTCATTTGAAATAGCTTGTAGACTTACTTCACATGCTTGTGATCCTCCCTTTCTCTTTAACACATCACCTTAAAATAACTAACTGGGTGATAAACAATAGAACAGCTTCTACATCTTTACAAAGATTATCCAAAATCTTTTATATACTTACATGGTTTTTATTAGTTATTACCTACATCGAGCACTGCTACCAAAGCAATAGACAGATGCAGGGTACCCAGATTTCTGCTGTAAACTTCTTTTTCACAAGTACGTGCAAACTGTTATATCAAAGAATGTTATGTCTTTTAGGCAGGCTTTGATGTCCATCGATGTAAATTTCAAAACAATTCCTTCACTGGAAATTTTAACTAACAATAGTTTTAATTCATTTTTTGAAATATTATTTGTTTAACTATTGCGTACTTCTGGCACAATCTGCTATTGCAAATCAAACAAGGATCTATTGTTTATTACTACATCAAATTGTATTTTAACAAATTTTCCAAAAAATTCAGATTTAAGCAATTATTAAATTTCTTGTTACTTAGAAATACTATTGAAAAAATGTTAGATTTGTATGAGGGTTCTTAAACTTTTATACTTATTTGTAAAATTTTTGCTGGTTATGTATTTAATGGAATTTTGGACAATATGTGAGAACTATAAAAAATTGAACTAGCAACTCAAACTAGCTTACCTTTATTGGACTGACTCACAATGCTTGTCACAGCGCACTTCGGCGAGGTACTGTATATCGAGTATAGAGTGTTTCTTTTTAACGACAAATACAGGAGACAAATTCTCTACACGTTTTCTAAATTCCATATGTAACGGGGGTGGTAGGTAGGGTAGGAAGAAAGACGGAAGTTTGAGATAAAAGGCAACCAGTAATACCCAACCAGCTTGGTCCAATAAACCAAATAATGTATATCTTTGGAGTATTAACGGAATCCAATATTTTATTTTCAAGGTATTTGTTAAAACTAATCTAAACTTTGAGTTTGGGTTCAGTGTTTTGGACAGTGGTTATAATTCTATATCAAGTTTTCTGCAACACTTCTCGAATTGGGTTATAGTTTTAATAAAATTTTCGAATGTTAGAACAAACTTTTTGACTACTTTTACATTTGTTATATGAATAACTTAAAGCCACGGATTGGGTTAAGTTTTTCTTTAGATATTTCATAAAGAATTTCATCCTTGGAAAAAATATTTTAAATGATTATCTTGAAGAAGACACAGTGGTCATCCTTATGCGCTCCACCGCCTACCCTTAGAATCGATAGGCCAGAATTGGCGTAAAGCGGAGTTTGTGCGCGGCATTATTCATCCCACCCTATTCAAGTGTTCCAATCTGAATATGTAAATCCGTGTGGTACCTGACACCGCAACTGGCCGATTCACTGTGCAAGTTGATTGCGGTTCAGTATCAGTCTATTCTGAGCGCGTCCGCAGGACACGCAGGACAACAGGAACGATCTTATTCTGACGCGGCGGCGGTTTGCGAACGTTCTACATATCAATTGGAAAACTTTCCGCTACCAGCGTGGGTTGTCATTAATTCTGGGGCGATGAGAGGCAACAATAAAGCTTATTGCCGATTTGCATTTCAGTTAGTCTGTTTAATTTTCTTGAGATTGATGCCCCTGACTCTTTTATTATTTGCAGAAAACGCAAAACCTTACGTTTGAAAAAACAACGTTAGTTTTCTTTTTTAATTATTTTATTTACGCTTAATAAAAAATTAATTATTAGTAATAAAGATTTTTCTTTAAAATTCTAAATATTGAAATCTCCTTTTCAATTCTTCAAAAGCATGCTTAAGAAATAGAAACGTGTTAGTAGTATTTTCCCAATTAATTTTGACGAACAAAAGCACACTTGTTTGCTTTTATTGTTCTCTAAACGTCTTTTAAATAGAATAGAGAACAAAATCAATTAGCACAACTTGCAGCAGCCTCAGGACATCAGAGCATTCAAGTTGAAAGCTCTAGTAGTAATTATTGGAAAGTTTCAACACCCATTGTTATTTAACTCTAGCAAAACAACTGTAAAAATCAGGCTACTAACTATTGAATTCTGAATTAATGAAGCATATTATGCAATTTAGCAATAATTCTTTATGCAGGTATATACTATTTTAAATTTATAAACCGGTAGTAAAATAGGCTATGTGATAACATTGATCAACAATTTATTTCTTTACATTAACCCAAACGATGCTTTACTTCATTGAGTTTTTAGTGATTTGCTGGGTATTGAATTATAAATAAAATATGAATTATAAAGAAAATTAAACGATATTATTAGCAACAATAAAAATAATGGTTACTTTACAAATCTTAAGCAAACAGTGTTTTAAAAGCTTAAAATAATTCAATCTCAAAAAGGATGGTGGCAAATCATATTCCCCGAGAAAAAGTTAATCTCATAGTAAGGAAATTCGACGTAGAGTTGCAAGAGAAATTGTGTCATATTGGCTAAAAAATTAGTAATGACTGAACTCTATTAAGCAGAGCAAGAGATGGATTTTGAATTGTGGATTTTAGGTGTTTAAGAAAATAATAATTTTTCGTACTCTTGATAAACAAACAAAATTAACTAAAAAAGTAAGTTATCTTAAATTTAAGGAAAATAAAGTTACAAGTGACTCAAGTACTGTAAATAGTTAGTAGGAAAATAACATACAAGGAAATGACATTTATAGATAATGAAAATTATTATTCTGTTCAATGTTAAATTTTCGGGCAAATGTGGCTTACTAAAATCACTAAAGAGAGGTTTCTCGCCCTAGAACTTATAAATACATAAATCTAGAATGCGAGATGGGTTTCATGTTATTTGGCATTGTGGACCTGAAAACATTTGTCTGAATTGCAGCGATTTGAGACCAGTATTATTGTTTTATGTTGATCCTTGTTAGTAGTCCAAACACAATTATAGATTTTTTAAGGGAAAAGAAAAAAATAGCCATATAAAAACTATTTAGAATAATATAAGATTATGATCATTAATACGCTTGTAACAAATATAAAAATTATATCGAAAGAAACCTCATTCTTTCTGAACAATTTCCGATTGAATTTCATTTTTAAAACATTTAATGTATGCTGGTACGTCATTCAAATTTTGTAAGAAATCGGGTAGTTTAAGAAATAGGCGAGTAGTAAGGATCCCACTTTGGATAAAAAATTATAACAAACTTATGACTTAATTTGAGATTTTTTTACTAATCTTGCCAAAAACTAAACTTAAATTAATATTTATAAAGTTTACAGCAACAGTTTTCTTAGCCTCAAATGGAGTTCAAGCAAACGTATGTTAGTTGTAGTTTAACAAAACCTTTTAAGGCTTGTTGCTCGGTTTCACAAAACTGAAATTTTTGTTGGGCGGTCACTGTTTTGAAAGGCTGGTACCTACACACACGCATGTTATTTGAAAGTAGTGTGATGTGGAAAAGGACAAACGCATTCGTGGAGTTGGTGTTTCTTCCAATATAATTTATGAGGGTATTATGGTTGTGATTGGTACTGCAGCTTTCCTAATTGGTTGAACGTGGCAACGATTTTTTTCTGACATATGTCATTCAAGTCAACGTGGACTAAATAGGATCACATCATAACATATCAGGTTTCTGACCGCTTGAAGAAGGAAAGCAAGTTCTTGCTGATTTATAAGAAATTATGTTTCACATATGAATAAAATTAATTAATGATAATATCAAGGAAGGGGGTGTTTTTTTTTTGCTTTTACTATTTTAATAATACTTTACGTCCGACAATATAGAAACAAATGTATATAGAAAGAAAGAAAGATGCTTATAATTTATTACGAGCAATGTTCATATGTAAGACAGCGACAGATTTAGGCGTTAACAATGGCAAAAAAAAGTGACCTGTAACGTGGGATGCATTGTCCTGTGCACACGGGTGTTGACAAAACACCGCACGAAAGTAAAACAGATGGGCGGTTTGGCACATCCGACCATGTGATGGGCTCACCCGTTCACCCAGCGCTCTTCGAACTTGGATTAGTATCTAATAAATGCAGGTTTTGTAGCAGAACACTGCTTCCTTCGCAAAAGTAGAAAAAGCTAAATCTGTTTTTTTCCCCCTATATTTTGCTAGAAAGAACGCCTTAGATATATAGCGCGATGTAAGAAGAACACTTTGTCAAATCTAAAAACAAAATGTAAAATAAAAAGTAGAATTTAATTAAAACAGCTTACAATTGAAATACTACATTTCTTTCAATGCTAATAAAGGTAACATGTAACTTATATAAAAATCAATCAATTTTGGCTTCATGGTGTTCCAAAAATTGTCGTCTCTTTCTATCTAAAATATAAAAAAATTGTTATGACAACATTAGTAGTTATTACATGCATCATGATAATGTTTAAAATTATTAAGGTAAGAATTTAGAAAATAGATATTTCTATTGAAATTAATCATAGCAGAATGAAGGTAAAATTTACCTGTTCACATGTCATTCCCAGAAGAGTCCAAACAACAAAATAGCAAGTTGTTCTTCCTGTTAGCGCCAATTGTCCTTGAATTTGGTAAAAGTAGTCGTGAGTCCTCTTTAACTTAACCTCATTTCCTTGCAGTAATAAATATGGTACAAGTTTTTTTTGTGTCGCTTCTTTCGGATGTAATTTCAATTTTGCCATTTTGAATGGACACTTTATTTCAATTATGGCATCCTCCCCAACTATTCCATCGGGACTAGCTCCAAGATATGGATATTCAGAAGACACAAACAGACCGCAGCTTACAACTTTGAGACCAAATTCTTTTGAGAATTGGTCTGCTGCGATCTGTTCATGATCTTGACCCCAATTTGTGGCTAAGCTTCCCGAAAAATTTGAACAAATTAGTCTTTGCGCCACTTTCTTACTATCTGTTGTTTGACGTTTCTTGCAGACACAACCAAAATTTGATGCAGTTAACCGCAAACCTCGCTCCTTCTTCCACATTGTATTGGTACTTTGTCCAACAGTATTTCTTTCTAAAGAAACTAAGTCTTCTTGACTTCTGTTTAAGTATTTCATAAGGGAATTTTTTTTTTCTTCAAGTTCTTCTATAGGCAAAATATCTTCCATCAATCCGTAATCCTTATCAGCTTCTCCCCCTGCTATCCTTCTTTTGGCTCGTACAGTAAATAGCTGTGTTCGACTTTGACGATATTGCCGCCTTTTTTGCAACTTTGCCATGAATAGCTTGCTATGTTTCCCTGGGCTTCTCTGTGTCATTTTTTTATGGAGAACTCGATGATATTCTTCTTTTTCGTTGTAAGAAATACATGCCGCATGACACCTTACTTCATAGCTGCTCTTCATGGCAAAGTTAACTCTCTTCCCACCGACGAATTTTGCGACAACAGCATTGTATGCTTCTGCAGCGTTATTACTCATGTTTAGCAGCAAACTATGCGCATTGTGAGTCAAACGATTGCAGCATGCAATAATATCGTCAAATAATCCACATTCTTTTAAACTCGGTACTTCATTTATCTCATTATTTTTAGGCCCGGTGCAAAAATAGCGGTCACAATCGGAGTGATCACCAAACACATGTTTTGGAGAGTTGGTAATATCATTTTTTAAAGCATTCACCTGTTCTGTTATCGACTTTTCTTCCTTTCGTCTATATGTTACAGCTGTACTGATTCCTTTCCGAAGTCGCTGTATATTAGATTTTAGGAGACTCCTCAATCTAGGGCTTACCGTTTTTATTGAAGAGCTCACATTTTTTGTGGTCAAGTCCCGCAGTTTTGTGCAAAAGTTCCTCAAGAGATGATTCTTGCACTCCACCTTTTCAATAACAATGCCGTTGCCATAGGGTTTCTCCTTGCATAGCTTCTGGTAGACGCTGCTGTCTCCATCTCCAACCAGTTTGATAAATTTCAAACCATGCAAAGATACACTCCGTTTAAATCCT
Source organism: Pyrochroa serraticornis (assembly GCA_905333025.2). Lineage (NCBI taxonomy): Eukaryota > Metazoa > Arthropoda > Insecta > Coleoptera > Pyrochroidae > Pyrochroa > Pyrochroa serraticornis. The sequence goes on from HG995152.1 coordinate 42,251,601, forward strand.
TCTAAGATGATATCGGATTCCATCGCGGTGGACGTGCCTGACCAGTTTTTAAAGCACCGATGTTCTCCAACTGTAATATTTTTGGCTCTTGCTCTTTCACACATTGGGCAGTACTTATTTCTAACAGCAACATATAATATTTTGCCGGTTCTTGCACCAACAATGCATGCCACTCCAGATGAAGCATCATATTTGGTTTTATAGGACCGCTTGGACCAAGCTCCATCGGCAATTACTGTAATCAAAGGATAACCGTCTTTGTCTACGTCACCAATTTCACGTGCCAAACGAGCCTCTTCAATACCTGCTTCCTCCATTGTTGCCCACGAAGTGGCTAAAATTGCATCAGAAACTTTGTCAAAATTTTTATCGAATTGCCCTCTGGAAAGTTGTGGAATGTTCAATATGCTCAAAAACTGATTTGTTTGAGTAAAACCGGTGCCAATAGAGAGTGTGCCAAGCACAGTTGAAGAATTTACATTCAATGTGTCGCTACATTCCATCTCAGTTGTAACTACTCTTTCAATCAAACACATTCTACATTTCATTTTGAAAGTGCTTATCAAACCCTTGCTGGATTCTGACACTAAGTCCATATGACCTATGTTACAATCAAATGGAGAATGATCGTTAGCTTCCCGTATACATTTAAAAAAATGCTGTACGTCAAAAATTCTTCTACCACAAATTTGATCAATTTTTTATTCTGTACGCTTGTAGAAACATGTTCAGTTTCAAATAAATCACAATCCGAATTTCTTGAAATACTAAAAATTAATGGAATACGTTAGGTAGGCACATAATTTCGAATGTTTCAATAAATTACTTTTCCTGCTGAGTCAACAAATCTTCACTTGGTGGTAAAATGCTCTGCGCGGAAGTTAATTCCGATCTAAAAAATTGAGAAGTATTAGCACCGCTAAATAAGTGCATCTCGATTTAGTTTACCCAATATTCTGTTGTAAGGAAGAATCTTCAACTTGCTGCAAACCGCCAACTGCTTTTCTTAAAGATCTGAATAAGTAATTTGAAATCAATGATGTTTCGTTGATATAGGCACATTTGGAGAGAAGACAAGAAAAATTAGTGCATATGATTAATTAAAAGCAATAACGGGAAGGAAATACATTTTTAATAACAGTAAAAAATAATCATATATGTCAAAAATCTTTGAAATTAATTGAAATTTTCTTATTACCTTTTCCTCTTCATTCTTTGTCGCATACTTGAGGTCCTATACGGTCTTCCAGTCTTGTCACACATTTTCACAATATGTAGATAATGTCCGAGCAAATATTAACAAACTGAAATATCACAGCACAACAACCGCAATAAATTTACTAATAAATAATTATAGTAAATAAAAGTTTTCAATGGTTTAAAATAACTCGAATAATTACGGATAATAAAAGCTAATACAGATACGTCGACACGTCTAGTTACAAACCAACTCTGGTCATGTATGACTTTCCATCGTGATGCTTTTCATAGAAGTCAACACCCCAAAAGCCCGAGACTGGCACTTTTCATAATAAATTAAATAAATAAATGATGTCTCTGAAGCTGTCAATAGCTTCTAAGTAAAATGCAAAATTTGCGTCGGGAGTTACGCGTTTGGGAGAGCGGTATCCGTTTTTAAACGAAGGAGCGGAAACATTCATCATGCAATAAACAAAGTAATCAGCGGCTCGAATTTCCCTGTCAACGTTGGTCGAGGGCGGGTCTAGCTGGCTCACGGTGTACCACGTCTCAAGTTGAAATTCCGTAGCGGTCCCTTTAATTTTACGAATTTATTTACAGTTTTTTTAGTTTATTTAAATTTTTCTATATAGTAGTGACTGTTGCTAATAGTTTTATAAAATAACGCAAATTAGGACTACAACAGCTAATTTTCTTTTCTTTTTTGTTTAATATTTTAATAAGGCCCTAATAATAATTTTTAAAAAATGACGTAACAGTCGCAAGCGGATTATTATTTGAAAATTTTTGATGCAAGGTGTTTAAAAATATATCAAAAAATAAACACACAAAATTGAATAAACTCCTACGAACCCGAGCATTCCCCCTTAAGAGTCATGTTTACGTCACAGGCACGACTATAGACTTAATCATTATATAATATATAAAAATTTGGTTTATGTAGAAGATTTGTTTGTTCTACAATAAAACCAATGATAATAAGTTTAATCTATTTTTAATAATGATCCAGATGCGATGGCGTCAGGGAGAAATTAAAGCTTTAGGAGATTATTAATCGATTGCATTTGACAAAACAACTTGGAACTTATTTTAATCTCTTAACTCATATATTTAGACTCTAGAGGGGTAAAGAAATAAAAAAAATGCTCTAATTTGAAGTCTCTTACAATGACAGAATGAATTGATGTTCCTATAACGCTTTTATAAAAATATAAATAAAAGCCAGTTATGAACATTTTTCCAATATTTCTTTTGAATAGCGAACAAAATAATTCAATTACCTTCAGTCTACTAAATTGTGCATAGATCCCAAATTATTATGGACAACTTCAAAGAGTTTTTTGTGTATATTCTGAATAAATTGATATCGTATCAAAAGCGCTAGTCGTCCATTGAGTACACACTAATAAATTTTCAATTTTACAGTGAAGTACAATTTTTGTAGTCACGTTACACAAACCTGCATTGCAAGTAATTTTATAACTAATTTCCTGTTTGCCATTGAATTTATGAGCAATTTTAGAGAGCTTTTTGGTATATCGTAACAGTGACCAACCTCGAATGATAAAGAAAATCCAGGTCATTCTCCCAAGCTTTTTGGATCAAGTTTGATCTTTCCTTTCGCTTTATTCCCATCCTTAGTTACTTCTTGAAGTTTTAGCCGATAACGACCGTTTATGAAAAAATCCCGCTTTAACCGAATCTCACAATCCCCTTGTTTCAACACTGATTTGATCAGGTTGATAGGAATTCTGTTGTCCTTTATTAAATTAGAAGCAAGTTAATTGAACCATAAATAAGAAAGCCGGGAAATACTAATCCAGTTATGTTGTTAATTGCTGCTGGCACTCCCGCAGTTTTACGTCCTACCTTTATGTTGGCAGTAATTTATGTCTCTAGGCGCTCATTTATTCGTAACAGCAATTTTTCAATTTATCCTATAATCAAAATAACTGAAGAAAATTTTGTTTCTTAATTAAACCCCGACTGATCTAAATTATTAAATAAAATAACTTCATATAACACCAAATGGGAAGTATTAGCAACTGCATAGGTTATGTGTGAATTTTTGTTGTCTGAAACGAGTCTCTGTGAAACTGTTGCAACCAGTTTCTTTACCAAAATTAGTGCATAAGAATTCGGAGTCGAAATTCCCATATTACAGATTTGGACTTGGCTGGAAAGAAGCGATAGGAAAGAAATAGAAACGTCTCATAAAAACCGACCGTAATTCAATAAATTTGAAGCCCGGGGATTTGCACTAATGGATTGGGAATTATCACGATTTAGCTCATCACATTTTAGCGCACCTTGAACTGTTATTCCTTTTAGTAAATTTAAAGTCTCAATTCCGGCAGGAAAATCGAAATCTGCTTGATAGATTTTCAATTGAAACGTAATTGTAATCATGCAGCAAAATTAGGAATTCTATTTATTTTTCGAATATTAATTATGATAGCTGGACTGGTGAATTTTATTCATTGGCGCGTATATTACAGTTTCAATCCAGCTGGTAACTGACTGAACCTGAAAACGGTTGCTTTTGAGGTGTTGAATCTGGCACATCAATCATGCCTGAGTAGTTCGTTGTCTGGTGTATCTGCCAAACTAGAATCTCATACCTGCATACCTTAAGTAAGTAAATATGAGGTTGGTTAAACCAATTTGAATATTCTTGCATTAAATTCTGCGCGAACAAGCGAGTAATCCAATTTATCTTATATTTACCGTTATCTTTGAGAAGAAACTAATTAGAATAGACAGCACGGAGGTGAGGTGTTGGAACATAAAATGTCTAATTTTGCTTTCAGTGGAATATTTTACTACAACAAACATTTCTTTACAGGTTTAACATTTAAAATGCAAGTCGGTTACGAAACGTTTTTAGATAAAAAGACCGCGGATGTTTTGTTTCTCGAGAAATTAGTTAACGTTATAAAAATTAAATAAATAAATGCTATTAATATGTTATTTACTATCCAGCAATTGTATGCATATTATCCTAAAGAAAAATAAATCCATAACATGAAGAACAGAAATTTTACTGCTTTATGTGAGCAATCAGGTAAAAAAAATATTTTCATAAATTTTATAAAAATTCGGCAACTGATTGCTTTGAGCTAAATGAATAAAAATTTCAGGTGATTATTAATTATAAGATAATACATACTCACCTATTGTTAAATTTATAGATTCTGTGCTCTACTGGAAGTACAACGTGATTAATAAAAATTTAGTTAAATGAATTGCAATTTTATATTATTGACTGGAGATAAATAATGTGACTTTTAAATTAAGCAGGAAACTAGCTTTAAAAGTCATGTTTCAGTTGCAGCAAAACAATAAATGCTTAAGAGTTGAACAGGCCGGAACAAATTTCACTGAACCATCTGAATTTGTTTCGAAAAGTTTTTCCATCGCTGGTGGATTCATCATAGCGTTTTATTACTCTTCTCGTCTAACTTCAAAAGACTGTTTCGCATTCCAACCGAGATTCTAGGAGTCTAACTAAACTTGATTTTTTATAATGTAGTTTTTATTGTTTATGTAACAAACAAAGTGCCTAAGTAATATTTCTTTTTCATAGACAACTTTTTCACCAGTTAAAAACAATTCGTGTCGTAATATTGACAATATCTATAACGTCAGGTTTTACCATTTCACTGAATATCTTCGTTATAGATTCAGTCTAATCGTCCCTTTATTTTCAATTATTATGGAATATGCAAATTTTATTAACAGCAGTGAAAATTTTATGTAAATTGACATATTCCAGAATGCCTCGGTGTGGTAATTAATTGACCGCATTTCGAACGTTGACAGATTTAAGAAATTATTATTAAGTTGTACGTGGGGACTTATGTCCCGGGCACAGGAAAAATTTCAATACATAACAATTCACAATGATTTGCTCATAAACATCAAAAATATAAAATATTGTTCTGTAATTAAGAGTCGAAATATGAATATATTTCAAAATAAAAAAAAATATACAGTGGAGTGTTTTGCCACCATTAAGTGTATGTACTTTAATACACCTAGTACTGGTAGATCATTTAATGATAAAGATGCTCCAAAATAAGAATCTTCTCTGGGGGATTCTTTACTTCTGTATATTATTTTCGATTTTCTAAAATTTTATACCTGTGATATTATTAAAATTGTTAATAAATACGGTTTAGCATTGAGCTGAAAAAAAGTTTGGAAAATTCAATGAATCTGTTGCAATAAAGCACATAAAGGGAGAAAGTACATTGACATAAGTTGGGACATGATTTTGTAAAAAGATGAGTTTTTACCAGAAATCTTTTGTACCGACCAAAAAATTATATTTTTAAGTCAGATGTCTTGGGTGACCAAACAAATATTGCCAAAAAAATTTTTTTATCTAAATTATATAATCCTTTGAATTGTTTCTTTCTTACACGCAGCTGCTTGTGACGCAGGCTTCTGCTGCACAAGTAACACATTGAAATTTTCTCTCTCTTCACTTCTCGAGAGATTTAAATTTCCCAGTCGAAGCATCACTCGGGGCATCACCTTATTCTTTTAAGTGGCTCCCTTGTTAAATTATTAACTTGGAAAGTTTTACAGGACCTGATTTCTATTCCAACTGGTTCCTGTCCTGATAAACCTGACATAATTGATCCGTTAGCATAATTTAATTATGAAGCCTAATTGAATGGAAGCTCTTTCTATATTCATTGATTTTCTGTAAGTCCATTTGTGTGAAAAAAAAATTGTCGCCTTTGATGAAGCTAGAACGACGAATGTAAATGTTAAAAGGATACGAGAGGTTTGGCAATGACCTTTAAAACTCATCTTCCAAACGTCTAAAAGGGCCGTGTGAGCCAATCTAGCGTTATAGAGGCATGTGCGTGTGAGTAAATATTTTCTGTCAATATTGAACATCGCCGACGATTGCCATTGTTTACCACTATAATTTTTAAATTTATCATCCTTCGTAATTGTATTAAGAAAACGGGCATTATCCAAAATCATAAATCAGTCGATAAAATATAATCATTGAATTCTATGATAGTGTGTTGCAGATGAAATATCTCTTTACAATTATTTCAAAACAGATAATTTTTCTTTAGTATTTAATTAAAATGAATAACATGTATGTATTTAAAATAGAATAATAAAATAAGTTTTGAAGCTGGTAATTTTTGCCGAAAGTCGAAAGATAAGAGAGCGATGATTAATTCAACCCCACAAATAAAATAAAATAATAAGTTAAACACGCACGTTTTACAGACAATTTTTTCCTTATAGTAGCTGGACATTTACATCCACTAATAATAAGAAGGTCAAATTATTTTTGATACGTCATAATTTATCTACTTATTAACTGACAATACAAAAAGTGATCATAGTTGAAATGACTATGTTTCATTATCTTCTAAATAAAATAATAAAAATTTAAGTGAAATAAATGAGTGTCGGTCGAGACTAAAAAACTTCTAACATGGAAACCAAGCATGATATTATCACGCATTTAATGAAAAACACTTAAGATTAAAGGTGAGAATTCAAATAAACATTGTATCCTAGTTGTAAAAAATATTACTGTAAGTTACCATAATAATTGTGAATTAATTTCTGGGTAGTTCTGCGCAAGCAATTTACCCATATAAAGGTTTATGAAATGATATTTCCACTTCTGTTTCTCTGTGAGCTTTTATTCAAATATTTAGCAAATGGGTGGTAATTTTTATACACAAAATATTTGCAATATTAGCAATTATTAGTAACATTTTAACACGAAAGATTATTAAAATAATCGGCAGAAAATGTTACAATTCTATTCACTAACGCTTCTAGTAATTAAAAGTTATATTTATTTCTACACTAGTAAAATTAACGATATTAAAGTTGTAAGTATACCACCAATTTTAACATTAAAGGCGTCTTCTTATCACATTTAATTAAAAATAGATAAATTTAAAAATAAGTTTTTACTAATATTCAAATTTGTATTCTAATCAATTGATTGAGTAATCGTAAATGTGAGCTTGCCAGCAGAATTGTAATACTTAAATAAATTTCTACAGCAATTTTTTAGATAAAACTAATTTCAGTTGTAGTTTGGTTATTAATTAGCTCCAACACACACGTTTCCATTTCAGCAACAATTTCTCCCCCTCGAGAACTCACCATGCCAGTTCTATCTTCTGAACACAAATATAAATAATCAAGAATAATTCCTTCCATTGCTTTAGTTTTATCAACTTCCTCAGTAATAGTAATAGGTAATTCGGTTGTTCTCATAGAAATTTGGTCCATTACTTCATAAAGACAAATCTCAAAATCCACTATCAACTCGCATTCATCAATTTGATTCCCAAGTTGATCCACCACTTCCTGTGTCGCCTCGACCACTGATATCGCTTCCTCTACCAAAATTATTCCCTCATCAACATTTTCTCTTAAACACTGATAGATTTCAATATGTACAGTTTCAGGTAGACGCCTCAAACGTATTTCCCTATCAGAAGTACAATCTGTAGGATCCACGCCGGCTTCAAATGACAGATTTTTTAAGGCTTGAACTTTTAGGATTAGCGCATTATATTCCTCATCAATGAAAACAATGGAGTTGTCAAGAACAATTTGTTCAGTTGTTCTTAGGTTGTCGGTTATTTGCATAAATTCGGTCAAAGTCCCGGAAATTGATTCTAAAACTGTACCTTTCAAGTCTGAATAAAGTTGCCGAGCATCATCCCATATATCACGAGGGTTTAAATTGGTCTTGCTGGTTGCAATGATAAACTGCTAAAAAGTAAGGATGTGTTATTAAAATGTCTTAAAGTTATAACGGTCACTTACATAGTCATTAAAAATCAGTGCTGTTAAACAAATTATTGCAATTTTGATAAGCATATTATAGAAGTCTGCGCAGTGCACCAAATCTGATTGCTTAGTTGTAACTATACGTAAGATTATTAAAGAATATTGAATATAACGTTAACACGTATCCTGATAACAAAATTATATAAGTAATTGACCTTTGTGTTTTTGGTTAAGGGGATAATTTAGTTCCAATTTCTATTATACTATAGATGTATGGAAGTTATTTGGACTCAATATAACTCATGTCACATGGCAATATTAGTTAACTTGCGGAAATTAAAAATTTGCTTCTTGGGGAATCGATTACTTTTTCTAGTTTCCAGTTAGGAGTCTAGAAGCTTGAAATTTAATCAATCAAGGTTTAATAGAAAATAATAATTCTTGGTTTGCAATAATTGTTTGACTACGTGCCAAAAATGAAAATCTAATGAAGCAAATATTTAATAAACAATTAACTGTTAAAGCGGTTATAATTTAATTTCATTGATGTAGAATGAGTGTGATGATGTACATAAAATGCAGCAGAACAATAAATTTATTATATAATGTTTCAGTTACAGGGGAAACGAGGCACATTTCGGAGTTGAACAGTAGCGAATTTCGCTAAGGCATCTGCATTCATTTTTAAAACTTTTTTCAGCACTGGCGGATTTATCATAACTTTTTATTACCCCATTTTTCCAACCTAAAAACAACGTTTTGTATTCAAACTGAGATTCTAAGGTTCTAACTACACTAGATTTTGTGCAAGCCAATTCTTTGTGCCGCACGCTGAGTGTTTCTTTGATGTCGCTTTCTTATCGACAACTTATTCATCAAGTAGAAACAAACCAAGAAACCGTGTCGAAGTCTTGACTACATCCAAAACATCAGCTTACATAACGTTACTGAAAATCTTTTCTGCAAATCCAGCTTGATAACCTAACTGCTTCCTATTACCATAAAGCAGACAAATTGTACAGGGGCTACTTGATAAATGTCGGAAATATAACTGTATTTCATAACTTAATTTATTTTTTGGCTATCAATGAAAAACTAGAACCAACCTTTGACTCAATCAAGTAAAGAATTACAATAGAGGAGAGCTAGGTTCAACAATATATAATTAAGGCCTTAGTAAGATATTACGAATTATCAAAACTATAAGAAGGAATCCACCTCTATCACTTACTAATATTCAGCTAATCAAATACTGAGAATAAATTCCTTAATAAAGTTTTAAAGCATTAAATACTTTAAATGGGGTGGAATATTCCATAAGTAAACTACTGCAAAATGTTGCTTAAGACTCGCTGTGAGGTCTTGAAAAACAACAAGGACAACAAAATTATTCCTTTTAGAATGGAAAAGGACAATAGCAAGTTGCCTGCAAAGATGAATAGAATTTATTAAATTTTCAATAGTTGAACTTAAATTTATGGTAGTCTAAGATTCTATCCAACTGATCTAAAGGTTTATAGACACTAGTAGATAAAATATTACTGTTTATTAACTATTTATTCAATCACAAGTTAAGGATCATAAAATATTGGTATTATTTACAAAAGATATTTAATAACTCGTAACTACTCGTCTCGTAATTACTGCATATCTAAATGAGGATTTTTTTTTGATGAGCTTTATTTCAAAACTCTGAAAAGAGACTGGGCACAGATTTCTATCTAACTGGGCCCTCCACCATTTCCCCAGTCTTCTGTATTTTTCACTTTACGGTTGATTGGACAGCAACTAATTTTTAAGCAAGTTATATTTAAGATTTATATATAATATTTTGCAAAAATTTTAAATATTTTTTAAGAATTTACAATTTAGTATTTAGTTCCTCCCGTCGAAGGATATGTAGTGCTATAAATTATTTAGTATACGCATTGTGTCATATTTGCTAAAAGAGCATTTCTGTAAACAGTAATACTATTTGTTCCGGTTGTAGAACACAACACTAATGAATTTTGAATTGTTGCTGTTAGTAGACTAGTTGTTAATTACTCTTAATTGACTTAAAGAGAATAAGCAAAAAATGCAAAGGTTCTATCATTTAATACTTCTAGAAGAGAACCCTCGTAGCCGTATATTAATTTGCAATTACTAATGTTGCTGCTTAAAGTGCAGGAGATAGCACATTTTCAACTGCGCTTCTACCAAATCAGGTTCTTAATCCGACTTGTTTTTAACACATGGCTCTATTTATTGATAGATAGTACAGGACAGTTATGTAAGGGCATAGACGTCGTGTATTATTTCCTTGCATTAAAAGAGATGATACTGCTGAATCGATTGCTGTCGTTGAATCTATTAAAACAGTTTGCTCAAGATCTGTCAAACTTTTCAAATTATCCATTAAGGATTCTACAGCATCAATAATTTCAAGTTGTATATCTGTTAGAAGCTCTGCGTGATTTTCATTTACTTCTGTCTTTATATCAGCGTCATCTTTCAACTTAATGCCAACAACCTGAATTGAATATTTTAATTAAAAAGTTACTAACATGCACTTACGTATAATGCAATGAGTGCCATGATCGCTAATACCAACTTAATTTTGATCATAATCAAAATGAACAAAACTTGATTTTCTTGATTATAAATTTTTTTTTAATATGATAATATTATACCGTTGCCTCAAGACAGAATCTTGAAATTATTCTCATCAAAGTTACTTAACTTGTCCAAATATATCAACTCCCAGTTAAAGTATGTTAAATCCGGCACTCTTAATAATATAATTTAAAATGGATATACTTTACGTAAGTTATAAACCAGAAATACAGATTCGACTCGGGAAAAAGTCATGAAGAACGGGAAGTAGGAGTAATTTTTTTTGAAAGAAACAGCGTATTTACAAGTCGTCAGCTAAAGAAATAAGTAGAGAGTTTATTGGAGATTTAATAGTACGGTTTAAATGGATAATCATAATTAGTCTGCAAACAAGTTTAAAATAAATATCCAGCTGAATGAAATAAAAGTACATGGCAAGAAAAATTAATTTTCCAAGTTGATAAATTATAAAATAAAGGTTACTTGAAATTTTGTTAAAATTGTCAAATTTGTAAATGCGTAAATTTGTAAAGGAAGTAATTGAACAGCGCAATAAGAACGGTACTTACGTTCCTTATATAATAGTAAATCATATCAATTTCTACGAATGTTAATTTATTTTCAAATTCTAGTATTCACAACAAAGAAGATGCAAATTAACTCATGATTGTACAAGCTGGGAAGCCAAATACAAGCAAATTAAGTGATTTCAAAGATATTATGCGGGTCACTTAATGATTCAAATGAAAAAAAAATTTTTTAAATTATGTGTTATATATTTGATCAATAATATGAGCAAAAGTACAAAATAAAAGTCGTATAAAGTTTTCTTAAAATTATTATTACTATTTAAATTTGTCCGAAAAAATTACTAAAAGGATTTATGAAAACAACATTGGATTTTGTTATATAGTCATAACTTATATCAATTTCCTTAAGTTAATTTATTTTTAGGTACTAATATTCACAACAAAGAAAATTGCAAAAAGTAACAAAAAATTTACCAAATGACTCAAGGAAAAATAGAAAGGATAGAAACATAACCAAATAAAGTAGGGCTAGCCAAATAAAAGCTTAATGCAGTATAAGTAGCATAATAATTAAGAAATAAAAAATTCAGAGACAATTTTTTCCAACAATTGGTTAAGAGGCTCTTCATCAAGTAATATTTATAGCAAAGTATTGAATATTCAGCAGAGATTTTTTTACATTACAAAAAATAACTGTTATTTAAATAAAACTAAAAATTTTAAATTAATTTTAATTTATTTATAATAAATTTGTCTTCAACACAAGTTTTACTTCAATTCACCCGGCGCATCCACCAAAACGTATTGGTCTGTTTTTCATAAAATTTGCGCTGTTGTTGAAAATCTATAGAGTTTTTCAATTTGAGTCTGTCAAATGCAAACATGCAATTGAGCGCTCTAATTTAAGCAAAATAATTGAAATAAATATTTATGCAATACATTACGTTTTAAAAGTGCCTAATATTAAAAGGGCTTTTATTCGATTTTCAGAATTCTACATTAACAATATATTTAAGTGCATGAATTATTAAAATATATAATATGTTTCATGACATTTTAGTGAATTTAGTTTATTTATATTTTACCACAATTTATTAATGTTAAATCAATTATTGGTATTATTGTTAAAGTTAAAATTTAAAAAAAAAGATTAGAGAATTTTGAAAGTTTTTTATATATTAGAATAAAATAAAATTTTACTATTCTTCTAACCAAATTAATTAAATTGTAGACATTTTTTGTTATCAAATTTATTATTATCATGACTTCGAGATAATAATATCAATTCAAAATCAATCAATATTTTGGTGATAAGTTTAAGTGACAGATTGTTTTTATCTACATAATTATAAATAGTTGTTGCCAAAAATATATTTTTTAAACTTCGTTACAAAAATGCTTTATTTAAGTTATAAGTTACTTAAGTATCAATTTTCTTATAACTAAATTTACAGATAGTTTTTTCGAATTGTATTTAACTTACAATGTTTCATATTTGCGCAATGTAACACTTGATAATCTATCTGACTTTAAATTCCATATTGTTAATTTTTTATAATTATCTCTAAGTCTGGTAGACATATCAATAAATTGATTGTAAATTGTGTGATTTTACTCCCCTCCTTCTATAGCCACCTTTAAAAACATGAATCTGTGATTCAATCAAGATGATTCTCTCTTCAAAGTCAAAAAACATCATATTTTTGACTTATGTTATTTACAATAATATTATCGATGTTAATGCGATCATGCAAAATATATTTGAATCTATAACTTTTTCTTTTTCAGTTCTTAGAATTCTTTATAACCAAAAGTAACAATTGCTAAAGTTTTATATTAGCATTTCAGCTATATAACAAACAAATTTCTGCAAAATCTCTTGATGTTCTTGTTCCAAATTAGTCAATTTAATTATGCAACAAATTAGAATATTATGATTATTGAAAAACAATAGACCAATCTTGTTTTTTGATAAGAATGGTAAACTAAAGTATAAAACCACAAATGATTTAATCTATTAATAATTCAAGTGCCCAAGATTAATCTAATAAAAGAACATTTTCTTAAATGTAACCAAAATGAACAACAAAATTCCGAATTGAAGTAAAATTTAACGCATCACTGACAGTTCAAATATTACAAAAAAAAATTTATAGATACGTGGTAAACGAGTTTTGAAGCAAAATTCTTATTTATCTAAAAATATTAGCGGTAATTAACTCTGTAGTAGTTACTAATCTTAATCGTTTAATTTTAAAGTCAAGTGATTAAAGATTATTAAAATTGTCCTAGAACTAAAACCTATTGTTGTGCAGATTTAGCATAAGTATGCTAATATATATATTCAAAAATATAAATATTATAATTAAAGATAGTTCCAGATCAGTAATAAGTTCAAGTTATGTTTATTAACAGGTACATCCATATTGTATAAGACTCTTGTTAAACCTTTATTCCTTTTCATCTATACCAACACAAATTCTGAGCTGGGCAATAATATCATTTCCTACTGTTATAATTACGTTAATTCTATCAGCGGAACATTCATCAAATGTGCTTTCTAGAGCTTCCACTACAACTGTTGTTCTCTCAGTGTCCTCCCGAATATTAGCAGGTAAACTTATGTGTTCGATAAGAATTTGTTCAGCCATACCAAAACCACATTCTTCTCTATCGGGCAACAGTCTGCATTGTTGCACTTGTAAATCTAAATAAGAGATGTAGTCTCTTACAGTGATCATGTGTTTTAGAGATCGATCTATCAAACGTACAGACTGTCGAACAGTTGTATTTACACAATGATCTATTTCAGCAAGCACTGTACTATATAAGTCGTTTAGAGCATAGTTGTTGGTGGTAACACAATCATTAAGTAGATCTTCGTCGATTCCTAATTCTTCAGCCTGTGATCTGATATCTGATGCTTCCCTAGAGAACGCAATTGACATTTGTGATATTGCGACAGAAGCAGACGACTCAATTGATACAGCTAGAGCTTCAGCTTCGTCTCGTTTCAAACTTAATAATTCGGTTGATACAGCAATCTCATTTTCAATTGTAACGTTGAGGTCTAATAGAAAAGTAGCTGCAGTGTCGCATGATTCGCATTCAGGAGCTAGTGGCTTCAAATCACCCCCAATGCGAAAACTATGGACCTAAAGAGAATTTAGACAAAATCTAAAAACTTATTATTTTAAGTTTTTTACTTACCCCAGTACAAGCTATGAAAGTTAAAAAACAAATGAGCTCTTTTCGGTTCATTTTGAAAATTGTGTTTTTCAGATTCCGCAAAGAACTTTTATAGCTTTTTTCTTGATAAAGATCTAGCAATTAGTAAAATAGTGATAAAGGAAATAGTTACGTCAATGTAACCTACGTAAACAAGCAAATGTGATCCTACGTAGGAAAAGTTTCTAATTAGGGACCACCGGTTATCTGTCAAGTATTTTGTGTGGTCGATAACCACAACTGACTTTACTTTTATATTCTCACGCGCATTTGAATTGCTACAAAATTATACTCTTCAGGGTGATGTTATTTTAAGTGAATTAACAAAAGTATCACATACTACTACTACAATTAAGGTTTTAGCCTACGATAGAATTTTTATTTAAAGATTACCGAAGAAGTGACTGGAGAAAGTTCGACCATCAAGAAGTTTTTCAAGTAAGATATTTTAGTTTATAGAAGTAAGTTAGTAACTTAATAAACAAAATATTATTGCAAATCAATACAATTATAATTGATTCTTAAAATTACTATAAGAAAAATCAGGTAGAATAGGTAATAGACGTTGATTTTAGAGAAATGCAATAATAGAATTTTTAATATTTTTATTGCACCGATATGATTTTTTTAGTGTAGTGAATTTATTTAATCCAAGCTACAAGCTCTCAAATTAATTGGAGGTAATGTTCAATTCAACCATTATTTTAAGTTATAAAACCGCATCTTGCAATATTCTTTAAATTAAGTGTCTCCTCAACTAGCTATTATTTTATACATTTATATCTAAACAGATAGGTAATTTAAATTTACAATAATATTCTTGCTCTCATTATCAATCGAGACAAAAGAGTAAGTAGTGAAGTTATAATTGTAACTTTCTCCCAAACAATAGTGTAGAAATAAATTGTTTGTAATAACTGATTGCATAATGAAACTGAAAAAGAGTAAGAAAAAATTGCAGTCAATCAAATGCATGTAAATTTTAAAAGTTGGTTACTTAACTTTTTTTAGTATCCAAAAAACAAAATTGGGAAGACTTCTATTGCCTACTATATTAATATAAACTTAAGTTTCTTTATCTTTCATATTTGTCATAAGTATGCGTATAAATATTTTATTTTAAACAAATTTCTTTGTTAAAAACTTTGACACTCACAACAGATTAACAAAACAATTGAAACAGTACTTATTTATTTCCATAAAACTTTAAGAATAACCTAAAATTTTTGATATGCCAATACAAGTTTTTAGCTCTTCAATTTGTGCATTTCCTATCGTTGTGATTGAATCAACTCTATTATTTGAGCATTCCTTGAAAGTGCTTTCAAGAGCGTCAACTACAGCAGTTGTCCTTGCAGTATCCTCCCGAATTTTAGCAGGTAAATCAATGCTTTCGATTAAGATTTCCTCAATAACATTTAGAGCACATTCTTCGCTATCCGCTAATAGTCTGCATTGTTTAATCTGAAGATCGAAATACTGTACCTCAACCCTAACATTTTCTAAATCATTTATGGTTCTGTATATTAGACGTTGGGATTGTCTTAGAGTTGAATCAACACAATTTGAGATTTCACTTTCTACTGTCGTAATCAATGAAGTTAGCTCGTCGTTATTTGTAGCGACACAATCATCCACAACTTGTGTATCAATACCCATTTCTTCAGCTGTAATTTTTATATCAGCTGCCTCTCGCGAAAATCTCGATGATGTTTGCTGAATTGACACCCACGTTGCGGTTTCTATTGAAGTCGCTAAAGAAGCAGCTTGATTACTTTCTAATGAAAGTAGATGAATTGAAACTGATAATTCATCTTCTACATAAGTGTTGAGACTACTTAGCAACTCTTCGGCCGTATCACACGCTTCACATTCCCCATCGCGTTGTCTTTTATCGCTGAAAATCTAATTAATAAAAATTATTGGAGATTTCAAACCTTACTTGTCACAATATTACTTTTTTTTCTTCACTAAATACTAGGATTGCCAAGGAGATAATAATCAAGCTTCTCAACTGCATCTTAGCAGTGTGATATGAGCACTGTGAATGAATTCAATATGTGTATTTGGCTTATATACGCAATTATGATATAAGCAGATAAAATTCGCAATTGATTAGCTTTATTGAAACTTACAACAATAAGGATGATGTTGTTGAAGACGTTTTTAGAAATTGTCCAACACTTTTGTTCATGAGCGTTAAAATCTTAAAAGCTGTTATAAATCTTATAAATCTTTACGGAGTTATTTCGAATACCTACACACATAAATTGTAAATAATATTTTAGATCTTAAAGACTTAACAATTAAAAAAGGTGATAAAGTAGTAATAGATCTGAAGTCACCTTATATTAATTATTTAAAAAAACAGAAAGTTACACTCAAAATATAATATTAAATTTTGAATGTCACAGCGATTTCAAATTTGAGAATGGTCAAACTTGAGGTTAAAATAGTGCTACTAATTAACATGCAAATTTAAATGGTGTGAAAAGCTTATTAATTGTCACTATTATAGAAAAAATTATGAAAGAAAACTAAAGAAGAAGTGTTCAATTGGAGCAAGTAAAGTTTAATTTAAATATTTTTTGTTTGTTTTTCAAATACTTGCAATTTTGCGATATCTTATAATACTTGAACAAAGATTAGATGGTTTAGAAGGATTATAGATAGCCAATATTTCTTTGTAACCTCTTTATGTCAAAGCGTGGTCATTTGCAATAAACAAATTACAAACAAGTTTCTTCCTACTTAGTTGAATGTCAAGAATAATAGTAATTGAAGTATCATGAAAATAATAGTATGTATAAGTTACGTAATTGCAACCAACTAAAAACAAATAGTAACTTTCTGCGTCACAACCAAAATAGGGTTAATGCATGTTTATATCCAATCAAGAGTAATTAAAGACCAAGCTTGTACTATGTGTATATACTTGGTTAAAACAAAAGTACGGTTAAAAATATCTTTAAACCGACAAACTTAGGAATTTACACGCCCATGCAAAGGCCCAACTCATGCAAATTTTCTAGCAGAATAAATTTCATTTAAGCTAAACTTTTTGGCTTGCACTAGCTTCATGCTTACGTTTACGCGCAACGATTTGCTTGCACAAATTTGCATGCACAAATCGATTTTCGCAAAATATAGCGTTTAAACGCACCATTAGGTTATAAAAAGACCAAGCAACAATATTAATGGTTAACTAGTTTTTGCAAATATTTTAAGAAGAGGACTATTATTGTTTTTCCGTGCTCGGGTTATAGTCAAGTATTGTAAAAAACCTTGATAATCCTTAGAATGGAGTTATCTCCTTATTTTACTATTATCTCTACTTATTCTACCACTTCTAGATTAATCTACAAGAAATATTAATGCCTTTATATAACAAATAACTTTATTTAAGGACAATCTCATAGATAAAAAGATCTTGTGATTAGATATTCTCATATCAACCGCTAATATTTTTGTACTGATGTTGATATTTAACTGTATAAGAATAATATTTAATACATTTTACACCACAATGTATATTTATTAAGTAGGGTTTACATAGCAATAACCTCTACTCAATTCCTACACATTTTTGAAGTTCATTGATAGCCTCTTCACCTAAAGGTGTAATAGAATCTATTCTGTTAGTTGAACACTCGTTAAAGGTGCTTTCCAAAGCTTCAACCACTGCCGTAGTTCTTGCGGTATCTTCTTGAATTTTTGCAGGTAAATCAATAAATTGTACATATATTGTTTCGATTACACTCCAGACACACTCTTCTCCGTCAGGCAATAATTTGCATTGTTGTATTTGAAGATCGTCATAAGTCACCGTGATTCTAACAGTTTCAAGATCATCAATAGTGCGATTAATCAAATTAACCGATTCTCGTAGAGTTGAATTTACGCATTGGTTTATTTCTTCCAATACAATTGTACTGGTAAGGTAAAGTTCCTGATTACAGGATACAGCACACTCTCTGATTGTTTCCTCGGCAATCCCCAATTCTTCAGCTCGAGACGAAATATTAGTAACCTCAGATGCAAACTTTAAGGATATTTGTAGTACTTGGTATGAAGCGTTGCTTTCAAGTGCATTAGCCATTGCATCTGCATTGTCTCGCTGTAGAGTAAGGGACTCAAAAGCGTATGACAATTCAGTTTCGACGGTAGCGTTAAGATCTACTAACAGACCTTCAGCAGTTTCAAATGCATCTCTGGGGACGTTTATTGCATTTTGCACATGAAAACTGCAAATCTAGGTTAAAAAAGTCACAATTATGGAATTTTAGAGAAAGATTTACTTACGTTATAGCAAGCTGTTAGAAGTAGAATAATAAATATCTGCCTACCACACAACATAATGATAATCTTGATATAACGACTGCGACTAAATCTTTTATACACTTGGCGATAATGATCTTAATGTCTGTACCTAATATATCCATAATCTAGTGTAAAAATAATTATAGTGAAAAAAATGCAAAACTTTCCTAAAATGCATCAAATAATTTTATCAGGATTACTTTAAATTCTTTGAATAGTTGATAAAGTTCAGGGAATTTTTTTAACCAACTTTTGAATTCATTATTTATTGCATTCCATTTAGTTTCAAATAATCCAACAAATAATCATACTTTTTGTTAAAATATATTTCTCTTGTAATAAAAAACGGAACAAGTCAATACTATTATCTTAAAATAAGTATTTAAGAATTAATTTTTTTATTAAGAAGAAAGTCCAACACATTCCCTAAGATAGCCAATAATTTGTTCGCCCAAAGCACTTATGCTACCAGCTCTGTCATCAGAGCATTCGTGAAAGGTGCTATCAAGAGCTGATACCACAGCTGTAGTTCTAGCAGTATCTTCTTGAATCCTGGCAGGCAAATTGATGTCCTCAATTAAGATTTCTTCAATTACACTATATATGCAACTTTCGTCACCAGGAGTTAGTTCACATTGCCTGATTTGAAGATCCAGATACGCAACGATGTTTCTGTTGGTGTCAAGATGTGAGATGTCACGGGAAATTATTCTGGTAGCTTCACGCAAAGTAACGTTTACGCAATGATCAATTTCCCTTTCTACAGTATCATACAAATAGTTAAGTTCACTGACATAAGTATTTACACATTGGTTGAGTTTATCTTCATCGATACCATTTTCTTCGGCTGTAGCTCTTATTTCTGAAACTTCACGGGAAAACGCAATAGAAGTTTGTTGAATAGTTACAGCAACTTCAGCTTCTATAGCAGCGGCTTGAGCTTCAGCTGCGTTACTTAAAAGAGTTAGTGATTCGATCGCAGTTGCTATTTCGTTCTCGCATGTAGTGTTGAGGCCTGCAAGAAGCTCTTTGGCGGTGTCAAAAGCATCACCTTGCACCTAGGTAAATTTTGTTTAGTTAATTATTGATTGATAGTTGATGGTTACTTACCTCAGTGCAAGCTACAAAAGCTAGTAGAACTAATAACCCCTTTCCGTACATCTCTAATGTTTTGTAGTGTAACTCGTGGTCGGTGTGTTTTATAGCTTGCTGATGTTCAAAGTCTCGAGATTGATTTTGTAATTAGACAACAGATAAAACCGATAAATGAACGATAATTTGGTGCCACTAACAAAAATATGCATAGGAGGGAGACGGAGCTATCGAAAATCTAAACAACGTACTTGATTACCAAAGGATTTTAGTCTACTGCAAATCAATAACTTTAGTAGATACGAAAAAAATTTTGCAAATTTTTTAAATTTTATAATCTATTGATTGGAAAAATAAATATGTGTTGGACATGTATAGAGTAAAATTTGCAGCATCAAAATAAAAATAATTGCTTATAGGGCAAGTCATATTTAAAAATGATCATTACCTACAAGATTAGGTTTTGGAGTGCTAAATAATCTCGTTGTCAGAGAAACTAAGAAAAAAATTATTTACATATCCATCCATTGATCTTCTTTTACTTCTCATTTCAACCCTTAATACTAGAGTATCAATCCTTAATTATTTATAAAAATTCAGGATAATTAACTACTAAGCATTATTAAGATTTCTTTCTAAATCATGCTATTTGCATTCCATTATAGACCTATCTTTTATAGGAAATATAAGAATATTGGTAATAATAGAAAATATTGAGACAACGTTATGACAGTATTTGCTTAGCCTAGGGAGTCTTTGACAATACTTTTTTTAACAATTATTGATAGAGCAGTTACTAGTCGAGACATCACCCACTCAGTCGATACAAAATAGACTGAATTGACACTCCGGCATTTAACAAAATTGTACGCTGAGATTCTTCTAAACGAAGGCTATGAGAAGTCACAAAAAGATGTCTACAGAGGGAGTTATAACTGTGTATGACAATGGACTAATATTTGGCACGACTGGAATGGTATTACACATATGTAAAACATATGTAGAAGTTTTTTTAGACATGGGAAAATATTAAAGCTTTTAAAAATTATGCAAATAATTCCTGATTTGTAAAATAAATGAAGCAGTAGAAAAAATTACTGATACGTTTAACAAGAATGGTATGCTGATGGATGAGAATCATTAAGTAGCACCGCAATAGATTTTTAAAAGACGGTAGTCTTGTTCAGTTTGAGCCAGGGCTGTATTACAATCGTGTACTTGGGAGAAATTACAGAGTGTTGAAACAAACGCCATCATCACTGTGAACGAATCAATCAACTCTTAAACTTTTAAAGTAGATAGAGATTCTACCTAGGAATCATAATAAAATACCTCATTATATGTTAATGAAAATGAAGAAGACATACATTTGAGTTGCTTAAAAGAAACATAAGGTAGTTAAGATGTGCGCAGCTCATTCTAATGAGACACTCCAAATAATCACTTTATTGGGTGAGGAATAATGTGGGATGGGAGATGAGTGGTAAGGAGAATCCACCTCCTTACCACACCTAACTTGTAGGCATGTATATTTTGAGGAACAGACTAAGAAACTTTAAAAGTAATTTAAACCTTATATTAACCGTATACCCGTCTATCAAAGCGGAATGAGTTTAAAGGAGTGATAATTTTATGAGATATAATGTTAAAACTTCAGTACAGAACGAGACCGTAGGAGAAGAACGCTTGTTATTTGAAATTAAAGAAGAAAAACTAGTAAGTACTGTCTATCGGCATTGTCATCAAAAATTAAAATAATTCTAGACAATAACTCGTCTTTTGTATTAATATTTGTCACATAAATAATTAATTCAATTTAAAGCGAAATATAAAACTTAGTTTAATTTAAGATATTTTTGCGTACTATAGAGTTCAAAGATTGTGTTAAGTAAAACATGTTCAAATAGAAAATAAGGTTTCAAACAATAGTATTCAAGTGAACTCAGAGAATAGAAAAGTAGTTTATAAATATTCAATATATTTTATGATAAACGTGCTTCCAGATTTAGTTCTAATCATTTAATGAAGTGTCTCTAAAATTTTTCTGTTATACTTAGTTTGAGATCAAGAGAATATTTAAGAAGCTAAAAAAATTATAAGTTTAATTAAGCAGAAAATAGATTTTTTTCCCTTAGGTAACACTTTGTTGAAATAAAAATATATTTTTAGTAAACCTAATAAAGTCCAAATCTATTAGAAAGGCTTTCAATACATTAATCTTATAAACAAAAACCCACATTTTTTTCTACCTACTTTTTAGGTAATTGTTTGTGAAATAAGAGATATTTTTACTTCAAAGTATTTCGTTCAGATTTAAGTTTCCAAATTTTTCTCAAAATTGTTTGTTTATATACTGCCTATACAACTTTGCTAATCTTGTTATCTGTATACTTGTATAAATTATATTCTTCGCATATTTCCACGTGCTTCAAAGTTATAATTGGGTTCATATATTTGATCTTAGTTTAAAGTTATTCGAATAAATACCGAGTTTAAAAATCTTTAAGCCAAAGATCTCAATAATTATTAATGTAAATCGTTTTATAAAGTATCATATTTGAAAATCGTTTCAAAATTAAGTATGTAATAAATAATAAAGTTGGTTAAGAGATTTTGTTGGTAATAAATTGATCTAAATTAGAGACAAACACTTCTGCGATGTTTATTAAGCTTCTTATTCTATCTATTTGAATATTTAAGTTTAAGGATTTTAATCATGAGATACCTAGTATTCTCCTCAGTTCATTTATTAAAAAATCAGTAAAATTGAAGATTATTTTATTTTGAATTAATAGTGGTATTTTCATTTCTTACAATTAACTCAATAATAATTGTGCTGGTACTCCTGCACATTCCTTCAAACTGTCAATTATACCATTACCTAGAACTGTAACGCTTTCAATCCTATCAGCTAAACATTCATCAAACGTAGCTTCCAGGGCTGCAACTACAGCCCTAGTTCTTGTGTTATCCTCTCTAACTTTAGAAGGTAAATCAACGAGCTGGATCTCAATCATTTCGATAACATCCTCAATACATTCTAGATCGCCAATTATCTCGCATTGTTGAATATTAAGATCAAGGTATGGGACAATGTTTGAATCAGCATCAAGTCGCGCTAAGCTGCCATCTATGATTTGTAAAGATTGCATAAGTGAGCCACTAACGCAATGGTTAACTTCGGCACGAACAGAATTGTATAAATATAAGAGTTCTTCTTCATAAAAATCAACACATTCTTCCAGAAGATCAGTGTCGATGCCTAACTCTTCAGCCCTACGTCGAATATCCATAACTTCATTCGAGAAGGTGATAGACATTTCCTGAATAGTTGAATGAGTTGTGACCATGGTCGAATGTGCTAAAGCACTTGTTTCTTCACGAAGTAAATTTAATAATTGACGAGATTTATCTATTTCTCCTGTTGCAGTAATATTTAGAGCTGTTAGTAGCGTTCTAGCAGTCTCAAACTCGTCACTCACTTGCGCATAGCGGCTGCTGACCTAAGCGTTTATTAACAATGTAAAAGTTCAATTTTAGAATTTATTTTACTCACCAACGAGCAAGCTGCCAGCAGCAAACAAACAAATAATAGCTTACGCAACATGCCTCTAAGTCGCTCTTGAAATTCAAGATGTTGCTTATATAGTTATACGATAAGGATCCGTTTTTCTAAATCAACCATGAATTTGCAAGAGATAATATGAGATGACAATTGTTTAGTAAATTATACAATGCCTGGACAATAAAGCGTACTTGTATGGGCGTTTAAAATAGATTCTTTATCTTTTAATATCGTCTAAGGCATCCTGTCCATGTTTGCATTATAAAAGTATTTGTGGTATCTAAATTTATTAACAATTAAGTTATAAAAAGCTCCAAACTAGTAAACTCATACAGTTGTAAGCAAATTCATGAAAACTTTAAGATCTTCGATCATTGCGCTTCCCATAATACTAATGTTTTGTACTCTATTAGCAGAGCAATCTTTAAAACTACATTTTAAAGCTTCAACCATTGATTGAGTCCTGGCGGTGTCTTCTCTGATCCTTGCTGGCATATTAATGCGTTCTATAGAAATCCTTTCTATTACCTCTAAAACACTTGCTATTCCAACCTGTAGAATTCTGCATTGTTGAATTTATAATTCACTGTATGTAATTACGTTTTGATTATTACTGAGATTCTTAGTGCTACATTCAACTAACCGCACAGATTCTAGAGGAGTTGTGTCAACACAATAATCAACTTTATTCTGAACAGTATTGCATAAATATTTAAACTGATTGAGATAAATTTTACTGGAATTCTTTACATCATGATTTATATCCAACTCTGCGGCTGCGGTTTTGATTTTTGCTTCTTCACTAGAAAATTTGAAATCTGCACCTTGCATGTTGACCCGAGATGTTGCTAGAACTGAGTTACCTAAAGTTACTGCTTCATCACTGATCAAAGGTAAGATTTCTAAAAACAGTTTTAGTTCGTTGCTAACTGGTCTCTAAGAAGTGCTTCAGCGGTATCAAATATATCTCGATAATTATTTTTCAATTCATTGACTATTTCATGGCAATAAACTAAAAGGAAAATTGCTTACCTGACCATGCTACAAGAGCCAAAAATGCCAACGAAAGTTTCGGATTCATGATTATTTAACAGACTTGATTATTTTTGAGTGGAACTGTTATAGTTTTACTAGATAAACAATTTTTAAGCTCGTATTATTAAGATAAAATTATTTATAAAATGTAATAAACGTGCAGGAACTGAATATTATACGTTGCGTCAAATTTATAAATCGTTGATAAGCAATATTTAACTGATTTATGTCATACCAATTTTTTATTGACCTGTATCTCCTACTCTATTCTTGTAATTATTAAAATTTACACTAATACTTCTACCTTTCAAAGTAAGAGAAATAATTTTTACACCATGTTTTAGATATAGAAGTAGGAACAAAAGCAGGTAGTGGGCTAAATTAAATAACTGAATTACATTTTTTGCAATTAATTTAAAGTTATCAAGCTAAACGAGAAAGGTAAAAGACACATAAGTCGCTATTGTGGTAAATGTAAAAGATTGTATTATTATAATTTGATAAGAAAATCGTGTTCACCATCAAGGTAAGCCCGTGATTAGAAGTGTGAAATCTATAATTATTTTACAAAAGACGCCAGTGCCAAAAAAAATTGCAATTTTCTAAATAGATCTTAGTATAAAGAAAAAGTTGCATTATTTTCAGTAAAGCAGTATTTCAACAAGATGTTATTTTAAAATATGTTATCAGTTAACGTTGATTAGTATTCCATCTGCCTTATTTAACTGAATTTTTAACACGCAATTTTTTAAATTAATTTAGATTTATTCTACATAATCATGAAATATACCAATTTTTTAACTCTATTTAAAACTTGGAGTCTTTACTGGAATTCCAGCGCAAACCTTCATATATCCTATAATCTGTTCCCCAATAGAAGGTACAATATCGATTCTATCACTTGCGCATGAGGAAAGAGCTTCTTCCCAAACCTTAACCGTAGTCTTAGCTTTATCAGCTTCCTCTTGAATTGTAGCTGGTAAATTAACGCTTTCTATAGAGATCCTTTGAATTACGTCAAGTATGCAGTTCATATCTTCAGGTTCTAATTGGCACATCTCAATTTCAAGTCCCAAGGCAGTCACCACATTTTTACAAACTGATGTACTATTTTCGGCAAATTCAATAACCACAACAGCTTCTCGTACGTTAGAGTTCAGGCATCGCGAGATTTCATCAACAACATATATGTCCATATGACTAATTTGGGGCAAATACCTGCTAATACAAGATTCTAATTGGTCTGGGTCAACATTTTCATTCCTTAAATCGTCTACTTCTTGTAAAATCTGCGCATGAAGGATCTCAACGTCAACTTTAGCGGAAGCTA
Organism: Pyrochroa serraticornis; assembly: GCA_905333025.2. NCBI lineage: Eukaryota > Metazoa > Arthropoda > Insecta > Coleoptera > Pyrochroidae > Pyrochroa > Pyrochroa serraticornis. Next base: position 42,277,291 of record HG995152.1, read on the forward strand.
CTGTAGCTGTAGCTTTGGCATTCATTTCATCTGACAGCAAATGTAGTTCAGGGATAACTCTATCAGCAACATCATTAACTGAAGTATCTAGGTCATGGTGTAAAGCCCAGGCAGTATCAAACATATCACGAGGCGTCACATCTTTCCTAACAGCCCCATGCACCTAAAAAAAATATTTAAGGACAAGTTTGGAAAACTGTTAGGTACATACCAGGAGAAAAGCAAAAGACGCTATAAAGTGCAACAATAATTTGATATTCATAATTATGATATGGGAGTTAAGCAGTTATTGTAAAAGTGCAACTTCTTTTATATAGCTACGTCTATCTTCTAAAGGTATTTTGGTATCTGCTAGATGACAAAGATACGAATATAATTTACGACCCAATTTTAAATTTCGAGCGCAAATACAAAATATTAGAAACATGACTATATAGGTAGATAATACAAGTAGCTCTGATACTTGCCTTGGAATTTGTTAAGGAAAATATAAATATAGGGATCAAGTAACACTTTATTTATTTATAATAATAGTAATTATTTCTGGAAGCTAGTTTAGCACAAGTTTTAATGTAGGTAATTATTTGTTGACCAAATCGGGTGCCGTCTCCATTTTATCAGTAGCACATGGCTCTAGCAATGATATCATAACTTCATTGATTTGCGCGGGCAAGTTTGTCAGAGCAATTAGCATTTGCTCAGCAACACTATCAATGCATTTAGTACAATCTGCAGTAATCTACATTGCTTAATTTGCAACTCAAATCAATCAACTCTATTCTTTTGGTTCATAATGTAGTTAATATGATTTTCAATCAGCGTCGTGGTTTTTGAGACTGTTTTATTTAAACAAACTAATATACCTCTAAGAATATATGTTGGTAGAGCTTGAAGCTAATAATTATAGCTTGTAATAAATTGTTCAAATAATTCTATATCAGTACCTGCTGCTTCAATCTCCATTTCAAGTTGCGCCATTAACTCCTGAAAATCAACTTCAGCCAAAATTAATATAGCGTAGAAAGTTGTCTTTACTTTATCTGAAAGAAATGCTACCTTGGGAAGAGATTTATTGATAATTGACTTTACAGATGAAGATAGATATTTCAGCAAAATTTCAACATTGTCAAATTTGTCACTGAGCGCAATCTTTTAGGGTTAACCTAATCAAATAAATAAGTGGTTGATTTTTAAATAAGATTTATAGTCTTACCCATGAGAAGATTAAAATCGTAACAAAGCAGCTTAAAAAGAATTTTGTTGACATCTTAAAGGCTTTAATTTATACTAGTTAATCCAAAAATTGAGTTTTAATCTTATATATTGTTTCGCTTTCAAATCTGCATATTTATCTAATACTGTTTTGGGTTTGTTCATAACAAGATAAGGTTTCATTAATCTTGCATAAAACAAGTACGAAAGAATCACTTTTCTTAACAGTAACAGCCATTATGAGTAACGGCAGAAACCGTGAATCAATATTCCTTGTTGACCGCAGTTTTGTGGAATGTTCTAATCATATGTACTTAAGATTGAAAAATTGAAAATTAGTTAACTTTGTTATTATCAAAATAAGCACTTTATTGGAGTTGGTCGGATCGGAATCAGATGAGTTGAATGATAAAGATCATTATTTACAACAATTCGGGCAGGATTATAAAAGTCTGAATGTAGATTTTGAGAGTAAGTAATTCCTGGAATCCGGTTTGCTTCTAAAATTCAAAAATAACGTCGTACACATGTACCTCTTAGCATTGATCTTTTGCTAATGCCAGCAGCTTTTGTAGATATGATAAAAATTATATTTAAACGTAATAACTCCTACCCAATAAAATTTCTTATATTCACAACTTTTAACCACCTTTAACGATTTGCATCCACAACTAAAGCTATTATAAATTCCAATTAGTTGTTTGTACTGATAATTCTTGATCTGAAGATATTTCGGTCATGCTAAAACTGGCCAATCCAATGTTATTAACAAGAAGGATAATAATGATTACTATACTTAATCAGCCGCGGTATTGAATTAAATAAACTTATAGTTGATAGTATTTTAAAAAATTTCACACTAGTATTGGCGGCAGAATTGAAGATTGAGTCACTTAAATCTTTACATATCTATCATGATATTTAATTTGTGAAAGAAGTAAAAATGCAAAATGTTAAATCCGACCCAGTTTTTGATTTGTTTGTTATAAAAAATTTGAATTACTCCTTAAGAGTTATTAGAGAATTTAAGGAAGATTATACTGCTAAAAACTATATCTACTATTCTTCGGTTCCTCGGTTACGCAGAAAGTGGAACAAAATTGTTGTTCTGAATAATTTAGTTACAAATAACTTATCTCTATTTAAGAGGCAATTAAAAAATGTTGTAAGTCGATATCACGAAAGGCTCTGTAATTCTATTTACTTAAACACTTAGGCATATTATAGCGCTAATTATTATTCAATGTTTGTTACGAAATTTATAAAAATTATATATTTTGTACAAAAAGGGCTTTGCCCGTTGATATTAAATAAGAAAAAATAAAATAAATAAATAACATAAATATAATTTATAAGTTATAAATTACAATTGCTCATGATGTTAAATTAGATGTCATGCAGATATTTTTTATTAATTTAGCTTACATCCTGAAAGGTCTCAAAAATGGTAATAAGATTTTTTTTTAAATAAACTTAATATAATATTACAAGCAGTGTCTTATTTCTAAGTCATTCTTTAAGAGTTCATAGTATCGAATTGATAACAGAAATAGATTTGGATTTTGCTCTTGGAACAATGTTTTCAATGGCATCTATAAACGTCGAATTTATAACAATAATTTATAACAATAATAAATTAATGATATTACAAAAACAGCCAACATTTCAGAAGATTTTTACATGTGTTTGCTCCTAAATATGGAGGTGTCATTAGTATGACATTAATCTCTTTATACTAAGGTTAGATATCACAAATAAATTTAAAAAATAAACCCGCACGGAATAGTTTAATACCGGCTTATTTTTGTATTTTATTTGTGATATCCATCCTTAGTATAAAGACATTAATTTTTGCAATGGAGCCTTAGGTCCAGTTGCACAAACCGTGATTAAACTCTCGTCAAAATTTTGATCGGTGATTACAGAGCCATCCGCTGCCCTTTAAATATGTGAAACAAAGCAAAGTTAACGTCTGTTAAATTCCTATAGAATGCAACAAACGTTTAATAACCACTTAATGTAATGACATTTTATAGAAGCACTAACAGCTTGTTAAACTCTCCTTACGGTTGTGCAACCCCAGCAAGCCATAGAAGACTCATGCAATTTCTTTCAAAATTTGACAAAATTGGTATTTTTAACAATTAAGACTAAAGTCGTGTTAAGATTGCAATTATTCTCATTTTTTTTCTGGACATCATTTTCAATAAATGAAATATGAAATTGACTCTTTTACAAAAGCTATAATATTTCATCAGATAACTTCTTGATTCTTCAATTTTCACTGAAACAAGCAATGAATTCTAGATAGTTTTAAGTACTACTTAGAATGAAATTGAAAAATTCTATTGTCTTTTTTTGTTTAAACAGGTGATATATTTGTTTGAACATTTTATATAGCATCCTTAATATTGGAATGTTAAATAATCTTATAGTTGAGAGCGGAATTTTCATAGCAATAGATACTATTACTAGTTATTGATAAGTCTTTAAACGAGATACAATCTTCAGCATCTAATGGATCAGATGTTCCGCAATGGCATTGTAAACGACTGATTTCGATCTGTGTCATTAATCTAACATAGGAAATAGGAGATGAGAACCACTATTTTTTAACAAAAATTACTGATAAGAATCAATAGTTATAAATAAAAACCAAATTATTGTGAAAGCATGTGTAAATAGGACGATTAGAATAAGATAAAAATATATTGATTAGGTACTCGTAGGACTAATTTGCGTTAGTAAGTGTTTTTAGTTTTATTTTTTCAATCAGCAGATGTTTAATCTCAAATTTTCTTCAAATCTTTACATCAATACATATTGCTAAGTTACTTTAAAAAAGACAAATATAGCGTTTTTGGTTATATTTTCTTTTTAACTAAAATTATAATTACTCAAGTTCGATCAAATTGATTCACAGCGTAGCCAACGTAGGATATTTCTTTTCTGTAGAAACCCATTTTTAAGGTTAGAGAAACAAAAAGTTTTCCTACTCGACATCTCTGATGGCATAGAACTTGATTTCTTATATAATATATAGATGTGTAGACAAAGAGGATAAGCAGACAATAGTAGTTTTAAAAACAGGAAAATTAATAAAGAATTAAACATATCAAGAAATAAAATTGTTGCTTAATAATTAATATTTTTATACATGTCAACTTATATACATTTACTCATTGCAAGGGACGCTAAAGGTTCTTCATAAATATTACTTCAAAAATTATTAGATATACCTGTAGTTATCACAGCAATGTCGCGGGTATAATATTTGTTTAATAATACTAAGTAGAAATCTTGCATAGTCTAATAACATTTCTAATTTGCTATTCATTTTATTTATCTTAAAATATAAATATTAATAAAACCTCATAACTTAGATTTAACTAATTCACAGAATAGATAAAACAATATCAATTAGATGTCAATTTTTGACCGCAAATAATGCTAATTTAATATTTTGTAGTTAGTACAATTGATAAGTTGAGAAATATTAACATATGACTTAGACCAAAGAATCGACAACTTCTAAAGTGGTGACAGTCAGACAAAGGAAATAATTTTACCAGAAGGATGTCAAAAGCAATCAGTTTAAAGGTTTCTAGTAGATTGTCTCTCTGAATCAAACGCATAACTAGTTGCACGCGTAACCATCTAATTTAAAGTAAAAGGCATTTGTGATGTGACATAATTTGATCTTAAAACTTTAAAAAAATCTACCAAAGAATTACTCCCTCTACTCTTTACTTACACTATAGGCGAATTTTTTCCAAACCAAAAAAAAATTTCACTAACTGACATAATTTGATGTTAAAACTTTTAAAAAATCTACCAAGGGATCACGCCCTCTACTCTTTACTTACACTATAGGTGGATTCTGTCGAAGCCAAAAAAAAAAGAATCGACTAACTATTTCGTAACCAAAAGTAAAATTTTATTTTATGGCTTTGTTTTTTACTTAAGGCTTTTCTAACAATAATGCAAATATGATTTGCTAGTGACTGCTACTATTACCACTACTAGTCTTATACCATTTTCCATATATAAATCTAATTTGAAAAAAATGATTGCTGTCAACTGAATTGGCAAATTTAACCAATATTTGAGTAATATTTTTTCCAATAGATCTTAAACAAATAACTTTCAATGATTTCTTTCTTACATAGACTGCATATATATAAATTAATAGACAATGGATTGTATCTCCATACGTTGTAAGATGATACCCACTTTTCTACAGTATTATATTCATAGCTGTTTCAATTTTTAGCAACACTTTATTGACTGGCTATTGTCGAGTTAATTTTAAAATGAAGCCTTATTTGATTTAAATAGTCAAAGTGGTAACATTAACTAGATTAACTAGATCACAATCTTTATAATTCTAAAATTAAATCATACCTCTTAAATATATACATTTTGTAAAAATGTATTATTTACCCTTAGCAGATAATATAATAAATGTAACGTTGTAAAGTTGCCTTTATAACTTATAGCTTACAAAAATAAAGGTTTAATTACAAACAAACTAAGTTAGGACTAGCCATTTATCTATATTATACAAAATAAATAAAAATCGGTAGTGTACTCAGAATGGAAATATATTTAGAGTATTATAATTTTGAGAATGTATTAAATAGTCTCTCAGTCGGATAGATTAAGGCAAGTTCTGAGTTCAGTAATGATATTAGCTCCTACAGTGGGAACTGAATCTTTTCTGTCATCAAAGCAAATATCGAGTGTTCCTTCTAAAGCATCAATAACTGCCACACATTTATCAGTGTCCTCCTTAATCCTGGCAGGTAAATCAGTAAGTTCAATTGATATTTGCTGGATGACCTTGGCAACGCACGCAGTACCATCAGGCAACAATTCACATTCTTGAATGTGAAGACCGAGACCAGCCACAACGTTTTGGGTAGCTTCAATTTGGTATGCGCTAAGTTCAGCCATTTGTTGTCCTTCATCTACGCTGATTTTCAAGCAATTGTTTACTTCATTTACAACAATTGTGGGCAAAAGTGCCAATTCAATTTTGAAAACGGCGACACAATAGTCAATATCTTCCTGATTCATACCAGTTGCTTCGGCTTCTTCTTGAGCTGCTTGAACTTGTGGATCAAAAACAAGAATTTGTTCGTCGACAGTTACTCGAGCCGAGGCCAAAATTGCATTGCCAGTAGCATTGATTCTTGCGGCCAAAAGTTGTACTTGTGGAAGATGAGTATCGATAGAGTTGTTAACGGCAGTAGATAAGTCTTCATGCAAAGCCCAAGCATTGTCGAAAATATCTCCCACATGAATTACTTTTGTTTCTTTAACTTCCTCACTGAACACCTAATAAATAAATATAGTTGGTAAAAAATTTTGGAAAATTCTGTTTTTTCTATTATTTACCTGAGGTGTAACAGCGAGGGCTAGGGCAATACACAAGACGTTCATAAACATTTTGCAAGTGAGCTGGCGTCGCTTAAAGTTTGCGACTTTTATATCTCAAAATCTCTATATGATTCGAATATCATAATCGAAAATCAAGTGTAAACACTTGAACAAATTCCTTATAGAAAAAGATAAGCTTCAGGCGGTGTTCCGCCATCTAAGGACCAGTTGATGTCAAAGTCAGGTAATAAGAAATATTATCGTTTGTTATCAAGAACTTCACTGCTTTTATCTTTTTATACATTAAAAACTACGTTCTTTTGAACTATTCAATACCCTTTAAAATATTACCTACCTGTGAACAAATTTATGTGTGATATTTTAGGATACAGTTGTCAGAAATACATATATGCGGTTTTTTTAATATCAGCTGTTATGATTACATGAGAAAAAAGTATGTAATTTATTTCAAGTTTATTGACACAAATCAACTTTATATGTAACTAGTTTCAAACAAATATTTATATTTATTGCTATCAACTTTGGTAGAAGAACTGTTCCTTTGGTTGAAGGAAACATCCAATAATTATAACCATAGAAAGAAAATATCTAATTAATCATTTTTGCAACTTTTTAAACATGAGAACTTTATTAAATCAAATTACTAATTTACAACGAGCATCGCATCCACTTAGCAGATAATTTTCTTAGAATTTAAACTTTTCATTTAAGAATACAAAAATGTTACTGCACTTTTCAAATTAGGAACCGAAATTGCTCACCCGAGACTAAATCTAAACTTTAAGAGAGACGTTTCAATCTTTGATGGTCACATGAAGAAACAACACGTATCTTTTTTACATTTGCGTACATAAATGTAGACATCTGCAAGTAATGTACTTTTTAAAAGTTATCCTCTTTTTGGTTATTTCTTCTTTAATCGACATAACTCGCATTGGTCAATTATGCTTGCGTTATCTCTCTTTTTAATTTATTAGCAATATGACATATGAGAAAATAGTGGACATCATCATTCTGCCGAATAAAATAGCTCTGACTTTCTTTATAATATCGTGCAGTGTTTTAGGAGACTGAATTAGTTTCTGTTAGACTCTAGTTGAAAGTAGGTGAACAAAGTTTTATCTTCTATAACGGTTACGTTATCGAAAAACCATATGTAATTACATGTCTTCTGAAGTATTGTTTAAAAAAATGGCGTCAGTTGTCTCAGAATTCACCTGACACTTGCCTTTACCAAGTGAATGTCTCAATTTCTAAATGAAGTTACATTCTACATCCAACAATTTCTGGAAATTGTTTACCTTTCCGCCTGACTTTTATACCTCACCTAATAGTGATAGCATTAAATCTTCATTTAAACCACAATTATCTTCCAGAGGTTTTTCACTCCAAATAGAAAGTTTGATGTGTATAGTTGTATAATTGTGTATAGTGTGTATAGTTTTTTAGTTGCAGGAAAATTTTGTTGTCTCTAAAAAGCACAAATCTCTTCTACAGAGATCTAACAATTGCTGTCTTATTTTTTAAGTAGTTTTATAATACCACAAAATTAGATTTACCTCTCAATGACACCATTTCTGTTCTGTGTGTTTTTGGCCATCTCCTATAAATAGAAGAGGTGGCCAAATAGTAGTCAAAAGTTAAATAACAAAAAAACAAACTTAAAAAGATTTTCTACTTTCCGCACCTTGATGTGCTCATAATAATTGAAGATTATTTATTTGTATTAAATTTTCTGAGAGTTGCTTATCTTGGCCGAGATCAAATAGCAAGGTAACATGTAATATTAAAAATATCGCTCTAAAGAGACTATCATCATTAAAGCAATATAAAAGTATGAAGGTAAACTAAGATTCTTCTGAAAATCATAAGACGAGGTTATAACTTTAGCGAAATATTCGAAAATTAGTAAGTACATTCCTATAATGGACATCCTATAATTTCATCTGATGAAGAAAATTTATAATTGATCAATATCGGCATCATATTGTCAAAATATCATATATACACAATTGTCTTGGAAAACTAACTCAGAATAAATTGAAATTACGACTTATCAATTCTAAAGTGATAAGGAATAGATATTATATTTTTGTAAATTAGCACCTTTCTCAGATAAATATTCTGAAGTTTAAAACTTTAATATCCAACATAGGATGGTAGATTAAATATTTCAATATCTACCATCAATACGATTATTTTATTAGTATATTATAATGGAAGGGACAAAACTAAATTTAAAATTATTTTTCTACTTGTTAGGTAAACTATTATTATAGCATTAGATTTCTGGTTTTATTATTCGAGTGACCAGCAGAAAAAGCAAATAGTACCACAATACGAGTACTTGAAACTGTAGTCAAGTTACAGAAATTGTACTAGAAATAAAATTCTCCTAGGTTAGAGACGTATACCTTCCCAGTCAAATGATTGAATATGAAACTAGTTTTTTCATAGAAATACTTATCACTACCAATAAGTATGGGCAAACACTCGCAATAAAAAATCAGTACTTAAATTAATGACAATGAAAAAATTGAAGTTTACTAAGCTAACCTTTACTAACCCTACAATCATAGTTCCGGTTGTAAAAAAAATCTTGTTTGTTTACATATTTACTGGTTTGACCTATGCTACATTTAAAAATATGCTTTTAGTTTACATTATAGAACAAATTTCTCATTTCGTAGACTTCCGGCTTTCAAACTAAGTCTTGTTACTGCAGGGTTGCTTATTATAACAGTAAGCATGTAGATTAGCTGTCTAAAAGATTTGTGAATTCATTTGGAATCTCAATGACATTCCTTAATAATATTTAAGAATTTAAAGAACGTGCTCCTCAAAATAAATTATTACAAAAATTTACAGTTAAATCCCACTTTATAATGATAAATAAGGGGTCACATTTAAAAATACTTTTATTCCCTGTATACAGTAATCAGTCCAAATTTTTATTCAGTAACAATGAATAAAACAAAATATAACTTATTGCTCTCCTGGGGACTTGCTGCATGCATCAATACTAGTAAGAATATCAACGCCGAGTGGAGGGATAATGTTAGCCCTGTCGTCCCAGCATTCCCCAAATGTACTTTCAACAGCTCTCACAACAAGCCTGGTCCTCTCAGTATCTTCTTTGATCGTTGCAGGTAGATCGATCAACGCCAACGATATTAATTCAATTGTTGTTGCAACACATTCTGTTAACTCTTCTTCTGGCAAAAGTTCGCATTGTAGAAGACGCAGATCCAAACGTTCAATCTCAATATGAACAGTATTAATTTGTCCGATACTATCATTTAATATTGAAACACCTTCAATAACACCAAAATCTATGCAATCCGAAACTTCCAAATTAACATTTTCAGGGAGCAAGTCTATTTCAACTTGAAGCTTGGTGATGCATCTTTCCACTTTATCCATGTTATAACCCGCATCTTCAGCTTGGTCTCTGAACGCATTTACGTTTATCATAATTTCATCATATTGTGTCTGGACTTCAACACGAGATGTCATTTTTTCAGCATTAGCTACAGCGTGCAGTTCGATGACGAGTAAATGTAGCTCAGGAAGATGGGTATTAAGGGAATCTATAACAGTTTCATTGAGAGTGTTGAGAAGGGCTCTGGCATCGTCGATCAATGCACCAACATGAGGAACATCTTTGGTATCTTTTGGTGAACTCACAACCTTACAATAATTCTAAACAAAGAAAAAAGCTATTTGAGATTATTTATTTATTTAGGTACTTACTTGAGTCACGAAAAATGCCAAAAGCAATAGAGCTATATTTTTTGCAAACATTTTTAGAAATGTGATTTTTCAAAGTTTGCGATCTCCTTTTATAGATTTTACTGACAGATATGCATTGTAAATCAAACATTTATTTTACTTGAGTAGTTAAAGATCTCTATAGATCTATAGCGATATTTGTCTGATGAGGGCCTGGTAGCTTGCCGCTACTTTAGCATGATAATTTTTTTTGAGGTATATAGTACTCTTGAGAGTTATGATTGGCAAATATATATACTAAGTCATACTTCGTTGCATTATTTTTTTTTGTAATTTTGGTGACAATGCAAAACTGATAATGTAATTGAGGTTGAAGACATCATCTACTTCAAAGTAATGTTACTATAAAATAAAAATTACTGCATTTAATACTTTTGATGTAGATCAATAATAAATGTCAACTCCATATATTTATGGCTAATACTGTAAGCCATTTAAATAAAAAATAGATTCTACTGTAAAACTATAAACGTACAAAAGTTATGTATGTTAACACTTTTCATTAGTTTGGGTTTCACAGTTAACACTGTTACGAATCCTTAATGTCCGGACAGTTTTAACACGATTATTATACAGTTAATAATATTTATAGAAAAATTGTTATTGAAATAATAAATTTATTGCTGCCTCTTTCTTAACAATATAACTAGGTAACGTCAATTTGAAGTTATCAGAAAAATCTGACATCCAAATGTCTAAAATGTAAAAGAAATAAATTCTTAACACCTGACCATCACAGACTAAAAGTATAGCAAGACAAATAATTATTCTTTGATAATCTAAACTCTAGATCTCTAGGTGATAAAGAGACGCTAAAGCAAACAAGAAATAATATATTCTGCTAAAAAAATATAAGAAAATATTTTTAAAATTGATGTTTTATGTTTTAATAATTTTTAAAGTACATATTTTTATTACGTTTTATTTAGCAATTTTGCAACCATCAATATAAATATGTACTGCTGCAAGATAACATAATTTTATTAGAGTCTTCTGATAGTTCACAAATCAATTTCCTCAGCGCTGAAAGTTGACCAAAAATCAAATTACAGTCTCGACTCTAATTTCTTCACAAAATTCTAACTGCTTACATTGTTTTTCAACTCTTGTAATAAAAGACATAAAACACAAGTAGAATATCTGTTTCTCAAATGTCAGTTGACTAAAATTTAGTTATAATTAGTATTGACCAACACTATAAAGAGAAAAATACCTACAATCTTTTAAAAGTAATAATTGTTAGCAAAAACTTCATAAGGTTCGATCCAATTGGCAGGCATGTTTCTCTCTTAAAGTTTCTTCACCCTTAAAAGGAAACAACCTGAACTGTGTTGACTTAAAAATTAATTTGTTTGATCCCGATGCAACGTGACCTAGGGTCCTCAGTGTCGTAATCATTGTCGAGAACAAGTAAGAAAGGAGCGTATGTAGGTTTGTCTGTGCCGTGGCTGTCAGGACTAATCATTTTAATCGCAATATAATTCTAGGAATCTGTAATTTGTGATAGGGTCATTTTCGGTCAAAAGGTTATTTATTTCAGTAATTTACAACGCCGCTGCTAATGCGGTGCCGTCAATGCGGAAACCTCCTTCCATTATCTACTGACAGGCTACACAGCAGTTGCTGGCTATGCAGTTACCAAAAAGCTTATACTCCCCATACTCCGCTACTCTGATACTTAAAACACCATGTAACTACTATTAGTTGTGACTGCAATAATGTCAAATATCAATCTCTAACTTCACTCTTAGATGTTTTAAAATTAAAACTAGCAGATACTTTTATTCATATAAACTATGATTTTACCATTCTTACAGTAAGTACTCAAACTTAAATTAAAAATTGATATGCAGTAACTTCTGCTGAACGAGTATATACTTAAAAGTTTAACATTTCTTTTTTAACTCTTTATATTCAAAATTCAGTTTTATCCTCTTTAATAAGTCTCACGCTGCAACAATTTTTATTTTTAATATAATAAAAGTTTGCATTAATATGTAGAGAATACATACAGGATACATAACCATTTAAAGTTATAAAATTTCAATCCTCAAGAATAAAAAAATAAGCTTAGTAATAATGAAGTGGAGCTTTGCAGAATGATTAAATTCATTCTCCAAAGCTCCACTTAAGTTTTATTGCGAAAATACCGGACATTTTTGAATTATACAACACCCGCTGTAAACAATAGTAAAATGTTTTATTACAGGAAGCAAATTAATTAAACTTAGATAAAAGCAGACAAGTCACTTGTAACCAAGAGCCATTTATTATAAAACTTAAAATTTTCCATGAAATAAATAATGAGAATGTATTGACTTAACAGTTTAATCTGAATGTCCAATTATGCCAATGCACTTCAAAAAGTGTTTTTAACTTGGACTTAAAAATTCTTTCACTGCACTTCTTTTCGTATAACATTAGAATGTTGTTTTGGTGTTTAATTTTCAATAATTAGATAAAACAGGTACTAATACTTAACAAATCTATGAAATATTAAAGTCCATGATCTTTGATATACTACTTATATAAGTTTAATTGAATCTTACACCTTGGCTAACACAATGGTAAACAAAATCCACAAATATATTTAGTTTTCTTGCTACACACTTGAATATTAATTGTATCGATTTCTTTAATAAATGGGAATTTTGTTTAAATTTGGTCAAATTTAAAAGTCTTGGAAAAACTCAATATATTAAACCTTAAAGTAGAGAAATCTAGTAATTAATAATAATAATTATGCTTACAACATATCTGAAAGAATAAATTTTTAAGCTGCTGCAATTTCTATTCTTGCTCACATTTATCTTTGAATTGCAAAAGTAAGATATTTCTTCAGTATTGCATAGAAATATTTAACATCTTAGAAATGCAACTGGAATACGTAAGATTTCTAATGCAATTTTAATTAAGCAAAATGAAAAAATGGGAATATTACAGCTAGTAATATTATACAACAAATAGTCGTAAAATTTTAAATTATTTATAAGCATTATGTTATTAATATTTAATATATTGCTGCTACCATTATGTATCTAGAAAAATCTTTGTTAATTTTCTCATGAATGAAAACTAACAGAAATTCAATATTGGTACATTAGAAATATTGTTAGGTGAATGTTACACGCATTGTTGTAAATAAAACTCTAAAGAATTTCTTATATAGGTTTTAATTCACACTGTTTATGAGAGTCCTATAGTTTCTCATTTTTAAAAGGTTTCTGGTTAACACATTGTCTTATATAGCCCATAATTTGTTGTCCTAAAACACTGGCAGAAGGAATTCGATCATCAGCACATTCCTGGAAAGTATTAATTAAGGCTCTAACAACGGCCTTAGTTCTATCAGTATCTTCCTGAATGGTGGCAGGCAAATTAACTAATTGTATGGAAATCTGTTCAATCACCCCTGTAACGCAAGCAGTACCGTCGGGATCCGGCAGCAACTTACATTGAGCAATATTAAGGGATAATCTATCGACATCAGTTTGAGTTCCTTCAATATGCGTCATACTGCTGTCCATCATGTCCACAATTATCTGAACAGTTTCGTTAATACAGATCGTTATTTCAGCCGAAATTTCATCCGGTAATGATTCGATATTGAACTCTTCGATGCACTCATCTACACGATCCATATCTGCACCAGCTTCCTCTGCTTCTTCTCGGTAATTGTCAACTTGTTGTTTAATTGCCTGCTTTACAAGGAAAAGTTCACTTTTTGCGGTAGCCAAAACAGAATTAGCAGAAGCGTAAACCTGGTTATTCATCAAATTGAATTGAGAAGCCGCCGAAGCAATATTTTCGTTCGCGGTTTCTTGCAGATCTTGAAGAAGAGCTTCAGCGGTATCAAAAATATCTCGCAGTTGATCTGTTGGGTTTCCCTCAGCGATATTCATCTAAATTTTACAAAATGTGAATGTCGCTTACATTTTTATTTAAACTTTGTAAATACTTACGTGAACAGCAAGACATGATGCTGCTAGAATAAATACTTGAGAGACGTACATGTTGTAGTGTATTAGATGCTGTACTCAGATTAGAAACATGTACTTTCTTTATATATATATTGCTGATTACACACTATTGATTAAAGTAACACGTGAAAAAAATAGTTTTTACTTTCGTAATCTCTGGCGCCCCCTATCTTTAATTGCACAACATGAAGATAGAAATATTGGACAATAATTAAAGTGAGAATATAACATTTATACTTAAATTAATAAAATATTAAAACTTAAGAGAATTGGGTACAAATTTACTTACGAAAATATCAAGGATGCTAATGAATCATTCAATTATGGTGTGAAGTTAATCAGAGTAAACTATCTCGCTGACAAAATTGTCAGAATCTTAATCGCTATTTTAGAGTTTTCAAACTTTACGAAAATCAACACATTGCAACATGAATAATTTTTACATTTATTAACAGAACTTCTTACACTTTATATTTTTCAACTATCCTGTAGCATTCCAATATCTTGTTGCATAGTGCAGTATTATAACAGGCACCATAATAGAAAATATAGCCAGAGTATTGGTAAATTTGATCTAGACACGGTTGCAAAAATTGGTCAATACCTATGGGCTTATTAACATCAAAGATTCAAAATCTGCAATATAGAACTAAATATGAAAGAAATTACAAAATGAACTACGTGAGGAAGAAGCAGTATTACGCAAAAATTAGCGCCAAAACATGAAAAAGCTAACAAAACAGATTATAAAAAATTAATCTGAAATTCGATTTCAAAGCTAGTGAAGGGTATGTGAACTCCCTAAAATTACTAAAATCTTCTATATTGATTACATTGAACCAACTTGGAAATTAAGGATATTTTAACGGAAGTACCTTCGATTATTTTAAAGAAGAAAACAGCAAACCTGTTTTTACAAGGCAAATTGAAAATGACTATTCCTTACAAGAACTGTAAAATGGAGATAAGCAACTTTTCTTTGTATCAGGTAAAAGTTCTGAAAATTTTCAAAGTATTTTATAAACTATAACAAATGGAAAAAAACATTTACTGCAGTTAATAGAATATTGTAAATTCTACATAAAAAAGAGCTTTCTAAAAGTTTACACGAAGTGTCTTTTTGGCAAAAATCTTTGGAGAAAATGGGTTTAGTTACGAATAGAAATAAGATCACATAGAATATTGAGTCTAAGTTTCTCCTATTCAGTCATCTTCAGCATCCTTACTTGCACTTCGATATTTAAAAAAATTAAATAAATATGTTCATACCAATTTATTTGATTAAAATTAAAACTCAAATTGACAGTGACTTAATAACAACAATAATGCTATTAGGTATTATCAATTAATTTTAATGTTTGCATCAAAATACCTCATGACGAGAGGAATGCTATTAATATTATAATTATTATATTATAATTTACTCAAAAAAACTGAATAATAATTATAAATTTTAAATATTTATTTGAATGTGTATTTATATTTAATACAATTTTTGCAACTTTTAAAATCTATCTACCAGTTTCAACGTGAAATACTTTGATGTTCGAGAAAGAATTTTATACCTTTTGAGACTTAGGTATTTGATCTTATTTCTATCAACAGTTTAAATTTATTAGTTCTTAACTTTTGAGGCATACTATTAATTCCTCTATTAATTGCAACAAAGTTATTTATCTGAATTTTTTTTATTTCTTGGACAGTCATCTCAATTTAAGGAAGAACTATAGAAAGACAACTTATTAAGTAGAAACCTTATCAAGTACTCAACAAGGATTAATTATTCCTGGGGCCTCATCATCGGCATATTGCGTTAAACAATATTAACATCTGGATAATATAGTTTGCTCAATTTTCCGTATGTATACGAAGTTACATTAAGGAAGTTATTTAATTAAAACCTCACCAAATTATTCAATGCGTTAACTACAATTTATTTGAGTAATTGCTGTCATAAAAGTTAAAAAAAAGGATTTTGGATTTCCTTCTTAAATAACCAGAACTATAATTTAAAAAAATATTCGATGTATCTGTCATAACATATCAACTAAAAAGATGTGAAACTTTCCATATCTCCCAATTAATTCAAATATTATACGTCTTGAAAAATATTGCTTAAATGCATCTTATAGAAATGTGACAAGTATGTCTTATCATCAAATAAACTTAAAGCAAATAGTCAGAAAGTACACATAGAATACGCTTGAGGACTCACAAATATTTTTTTTCCCTTGCCAAGTTTGTATAACTTGTCAATAAAATTTCAATATAATTTTTCAGGATCAACTTTAACATATGTTTTCTCCACGAACAGTTTTACAAATATTTTTAAAAAAACATTAAAGGCAAACCTCTAAAAGAAGTTAAATCTCATACCATCAACTGAATAATTCGAGTACCAGCTGGCCAAAGGAAGATGTGAGATTTTCCAATATTAACAAATGGTTAAAGAAATTAGGTATGTACAGAAGGTATAAAGAAAGCAAGTGAGAAGTTATCACAGGTTATAATTCATTATTTCAATTAATTTTGGCAATTTATAGGAAGACGGTAAGGGATATGAAACATTATTTAAATGCATGGCATTATTATCTTACCAGTGAAGTACTAGGATAGGATTTATTGCATATATGACGTAATTTTCAAATTTTTTACTCAAAAAAGTTATTGAAACTATTTTAGCAATTCACAGAAATTGCATTCTTATTATATCACATAGAATTAAAGCGTCTATTTATGTACTGTTACAGCCTTTTCAGTTTACATATTACAATAGGAACCAAATTTGATTACACGGTCTTAATCTTTGCCGGCATGCCTGCGCATGATTTTACTAACTCCAACATTTCATCTCCAAATGTAGTAATAGCATCAAGTCTTTGACCAGGACATGCAAATAAAATTCCTTTTAGAGCCTCTACGAAACTGTGCGCCTTATCAGTTTCTTCACGAATTCCAGTTGGCAAGTCCACAATTGCAACAGTCATTTCTTCAATTACTATAAGAACGCAGCCCACGTCCTCCGGCAATAGTTTACACATCTCAATCTCAAGTTCGAATCTTTTAACATCATTTTTGGTAGCTTCAACAGACAGAATTGCATCATCAATAAATGCTCTACCTTGATAATCAGTTTCATTGACGCAATCTCCAATTTGAAACATAACATAAACAGGTAAATCATCAAGTGATGATTCGTAAGAATCAATACAGGTATCGATTTTTTCTGCTGAAATTCCCATATCTATAGCTTCTTGTCTTATTACTAGTATTTTGTCACTAACTTCATTCATTTTAAGTTGTATCTGTACTGCCGATCCAGTCATGACATATTCTCCCAAAGTCGTCAGTTCCTCTTTTAGCGCGATTAATAAAGGAAGACTCGAGTTACGCTCATTTCCTACAGCTTCGTCCAGTTCTTTCAGTCGAGCTGCGGCAACATCAAAATTGTCGTTTGGTTGAACGTCATCCAAAATAGCGACATCTGCCTATAGATAAATGAACTTGATTAGGGAGTACAATTAAAAATATAATCTACTTACTTACTTGTACTGTGCATAGAATTGCAACTACAAACATTAAACTCTTTTTAAACATGTTGGGATGCACTTCTTACTAAACTGTAGGTCCAAATTCCGTATTTATTCTTTTATATCTATCCTACTCCACGCTGAAACACGCAATAAAGTTGACTTCAATATTTAGTCACATTATGATAAAAAAACAACGTAACAGATACCTACTTGAGATAATCTTGGTTGTAAAAAAGTTCTTTCTGTAAGTACATGTGTATGATATTTTTAATAATTAAAATGGATTTTTCCACTAATGCCATTTTGTGCTATCATAAAAAGCCTGTCCATGCTTAAGCGGTTTTGATGAATTGATACCGAGACTGACTGATATTAGTTGATTAAATCTCATATTCTCTCACTTGGGGTACGTTTTAATGGCTCATAGATCAATTTTATTTTACATAAGAGGCACATAAATCAATTATTGGAAAATATTAATCTGTTGACTTAGTTACATGCACTTTTATAATTTTATATTCTTTTATAGATAACACCTCTATGACATGAGTGGTCTAAAGAACTTTGGACCTTCAACATAAGCAGGAGACACTAATAATTCAAATATGTCCCATTTTATTAACCTAGATCAGTTAATCTGTAAGAGTTAAGATGATTATTTTTTAACATCTTTGTAAAATATATAATTGACAAATAAGGACTTTTTGTAAAGGTGCTAAAGGGGTTGTTTCGAACAAAATTTAAGTTAGTTTTTTAGATATTGATTCAGATCACGATATATAATTAATGGTAATCATTAGTAATCATTAGTCTCGCAAAAACTCGAAAATGATTCAACCAATTTGAAAGACTTTTATTTTGTTTTGCTTGCCTTCACACAGGAATCGTTTAGGGAAAAAATAGGAAAAGTCCAAAAAAACAGCTAAGAAATTGAAATTGGCCATTTTGCCTGTCACCATAAGAAATGCTAAAAATAACGTGACGTTCAACTTTTAACGTTAAATACATATTTTAGTTGCATTACAAATACGGTTACTTCAACAAAATGTTATAAAGTAATGTCTGTAAATGAAAAACTATTATTATGCAACGTTTAATCATCACCTGTATCAAAAGACAGCGTTTTCTATAACCTAATTTTTGGTATTTTAGCGAACTGGAAATCATAAGAAAGAACAACCATGACACTTGAATTTTTGTTTATTTATCTGGAGATGGTT
Source organism: Pyrochroa serraticornis (assembly GCA_905333025.2). Lineage (NCBI taxonomy): Eukaryota > Metazoa > Arthropoda > Insecta > Coleoptera > Pyrochroidae > Pyrochroa > Pyrochroa serraticornis. The sequence continues at coordinate 42,296,431 of HG995152.1, forward strand.
GTAGCGCATGGACAGCTGTAGAGAGAAAAAGAGGTCGAGTAAGGTCGAGGGATGTAAGGTAGATCGAGCTTGCTTGTTGTAGCCTTCTTATACTCTTTTGTGTGGCCTCCGTGTCACTCGTCTGAATTACCGGCTTGACGTACTATCTTTAAGATGTTTCTTACTTATAGCTTATGTTACAAATCTAGAGATCGCTACAAAAGAAAGACAGATAGGTAAGGTATTGAGAATATGTCCTATCGTTACATTATATTACGTTACTAAAATAGCATTTTAGAAGCCAATGGAAAAAAAATATAGGTACCTACCGGTCAAAAAAAAAACAGAATAAATGCAGAGTTAAGAATAGAGAAACTAGGAAAATAACAATCATTATAAGCTTGCATAAAGATGCCACAGTGACATAAAGAATGGCTTGCTTTAAATAGAAAATTTTTAGAACTACAGTGAAACCTCTCTAAGGCGGACACTCAAGGGACCTTGGCTATATGTCCGCTTAAGGGAGGTGTCCGTCTGGGAGAGTAAGTATATATATTTTGAAAATAAACTTGAAAATTGAAAACGATATTTAAACCACTAGAATCTTCATGTATTTCGACAAACCTTTTCAGCTGCTGAGTAATTTCCATTGCCGGTTGATAAGTTTGTATAGTTTCCTTCTCTGGTTCCTTCTCGTCATTAGATTCATCTGATGATTTAACTTCCAAGATCATTGCTTCAACTGCTTTTACAGAATCTTCTAACATCCTCCAGTGTTAGCTCATTATCTATATTCAAAAAGTCTTACACAATTTTTCTCTAACTCTAATGTATCCGCCCTCTTATACATATCAGCCAAAATTGACAAGGATATATAATCTTCTTTCTCAAAGTTATCAGTTTTAGATGCATTTATATCATTGCGATCGGTACGTACAAATCCGGTCTTGTGGAATCAATTCAGAGTCGTTTATTTTGAAACTATGTCCTTCGCTTTTTGTATAAGATAAATAGCATCCAGAACATTTATCTTTTTTGCAAGTTTTATACCTGATAAAACTATATCAGTGGCTAACAAAAGTTGTTTTACAATTAAAGTTCTGTAAATCCCCTTAAAGTTTTTGATTATGCTCTAGTCTAAGAGTTGACAGACCGATGTACAGTTTGACATTAAAAAACCCTTACCGAATGTTTGTCAAATTGACATCCCTGGGATGTGAGCATGCATTATTCAAAAATAGTACAATTTTTCGTTTTTGAAGTCTCAGTCTCCTGTCAAAGTCGTCTAACCAGTCTAACATTATTTTGCCTGTCATCCAGGCTTTTGCATTTGACTTCCAAGTAACAAGCAAGTCACTGAAATGAATGTTCTTAAAAACCCTAAGCTTTTTTGATCTTCCTATTATGAGTAATTTTTTTTTGGCCGTTCATGCTGACGCAATGCAAAATGATGAGTCTTTTTTTTGACAATTTTTCTCCAATGCATTTTTCTCGTTGTAAGCTTGGTGTTTTGTTAGGAAGTGCACGGAAAAACAATCCGATTTCATCAGGATTGTAAATGTCATTAGGGGAATAACTATTTATATTAAATAATACTTTACTTAAAAAACTGTTTACTTTATCAGGATTTACACTGGTAACCTCTTCTGATATCGTCTTGAAAGCGATATTCTGTCAAATGCGGAATTTTTACAACCAACCTTCCTAACGCCTTGAACTGGTCATATCATAAGTTTTCCTCAATTTTCTCTGGTTTAGCTTTTAGTATTAGACCCAAAAAATTCATGTAAGGTGCGCCCAAAAACGTACTTATTTATTGCGGTTTGTTATTACCTGACAATGGGATGCTTTTTCTCCGACCCCGCGTACATCATTCATAACATTCTCTATTGATGTTTCGACCTTTTTTCTTAAGAAGGTCGCGTTTTTCTTTAATGCTTTAATTGGAGTACCACTTATTTATCAGCTGCTCACTATTTCTAATAATATCTGTTGCTTGTGCTTTATCTATTCTAAAACGGGTTGCCAAGTTTTTCCTTTTTGTACCCTTCAACAATTTCCACTTTTTGTTTAAGAATTAAAACATTTTGTTTTGATGGCTTACTGATTAACGGAAAGATCTAAAACTTCAAAACTAAACGCCACCCCAAACTACGTCAGAACTCGTGCGAATATAGTACCGGGGAAGTCCCCAAAAGTGATAAGCGCGGTAGTATTTCCGCCGCTGCTGTCCGTATAAGAGAGGTGAGCGTATATGGAATTCTTATGGAAGAAATTCCGGACTATGAAGGGAGGTGTCCGCCCATTAGAAGTGTCCGCTAAGGGAGGTTTCACTGTATATAAACAAAAAGAAGGCAATGTTAAAAAAGATGACTAAGATTTAGAATAATGGAGCCGTTGAAGAAAATTATTCATATAATTTAATACAAAGAAAGCACTAGATGATAAAAAGCAATTAAGCTATGTTTCTATTGAAATAACAAAGTTGATTTACATTTCTCTATTACTTCCATTAATTTTGATCATAAATTTTATATAATATTTTCAATTACTAACACTGAAAATATATAAGTATTACTCTTCAAATCATGTGGTAAATGGATTCCTAACCCACAAGAGAAAACCTTTTACTGAAAGACAATTTATATAGTAAGTTTATGCTTAACAAACTTTTAACAAAGAATATGTAAAAAATGCAAGATAGTCTGATAACTACTTCTAACTTATGGTTCAGGTACAATATTAGTGACAGCTATGCAAAATCATACATTATTTAAAATATATATCAAATAATGGCACCTTTTGTTCTTCTTTTTAGAGGTAACATGAAGATTTGCAGACCGTCCATACAGCCAAATCTTGTAATAGGAAATTGCTACATGTTTCTCAAAAGACAAAAAACATTGAAAGAGAAATTAAAAAAAAAACTAGTAATGGCAGATATTTTATATAATAAGTACAGTAGTAATTTTCTGAATTATGCTTCATATTGCACTTGTTTAAAATAATTTCAAATAAAAAAAAATTGGGGAAGGTAATAATTATTTTTCTAATTATCGTTATACTTATTATTTCTTGTTCTTTTTTTTTAACTCTCTAAAAATTCTATTGAAAATATATCTAAAGTAATTCCCGATAAAAGTGTATAGTTGTACAGTAGAAATCTTGTTAGTTAATCCAGAAGCATAATTCTAATTATATGGCGAGATCCCTGTCTACCGTAAGATATATTGATACCTATATTATTAAATTACAATATTAACAACGTTAGATAACATCATAAAAAATATTATAGTTTACTCATTTGCAACTAAATTTATAACGCATCCTTCTATTTCAACAACAATTTCCCGTGCGCGACTTTCAAAAAGACCAACTCTTCCTGTAGCACAGCGCACAGATCTTTCCATTTCATCATGTACAGCATAGTATGCTGTTTCTACTTCATGCACGATTTTCGCTGGTAATTCAACCATTTGTACATTTAAATCATCCATGACGGCAGTAATACACTCCTCAGTGCCTTCAGTTAAAATGGTACATTGTGCCAATCTAAAACCATAACCATTTACAGTATAATAATGAACTTGTGCATTTTCACTAGCTTTATTCATAGCATCTCGTGCATTTCTTGTTTTATCTTCCAAACAAACTTTAATTTCATCCATAACATCGGCGACAATTTTTGGAATTAGTTCTTCGCGTTCCACCGTGCATGGTACTGCACTTACTCCTTCCGCTTGAGCAATGACTTTTATTTGAACGATTTCTTCTAGGATTTTTTGGAAGTCTCGATCGATATCGGTCTCAGACTGAGTAACAACGCCATTTGCCAGATTAGTGAACTCCATACCGACTTGCTCAATTTCTGTCGCAGAACTTTCCATTACCTCCTCTATATGAGCCTTAAACTCACTGTTCAATATGTGTGCTTGAGCAAGTAAATCGCCAGATTCTTCTACTTTTACTACATTGGTGGTAACCTAAAACTTACGTTACTGGCTGCAAATAATGATTGCAACTTTACGTACTTGAGAAGCGCTAAAAGCAGCAAGAACTATGAAGATTTTGCTAATTGAATACATTGTGGACGCAAACAGGAATAAACTGTTTACTCATATAAACCATTAACGCTTTTATATTTAATACCAATACAATTCGCATTTATCTTTCGGACAGATGAAACCTTGTTATCGCTAATTCCAAATTATTTCCAATTATATCCAAATTACCAAATTGCGGAAATGGCGGATTATAGTAGATTACCTATCTATGATACCTTTATATGTATTACTTTTGGCCCCGCCTTTATCACATATAATTTTCTTAGAAATTGTTGACATAATTTGAAAACTTTATTTTTTTATTAAGTTTTAACAGATCTGCGCTTTACAATTTACTATCTAATTACAATTTTAGTATGGCATGAGCCATAGATTATTATTGTTCTAAAGAAAACAATAATAGGTTTTAAACAGCTTAACAAGATTATAGCAGGATTACATTCTTGACAAAATTAAATTATCTTTTAAATTTAATTTGAAAACGGGAAAAAGTAAATAAGAATCATTTCAAATAAAAGTTTATTTTTGTTCAGTGATTTCTGAATTACTAATGCACTCTGTCATGTCAGCAAGTATTGTTTGTCCTTCGATGGAAAAAGTTTGTACGCCTTCTGTCGAACACCACATAATGTCCGGTTCGGCGGATGCTACATTTTGTATAGCAAAAGCTGCATCTTCTTTGATTTCCTCAGGTAATTCCTGCTGCTCTTTAGAAAGCTGAATTATTAGATCTTCAACACATTTGTCACTATCAGGCGCATTGTGGCACGCTTGCAAATCCTCTCTCCTCTTGAGCACATCTTTTTGGATACTTTTAATTGCGTTAGAATACTGATCAATCAATGCCACACCTTGACCAAGGTAACTGCTTATGCAAAAAGTTATGTCCATTTCAGCATTTGTGGGTAAATCGTTGAATTGTTGCTCACGGTCTGCAACACAATATTCAGCGTTAACTTCTGCAGCTTGCAGACGAATTATATTCAATTCTGCCTTGTACATGTGGAAAGATTGATCAATTTGACCTCGAGCATTTAAAACCATGCCATTAGCATAATCAACTAAATCATCATGGGAGTCATCCAGATCTGAAAGTGCACTGGCGGCAGCAATATCTACAGATTGCACTAGGGCCTCCACAAGCGCTGCAGCATCGTTCCAATTGTCCCGAACTTCTTTTGTCGAATCTGCAATCTGGCAAAAAGTTGAAGTAATGATAGCAGAAATTATGTTATTAATTAAGATACTTACTTTAGAATACGCTATTAAGAGCAACACTAATTTTATAGAAATTGTAAGATAACTTAGAGACATGTTGCAATAGGACTTCAATTATAAGTGTTAAAAGCAAACTGATACATGTGGCATTACGACCTACGTAAATATTCTACTTATGTAGGGATTACGTTGATAAGTATTGATAAAACTTTCAATTAATTCGGAAGGTATTACTAGTACTCTACTGTATCGACAATATATGTTTATTTACTGGGTATCAAAGTTACCCCACCGTAAGAGCTACTATAACACTAAATAGAAAAATTAAAAAACCGGATTTCTAAAAAATTTATGGTTTTCTCAGTATGATAAAATTAATAAACAGGCTTCGTTTGGTATAACAACACAGTTGATTGGTGATTTAACGGATTTCTAATATAGCGTGTTGAACTAGTCCCATTTTATACAAGAAATAAAATTCTAAAATTAATTTTGTAGCACAAACTAATCAAAATGCATTATAATGAGACTTTTGGCCGTCATGTATCCGGCCAAAAAATTTCTTTAAAAACCTATTATCATTAAATGTGGCGTGTGAAATACAAATTTTGTGGCCATATTATATTTTATTGAGAACTGCATTGTTATTGTTGTGGTGACAATAACAAAATAAATTCTAATTTTAATACTTCTTGGAAAAACCTTTATCTGTATAAAACCAGAAAACAGGCATCAAATGGAGATTAAAGAAACGTCCATTTCGGTTCTTTACTTCAATGTATTTTGGAAAAGCTAAATCTAAAGTAAAAAATAATTTATTAAAAAGACGTTGTCTTTAATTTTATATTACATTCTGTCGGCAATACACAGCTGAGTATTATTTAAGATTGTCACTGCAGCATTGTCAACAATTGTAATAGAAGACTCTGCACATTCATCATATGCTAAAATTGCTTTTTCTGAGAACCCTCTTACGGTCAAAATCAGTTCTTCCATATCCATAGGAATCTGTTTAATCTCCAAAATAATTGTAGCAATAACTTGCATGAAGCACATTTCATTCTCTCCAGATATATTGCAATCTTCAATTTGGTACCCAATTTCTTTTATCTCTCCAGAAGTGTTATTCACTTGATATATAACATCTTCCATAGGACCATAGCTATGATTAACCTCATTATTTACACATTCAGTAATTTTGGTGCGAGCCTGATCTATGATTGAATAGATTTGGTTAGCACTTTCTTCAATACAACTCAAGACATGATCAGAGCCATCATCCAACTTATTTAAAAGCAGTATGCAGTAATACAAGGTATCTAAGATATTATCTTCAGCATTTTGAACTACGTATTCACTATGATAAACCATTTCTCCATAAGTGTCAATAAGCTCCTGGACCGTAATGTCTACGGAGTTTTCGGTAATATTCTTTAGTTTTCCCCATAAGTACAAAGCATCACCGTACTGATCTTGAATTTTTTGTTGAGCTGCCTCTTGAAGAGAACTGTTAGTATGGTAAAGTTTGTAATAAGTGAAACTTACATCAATTCCAATTAGCGTTGCCAATAACATTAATATATTTATAGACATTTCTAGAACTAACCTCTCAATGAATGCTGTCACACTTGTTGTGTCATAGCTCAATTTGTTATATTTGAAGATAAATCAAACGCGATAGCAGTGATATCAGTACAAATTCTTAAGAACATCACGATTCTGCTATTGCGTTGTTTGCTATAAGGGTGACCCAGTTAACATTATTTTAGATATACCTACTGTACCTTAAATATATTTTTTTTATTTTATGGCATTTAGAATTTCCCATTGACCATTTGTAAAACTTTTGCAGAAACAAATTTGCTTATTTGTTCCTTATTGATACATGTAAGTATTTATACCACTTATGGTACCGATAAGATAAAAAAATTATCAGCTTAATTTAACATACATTTTATAATTGTTCATAACTAATTCATAAAAAAATCTAGTCGTAAATTAACGAAAGTGGTTCTAATGTTAAGTGAAGCTCGTGGAAATGCTACACAAGCACAAAGGTTGTATGCAAAATGCTATTATTTCTATAATTTATTAAATTACCGCTGGAAATAGAGGAGGTAACCATAGGTGTATACTCATTTTAATACTAAAAGTATTTTTATCTGTAACGTCAGTTTGAGAAGTCCGTTTGAGAAAATTGCAAATCGGAAAGTTGTTCTATTCTACGGGTTCCAGCTTCGGTTAAACACAAAAAACATATTTCCAATACATCCTGTATCCATATGCAAATCTACGCATATAAGAATTATTTAGATACTATTTACTTCTTTCTTGTAGACCTTCCCGTTGGTCTTGGCGTTTTAAGAATCTAGCTTCAGCAGCTGCTATTCTTTTTACTTGTTTTGCTTATCTGCGGTTGTTTCACTGCCAATAGGTTTCAATTTGTTTGATGGATTTTTTCTGCGGTTGTTATCGAAAACATTAATTAAAAAGCCTCTTAAAAGCCAATTCCTGGCATATGACGGGAAAAAATAGAAACTCTCATCGTTTCAATTACAAATTGTCCCTATTCAGGAGAAATTTATAAGGGCCATCAAAGCGAAAAGTTGCGATGGTTACGTGATACAGTTTTTGTATCGCAATTCAAAAGCTCCGTATAAATCACTGCGGCGGAGACAGACACTAAAATCCAAATGAATTATTTATTAGGCTAACACAAAAGCTGATAAAGGTATATGCGTCAGCTACAGCAAATGTATCGATTAATCACCATAAAGTTATCATGCAAATTGAAATGATTTTGCGATGCCTTATATAAGATCGGGGGTAGATATTCCATCCAGTAACATGCCGAATCGACATATTAATCTAAAAGAAGCCGCAATATTTTCATGTTACATATGTAATTTGCCAAAAAATAACGTATTTTTTTAATATGTAGCATAAGGGTCTTTATATATGACATTTCAAAGCCTATCGAGTATGGAATGTACTAAAGAGAGGAATTTATTTCAAACCACTACACACTTCATCAACTTAAACATTCTCAACATACAACTTACAAGTTTTCATGACAAAAGTTTAACAATAAAATTTTATGAGCAAATTAAATACTTTGGTTTCAGAATATAGTAATTTGAATTTGATGTAGTTGAACTTTCTAACCACAATATTTTTGGAAGAGTTGATGCACTCAAAAATGATGCAAAATATAGTTTTTTTTTAAATACAGTACAAAATTTAGAATTGGGATTAACTTTGAACAATATCGGATAGTGCCAATTATATAGTAGAAGAATACTACTTCTGCGGCACTACACTATTTTGATCCGAAGCATTAAAACTCACATTCATTATTTTTCTTTACCTTTTTTGATTTATTATTTTTATATTTCAAGCATCAGTCATAGGTTGTTGCTGGTGAAGGTCTTTAAAGTGATAATTTTCCAGTAGACAACGTTGATAGTTATAGTACTAATATTGACTCTATCTTTAAAACTTAACTGATTAAAATTGTACTGATTGGTTGTACATGGTAAGACATATAGTTTTAAAATAAGTGTGACTAAAATTCAGAACAAATATATCAAGAACTGTTTTTATTGCTTCAAATCTCTCTAATGTCAATTTACTGGTCTATTGCTCTCAAAATGTAAAAACCAAGAGAAAATTGAGCCATTATTACTCTTAAATCATTGGTTGCTTATAGATCTTTTAACGTTTGAAACTTGCATTTTTAGCTGTCTCTTAGATTTAGCAGATGACCATCTACCTGCACTTTTTTCAAAACACGAGGAGTTTGAATTACAAAATTTTAACAGAAAATATTACATATAGTGTATTGGCCAAAATAGAACATTAATGTTTTTTTATTATAAATTTTATTTATTATTTGTTAGGATAAGACTTTTCTCGTTATGAGCTATCGAGTCATATAAATTGTGTGGTTATCAGACACAATCAAGCAAAGTCTTGAAGGAATAATCTTCTATAAAGGTTTTCAAAATGTCAGAGACATCATTTCAGAGGCAAGGTAATTTGAGTTTTTTCACGATATGTTGAGATGAGAAGATATATTCGATTAAGTCATCTGAACATTTATTACTTGACATCGTTCGACTAATTTCCGTTATTTAGTATCTGATTGAGTTATTACAAAAGTCATAATTTAGCATATAATTATAGAGTAATATAAAAGCTATATTTGTGCGCCTAATGTAGAACATTGAATTAAATTATTTAATAAATCACCATAATATTATGGATTTGCAGGGTGCTTATTTTACGGTCATGAAATAAATTTGCTAACTTGGCACCAGAAACATGTAGAAAATTTAATTAAAAATTGCATGCGGAAGAAGTGATTAAAAGTAGCAATTTTTCCTCAAAGCTAGATTAGAGGAACACGCCAGAATTAATCCTGCACATGGGAGCGATTAATTTTAATGCGCGACAGAATTAGGGATTCGTCGCGGTATATTAGTATCTTCCAATTTGGTGCACCTTAGATTACACATCCAGGACTCTTTTTTTAGGCAAACAAGCACTCATACTTACGATCTCCATCTACCCTGCTGTCACTTTTTCAATCTTCTTACTTTCGGTTAAATTTAAATCCGGCACGCTTCCCTCGGGAGCATAGAAGGAATTCAAATTACATTTGAGCCATCCTTATTACAATATTTTTCAGTCAGCCGTTTTTCGCAAAAGCGTCTTTGTCATACTGTGCATTTGTCACTTTGGACAGAAAACCCGAACCAAATCGTCAGATTATTCAGTAGCAAAAACACAACAATCGTCGAATCGGACTCGTTAGTTCGATAGAGAAACTTGTAATTTCCACGACGGAATCGTCGAAAAATTTTTGCGTTTCCAGGTAAAATAAATCTAAATAAGCGGAAAATTCCCTGCTGTAACTAAGGTCGCGAAATCGGAAAAGTTGAACAGTAAAATATTACGGACGACCTCTGATGCTCAAAAGCATCCAAGGGTAATTGGAATCATAAACCCTGCAGTCATGTCGGTTCCAGAATTAAATTCCATCGGAACGGGTACACGTATCCCATTCGTGCATTTACATTTTAAAGAATCTACCGCTCTTTGATTTTCACAGACGAGTTTGTTCATAAACACTTTTTAAGAATCTTCCGTTATAATATACCGGTAGTTCAAAATCAGAACAACATATAATAATATTACACGTAGCTTACAGTAATAACTTTGACTAATGCAAGATAGGAATCGTACGCTTCCAGTATCGCAGATGTGTTTGATATTTAGTTAAAGTTGTAGAAATTATTTATCCTTGAAAGTAATATCTATTTTAGAACGAAAACTTTGTCATTTACAATCTAAACAAAAGGGAACTTACACCAGGTTCCAATTAAAATAGGGCGCTTAAGAAGCTTACGAGTATCTGTCAGCTTTAAGATGGTGTTATAAACAGCATCTTAGCGTGACCGATGCCGTTAATGATACCATCAGGACTTTGAGGAAATACTGCTATAAAGTTCCAAATCGAGGAAGTAATTTATAATATCATTGTAAGGTAATAATGGTAATAAGTAATAATGGTGGTACTAGTACATTTTATTATCCAGTGCAAACGCTTGGTTTTTCTTCTTTTGTGAAAATTTTTATATTTAAATCACCACTCCACTTCTTATTGCCACTAATTTTAATGTCTAATTTCAGGAATGACCTTTCAGGTGTTAGACAATCGTATAATCTAATTTTCTCTTCACATTGAAATGAAATTCTTAACGGTTGTTGTTTGTACTTCTATTTCTAAATATTTACTTGTTCGCTAGATTTCCCTGATTTGTTAATTAAAATAAAGCAGACTTGTTTAACATTTTTTAAAAATGTTTGAAGAAACAAAATTAAACAAGATGTCCAGTGGCTTCAACTGATTAAGGACGCAAAAGCAAGAAAGACGGAAAGTGATTCTCTCCTCGTTACAGCTTATACCAGGTGATTCACGCGAAGTGGACCATAGGGATTTAACATGTGAAATCGGGAAATTGTAGTTTTCTGCTCCCGATTTCAATTTATTCAGAAAAATTATATTCTATCTCATAGAGGATATTTTTCGGCTTACTTGATGATGCGAGTGCATGTAATTAGTTCACGGGATAATTTGGAAAATCTAATTTATTAATTTGAAAGGCAATATTGTCCTTTTAAATCATCGCATTTAAAACCACGTCAAGTCCGTGTCGTTAGGAGTTGTTCTAGACAGAACACTTAGCTTCCATCAACATTTAAAACACCTACTAGAAAAAGCATATATTGTTCAAAGCAAACTCTACCCACTGTTCAATAACAAGATCATAAACCAACTTAATAAAAAGCTCCTCTACACCTCTATTATAAGACCGGTACTCATATACGAAGCCCCCGTATGAATAAGCTGCTCTAAAACTAAAATGAAACCTCTACAAGTTTTCCATCACAAATGCTTGAGACTCATAACAGGCCGTGGCAGATACACCATAATCACTGCATGAAATAACAAAAATTCCAACTATTAGAAAATTATCCACAAAGTTATCAGAAAAATTGTACACTAACGTAAACTCAAGTAACGCCCTGGTTAATGATATTATAGAAATTAAATTAAATTAAACATGTTAGTTTTTGCCCAAGCATAACATTAACTTATGATATTAATATTATCAAGTAGATGTATATTTAATCTCATAATTATAGTTAAGAAATATATAGAGCATAATAGGATGCACTAGATTCAAAGTAAGAAGCATCCCAAACAGGTTTCTATTTTTATTTTGACATATTTTTGCGTTTTCCTGTAGACTATACAAAAGAATCACATAACTGTAAGTAATATTTCAAACTGTAATTAATATATTCTAAACTAATATAAAGGCAAACTAACCATAATTAGGTAATAAGCATCAAATTGTTATGACGCGGGAATATTGTTAAGTAGGTAGACACATTTAACACAACACGTTAATTAATTAATTTAATTCTATGTATTGTAATATGTTAGTTCAAACGATAAAATACTTCATAAATGAAAATGAATGATATGCTTTAATTTGCAATATTAGTGATCGAAATTGAAAAGGTTAAATTCCTGTCTGATACATGTTTTTTTTTTCTGGAAACAATTTTTTTTTCCAGGCTTATTAACAATAAAATTTAGTTTATTATTATTATTATTGATAATAATAATTTATTATCTGTATTATTGATAAAGATAATTTATTATCAATATTGATTAAATTAAACATGACTGTTAACTGACGATGAAAAGACTAACAGTTTAATTCTCAATAAATTACACCTTAATGTTGTTCATTAATCAGAAAATATAAAAAACAAGAAATTATGAAAAAGTTTGATCATAAATAGTAAACTTGCAGAATTGTTTCTTTTTCTAAAAGGTGAATTTGAACCGGATCCCTGAGTTCTAAAACAAAATTATTTACCGTGAGGCTACGAAGCACTTCATTTTGAACGAGAAATGTAGGGCATTACAACTTAGCTTTGACTTTTCAAATTATTTCAGACAAATAAAGCTTATTTTTTTAATTATTTTTTAAATTAATCACATGCATGACAGCATCACGTAAATAGAAAAATAGCCTTCACTAGATAAAAATATTTTTTTTTAAATAAATTGAAATGGGAGGCAGGAAATTATCGTTTTATGATTTCCCATGTTAAATCTCTATGGTTCGCTTCGTCTGAATCCTCCGATATAACGGGTCTGCAAGGCTCGTGTAAAAATTTGCCAATTTTACCGAAAACTCATTACCACTATTTAAAGAAGAAACAATGTAAGTGTGCTATATATGGTTCTATAATTGTCCAAACAATTAATAAATTAATAAATAAAATCTAGTAAAAGTAAAGCAATAGAACTAATTCTAGTGATTTGGTTTTCCTGTCTATCTTTCTTTAAGCTTCAAAATTAAGAAATTATAAAAAACAAACTGGAACGGATCACATGTAGAAAATGTAATTCCGAATAAACTAAGAACATAAGTGAACTTAATCAATCAAACAAATCCCCACAAAATGATCACTCATATGTTTGATGGTTCAATAATTGATACTGAGACTTCCGTTGATCGTTGCAGGTGTTTCCCTAAACCTACGATAGATTGTAGAGGAAAAGTGCTACTCTATGACAGTTGTGCCTAAATGTGTATAACAGTTGCTGACGTGTTAGAATTAAATAAAGTTTTTTTCAGTATTTGTTTTAGGGTTTCACAAAAACTAAAAAAAAATCACAGGGAAAATCTCTTAGAATCGTAGGTAGGTACGTAATTCAGGAAGCAAGTCATGCTTGAAACGCAATATAAAAAGTTATTAATGGTTAACTTGTTACTTCCAAAGTGCCAACCAATAGAAAGATAAATTGCCAAGGAAATAAAAAGTTTGCCATCATATTATTTTTATTTTTTATTTTTAACATCAATAATCATTTAAATTTTTTGGAATTATGACCCTAAGAAAATATGCTCGCAATCATCGGGGCATTGTACCTAGAATTATTAATTTTCTATTAAATTTAAAAATGTTATCGATTTAGTTTTAACTTCTATTTATTTATTATCATCATAATAGTATTTAAGAATTGAGTTAAAACAAATAAGTTCTTATCATACTTTTTCTTATGTCAGCAAAATAAATAACGAAAATATATTCGTTTATCAATATTTCAATTTTTGGCGTTTAAAATATTTAACTAAGTATTAAATTTTAAGGACAAATTATGTAAATAGAATAAGTGAAAGAGTTTTATTACAAAAGATACTTTAGCGAAATATCAACATTAAGTAAACCTGTGTTAAACTTTTCAGATATTAAACGTCAATTATTGAATTTGATGTTTAGTATGTTTAATTCTAAAAGTTTAAACAAAAGTTTGAAACCATACAAATCTCTACTTTACATATTCAATTATTGACGTAGTATCCAACATTAATCCAATCATCAAGGTCCATAACTTTGCGTATTTATTCGCTGCTGCAAGTTTCTTCCACATCCCGTCGGTGATTAATTACTTCTCTCAGAATGCGCAGGTAATACCATGCTAATAATATTCGAAAGTATATAAAAAATGTTCTCCAGGTGTCAAGAATGACTTCGTTAACTGCAGTTATAAAGCTCTCATTGATCACTACTCTGAGAGGTGTCCTTTGTTGTAGAAGTATTAAAGTAGCGCGTTTTGGCGTGTGACCAAATTACTTTTATGAGAGTTCCCACAAATTTTGTATGTGGAATTAGAAACCTCACAAACTCGCACACTACTAGCTATTTCACAGTAACATAAAAACAGAAATAAAAGAAAAAGACGGTTACATAAATAAAAAACGTTCGATTTAGCGTCTGACAAAGCCACTTTAAAGAATAAAGCTTGGACGCGATCAAAGCGAGATTTTGTTATTGTCGATATATTGTTTTAGTATGAGACGGAGATTGCGGAGGAAGCTTCGTTGAATTAAACCACAACTCCAACCAGCAAAATAAGAATGAACGTGTTAAACAATCATTAAGAAATCGAAAAAAACGGTTAATTAGGAGTTTATTTTGCAAAAGACTGACGTTATTCATCACCGGAGATTGCAAGGGGAGCTATCTTGCTGACACTAAACACCGCATGTCTTTCTAAAATTATAGATCACGAAGCCAACGACATCGGAAACTAACATTGCATGTTTGCGTGTATACGTGAAGTAAGTAAACTTAGTTGTTAACTAGAACATGTGTCATTTGTTAGAAGATATTACTTAGAATTATCACCTTGTAAAATGGTTTTGCAGTTATTTTATTATTTTTTTAAACCAAATGAAAGCGATTTTCAACAGTAGATTCGTTCCACTTTCAAAGATGATGCACTTGTTACTTGTACTTATACGTGCTAATTTGAGATTGGATGACTAATAAAGCTGAGTCTATTATGTAGCCGTGGCTCGTATTTGCAAAGACAGTACTTGATTTAGCATAATGCAGCATCTCAAAACGGATTCCGGAGTAATCCTTGCTTCTCAGTCCTTTCACTGTCCCCATTATGCTCATATTTCGTGAATCGCTGAACATTAACGGAATTGTTTTGACAAGAGCACAATCCTTGCCATGCTTCAAAAGGGTTAGTTTATACTTCTACTTGGTAATTTATGTCATGAAGAGGTTTAGAGTCCCTAACCCCATAATTTCTACCGGTATACGCGGAGAGAAAGCTCTTTTAATTGCTCGATCAAGAACAAAAGCTCGGTAGCGAATGAGGGCAATAATTTTGGAAGCGGGCCGGTTAATTATCCTCCTCTATTACGTGTCTATTAGCGAGCTTTTCTACATTGCAAACGCAATTACCAACTGCTGATACACAGGTAAATAACTTTGAGTTATTATTTTTTAAGTTATACATACAACTAATATTCAATCCAACCGCAATTGTAAATTTTACAAATTAATAATGTTGTATTTTTGAATTGATATTCTCTGTTATTATTTTTATATTTATCTTTGTCGTAACAACTTTCTAAAGCATGATCAAAAGAACCGCGACCCCTCTGGCTACATTTAATTTTACTTCGCAGTTATAAAACGTTTTTACTACCTTCGGGTCGTTTTTACAATTAAATACTTGACATGCTAATTCTTTTTTGGCTTTTCAAAGGAGCTTTAATTTTTGTTAAACGAGCGGCGCGGCAATTTCGATACAATTCAACTGGATTAAAGCAAAAAATCAACATTGAACTAAAAGATCCAATTAACTTCAATGTCCTTAATTCATCGTTCGTTCATAGGGTCCTTATTCATGTAAAAGCTGATTCCACCAGACATACGCCCTCGTCCATCCGCTCCGTATAATCGAATAAAATTCCGTCGGAAATAGCAGGTTTATAATTAAGTTTAATTAAATTAAGAGGCGATCGATCTAAACTTATCAGATCAACGAACTTAATTTGCTTGATAGCTAGTTAAAAAGCGGAACAAACTTAAATGTTAGTCAGTTGCCAACTAAAAAGAGTTGGTATAGAAAGGCATCCGCTTTTGCGGCTGTAACACATTGAGTGGAAATAGCCTTGTAAATGATTTCAAAGAAAATAAAGGAAGTCGAGGTAAAGAAGCAAAAACGTATAGTTATTACGCCTTTAGTACCCAGTAAAATTGAAGTGTCGATGCGGGGTGTAATATTGATAGATTGCTTCTTGAAAGTAGTTAACCTAATTGATAATAAATAACATTAACCTTTTGAACCGGAAATTTTATGGCTATGTTATTAGATCAATAAGTAATTTTAATCTGCTTATCGTTAATGGTAAGTTTCTTGAAAGTTATTGATTATTATGATTCAAAATCACCAAGTTCTGAACTCTTTGCTGTCCACAGTACGTCGCCATTATTATAGCTAAAAATTTATATTTCAAAAGGATAGTTCAGGCAGAGGCATCCAATAGTTTTGCTCTGAAATTTAAGAGTTTCAGTTCATTAGTTCTTCTTGAAATAAAAAAAGTTTTGGATGCTGGGGGTATAGGAATAGATGACCAGTTATTGCACAGTAATTGTACACAGTATTTGTGCAAATTAAAATACCGATATGTAATTTTAGCAAATAATTACAATAATTTAATCTGGAAGGAAGCACAATTGATTTGATTATACCAATTTTCCTACAAATTAGACGAATTACGTAAACATATTCTAGCCATATTGTATAATTGAACCATCATTACAAGTACGGCCTCTACGGCACCAAACAAATTAAAGCAATATATACAAATGAGTCTGGACGTCACAGAGCGAAATGCAAACTATCTATTTAAGTAGTTATAATAGTGCATGTTCTAGACCAGATTTCTTTGCTTAATTTCTTTAGACAAATGACACTGTTTTTAAAGACTTTATTTTCAAAACACTCATTTAGATTGTTACCGCTGTCATGTTTGGTTTAATTGCTAGACCAGATTCAACAACTAGACCAGATTTTTTTGTCTTTTAGGTAAATGAGTCTGATTTTATACTTGAAAAGTTGGAACAGATTTTTTAGAATGACGCTTTTATTTGAAAATGATGTGAAAATCAAGACTATTTAGCTAAGGAAATTAAACAAAAATGGGTAAAAAAGAGGGGCTTTTATTTTGATTTAAAATTGTCTCAGGAATTTCTAAAGCTTTAACGGATGAAATTTAAAAACAACCCATTTTCTCTCTAAAACACGTTTTGAAAAATCTGGTCTGGACAAAGTGGATCAATTTTTAAGAGTTTTTGGGGTGAAAAAAAATCTCAACGCTTAAAAATCAGGGTTAACATCTTGATTTTCTTTAGTTTTTATAAGCTTCAACGATGAAAACTTAAAAATCAAGTTTTTTGCTCAGTAATTCATTTTAAAAAAATTTGGTCTACAAAATATGTTTGTATTTTAATGGTTTTTGGTTATAAAATGAGTGTTTTGAAAACAAATACTTTAAAAACAATGTCATTTGTCTAAAAAAATTAAACAAAAAAATCTGATCTAGAACATGCTCTATTATAACTACTTATTTAGAAATGTTTTACGGTCCAAACACATCGTATTTTACTGCTCTGTGTTACTTATAGCCTTACCAAGAGCCGTATATACATAGCAACCGTATGCTTTACCGTTGCGGAGCCTTTTTTACAAGTAAGTACTTTTACTTAACATATCTGAGTAATTTTATAAAATTCTTTTCTATATTATGCAGTATTTTCTTATATTGCTAGAAACGACCTACAAACTTTTGCTTTTAAGACATCAAAATATAGTAAGATTAATTGACGCTTTCTCCCGCTGAAAGTGCTCTTTCCTAAGTTGCTGAAACTCACTGAAAATTATTGAAACCTAAAAAATAAAATGTCGAAGTTAATAGAATATGTTAAGATACCTTGCATTATCTTACTAGATCGTAAGATTTACAGTTTTATCAAGAGCACCTATAAACCGGCTTAAAATATTTTAACTACGTAATTAATTCCTCCACAGGTGGAAATTTGTGTAGATTTGTGTAGATTATAGCCAACACGCAATTAACTGTGAGCAATAATTCAATTACTTCAAAGCGGCTTGCAAGAGGGATTGCAGAAGGGGTTGAAGGGAATTTGTAGTGCCTCAACTGCCTCAGTTTGTACAGCCGCATCCTTCCATAAATTCCGTAAAGTTCTTCAGTTGTGTTAAATCGACCTTAGTCACTTTAACGCATCGAAAAAAAATTCTTTTAATCTCTTTCCGTTGAGCTAACTTATTCCACAAGAGTAAATAATTGCCCTACGAGGATGAATGGCAGGATTACAAACAGAAAACTTCAACTGTCTTCGATCCGTTGTATTCCAACTTGTTCAACACTTTTGTCGTAGTTTCGATAAGAACATTCAACACGCACCCCAACGAGTTTCTGGGTCAAAAACTAACATTTTGCAAACAACTTGAATTAAATTGTTTTATTTTTAGAAAGAAATCATTAGATAGACGCCTCGCAACTTTTTCGTTCAGCGCGATGAAATAATAAATATTGGCATTTCTTTTAGCCTTAATATTTTTGGTGTGTCGCTTTGTTGGTGCGGTAGGAATTCGAGGATTTTCCCGAGAGAGATGCAGCCGTAGCACTCCTCGTCCAATAAAACGTTTTTGTTTGCCATCAGTTTGATTTATAATGATACAAATTCTTTAAAAGCCTTTGTGCGTTCGTCGATAATTCAGCGGCGCTATTTTTTTGCGAATAAGGCCAATCGATAGAGCTTAACCTTGCTGACATTCACCGAAAGGCGGAAGAAGGACTGCTGGATCTGTACTTATTTAGCACGAAATCCCACGCAAGTCCCAATTCGGTTCGGATCTGAATGCACTGAGTTTTATTGAGATCATCGCTCACGCAAGTTCAGAAACGTTGCGATGAGCTTTGTTCGAATGAAGTCATCCAGAAAACACAACTGTTACAAACCATTGAGTGCTTATCTGACTTGAATTTCATGCGTTATGCACAATTTGATATAGATATTTCTCTGCAAATACAGCTTTTCGGAAAAGTTTGTGGTGGTAGAAAAAAATACCTCAATCTCATACAGGGTGTCTGTTTTAGTGATGTTAAATTTTAAATTTGTTTCCGGATTTTTCCAGAAATGTGCTCCCGGCTTCATGAATCGCTAACTGCTATCTGACTTTCATAAAGTTGGCCCACCTCACTCAACAACGAGTGCTAGTGAAAGTGCTACAACTCCCACCCGCAACAAAGCATTGCTATAATAGACAAACCCCTGAATCCTAGAACAACGAGTCGAGCGACTAAAACCCACCAATTAAAACTGAAACAGCGGATTTGGAAGCTTGCTACTTCCATAATTTGTTATGCCTTCACAGGCTAAGACAAAAACTTCTGCCTAGCTTTTGCTGTCGAAGACAACATGAACCCGGTCCAAGACGACCATGGAAAAAAAATCTCTAAATCGAAAAATCAGAAAAAATCTGATGTAAGATCCGCGACTCAAACCCCTACAAAAGAATATGGCCACAACTTCACAGTGGGCACTTCAAAATCTCGACATTCAACCTCAACGAGGAAATCCGACAAGCCACATAATAGTTCCCAATTGATTCAAACCCCCGAATCTCAACCCACCTACCGATATTCCATCGATAGGATTTCCATAAAGCCAAACAAGCCGACGCAAAAATTGGTCAACGCGACCTTGAAACCCACAAGCAAATCCTTCCAGTCGATATTCCTCAAATCTTCGGGAGACACTATTATCGTCTTCCTCTTCTCGAGGCCTCTCCAGGACAGCCTCGCAAAAATCCAGAACGTCCTCGGGATTAAACCCGAAAAAAAAACAACAAACCCCCTATCTTATCCTTCTATCTCACTTCTAAACGTCCTGGGAAAAATCTTAGAGAAGATCCTCACTCCTTTCCAATGATTTGATCCTTTCTAAAAAAAATCAATCTTCTGTCAGATATTCAGTCTGGCTTTAGGCTCGAACGATCAACCGTTGATGCCCTCCTCTGTTTTTGCAACGACGCCACAATCGGCCTCAATTTGGGCCATTGCACTATCGCAGTATTTTTAGACATAGAACGGGCCTTCGACAAGGTTTGGCATGCTGGCCTTATTCAAAAGTTGCTAAATTCGATGATAAACATTTACTTTGTTAAAATAATTCTTTCTTTTCTGACCGAAAAGAACTCTCAGGTCGCAGTTGATAACACGCTCTTCCAACCTTTTTTCCCAACCACAGGAGTTCCCCAACGGTCACTCCTGTCTCCCATCTTATATCTTGTATAATGCTCGGACTTTTCTGTTGCCAGGTCACCTTACAGCAAAGTACGCCTTTTCGACGACGACACCGCGGTGTGGGCCACAGAAACGAACGCCGTAAGAGTCAGCCAACTAGTCAACACCCAACTCCACCCTCTTTGAAGAGTGAACCTAGAAGTGGAAAATCATTGTCAACCCGAACAAAACTTAATTCCTCTTAGTTAGATACCCCTACCCCACTAAAGCCACACTTATGGACCCCGCCAATGCCGACGTTCGTCTGATAGGGAACCAAATTCACTTTGGAGAAAACGCGATACGTCTTGGTGTAACCTTTGATAAATATCTCAACTTTCCGGACGACATTGAAGAAGTCTTCAGAAAGATGAGCGGTCGCCCCCACCTCATGTCCGCCGTACGTGGAAGAATTTGAGGTTGCGACTCCAAAACCCTCTAACATAAATACAACTCCTTTATCCGCCCAATCATAGAATACCGCTCCCTCCTCTACTCAGCTCTCTCTAGCCAAATCATGAAGAGATTGGAAAGTCGTTAGAGAAGAATCACCAGAAAGATTCATCGCCTTTACTACCGCCACCCCTGCTACAACGTCTACAGTTCGACAAACACCTTACCCGTCCAAGTCCGCTTGAAGAAGTTCTGCGCGGGTTATGCAACCTGCGTACAGGTGAGAAACAATACCGCAGCCGCCAATACTCTAACTACCCCGTGGCGCACAGCCCAACCCACGAGCAAATTTGTTTGAAAAACAAGATTCCGCTACCGTCTACTTCCATCTTAGCTACACTAAACGATCGGGCAGACAAAGTAGAAGATATCCTGGACAATACCCCTCTCTCTTACAGGTTTCGCCGCTAACGGCTACCAGTTAAAATAATAGTTTTTAATTAGGTAATTAATAAGTATACCCCTACACAACCCTCCGTACACTAAATCAAATGATACTCATGCTGCGCTTGCATTGCGTGAGGCCCTCTTTTTTTCCCTCATAAAAGGGTTCTTTTAAAGCATGGGTATAAAAAAAACAAAATATCATTGTAAGGACTGTTTGAAGACTGAAGAGACCTATAACGGTCCCGCCAGCTCCCCAATTCTTTACTATGTATTATCTATCTACTTATTATTGAATAAAATATATTTAACACACAAACACACCTCATTTAAATTTAAATGTATTTTGTGCGTTGCTTGTTGATTTATTATTCAAAATATCTTGCACTCCTCTTAAAAATGAAAATTAATCTATGAATAATATTATGCTAAATTCGAGAATATTCACGTCATCTGCGTTTCGCCATTGCACCGAGCAATATTTCAGCATACGGTAAAACTGCAGTAAATTTCCGATAAAATGTAAATGTGTTTAGTGAAAAAACTGTGCGGTTCAGGAAAGACCGTTGTTAATTGACTGGTCATTACCATGCATTTGATGTGTGTTCACGTTGAAAAGCGACCGGTGACCGGGATTTGTAAAATATGGCGGCCATTAATATTTCGATCAAATTCCAAGTCCTACCATCTAGATATGAAAATGCAATATAGCGGAAAATGCTCACTTCCATGGAAAGCCTAGTCATAAATTACAATTTGTGACAATAACTAAATGGCACATTTAGAGAATGAGTTTCCCACTCTATGTACCAAATATGACGTTTACCTTCGGTGAAAATTGTAATGTGAAGGCAATAAATTTGATTGATACCATTCGAACATTTTCTGGCAGTAATATTTGAGAAAATGGACGGTATCTATCGCAGAAATTGACACTTATAATTTTAGTGAAAAATATTTTTGTAGTAGAAT
The DNA here is from genome assembly GCA_905333025.2 of Pyrochroa serraticornis. Lineage (NCBI taxonomy): Eukaryota > Metazoa > Arthropoda > Insecta > Coleoptera > Pyrochroidae > Pyrochroa > Pyrochroa serraticornis. The sequence continues at coordinate 42,318,767 of HG995152.1, forward strand.
TTAAGAAGTGTTAGCTCTGAACAGGTGCACCATAATTTAATAATATTGTTAGGTAGTTGCATTCAACAGCAAATTGGACAGGATAGACTAGACACATATATTATTTAAAGTTCGACTTGATAGACGTATTAGACGAAGGGCACAACACCCACTGTAGCTAGCAAATATTGATTAAACATCAAAAGTGCCTCCTTAAGTGAGCATAATGGAGGTTAAAAAATTTTTTTGATTAAGGTACGTTTAAAGATATAAAAATTCAATAATTATCTTTAAAAATTTTGTGGCGATATTTTATGTAGTATTCTTTTCATAAAAGCTTTACAGGTTATAATTGAGGTTATATTTCTTCTGTTTTATAATATTAGTAATAATTAAAATCTATTTATTAAAATTAAAATTTAGATCTAAGACACTTTCTTGAAGAATATTGTTTCGTCCCGTTGATTAAACGCGTCGTCTGGTCCTGTTTTATTTTCCATTCGATCCCTTGTTTTGGCTCGGACGAGTGAAAACAAAATAATGAATCCGCACGACCCACGTAAGTGTTAGTGGCGTCGTCTTAAGAGAAAGTCGAATTTGGTTCCTTGCATCACCAAGACGGTCTTGCGTATGTGAACATTTTCGGGTGCATTCCCTTTGTTTTTTTTGCTTTTTGTTAGTGATCGCAGTGCCATCTAAATTTATCAAACTCCGCGGCCAGGTAAGTCCAGTCAAAATCGCCCCCAAGCAACACATTTGGCCTTTCCGATGATGTAATTTTGAAAATTCACAATTACAGTCCGCTACAGATTTGAAACATCATCACTTAATTTACATCACATTTTCATACGCCAATGGTGTGCTCTTCTTTACGACTGGATCGCACATTATTTGGTGATTCGAACCAAACAAATATCAAATGGTAAACTACAAAAATTCAGTTTTATTCAAAATTGACAATTGCTGACAACAGAACATTTATATATTACTTAAATGTAATAAACAAATCAAATCTTCAGTTCCTAAGGTTTTTTAATGCGTATACATCTAAGCATGAACAGATTTCGAAATTTTATTACATTGACACTATACAAATATGTTTAATTTAAGCATAAATGCTTATATTATTTTATGGACTTTGGTACTGATATTGATTTTTATATGCTTCTGGTAAATACGCAATAACTTTTATCTCATACAGATTGTAGAGTGACGTAAAATGCACTTCAAGGAAGCTTTCTTGCAAGAGAATCACTTAACTATTTTAATTAATGTTTAAGTGCCAAATCGATTTAAAATTTCCATTACAATTCAATTATAACCCTTCTTTCTACTTCTTGCTCTTTAAAACAAAACTCTTAACTTAATACTTTTTAAAATATTTGCAATTATTGCGTATTGTTGACATTATGAAAAACAATAATAAACACAAACGTTTTTGATTTATAGTTGTGCAATAATCATTATGTATAGGTACCACAAAAGATAAATTATTTTCTTTAAAAAGCAATTTTAAGTTCCTGCAGAATTATTGCTCTCTGTTTCTATTTTATGCCAATTTGGTTTTGTAAAATTTATAATTTAAAAAAGTATGGATAAATGTTTTTCCAAAAAGGAGATAAATTTTTGTAGTAGACTAAGCATGTAAATATTGCTTTTTTAAAATTCTGAGGCACTCACTTGAGGTACTCAAGACTAAGCACAATGAATAACATGTACGATCACAAATGTCTAATTCACCAAATCACATAGGTATAGACAACAGGACAAATATTAAGTATTTACATATGTGGCAAAATAGACATTTTGAATTTAATAACAAAACTGACATTTTTATATATTTTAATTCATTACAAACTTTACACATTTTTTTGTGGTTTAAACGTTCATAAACTTGGTAACTTCCGCAAAATTGCGTAGCCACAATGGTAGAAAATCCTTTATTCATTCGCCGTAATCCTCTGAAAACAAGGCTATCTAATAAAAAAATAATTCAATTTTCTTCGGTAACTGCGTTGTTGGTGGTTCGTTTTCTCTCCCTATCAAAATGACACATTACGTGAGATAAACCCCAAACGCTCTTCTTCCACCGTTGTTCCAATTGTTACATCGTTAAGGCGAATTTGCCATCAATATGTTATCAGCGCGTGAGATTCGGCACGTGCATTATTCCAAGTTTCCGATACCAGGCGATAGAACGTTATTGGTGTGCTAATCAGATAAATGTAATTGACGCCGCCATTACAGTATCGACGTTAAGATACTAATAATTTACGGTCTTCTGAAATGATTATGTAAGGGTGGTCTAATAATAATCATCTTCACGTATGGTTATCTTGCTGGAGCAGGAATTTGCGAGTTTATGGTGGCACTACAAGTTGACGGTTTATGTTTTAGTCGACAAAGCTCTCAAGTTGAGCTAAATCTCCGTCGGGCTACGTCACAACATCGTAACCAAACAAAGGAAGTTGCGGCTGAGAATACGGGTGCAAATTAGATGAGCACCGAATGAATTTGACAGTTTGCTTAATAGCACAGAAAGTGATGACGCCACCCAAACTCAATTTACGTCGCGAAAGTAAAATTTTCACATATTCCACCTCCCAATTTATTTTCCCTTTCTATATTAAAATTGGATTTTTGTACAAGGGTGTGCAAGTTTGTTTTGTGAATCAAGAACAACGATATCTAGTCAGCGCTGTTTTACACATTACTTCCTTCAAGTATGCTACAAACATAAGGTAATAAAAACATTCTCCTACAGCGAAGTTGATGGTATCACGTCTATACAATAACAAATTGCGAAAGTTACATTAGAAATTCTATCTTATTCCTCATCGTAGAAAACTAAAATCAAACTAAATTCAGTTGATATTTTATAGCATCTAAGTATTTTTTGCATCAGCATAGTGATGACGTAATTGAGGAATAAAACAGAAATTTACAGCACAAAAGTCCGTTCAGCAGATTAATTATCCATAGACAAACACTCGCTACCCCAATTTAAGTTAGAGAAACAGGACTGAGGTTGTGTTCACGCTTTCCGCATGCCGGTCACGAAGCGCCGAAATAAACTTGGGCCTGTTATTTACAAAAGCGTCAAAGAAAATATAAAAATGTGCACGTGAAAATAATAAAAAGATCGTAAATTTTCCGTTCGGATAATTCAAGCAAGTATATCGATGTAGCCAAATGGACATTTGGTGTATCAGAATCTCTGTTGATACTGTTGCGGTTGTTTTTTATGTAATTTACCACTTCGACAGGTAAAATCTTGATTTACCTTATTACACATAAATTTGATTAGCGAACAAGTATACACTCCCAAAATTGAATTCGTGCTTCTTACAGGAAATCGGTTCTCTGCAAGTTTTGCAAATTCACATTTCTTTGTAAGGGAATTGCTTAGGTGACGCCACAATAAAAACACACAAATAAACAATAAATACGTAATTTTCTTAAACTCACTTGTTATGTTTCGGATGCTAAAGAGCGGGATTCTGATCACTAAATCTTTGTTATTAATGAATTACCGTAGAGTAAAGAGCATTACTTATATAAATTTATGATTACTACATCTTAGAAATGTACGTAGTTTGTAAGAATTATAATCAATGATAAGTAAATTGGGGCAACATCGACATGACTCGTTTTGCGCATTTTTCTTAGGGGGATTCTAAAGTGAGTCCAGAACAGATCATTTTAGCGGTCTGGTTTATTGCAAATTACGTGGCTATTTGAGCTTTTAACACCATGAATTTTACCTAAATGACTTACTGAACGACGAAGCTATAGAACACAAAAGATATTTGGATTTTTTCAATTTTGTAACGTTTTTCCATGTGCTACGTTAAATAACAGCTTATATACCTATATAATGAATAGTAAATACAAGTAATTGTAGTTAAACCATTGAGAAAAAAAATGGTGAATATTGTTGAATATATGATGCAAAAACAAACGTCAAATAAAGATTAGCATTTGATTTGATTATAGTTTTTTCTCAGCATATATATTTCTAGACAGTTATTGTTGTCAACGTAGGTACGCACAAAATTTTTAAAATTTTTAATTTTATATCAAAGTAGCCCCTGCGGTGTGATAAAATCGATAAGATATATTTATATACCGGGTGCCAAAGTTACTGTAAGGGCTACTTTAACACTAAATAGAAAGATAAAAAACCGTATCTTCAACCACTTTAGGGTTTTGCAATATGGTGAAATCAAGAGACAAAGCTTCTGGTGTAACGGCATGCTTCGTTGCTGATTTAACTAATTCTATTCACAATACTGAGAACATTATATTTAATAGTAATATCCAAGTGATTTGATGTCTGGAAGCCAAGCTAAAATTTAAATTTAATTTTCAAGTCATTAATTACAGATCTTGCATTTTCAACAAGAATAATGGTCACAATAGAAGTGGAGAATTTGTTAGATTATTCCATATTTAACAATTTTGATATATTTAACAAATGGTCAGTTACAATATCAATAACTTGATAAAATTATATGCGAAATTTGCAGTTTTATTTCTCCTATCATACATACAGGAGTTAATTTGATAATTTTTTATTTAGACTTTTTGAGAGAAAATGGGCAAAAATTTTAGAAGCTAATATTGATAAATACTAACCCAAAAAACTTCTACTTATGTAGCATATCAAATAAATATAAATTATAAATATGAACCAAAAGTAAAAATCCAGAATTGACACCTGTAATAAAGAAGATAATACAAAAAATAAGGAAGCTAACAAAAAATTATTTTGATGCACCGTTACCTTAAAGATTATTTTATTTAATTTACAACAACATACAATTAAATAAAACACTTTGAAATAAATAAAAGTTTTAGGAGTTCTGGATTAAAAGATTTTTAAACAAATTTCGAATTTGCAGAAGTAAAAAGCTACTAAGATAATATTGAAAGTTAAGAATGAACTTAAATTTAAGTAAAAATAAATATTATTAATAAAAAATGTTTAAGGTTTTTCCGTATAAATTTACTTGTATGCTAGAAACAGCACCATTTGAAAATATGTTCCTTTAATGGCAATGTATAAAAGAAACAAAAGTACATAAATTTCTTCCTGAAAGAATGTTAAAAAATTTAAAGTTATAAGCGTAGAGAAACGATGACAGACAATAGATTCTATATAAATAAAAATATTTCGTAATCTTTGATAGAATATTATAAAAAACATTAAATAAAAGAAAATAATAAGAGTCAAGAAGAGCAAATCAAATTTGAATTACATTAATATTTAAAAACATGAATTGAGGACAAAAATGGTCAAAAGCAAAAGTGAACAAGCAACAAGATATAACCAATAGACTAAAATAAGTTAAAGTTGCTTATTGCTTCTATTGAAGTAGCATAATTATCTAAAATTTAATTTCCTACAGATTTTATTTATTTTTTAATGATTGTTAAGAGAGAAGTGGAGAATTGACCTACTTTATAAATTGATGTATTAGTTTCAATTATTGATTTCAGGTATTGCACAATTGTAATTGTTATAATATTTTATGTACCATTTAGCTAGCTTATCCTGTCTGGTCTAGCTAGGTTTACCAAAATTATCGGCTAAGGGTTGAAAGAAGCCCCTTTGACCATGATGCAGGCAGATGACCATTGTGTCACGTAACTCTGCCTGTATAAAGCTTCTACTTCTACTTCTTTAAACTTGTTGTACAAAGCACGAGATTTGTTTACTGCATCTAACTTATCTACGTCACGAAAATAATCCCGCACATATTTTGTTAAAGGCATAAAGCCCGGGTTAGTGCATTAATCCAAGAATTTGAGGAAACAAGGCTTCAACCCCGATGGCAATCGTGCACAAAATTGCTAGGAACTAATATTTCAAGAATCAGTCCAGTAGCTAAATATTTTAATATATCACACTTTTGTTCTAAAAAGTTAAGATGAGTCTACTAGTCATTGCTGGCTAAATATTTGAGGTTTTATCTTCAATTCGCGAATTCTTGAGTAAATAAATCAACAATAGAGCTTATGTATTTACGGAAATTAGTTCTGCGCGTTGTCAAATAAATATCAAATAAAATTATGAAATCAAAATCAAAGGCTACAATATTTGCAGGTGGACTGTATAATGTAAAGCGCTGTAGCGCGCTCCCTCCACTGCAGTAACAGCGGGGATTTTGTGTTAGGGTAAAGAAGAATTGCAAACGGCCGGAAATAACTGCAGGACGAATCAATCGTCACCAGGATTGTGTACGATTTTTTTCATTGTAAAAACGCGACTTCCTGTCAGATCATAATATATTCCGTTCACAGTTTCAATTTCACAGCTCAAAATGGAGTGCATATTGTAGACCACCTGTTGCCATAACTACGGTATATTTCAGTCGCCTGCAGGTCTCATCTGAGGATATAAACGCTTAATATAATTACCAAATAGGCCCCTCAGCACGTCTCATTGAATTAACACGAAGCTTATTCCAAAAAGAAGAGTACACGACTGAATCACGCGGACAAGTTAAGTTTTTAAGCGTCTCTCCTCGTAATTTCGGTAATGTAGCTGTTTATATAAAAATGTTAAGTTGATGCGATTTCTCGGTCATTAATTCATAATTATCCGTGTTGAATTGAAATGTTTACAAGAATATAAAATGCAAATTGCCCGTAAATAATTAATTAATGGAACGGCTGTTTTACAAACACGTTTAAAATTAACGGAGGTTACTGCAAAGACCAGGGAACCCTATTTGTCGTTCTGTCGTCGCTGTCAGAAGGTGTCAATTTACAAGACAACCTGCTAAAGCTAGCACTTTCTCAAAACAAATTCACAAAGTTTGTTTAGGTAATTGATTTAATTTTTAATGAGTCAAACGTTTTGCAATAAATGGGAATTTACAACGTAATTCCTTTTAAGATTCACTCCCGGTTTCATAATTAATTTTGTCCCTACAATGACAAGGCTTTTTGCGCAATAAAGACAAGCAGAAGGAAAATCCTTTTAATCCTTTAATTTAAAGGTGAAATTTTAAACGATTATTCCATTAAAATTATAGTAAGAACGGGAAACAATTTAGCAAAATTGAAAAATAAATCCACACATAATTTACATTAACGAACAGTGGTTAAATAAGTTTCAAAAATTGCAATTGCGATAGATTTAATATTCGTTGAGATTTTCTCGTGTTTGATCGCGTTAAAATTACTTAGCGATCCCTTCCTATTATGCCCTGTAGTATTTGAGGAGGAAACTTTTAATGTGGTGATTGGAAAGTTTCCAACTGATTAATCCCCAATACTCAATCAAAGAATCAATACAGTGGCAAACCACTATTCCAATTCACACTAAACTGGAACCTTTAACCAAGTTTTGATTGGATCGAGTATGCGTATTACCGATGAGCTAACGTGAAATATCTTCAACATTAATTGTCTGCAAAGAAAGTTTACGGAATTATCTCCACAAAAAGCCATTAAGCCATGTAGCAATGGGAAATTAGTTTGATTTACAAGGGATTTGAACGGTCGTTATCGTTTCTTGCAAGCAGAAAAACTCCCTTGCGATAACGCTAAAGCTATTAATTCGGGTATTAATTGCCACAAAACAACACCGATATAACGTTGCCGAGTATGATTTCGCAGACGGGATGGTTCACTAGTTGAACAATGCCCGGTAGCCTCAGAGGGATAATTCCAATTAGTTGCGTAATTAACTACATCCTAGCTCAGTGCTGATTACTCGAATTTCATAATAATTTTTATAACAATCTGATTTCATGTGGTAAAAGCATGTAATACCTGGTTTATCAAAATCTCATTAAAGTTCGCAAAAAATAAACACGAAAGGGCACAAGGCAAAAAACATCTTGCATGTTCTTCAACTTCTATGTATGATTTTAGGAGTACTTTTAGGAAATTTTACTGCTACTCTATATATTAACGAGTATTACCAGCACTTCCATACTATTTTGTTTGTTACTGTGCTCTTAATGGATGTTTATTTATTCTGGCCGCAACATTATACCTTTAGAATATGTGAGTCTGTTTATTGTGGGTTAATTACTATGACTACCAAAGTGTTTAAAATTGGAAGGTTTTATTAGAATAAAAATTAAACTATTTACTAATGGGGTATTAAACATAAAAACTTTTTGATTAGAATCTTTTTAATTTACGTTAAAATTAGATTCGTTAAAATTTTGATCATGACGTCGACATCTATTGACCGCAGCCTTAACGGGTTAAACATCAATAAATTTTTCTTTGCCGGAACGTGTTCCCTTAGAATTGCAGTTCACTGTTCCGCTATATACATTAGTTCAAGCGTTTCGGCTAGGATGGCGCTAAAGCGTAATAAAACAGATAACTTACTCAAATAGTACAGCTCCAGGCTATCCAAATCGCTATCTGTTTCACGAGCAATTTCCGTAAATTTTCTCCAGGCTAAAGTTAAATACAAAAAAGAAAACTGTAATTAAAGATAGATAAAAATTATAGTATTACAAAATGTAAGTATTTAATCGGTAATTTCCAGTTTAAGAGTAAACTGAATCGATATGACAACGGTTTAGTTTCACAAGTTACTTAGTTACAAAACATTAAAAAGCGTAAAAATTTTCTGACTCACCGTTCCTGAAATAAGCCATACATCCAGTATTTTCTTCTTCCAATTCGCCACCATAATCTCCATCCAGAACATTTAATTCAATATCGTGTGTATCTTCACGTGGTTGCCCATCAGTTGGAGCTTGAATCTGAAAAAATATCAAATTAATAGTTTATCACATCTATTCACATATATGTCAACGATATGCGTGGGCAGTCATTATTTAATTTCATAATTTTTGTATAACTTTAAGAGACACCATTAAAAAAGTTACTGTTATGTTTTATAGATCTTACTTATTGGAAGCAAAGTGACCTAATGTAAACTGTTAAATTCTTTGACTTTTCCTAAAATGCCCGTAACTTAGGAAAACTCTATTTCATAAAATAGATACATATAATTCTGTGTTAAGTTCTCAACCATATAACAAATACCCATTTGATATTGTCTGTACAAAATAATTCTCAAAATTATTGTTTGAGACCCATTGGTAGAAATTTGACGAACTTATGATCCGTTCTTAGGGTATATGCAAAGTTTTTAGCTATGCAGTCTATACATTTAAAAATAAGAAATATTGTCACATCTTACAATAGTAGTTACATACACAAGAACGATTGAGTAGTAATAATATGGCAAATTTCCAAAGATACTTTAGAAATATTAGTAACACATGTATGCTTAATAAACACATTAAATAAAATCTGATAAGGGTAGTAAAAAATTCACCTACTAGACTGTTTATCCCTAGTACAGTTTAGCAAATATTTCCAAATTTTTACATCAAACAACACAAAAAAATATATTTTGTACTGTTCTACTATTAGCCATCTCGCTTATTAGCTCGATATGAAAATATTTAGCGTACACTGCTAAAAAGTGGAAGTGAAATAAAATATTGATGCTGGATACCAGCAGTATTGAGAGCTGAAGTTTACCATTTTCCATTTATTTTCAAACACCAAAACCCCCTTTGACTTACAGTAACTTCTGTCAACTGTGAACGTATATATACGGTCCTTATAAGGACCGTAAAAAGGTATAAACAACCAGCACTGCAAAATATACGAGGCATCAATAAGCCAAAGATAAAAATTTAAAGTATTCCTACTATTGTAACAATTTTGGTCATAGACTTGTAAAGATTCTAATCCACTCTTTTGCTGCTTAATATTGTAGGAATAACATAATTCTCTTCTGAAAATAATAAGTAAATTTAACTACACTGACATGAAATAAGTATAGAAAATTTATAAAAATTAAAATTTGAGACTTTGCCAAATAATAATAGTTTTAATCATTTTGTTTTCTTTGGTAATGACGAAAGCCATTATTATTTGGCAAAGTCTTAGATTTTAATTTTTACAAATTTTTTACGGATATTTTCTGTCGATGCACTTAAAGATTTCTATTCTTATCAGGCAAAAAGGATTTTATTTCTATAATATTAAGTAGTTAATTACTTAATTAAGTAATCATAAGATTATTTTTAGTTTACTGAAAATTAGTATGCGAGTGTATTAAAAGAACAAAACAAAACAAATTGCTAGTGTTTTAGTTAAAAAAAAAGTTATTTTAACAGTAGCTTAAAAAATGTAGCCGGTAAAAGAGTAAATAGAACACGATACAATTAGTAAAATGCATAAATAGCATAAATAGAAAAAAATCTTTGGTTTTTAATTTTCACATTAGTCCATTTTTCTAAGAAATTTTTTAGGTTATTGGATAAAGATTCAATTTTTTTAAATCACTCCCACACACAGAACTACAATATTTTTTAATATCAGTTGCTTACTTCATGCACTTCAGCTACTGGTTCGGCCCAACGTTGCATGTAGATATTTGTTTTTAATTCTGCGATTAATTTTTCAAAACCGAGGAAATTTCACGCCACACCACGCACTTCCCAACACAAGTGACACTACTGAAATTTGGAAGCAACCAGGTGGTTTTGGCGTTCAACCAAACTATTTTAGTACCAGAAATAAAATTGTGAGATCGGAATAGAAGACACAAACATTTATTATCTAATTTCAGAAATAAAAGGATGACAAATATTTTTCTTGCAACATGCGCCACCAGCATCTATAGAAAACCCATTAAAATTTGAACTTCATTGATTTTGGGCGTGCAGAAATTCTAACTATTTGCATGACACAATTCACACAATGTGTGAACGTGCCACAAGCTTTTTTCACGTGTCGGTTGCCATGTGTCTCGTTGGCAAAATATCTAGTCTAATAAAAAGCGACACTTGTTGAAGAAATTAATTTGCTAGACAAGAATTGAAATCGGTGATCTTGTTAACGAAGCTGTAGGCGGTACTTTCTAACTGAGTGATAATCAGACTGATTTAATTGTAGTTCAAATTTGCATAATTTTGTGAGTATTTAAAAAATGTATTTAATAAAAATAATTAAGATATTCGATTAATCTATTATCGAATTTGATTTGAAAAAGAAATAACATCAAGATAACATAATTAACTTAATTGTTCAATCATTATGCTCACAGTAATAGTTTATTGTAGTTTTACAGTTTATACAAATTATTTGAACAAAAAAGTTTTCGTCAATGTAACTTTACGATTCGGGTTTGGTTCCTCTCTCCCTCCGCATATTGTTAAAAAGAAAGGCCACCATACGTACTCAGATACCAAAAACTTCGTTCAGATATGCGTCAGTTTCAGATAGTTCCGTTTCTTCAAACACCATTTTAGATTCCTGTTTTTGGTGTAAATCTTTTTAATCCGGTGGTAAAATTGAAACAATATTTGAAATTAAAAAAAAGACGATGAATGAAGCAAATGCTTCAGATATTAAATGTTGAGATTAATCTCCGAAAAAGTGAAGACATTTTAAGAGATTTCTTGTCTGCGTTTCGTTCTTTTGGTTTTAGTGCATTTGTCGGTGGGTGTGCACCTTTATGGTAGTCGTAAATTGCTACAAATTCAACGATGGCGGGGAAAAACGGAGATAATGCTCTGACGCGCTCCAATTATACAAATTCTTGAATAAACTGATAATCAGGGAGCGAAGGAGTTGGAAGAGTTGCGTGCCCGACAGTGCGACCTCGCGGCTTCTGCCTTCTGCCACTGTCCTGTCATTACGGGCGGAGGATCGGAAACGTTGTCGTCGATCTGGTAAATAAGACTTTAGTAAATTGCACTGTGACAAGAAACTGCGTTTTTGTGGCCAGCTATTTGCTCCATATAATCACGTCCACATACGCCACAGGCTGTTGGACCACCGCGCCCGTCCTGGAATGTCTGCACGGGTTCTTTGATCCCTTTCCCATCCTGTCCGGACAACATGTACCCTCGTTCAAAACTATTAACACGTATGTAATTATACACAATATATATCCAGTTTTGCCGGGGGCCGAAACCCTTTCATGCATTTTTTAACATGTGCAAATATCAGCTTTAATTTGGAAACGGACCGCCGCCTGCTAAAGCAACGTTCACCTAAGCCCCAACATGATGTGGGAGGATTCTTAACGGTCTCCAACTCTATTTAACTAAATCGCTAGCCAAAGAGTTTTTGCGCACTTGTTCATTTCCTCTACTAAGTTTTTTGGACCGTTTTCACATTTTCTATTGAACAATAAATTGTCAACATTATAGTATGCGGTTGAAGTAGAAAAATTTTCCACCAAACATAGTTTATGGTTAAGTAGTAGTACCCGCATTAAAAGTTAAAATAAAAGTATGACGTTGAAAATATTAATTATAGATGAATGATAAGGAACTGTAACACACTCTAACCGATGGCAATAGATATAGGTAATTAATTTTATTCATATCACAGATAGCCTACTTGAAGCACAATAATGAAAATTAATGTTTAAATACATTAACTGTACATATTTAGTCAAAAGAAAAATATTTTAAAGAAAATTTCAATTTTTAGTAGAATAAAACTGGTAAAACCTTTCAGCTGTCAACAATGCAAACACTTTAAACTAAGATACGAAGGGAAAATACCGAATATTTTCTAGTAAGTAGTAACGTTGTCAGACGCCTTCAGCGGCGGTTTATACTTCTAGAAATCACAGAAATCACTATATACATATGACTTTTATTAACCAAATTTAGATAAAATTGTCACAGGTAGTAAATTGTTTGCGATAATTATAAACGACTTAAAGACATCTTGAAAAATAATTTGGTACTTTACTATACTACCTAAGTACTTTTAAATTATTTTACAATTAAGATAGTTATGACTAAAAAGACCTACAAACTAGTCAACCAACCAACATAGGGCTTGGTGTTACAACGTTATTGTGATATGAATGGGAGTGTTTGGATTTGCATTCATTGTTGCTAGTGTTCTTTATTCAATAATAAATATTTTCAAAATTAGTGGTGTAAATTATATTGTAGAAAAATGAAATACTCGCTTAAACCATTTTTGCTGTAAAATGCAAATTTTTAATTCATGTTATCATTTGATGTAATAGTTGACTTTTAGACTCAAAATCGCATTACAATATAAGTTAAAATATATATTTCGAAGACATCTACACGATTTTAGAAGAGGCTGAAAATGTTATTAAAAACAATCAAAGTAAACTTACAAGATCTAACAATCTATCACGTCTCTTATAGAGAATAAGTTTAATATATAGAGATAATAATAATATCAGAAATTTCTTCCAAGGTATTGCTAATTCCAGTTAGACGCTGTATTTTTCAATAAGGTTTTTGTTATTACGAAACATATAATTAATTAAAAACACGGGTTCGGTCCTTTTTTAATCAGAATTAAACATCAAAGAAAATTTTTTCCGCTGTTTTCCTCCGGCATTACAAAGATTCAATTCTCACAGTAGGTGCTGTCTTTAAGATTTGGACCAGCCAATTTTTTTTTGTTTTCCCTCTATTTTACTCAAAATAAAATGAACCGCTAGAACTTGTACAAGAAGACCATCTTTATTACTACATTTTCAATAAATAATGTTGCTTTTATAATTAATAGTTTTTACCTCAAGCAGATTAAGATCTACACAAGTAAGAACGACACTATAATGTTGCTAAATTAAATTACGTGGATAGAAATAAAAAAATTATATTTGGTAATTTTTTAATTTCGAACAAAAAAATTACACATAGCATCAAAACGTATCGCACATGAAGGTTTAAGGGATTGAAATGCATTAGGATAAATTAATATATATCTGCATTTAACGATATCTGTTTATTTAATGCAGGTTTATAAAAAAATCTAACTTTTGATTGGAAAATTTGCGCTTGCTAAACCAAAAGCTGTTTTCAAATTTGTAGAATTGGTTGAAACTCGCTGTCTTAATTTGTACGCCCTGTTTCCTGGCCAAATTACTGATTACATATTTCACAAGCACTAACTTTAATGATTTATAAATTTTTAACTTTCAGGTAGTCCATAAGTTTGTGACAACAATAAAAATGGCTGTGTTGTCGGTGCGGATTTGACATTTGAAGCTATTTTGTAAAAGCTTGAAACATGCGTTCAATTCAGTAGTAAGTTTCCGAAATCGCTGTAAATAATTTTGGAGATGTAAACCGAGCATTACAACTTCCAACTAGATGCTTGTTAACTGGCGGCACTGTGTTCAGCGCCGATGCTGTCTCGTTAGACATACCTCCAGAGGATGTTCGGGCCCCGGCGTCAAATTATAGGCCACTTCATCGGCGTTGACAGAGGGTTGAGCGTGATTCATATCGTCCGCGATGCACGGATTAAACGGGCGCCGGAACTGACGGAGGGCCGCCGAGATCACGGCGGAGATGTTTTATTTATGGAATTAATGGCCGCCCGAAGAAGCACCACACAATTACTGGTTAATACACTAATAACGAGCGCAATCACCGAAAGCCATCAACTTAATCCCTGTTTTCAACAGCAAAATAGCATCGTTGAGAAACTTCTGTGTTTACACTGTAAAATGATAAAAGTTACTAAAGTTTTTTCAACATGCACCGCAAAATTATGACATTACACAACTCAAACACTGGGACCTAGATGCAAACTGAAATCGTTACTTTATCCCAATCCCTCGGCCATCTAACGATCGCGGTGCCAGGTTTACTTTCAAGTTGTATATTTAACTCGCACAAGAAAATTTTAATTCATCAGTGATTTAAGGCCAACGATTGGGTTATTTTTAACCCTGCATTATTTATATAGCGCTTGAGGTTAATGCTAGTTATTTAATTGCTCGTTATCATTACATTTAAATAATATATAACCGAATCTAACATCCACTAAATAATGGAAATGCAAAGATAATGAAGTATAAGAATAGGTACCTACTTGAAAAGAGATTAATGACATTAACTTTGTAATGACATTGTGATCATTGAATGTTGCAAATAGTTACATAGTGTAAATATTGATTTCGTTAATTGCATAGTACCAATTTTGTAAATTGAAAATTAGATATTCAAAAGCCATTTCGATTAATTTTTTGCCTCTATGACAGTTTTTTCAATTGAAAGAAACACAATTTAAAATATCTGGTCAATGACTACAGTTATTCATCTCTCTTTTCCATCGATACTTTATACGCAAATGGTAAAAATAGTAAAGGATTTTTGCCATAATTACACATATTAAAGTTGTTGAACTCGTATTTAGTTAGGAAACCATAGGTAAACGTATAAATTTTTATACTTTAGGATTTCAACAGTTCGGTTTAAAGTGTCACCCAGATATTACGAATTGAGTAAATTTTTTTCAAAATTTCTTGTAGCTATAATAATGCGTGGAGCACGAGCGTAATGATTTATTAATAAGGACAACCAAAAGATTTTCTTTGGAAAAATAATAAATAGTGACTGAACAAAGTACACAAAAATTATAATTCAGATGAATTGATCCATTCGAATATAGATGTTTCATCAAATGAAAGAACGTTAAAGCATTTATCAAGAATTTGTTGCACGATAATGTAAAAAAGTTGCCAAAAATCGAAATAAAAGTAAGTGTGTAAATGCTCACCTCCACTTTCGTTTAGTATGAAGAGTTTCGAATTTAAATACTGTTATTATTATCCAAATCAATCGTTCTGCGTTGTTTTGTCGTTGTACATTTTAATAAGTTAGAAGAATTTTTTTTTAAATGTTAACGCAAACGGGAAAACAATGACGAGTGCCAGGTGGCAAAAGAAGAAAGTTGTTTAAATTTGTTTCTTTGTGTTTGATAAGCGGAACGTTTTCACAAAGCAATCGGTTAAAGATTCGAGTGCTGCTTACTGAAACCGAAATTCCGAAATCGGCAGATCGCCGCCAAACGGTCAAAGCGAATGGAGCCTAATATAATCTGTCGGGATATAAATTAAAAACCAGTTAATAAGAGTCGAAGGGATTTTTATGATTGAGGTAGGATATAATGTGTGTGGCCGGCACGTTTATGATTAAAAATCGGTTTCAAATCTGACCAGCCAAAGAAAGTATACGTTTCGGAAACACTAAAAACGCCGATATCTATTTAACAACTTATTCAAGAGAGTCGGCCTCCTCATCAGCGGGGTCCCAATTGGCTCTTGTAGGCAATAAAATTAATCGTTTCTTTAACTGCGGCAACAATAAAAAAGGGTTCATCTTTTATTTGCCGGCGGTACTTAAAAATATACCGAGCGTTCCTCCCGTCGTCATCTAAAACCAATTTGCATTAGGCAGTCGATAGTGTTTAAAATTATAGAGAAATTGTTTTGAGGATGTTCACTTCACACAGGCTCGCTTTTGGAGCCTGGAGATGATTGGTAGCTGGGAAATTGATTCCAGTACCGTCTTTCACACATAGTAAAGACACGTCTTTTCCTGGAACTGTTTTCAACACCACGTTAAGATTAATCGGATCATCTATCGATTTTATTATGACCGTAATATAATACGATTATAATAGAATTCTTCTTTAATTTGGATTTTTTTCACTTTCAGTTTTGCTCCTGTACGGTTTTTTGATAGGTATGTCCAATTACAGCTTTGTGAAATCGCTCGATAAATTGATCTGGCGCAAATGGAATTTCTCATTACGCAACAATTTAAAATAATTATCACACAGATACTGTGAAGATAAATCAAGAAATTGGTTTGAAAGTTTGAGGCCAGTTGCAGTAAGAAGTCTTTAGTAGTGCTATGAGAAATTGGAACCGCAGCAGAAAAGCGATATATACTTATTCCTTGGTTGCTTCGTTGTAAAAGCAATAATTTGTGATAATTTGCCGGTCGTTTTGAAACCGTTAACTTAAACTATGACATTGTTGACTGTCACATAAAACCGACAATAACACTTGACTCGAAACCAGTCTTTGGCTTGATGAATTAGATAGTTTAGTGAGTGAGTAGTCGTGAGCATGGGGAGATATTCTATAATTGTTGTGGAAATAATGTTTCCGTCGATTATATCATGATTAATCCGGCATCAAATCTGAAGCAACGTAATGAATCGGGTTTTTGCGACGATTGCGGACATAAGCTACCATGGCGGCCAGGTATGTCGCTGAAGACGTGAAGCTCTGTGGTGCATCGTGTGCGGTGCCACTGAAACCGCCTAGGACATTGTTCAAATTCTCCGGATATTACACAACTGTCGAGACACTTTTTGTAAGCTGGACACGTTGTCTCATCTTTGCTTTCCCATAACCTCAAATATGACGGGCAATCATTTAATGACTTAGGCTGACACGACCTTTTTTTCAGCAATCACCAACTAAAACCCTTTTACCCTCTTTACGCTATTGAAGATATTTAGAGCCACAAATAACAAAAATAATAATATTCTCTTTTAGTAACCAATGTATAATGAAACAAAAGTATCATGATGTTAAGAACACGACGAAAGTTTATCCAACTAAGGCGGTATTTGCTGCTAATCGATATTCACGATTATCTTCTATAAGATACATATTTTATCGTTTTTAAATAGCGTTAACTTTAGTAGGTGCACTATACCAAATAACAAGGCAAGTTAATATCAAAAATGTAAAAAACTAAATTTCTGGTCTTTTGTAAAAATAATAAATATCCTTAGTTTAATTTTGACAACTGAGTTAATAGGCACTAGGAAAGTAAGTAACCTAATATCAACTAATGCCACTTTTAAACTCTACATAATAAATTTATACCTTTATGATTAACAGCACCGAGAGAGGTGATATCGTCAAAGAGGGTAATATGGAAAAAGAATTATTTAGTTTAACGTTTTTAACTATAGTTTATACTTGTACTCTTATTACATTTTAAGACATTGTCTGCCATTAAGTTCTTGTAGTACCAGTTACCAATCTTATCAAGCTTTCATTTTCTTTAATATTTATCAAAATATCAATAAATGTCTACGAACAGGGTGAGTCGACTTTTTGACTATTTTTCTCATACAAAATCTCTGTTAGCTACTTCATATTAAATATAAAGTGAGAGTCGTCAACCTGTCAGGGCTTCTTAATTCAATAAAATTATTTTCAATAGTGAGTGACCCGGTCTTCGAAAAAGATGTCAAGTTTGTTTCTCAGCATTTCATTCATTTGATCCTTTTTTTGAAAAATAATTTGCAAAGGCATTTCTGCCAACTAGTTACAGCAAAGTTTCACGAACTGTGCGAACCAAGTAATGAAAGTTTGAATGTTGATTATTCATGAAGTTTTGGTTCCATGAATAGCCATTTTTAAAATTAAATATTTTAAAAGGTATCGATCTTTTTGCGCTTCAGATATTATCAATAATGTAGCCGCCAGCAACATCAATTCCCAAGCTTTCGTATTCCACTAGCCCAAATATTTAGATAGCTCTATGTTTTTCTAAATTGTCGGCTAAGACCCGAGAAAGCTCCACCAAAACATGGGGCAGATCAGCGAGGCAGTCTGGTTCACCGTCTTTTTCCCCTCTTATGATTGGCACGGAGTGCGAAGGTCTTTGGCAGACAACTGATGCTCTCTCAAATGTTAGTTACTCATCTGCACCATTTGTGAAGTGGCACAAGGATTCTTCCATTTTTGCATTTTTCCAAGTATGTATGTGACGATAATAGAACTATACGTATTTTGTAAGAATCATAGATTCCTGGTTAGCGCCTCAATCAAGAAGTCTCAACAGAGACTATTGAAATAGGACTTTAACCCCCTGATGAATTGTATTCAAATAGTTTTGTTGGTCATCAAGTTTTTAAAAATGATTGTTGAAAATTAAATTGTAAGGTTAAGGAATGTAAATTTGTGATCTGATAGGAAGGAATATGGTACACTGATTTATGTGCACCGTTGCAGGCCCCGACATGATCTTCTCAGACAACTTATACCCTACAGAATCTTTACAATAAAAAATCTGCTAAAAAAATTATATTTCCTTTTCTTAAATTGGTGTAGGGTAATTATAATTGACTCCTTGAATAAGGATACAGCTTCAACTAGACACTAGACATGTTATTAAAAAACAGACCTAAAAAATTTATGTAAGAAATGATATGTCTTTTTAAAATAAAGCCACTGCACGTTACAAAGAACATAATTCGTATTCAGTCTAGGGTTCAGCTGACTTTAACATACCTCGTACACGCTTATCTGGCTTGGACAATCATCTTTTCCATCAAATGAAAAGTTGGAAAATAGCCGTAAGAGGAGTAATGGTAGAGTTTCTATATTAAGAATTTGTAAAAAAAAAACGAGGAATAAAAAAAACGCAGATAAATATAAACAATTGTGAAAAAGGCGATGAAAACTATAAAAAAGCTTCAAACTACAAAAATTATCCGGACGAACTGTAAAGAAATTTTTTCACCCTAGATAATTGTCAACTGTTCCAACCTTGCAAAGAAATTAAAAGTATAACAAAATGGCATTTTTAGAAGTACCTGCTTGTAATGATGTTAAAATTCTTACAATTACTTAATCCAACTCAAATAGCTATCCCGGCAAACAAAGCTTCTAAATACACGACCGCTTCATTTGGAAGTAGTTGAGATTATACTACAATCCCTAATGATAAAAAGTTGGAAGAACATAGGATACAAATTGTTTAGTTGCAGATGTAATTAAATAAGAAAATAGGTTATACAATCAGACTAATCAATTGGGGTTGACATAAAAATAAGGAAAAAATAACAATCATTTACTGAGACGATTAGTGGAAAGAATATACGAGAGTGAAATCTGATCTTTAAAATGGGTTCTCTTTGAAATTATATTTTGAAACTGACACCAATTATCATGTAAAAAAACTTACGAAAATAAACAGTATACCGATGATGGTAATACAATTATGTCAATTAAAATACTAAGGGAGAGATTTTTTTTTTCAAAATTATATTTTAATAATAAATTGTATTTTTATTAATTTTTTACTTTTTACATAAAACAAATGCAACTTGCTTTCATCAAATTGACCAATAATTTTTTGTGGAAAACCAAACAAATTTATTCTCAAAAATATATGTATTGTTATACTACTATTGATTATTAGTTTGGTGTGTTGTACTAGTTAGCTTCTATAGTAACAAAGTACAGCACACCCACCTATTACCCGTAGTTTTCTTTTATAATCAAACGTTGTCAGTTGATTTTAAAATCCTATCCACTGTTCAACACTATTCACAAGACATTTTTATGCTTTTGAATGATTAGGAAACACTTGTCCTGTAGAGCTTGATTTTCTAAATTGCTCAAAATTTTTCAAATTACTGAATAACAGTTATTATCCTTGATATATAATATAATATTCATTAAAGAACGACAATAATTACAGCATTAAAAAGTCTCAATACAAAATCTCTAAAAAAGACTGCAAGATATTGAAGAGAAAAAAAGAAGGCGGTAAAGAAGAAATTTTGATCCAGAACTAAAATTCAGATATAATTTGAAATGCAAGGAAGGGTAAAATATATAGATTAGGCACATTGACTCAGTAGATTGAAAAACTACTTAGAAGAAATTACAATTTTTTTCAGGTTCTTTTGTTGTATGAGGGAGGCATAATTTCCTATTCAAGATGGCGTTACTCAATAAAATAAGAAATTTAATTATGAAAATCAACACTAAAGCAAACTTAACGTGATCAAATGTTTAGTGCTCTATATTATATCAAAAGTTTGTCACGTTTCAAATAAACGTACAAGTCGAAAGATTATTGGGTTACTGTTCTACTACAATTTACCGTTTTAGTATTTTTTTAAGGAACCTCTGGTACTATGAACTAGTCCAGTATTCAATTAGATTTTGTAGTGTCTAACAATTCCAATTACCGTTTATAGGTTTTTATTTAACAAAAATTCTATTATGTTAACAAAAGTAATTGTCTTCAAAAAGCAGCAAAAATATATCCTTGACTCTCGGTGCTCGACCTGACTTAAGTTCTCATCATCTGTCAAACTCTTACGTAAGCAAGTGCCTGAATAAAATGCATATCCTGTCTAAATCATAAATCATAAATTATGGTTTACCTATACTGAAAATTAGAAATTGAAGTATCGAAAGTTAAGAAAAATAGATAATGGATTGTAATATCATTTTCGGTTAAAATATTTTCATTATGGTAAATACTCTTTACACAATTTCAATTCGCGCTTGGGCCCATAGAGTTTAAATTTATTCTTGATTTAAAGCCATAATACTTGGAAACAATGAATGAAACCAAGAATCAGCAGTGTCTTCGAAGAAATTTACTATAATCTCCAAGAAACACTTGTAAGTTCCCGGTATCAATTTACGGATTCCCAGAAAAAGCACTGAAAGTTTCTGAGAAAATGCAAATATACTTGGGAGAAACCAGGACCTGACCGATAGGTCGAGTAGAGGCGGTTCCCAGACACGAAGAAGATGCGTTCAGGTTACACTCAACCGTTACGTGAAATAAAGCATTTCAATCAATGCCAGACCAGGTTCCAAGAAGTTTGTCTGAAAAAGTGTTTAGTACTCATTAGACTTAATAATATAATACGATACGGGTAATCTGAAGCGATCACCGACATCAAAGCTTTAATGAAAGAGCTTTCGAGAGCCCACCTCTCAACATTTCACGCGGCGATTAAGAATTAAACAATAAAAAATTTGATGTTTCTCGCCAATGTTTCTAAAGCAGAATATTGTCACAAAATTAATAACAAACTTTACCCCAAAGAATGCAAGTAGTAACGTCAGCCATAGCAACATTTCGTAATGATGTTTTATGTTCTATTGTAAGTTTCTGGATCAGCAAAGATGGAAACAACCAATCAGAGGAGCGTAGCAAAATTGCTCAAGTAGAGATTTTCAATTGGCATTGATGGACGTACATTAATCCGATAATGTTGACTCTAATTATATCTGGCAGTGGCTAAAGTGCCTCATCATTGTGAAATCAAGAGCACGGCTATATAACACCCCGCAATTCCTGGAAATCTGACCAGCAACTCAGCTAACACGATCACTACTACCGACAATTTTCAAACTAATAGTTTGTTGTCCTGTTCTTCATCACGTAATATCGTTTTTGGATCGGGAGTAGAGTAGGTTAATCTTCCGCGGCCTGCCAAGGTTCTCGCCACCAAACTGAAGGGTATGTGAATTATCACCTTATTACTTGAACTATAATGCTGTTAGACTGGAGTTGTTGCAGTTCATCAGCTTCCATTCTAGGTGGAATTATTTATGAAATGATTCCGTTGTACAGACTTCTGTCAGTGAGATTGCTGGTAATTTGAGAAATAAATAAGGTTGGAATTTGTTTAATGTGGTTTAGATACTCGTAAACACTGACGACCGTTGTAAATATACGGTAACTTACATTTGTGGACATATTTATCATATCGCTGGGAATTCTTCGGTGCGTTCGTTGGCAAAAAAAAGCTTACAATGCTGATAATGTCTAATTAATTACTAGTCGTAAAGCATTATGTGTAATTTGCCAGATGCGTACTGGCTTCGCCATAACAGTAACAACGATTTTAATGCATGAAAATTCAAGTAAGCTGCCTACGGCTGCACGCCCAATCAATACAAACATTAATTATTTCCTAGTTTAACTACAACTATCTAACTGAAGTGTTCGATACAAATATCCATAAAAAATTCTTAATAAAAAAAATGGTTTTTATCAGTTTTCTCACGTTTATAGCACCAAAATTTAATTCAAAGAGAACTAACCACTACACTACTACACCTCACTTTCATTAGTTTAACGGTCAGTTGATAAAAAATATCTTTATGAGTATCCAAAACAGTTCCTAACACCAACATTTCTTGTTGGTTCAGAAGCATCTATTTAACAAAATTTAAATTAACTTTGAATGGTAGGTAAACTAACACAGGAAATTGATCATTTTTCTGACGTCACTTCAATTGTGTTGTGTTAAGAAAATGACTTAAAAATTCTGTTGGTCATTACTGCAATATCTGTTTTTTAAAATTAACCAGAAGTGTATGGCAGATTAAATAAAATTTGAACAATTTTTGTCTTGATAATTGCACATGTGTCTCCATCATCTATATCTAAATTATATTCTCTAGTAGCTTTTAGTATAAACATTTAGAAAATATTTAGAATAGCAAATAGTGTGGATATTACTGTAAAGTTAGGTGGCATTGATCCAAATATGTTCGGGCAGTAAACAGAACCATAACAATGAATTTTACGTCTTGACAAGTATTTGAAGAATTGGTTGATAATAATGTAAACCTGTTATTGATAAATCATTAGTTAAATATAACAATACACAACTTTAAAGTGGCTTAAAAGGGAACCAGTATAGAGAAATTTTAAATCCATTCATTCAAAATAAGCAATCACTTTCTATATATGTTTGCAGTATTATTACTTACTTAATCATATATTTAATTGTAATCATAACAATAATAGATTACGCTAGTGCTATAGCTTGTTGGAGTAGTATGTTTTTTACTTAGAAAGTTACGACAACATTTCGTTTTTTCTTGTACCGTAAAGAACTATAGAATATTTTCTATAGCGCTTATCTTTCTTAATTATTTCAACTTATTTAAAACTTAAAGTATTGTTATTACTTTTCTCTGTCCCATAAACCTATATATTTAAGTTTAATCAATTTAGATTTAGTAGTTTTGCATTTCTTGTTTATTTTAGTTTAATGAGAAATATACTTCATTCAAACTACATAATTTAAAAATTATAATTATTCGTGTGTAACATTGTGAGTGTGATTATGTAATAACCCTATCTAAACTATCCTATCTACATTAATAGACTAGAGAACTATTTGTCAAATAAATAATTTGAGATCGCAGTAGAGCATTTTTGTTTACAAAGTGGTGCCGGCCATTTTTGTCTGCACTGATTTTATTTTTAAATAAGAGCCTACCAATCTCTTTATTTAGCTTGACGTAGAAATTTATTCTCCATACACATGTGATTTTTTTTCTCAAATCAAGCTACTCATTTTTAAGTAAATAAAAAAATTGTATTCAAGTTCATGGACTTTGTTATAAAGAAGGACGATTCCCAGCAAATATACAGTCGACAACACTGACAACACCATTAGAATATGACACTTGAGTGCGCATTTTCATAAAATGTTACATTTTAATGATGTCGACTGTGTGATGAGATCGTCCCCCAACCCTAAAATAGGTGAAGCTTTATAGCAATGTCCAAGGTTAAGAAAATTTATGTGCGCATTTTCTTTATTTATTTAAGAAAAAGAGGTTTGATCTAGAAAAAAAATACGTTATTGAGGAGAATATTTTTTTACGTAAGGTTAAATCGAAATATTGGAACGTTGCCATAAAAAAATTAAGTCATTAAAGGTAAAAATGGCTGGCACCATTTTGTAATGTGGAATATATTTTAATTTCGTCTTTGTAATTTGACAAATTGTTGTTACTTTTTCCGTTAACTCCAATATTTTAGGCAATAATAGCTTAGTTCCATAGTTTGACTAAACCTGCATAATCAATGTGTCTAATAAGAGATAACAAAATTTAAAGAAACTAAATGTTAACTTTTTCGTGAGATGTTGAAAAACTTACTAAATTGAAACTAATAGAAATTGATTCGAAGCTACTGCTAATTATACGATTATCTTGACTCCAATATACATTAACGTCTGACAAATAAAATACTTTACCTCTCTACTGTAACCATTTTAATTTGAACGCTACCGCAGTGCCCAACTGCACTTTGGTTATACTGTACGACGTGTGTGAGAAATGATTACAGAAACAAATTTGCTGTTTTGCTCAGCAGAAGTTGACAATGAAGAGTAATGTGTTTGCTAGATCAGCGCCTGTAACTTCTTAGCTGTATCAGGATTATTGGAATTGTTTTTATACCCCATGCCAATTCGGACAACTTCTTTTCACCATAGAATTTTACTAAGTTTCTTCTTTTACTAGAATTATTACTTAAAAAGGTCTCAAACAATATATCTCATATCATTTAGCTTTACTGCCTGAAGTATTTTATGCAAGATGTTGATTTCAATTGATTAGATATTAAAATTTTTCTTCTTATAATTAATAGACACACTGCGATATGGGATGTTTTTTATATACAGATTTTTCTTATAGATCTTATATTATATTTTCAACTAGCAGCTGAGTTAAATACATCACCACAATGACCAATATCCGATGCTCTCATTATTAATGCGATCCATAAAAATCTAAATCAAAAGTAATATTAAGTATTAAGATATCATAAATGTTTATAAATTTATCATTGGTACCTACTTCGGTCACAAACTACTATGTGTTCTGTTTTCGAGATTTTTGATACTTGAGTTTCTACTATACTTTTCAACGGGGTCAACGGGGAAATCGTGTGTCGTTATGTAAACTTTTGCAAATAGTTTAAAGGTTCTTTTCAAACTATTTCTCGATAGCATTAAGAATGGTATTCTTTACATTTACATAAAGAAATCAACATTAACAGCAATAATTTCTCTATAACAGTATTTTTTTTAATTTCTAGAATTATATTATGATAAAAAATTCTTCAAAAATTTTTTGATGCCGTTGATTCACTTCTAATTTTCTTCTCTAGTAATTTCATACTGACACTAATTTCTTATAATTTAAACTTGTTATGTTAAAATGATAAGCAAAAGAAATTAAAAATATTTAAGAACGAAAATTTAAACTCTTGCATAAAGTTTTATATGGCACCCACGTATTAATTATATAAATAAGTTGAGAAAAGTAACCAATTTAGTCTAACGGCCTCGCGTGACTTTAAAACTATTTGCACCATAAATAATTTTGTTGTACAAAGTTCAAAGAATTAAAATTACCGGTCATTATGCATTAATTTGGTAGATATCTATCTAAATAATCAATAGTTCTAAGCAAGGTTTCTAAAATGCCAAATACGGAACATTAATAAAAAAAGTAATTTTACTTTGTATTTTCTAAAGTACCATAAATCCAAAAATGTTTTTAATTTCAAATGAACTTGACAGTAAAGTATTAAAAAATATAGCAGTCATTAGAATATTTAAATCTAATAAAAAACTTATTCTTTTACAATTTTCCACTAAATCTTCGTTACTTTAACTTACTTTGGCGTACGTTTTTTAAAAAAAATTGAAATAGAAATTACATGTACATAATAACTAATGCTTATCGAATTTAATAAAGTTTTGGCTACTCCAAAAACAGTTAGACTTAGATAATTATAATTATCTTCCTAAAACGCATTATTTTAGAATACACTTGAAAATTAAGTTGGTCGTCTTTAAATAAATAATATTTCCTAGCATGGAATATGGTACATATCTACAATTTATGGAGCCATATTTTTTTTTAAGAATTTTAGACTTATATATATATATATCATATAAGAGATTTTCCGCCAATGTCTTATAGACTCTTATATAGGGAGAGCAAAGTTTTTTTTAATTAAGCTTATTTGGCTTAAAATTCTATAATAAAAGAATAACTGCAATTGAGTAACTTTTGAAGAAAATAACTGATACGTAACCTTTAAGAGCTGAACAATTTGAAAATTGGCAGCTAAATTATCTCATACGTTCTTTCAGTATGTAGACAAAATCGAATAAGCGAGAAAAATTAGGTAGTATAGCTTGTTATTGATCCGTAACAAATTCTAAAAATTTCTGAGGTAAAGCTGACGTAAACTTAATAAAAATAGAAACTGAGCTGATAAATTCCATCAAACGTTATCGCCATAACGTTAAAATAAATGTCTATCGATTTGAACCTGCAGGACTGAAACACGCAATCTCTATCGATTTTCAATTAAGTTAGATATACGCCATTAGTTCATTAGAGAAATGAGCTATTATGTAAAATTTTAACACTGTAATGATAATTGCAACAGCAAACCCCTTTGGTAATGTATGATATTGCTTCCCTTCTTTATTTTAATAAATAATATACCAATTTTTATTGCTCATACGTAATGCATTTGCAAGTAATTTGAATACGTTTTCGATCAATTCAACGTATAGTTTAATGTAGGATAAATAGATTTAGGTTATTTACTTTATTAATAATGAATTACCTTATTATTCCCTTAACGCAGTTGAAATTTTTAATTAGGAACTTGAACTGTAGCAGTAGCAGTGGAAGCGTTCATTTTGTACGACGTAGAATCCAGTAACGAGCTTGAGAAATTTCTCATGGTGAGTGTCGATATTGCCGTGAAAAGATAGCAATTATAGTAAGCTAACCGTATCGAATATGGCGTTCATACATAGCCAATAAGAGGTCCAGATTAGATTCAATGGAATCTGAATAACAAAACTCGATGTCCAAACTGCCACAAGGTCCTCCCACAAGACCTTCGCCTTATTGCAAATCGTGCAGCAAAGGAACCACTAAACTCTCCCATCATTGGGTTGTCTGCTACAAAAACGACCATTACAATAACGCTTTAGTCGGTGTACAAACAGGATGGGCAAGTTGGTTAGCGAGATGGATATGCGGAGCAGCAAGTCATTCGCATCAAATGTTGCAATTTAATCCAAATCACTTATTCAATTTGGTACATGAAAGGTAGACGTCGCATTACTATGTTGTACAGATGAAGATTGACGTGAAAGTTGACATACCGCTCTCAATGATAGAAGTGTAGTTTGAATTCATAAATAAACCAGAGAATTACCATCAATCGAACTGTTAATTAACTCTTAATGCACACAAATATAAAATTGATGCGTGATGAAACTGATTTTAATCAGAATTAACGTACCAGTTGCTCAAGTTTCCATAACTGTTGATGGTAATTCTAGTTATTAATTGTAATGGTTAGTACCTAATTAAATTATGAAACTTTATATTATATTGTGTGAAATAGTGTTAAACGTGAGTTGGTAAAAGACATTTTTCGCGACTGTTTCTGCTACGTAGAAGTACTTAAGTGGAGTGTTTTTTCCAAAAATGTTAACAATATCTGAAATAAATAGCGAGAGTTTTGCAAATTGACTGATAATTACAATACAATTTTCATCTAAATTTTAGTGTGTGTAGTCTTTCCTCAAATTTCAATGTAGTTTCACAGGAAGAGAAGCAAGCTGACACTTTACTGAAAAATAGTTAAAGTCATTAACAAACGTTTGGGAGGATAGGGAGAGTCTCTATAGCGTCGTGAAAAACTTTTGCTGCAGCAAGTAGTTCCCCTTGAAGGAAATGTTCAACAAGGGAGACTACGTAGGTATATGAACATTAGGACCTTGTTTGATACATGCAGGTCGACCGAATAGGGTAGAAATTTTTGTCTTTTGGTTTAATTACTCTAGTCCGCACCTACATCATCTAGAACTCTGACAAAATGTAAAAACTACTAAACATTGGAATTGAGAGGATTAAAAAAGTTGAACCATCCATTGTAAGGTTGCAAGAACAATTTAATAGGTTTTAATAAATTACTTCAGATGAATGGCACTTGTTATGTTATTTCTATAAATTAAATTATTAAATCCCCAATTTTAAATGCATGTGAGAAAGGTAAGAATCGTAAAATTTTCATGCATTAATCGGTAGCAATGATTTTTACAAAGGTTATATCAAAACAAATGGTTCACAGTTACAGGCTTCTAAGAATACAGATCAAAAAATTTAGACAAAGAAAACGTTAGAGTGTAAAGATTTTCCAAAAGTGGAAAAAAATGGAAAAAATGTCAGCTATAATCATCTTTTCAAATACAAATTACTTTCGATCTGTTCGTTGAGTTCGTTGAGAGATCAATCTTTTCAAAAATTTGAACACTAAATAACAAAATCAATAATACTAAAAATTTCTGTAATAAAACTGCAACCAGTTTATTTCTTTCAAGACTTATTGCCTTAGTTTAAAAAAAAGTTTATATTCTACAATCAAATGAACTCAAGTAGTGTGAAATTGCAGAGAACCTATTACTGCGGTGGCATCCTCCGAATTGCGTCAGTGCCATAGATGGCAAACACATAAATATATAAAAGACCAAATAACTCTGGGTCAATTTACATCTTTCAGCATCTTTTTGGAGTATGTGGCGCAAAATACAAATTCATTGCAGTTGACATTGGAAGTTTTCAGTCAAAGTAGACAATCTTCTTGAAGGTAAATGCAGCTCTATAATCCAAGAATAAATATATTTAATCACGTTGTGAATTGTGTATTGTTCAGAATCTTGTAAATTAAAATTGGTAATAGTTCCACCTATTATTTAACGCATAATTTTGAGTAAGTATTATGCAGATAATATATTTTACAGAAGTTTAGATTTATAAGAATTCAAATTTGAAATTTTATTCCATATTTTCTGAACGATATCTGTTAAATGTAATGTTTATGGAATTATTTGTTGCGCTTAATTAATTCTCCAATTTTTTAACAGTAATTTTATTAGTGATAGCCGTTTATCTTGTTGAAGCAAAATCCGTAAATCATCCAAAAGGCTATGTACTGTGTTTTGGGAAAACTGATTCGGTAATACGATAAAACGATAAAATCTGACACTATATTGTTAATTCGAAACAAGTTTGAAACAGTTTCACTTAGGACGTTTCAGAGATTTACACCCTGTTATCCACCAAGAATCTTTAGCGGCATCTACATCTGTTGAAGAATATATGATGAAGGTGCCGTAGAAAAACTTTATTAAAATCTCTTCCAAATTATGCTCATATCAAATTTTCAAGATTTGATAGTATTTTCTATAAGTTAAAGACCTTAAAATAGCATTTTATTTTTCTAAGCTGATGGTGCTTAAGACAATCAAACTATATATTGTAACCATTGTAATACTAGTACTAATAGTTTTGTTGTTTTGTTTTTCATCGTTTTAATAATTTTCTATAAATATTCTAGATAAATTTTAATTCTCAAGAAAATTTACGAGATCTTCTATCGGTGTATATCGGGTTAACTAATCGTGCCTTAGTATTTAGAACTGGTAATTGTACTTAAAACTTTTTAACAATTTATCAATTTTATTGTTTAGTTATTACCGTAAAATTAAAATGACTTCTCCAAACTAGATATGTGCAATATTTTTTTCTTTCAGAATGTTACAATAGAAGTAGCCTAACCAAAATAATGTCTCCGATCCAAGTTTCAGTCTTTCATCATCAATTGTTTTCGAACAATTAATAAAAATTTATTCTTTAAAAAACAACAGAAAAGCTGTAACATTGTTCAACTTTGTAGGAATAAGTTATAATAAACGTGATTTGAAAAATACGTAAACAAAAATATAAAAGATAAGATTCTCAGCTAATTTCAAAAATCACAATAATATAAACAAATTTATTTTAGTTTTTAGACTTTAGTCGGCAATGTGGTCTCGAATAAAATTCGATTTTATTTGATGCTTGAATTGGCTTATCGCCCCTTTTTTCAAAAGATAAGTTTTTAGGAAACTCAAAAGTTTTATTGAAAGAAATGTCAACAATAATGAACCTATTTAAAAAAATTACGAATATAAGAGTAGAGCTATTTTTTATGCTGAGTCAGGCTAATAACAATAAATCTGTCATCATAGACCAGAACGTAAAAAATTGAAACAAAGAGCGGCATCACAACGTTTGTCAAAAAAAACGGGACATATAAAAAGCGAGATGAAGAACAACGCTTGCAGGATTTATGGAGAAACGATAAGTGTTTGTCTCTGATAGTGAAGACATATGCACACGTTTTAAAATGATAATTTGATTCCAATTACTGAATTGGAGTTGTTCAAGGGACTAATACGGATTTAAATAAAAATTCTAACTGACCGTGTTGATAAGGTCGTGCATAAAAGAAATTTATAAAAATAACGACAAAAACTCAAGGGCAATAATTTCAACTCAGATTTAACCGTCAGCATTTAGTTCACTAGTATTAGATGTTCAGAAGCAATAGGTATCGTGTATTGTGTATTGTATTGTGTATTGTTTAGAATTTTGTAAATTAAAATTGGTAATAGTTCCACGTATTACTTGACACATAATTTTGAGTAAGTATTATGCAAACAATATATTTTACAGGAGTTTAGATCTATAGCAATTCGAATCTGAAACTTTATTGAATATTTTCTAAACGATATCTGTTAACTGTAAGGTTTTGGAATTATTTGTTGAGTTTAATCGAATTTCCAATTTTTTAACAGTAATTTTATTAGTAATATCAAAAGCAATTGAAATAAATTGAAAAAATTTTAAGGTGCAGGGATCAGGGGCAAAAATTAGAAAGAAAACTGTTTAAAATGTATTATTACTTCAGTAGGTTAATAGGAAATATTCACGATACAATCATATTTCCGTTGTAGAAGCACGCCAACGTTTTTCCTGAAATAAAACCATTATCAGATACTATTCATTACAGAATTTATATTGCAAGCTACCTACTTTTAGAATGTTGAACAATTTGAATTGAACGTATGTGTATTTTGGCAGCCCATGCAAGTTGCATAATTGGTTATATGTCTACCATAAATAAATGGAAGAATTGCAAGATCACAATTTAGTATCTATTCCCTACTTACTTGGGAAAATTATTATAAAATTATTTCCGGGAATCAATTCATAATCTACAACAATGCTATTCTAATTTTATGAAATGGTTTTTTCCATAACGTAAGAAAAATAGTTTGTTTTTGGTTTCTGTAAAATGTATTTAAAAAGTGCTAGAGATAACGTTAGACTTGTTGTGTACGATCCAGTTTAAATAAAATTATTGATTTCAGATATGAGCGATTTAACAAGATATTATTTAAATTACATTTTGTTTCAATCCGTACTTATTTTCCTTCTTGAATAATAAATATAAATGGACTATTAGAACATGACCAGCAATTTTAAACACAAAACTAATAATCATAGGTACTTAGGAAAAAGTACTGGGATGTCTCCAACACACAAATAAGTTTATTACCAAACAGTATACAGTTTTCAACATTTTTCTAAAGTAAAATTTAGGATTTCTTCACTAATGAATTAGCTCATTAATAAAAAAAAATCAATATTTTCTATAACTATAATCCATCACAAACCCATCATTAATCATTCATTATTAAAATAGAAAATAGACGATAAGAAGGTAAAGCCACAAAGATTGCCGTTCATTTTTACGTTTAAAAATAATTGAAGAATATGGGGTAATAAAATTATAAAAATTATAAATAATTGCCTCCAATTATAGATGAATTATAGCTAACTAATGTAGAGATCATGTAAAATTAATTGCAGTATTTATTTAGATTTGTAGTCATCTCAAATCTCGAGTTTTGGATATTTGAACCGTAATTCACGATAAAAAAAATATGTTTTTTAATATATTTAATACTAGAAATGTATATTTGTTCTAATTGATAATTCAGTATAATATATTGCTTTTTACTTTTTAGTATTTTCACTATAAATTTTAAATATTTTATTTGATATACGGAATTTCCTAGCCCTCCTGGAACATGGTGAATTATTTCTTACTAAATATTGTCATAAGTAAAACCCCCACATAAAATCATTAAAAAAAAACAAAACTATTAGGCTAACTATGTTTAAAGTAAAGTTGACAACTAATTATTATGGTTAAAAATTACTTGAAATAAATTTTAAAAATATGCATGAAGTCATGAAGTCATGAAGCCTTGGTTAAATTTTATCTTTTCAACAATAAATAGTAATTCATATAATCTAAAAATATGATAATTACTATAATAACCCAAAAAATTATAAACATTTTTGATAGTTATGAAAATTATTAAAGAGAAAACTTAACAAAGAAATTCCTGTATACATATTTAGATAAATCACATTACAGTAAAACATCGATTATCCGTGCCGATCGGGATTGACCCCTTGAAGGATAATTGAAAAGCACGAGTAATCCCTATATTATTCAAACGCATTGGTTTGCAAATCTTTATTAGTGTTGAACATACATAATGTGTATACCTAGTCAGATAAGACTGTTTCAAGATTGGACATTGCACATAGAAATAAAAGAACCAAACAAGTGTGTATATAGTTACATAATTATTATTGCTTGCAAGTTATTTGAAGAAATAGGTAATTTTTTGTTGTTCTCCTTGGGATAGGAGCTTTATAAGTTTCTTAAGTTTTCTTAAGTAAAGTATTTCTAAGCCATCAGCTTCTAATTATCCTTGAAAATATTCAATAAGTTCATTCACTGTTTTTGTTACCTCTTTATGAGTCCTTATTACGGCGAAGTCAGTTTTCTTCTCATCAGTGCTATCATGAGACAGTGTTTTTGAAGAAGTTTGATTATTCTCTTCTATTAGGTTATCAGTCAAAATTTTATATCCCTTTTCTTCGTAATAGCATCCTAACCATTCTTGCATCACTTCTGCGCTTGCACCTTCTAAACCATTTGCACCAGTGGCCATGGACGTTATATTTTCCAGAGGTAATTCCCCGTTTCCCAACCAATTGTAATCTTCAACATCTTCCTCTTCTAAAGTCATTATCTTATAAAATGATCTTTTAACGTTAGTTTCCTTGACACCATTCCAAGCACGGGCTACAGCATAAATTGCTTCTCTCAAATTTAAAGATTTCCAAAATTCCATAAATTTATCTTGCTCTAATAACTGAAGCATTAGGTCTTTTTTATAGTCTTTTCATATTTTCTATAACACCTTGGTCCATTGACTAGGCTACCGATGTGACATTTGGTGGGAAACATGCGATGAATATGTTACCATGTTACCACGTATTTCTTGCAACGAATAATCCGCGCACGGAAGAGCAAGACTGAGAACCTACACGGAGAATCTGCCGCAAGAACTATCTGCGCACGGATAATCGGGGTTCTACTGTATATACTCAGAGACCTGAGCATTCTATTCAAAGCATAAAAATGCCCTTCAAACGTGAACTAATTGTTTTGCATGAAAGATTGTTGCAGCAATCTGCCAAACAATTACGCAATTTTATTTGGGTAGATTTTAGTCAACAAAGTATAGTTCTCAATGTTACCTTTTTGTATTCCAGTAGCCCTGAGACACAAGGTATACATCGTTCGATGATTGAATAACCATCTCAACCTTGATTGTTGTCAAGCGTTTAAATAAACAATGGATCATTTTATTAAAGGTTCTCATAGCAATAAGAAATTAATAATGCTACTGACCATTGGTAAACAGAACACGTTCGAGTTATTAAAAGATTATTTTCCCACTCACGATCGAAAAGTAATACTTTTCGATTGTCATTTCTGCTTAAAAAAAAGTAACTTTATCGCATCACTAGAGCGAAAAGATATTTATAAGGTGAGTAATCAAATCAATAGTTATTGAAATCAAATATTGTTAATAATTAAAATTTATTTTAAACCCAACTGATAAACAAAACCCAATTCCTTGATCTCAATGTTATCTGCAAGATGTTCAAGTGGCTGTCAGTAATTTCTTTTTCAAAGACTTTTTGCTTATTTCATAATGTAGATTTAATGTTTCGAAACATCGTCACGTTGAGCCCTATAATATTTTTCCCTGAATTTACAATTATCAATTCCGACGACTTCCATAACGTAATATCCAGTGCGGCTTAAAAAATGGGTAGACAATTGAAGAAATCAAGTTTTATTTTTATATACATGACACGAAATTTATTGCTACCAATTGTTTTCTGCATTGTTTAATACAATAGAAAATGTTTGTTATTTGGTCATATTTGTGAGTAATTTGAACAACTTCACTCTTGAAATTGTCTACTATGTTTTTATGATTTTGTCTTGATAGCAAGAAAAATTTGATCTCTTCATCATTGACGCTTTTAACTAACATTACTCACAGAGCTCTTTTCTTGTGCAACACTCACAATCTTCTTAACTTTCGAATACTTTTAAAATTGATACTTACTTTATAATGGTACACACATCTTGGACACAACATTTTGTTCATTCCTTATTAATATACTCGTTTGTCAAAAGTATTTTAAGTGTATAAATCTCCATAATCATCTTATGTATATGTTTGAGGATATTTAACTTTTATTATT
Organism: Pyrochroa serraticornis; assembly: GCA_905333025.2. Lineage (NCBI taxonomy): Eukaryota > Metazoa > Arthropoda > Insecta > Coleoptera > Pyrochroidae > Pyrochroa > Pyrochroa serraticornis. The sequence continues at coordinate 42,353,712 of HG995152.1, forward strand.
TTCGTTATTGTAATTTTCTAGATAGGTAAGTTACGATTTTAGAATCAATCTTTAGATTATGATTATATTGAATACATTATTTAAATATTCTATAAAGTACCTAAGAAGTTTTGAACATTGCCTGCTTTTGTGTAAAACATGCATTTAATGCACTTGTATGAAATAAAATTTTCATAAAATTTTCTGAATAATGTCACAAATTGCTAATATAAAAAAGTAAGAATCAGTAGATATGTGTACTATTTCTAACTGAAGAAAATGCATTTGAATTCAATGCATCTTCACATTTATGATAGTGTCGTAAACATCTACTCCAATCCCATTTATTTTTTTTACGGAGAAAATACTCTAAAATAGCTCATCAAGAACCAAGTCAGTTTTGTATCAATGGCTGTACAGAATGAGTAACCTATAATACAGAAGGAGTTCGAATATTAAATTGAAGTACTTTTTGCTAAAATTTTTACTTTATCAAAACTATTTCTTGTAATTACAAAAACATTTTTGTTTTAATATTTTGTATTATTACCTATTTGAAATTACTACTCACTTTTAAAAACCACTTTATGATGTGAAACTATAATTTGCTTCACAATAAAAAAAATATTTTGGCCTTGAAAACACTGGAAGATTTGTACTTTAGGATGGTAATAACAGCAGGCGATAAAAGTTAAGAATTATAAATGTGATGGATTTTGCCCCGCCGAAATCTATAAAAGTTTGAAGAAAGGCAGAATGGTTTATTCTATATGAAATCAAGGACAATCTCTGGAAACTCTCCAATTTCCCACTCTACATATCTAAATTGTTAATGGAAATTGGCCAAACTAGACCTGGGATAATTATATCTGCGAGAGTTTGCTGTCATAAATCTCTTAATTTTTTTATTTTTGTAGGAATTACTAGTAACTGCTTTCAAGTTATTTCGAGGTGTTGGGATATAATATACAGTTTTAAAACACAGTTTATCTAATTTGTGTTATCTTTTCTGATTATAAATAATTTAATTTTGTTAATTTTTTTAATGTAACCTTGCAATAATCATTATTAATTAATAAAGTAGATTAGCGTTAAAGAACTCTTTCGTGTCTGCCTATGGGAGAAATTTTTAGCAGATGGAAGTATGGAAGTTAGAATTGCTTATTGATCACTAACGTAAACAAAACCTTGGGCATCGTCCTCGCTCACGCCGACGCCTACACGACAGAATTACATAACACACCGCGTCCAAACCGCCACAGTACTGAATCGGAATATTATCCAATTCACTACGGGCGCCGTCACTATACACAGAAAACGTCACCATCGTCGTAACACAACATCGCTGTTAGACACCGTCAAAACAGCTGACCCAACGACGTGTCATTCGCATCTTCGACCTATAATTTATATATATTCATCGAGTGCTAAGTTTAACTTGAAATTCCTTCGGTTGTATAACGCGACTTCATAGGTGGCACAGTTTCGTGACTCTCCTGAACTTCGTGTTTTTGTGGTAATTCTCGTATTGGTCGGTTGCCTTTGGAGTGGTGTTCGCGTGGGTGTTATCTTGATGGAAAAACGTTAAAGTTGGGGCACATCGACGTTCCATCAGTACACGTAGTGAAGTTACACGTACGAGTCCTTTGTATTACCGGACCTACCTAAGGTAAGGTCTCATTGATTTGATGGCACCTTAAGACTAGAAGCGTTGACACTAACGATTTACGCCGAATTTCATCGAGTTTCCCGCTACGTGAATCGTTATATTGAAGCGACGTAATTGGAGCTATCTACATATAGCTCCGCAGCGTAATCAAGAATAGATTCAGTCCAAGATCGATGCACAAATGTAATGTCATTTCGTTGTCGTTCCCTAAGAGATCATTTGTAGATGGGAATTGAAGAGCGCTACGTCAGCGCGCCCACCATTGCCAATATTAATAAGTTAACCTCCCATGAACTCTATAATCAAACGAATGTTGTTTGGTGGAATAAAACATCAGTTACCACCAAAATTGGTCAAACATTCTTTGATTTGCATTGAACTGCAAAACTGCTATTGAACTTGCCAGACGGTTATGTAATTTTACCTTGAAACAACTAAACACTGAGATCAACATTCATGAGAATTTCTTGTTTGACTGATGACACCAAAAGTCCAAAAATTGCACAACTAATGCAGACAATTTATTTTCAAAATTACTATCATCTTCTTACAAACACGGAATCAATTTTTATTTTATGGTAACCGCAGAAGGAACTATAGCTACTCCTAATAATAATTATTTAGTAGCTACTTGTAGCAATAAAATATGCAATTTCGTATTCATCTAACATAAAGAATTGACAACTATATTAACAATCAGTTTAGTGATAGAAGCCATACTTTACCTTTTTTTTAAATTATTATTTGATTTTAATTCAATTTCAAATCGATATACTTTTTTTTGGCCAAGTGCGAAATTACTTATGCTTAATATTTGTACAACTTTTAATGCAGATATTTTTTATGTACCTTATAGATTTTACGCCTCTTTCAAGCAAACAATATGTGATCAATGCACGTTCGAAACGATGAACATGCTTAACATAACAATAATAAGTAGGTATATCCGGCTGAGATCATACAGAACCGTTGTTAATTGAGACAAGTGTGCAGATTAAGCAAACTGAGCTAAAACAGTTACTTTCAACTTAGACTCCAGTTGATAAATGTTTATCGAAATTCTTCGGTAGTAATTAAATTTGAACAGTTACATAAGTAGTTACAGGGCTAGCAAATGCCAGGGTACAACGTGCTGTGAATCACGTGACTTGGTTTTTTATGGAGTTTTGCAAAACTTGAAATCTCAAAAGCAAAGATAGAAACAAAATTTATTATTTTTCCTTCAACGCAATACAATTAATTCTTATGTGACACTAATTATTTCCAGCAAAAGCGTGGTACATAATTGTCGATAAAACTAAATAATAGATCAGTTTTGTTTCACCTTGGAAGCAGGATGTAAAATTTACAGTTTTTCTTATAGCGCTGTCTTGCTTGCATCTCGCATCTCTAACAGGTGTTCTTATTTATACCTACCTCTACTAAGCCGATAATATTGTTTCCATGTTGCCAACCTTGAGATAACAATTATTATTATTGTTCTCGCAAGACAAAAAGCAACTCGTTAACATTATCTCATTCAAAGCAGAACACGCTCTGGTGCGAAAACGGATCTGACTCTAGCACTGGAAATTTTCGATGTTATTGGTCCGGAGTCCGGGTACAAAACTAAAAAGAAAACTAAATGTACTGTTGTGTGTGGGCTAATTTACTTTGTATTAAATGGCCATGCTAATCGCTTTTTTGCGGCCAAATACGGTCCTGATAATTATAGACTACCCACGGGCAGTGTCTGTGTAACCATTCTCTTTTATAAGTTCTTTGATTTCTTCGTCTGAAATTAACGTCACCTTCTAAGAATATTTGTGGAATTACTAAGTATTTAGTAGCAGTTAATCAATCATATTATGAATATTCATAAACTTTCTTTCGGTATCCAGTAATTACTAAAGCTTAGTCATCATGAAGTTGTTGAATAGTTTAGAAGTACGAAATTGGAAGGATTCAGGGAAGCCAGTATTTGGGACACTACCCTATATTGATCTTCTCTTGTAGTCTAGTTGGCGGCAGCCGGTGAAAACAACAGCTATAACGTTTAATGGAGCTTTTAAAAATTGTTCTTTATAATTAAAACAAATTTCAAACTATCTAATTGAATATTTTAACATAACTTGGGTAAATGAAACTCTCAAAAACCAAAAGTTAATAGCCCCTTCTGTCAGCAGTAAGTACGCAACTATTGGGTAAGTTGACAATAGTGTAAAAAGAAAACAAAACCCATCGATTTTATACACGTTTGAAGCATATACCTACCTCGTAAAATATATCACGCTATAAATAAATTTCTTGCTGAGGTCGATAACGCGATAACGCATTATTATGGCACCCCACACTTAGAGAATTTCTTAACTGATTTCAAATCATATAGTGAAAATTAAATTTGTTTCATCAAATTTTATTTTTATTTCCCAGAATCAATTTTGGTGACTGGGGTAGCGGTGTTGAATTTTGTGTAAAATTTTCTACTTGACATGAAAGAAGATCTAAATGCTTGATGAAGTATAGCTGAGCTTTAACAACTTAACCTTTTGTTTTTTCCCGCACAGCTGTTAGAATATTTAAAGCAATCAATATCGGTAATCTCGTTGGGTCAAGTAAGGTCAAATCACTTAATATTAACCATATTTTGCAATAACTCCAACCAGGTAATCTGTCTTCTTTTTTATTTGGATTAATATTGACTTACTTTGTTTATGTAGACCAGAAAAGCAATTAAGTTTTTTATTTTTTTATTCTTAATTATTTGATGTTCTTATTTTTTAAATTTTATAATATGGTGATTTTTTAATAAGCTGATGTACAATATTATCATGGTGCTTTTCAAAATTTTTATACTTCCACTTTCAATTGATTCTTAAAGAATTTGTCAAAAATATTAGAACTTCTTCTATTCTTCATATTTTTTTTAGGTATAATTCTAAGTCTAACATTACCATAATACTCTTCTTGTTAGTGAGCTTGATCAGTTTGCGCAAATCTTATTATGTAGTCCAAAGCATGCACATAACTTCAAAGAATTGTGCAACATTCGGAATTTGCTCTCGCTTCCAAATAAACTACATACTCTCTGAAAATTGTGTGAACTAGGTTCAGTAATATAGACTATAATAATAACAACAACAATCTGTTTGGCAAAATTTTTATTATAATTTTAACTGCATGTATTTTCTCGTAGTGTGAAGATCTTTTAAAATTACACATAACAGCCTGAAATCTTTCTAAGACACAAACTTCAGAAACTCCATCAACATATTTTGTTAATAAATTATTTTAATGTGAACAATTTCAACGATGCAAGTAAGGAATTTTGTATGAATTTCATACTCAGCGAATTAACTGCGGTAAGGTAAATATAAACAAAAGGCATAAGACAGACAAAAAATCGAAACAAATATTATGTCAAGGGGAATGATAATTTTAATCACATCAAAGAAATTGTTCTTTCATTTTCTTCGTATTGTTGTGAACGACATTGAATTGTCTGTTTAGATTTCTTTGTTTCCTTATCGTTTTTTCATTATATGTAGATAATATCATATTATCCATTTTTGTTCATCTTATTGTGAAACATCAAAAAGTCACCGAACTTTTGAAAACATGATTCATCTTTATCCCAACAATGTACAAATAATCATATTCTTCACATAATTCATGGAACTAGAGTAAATTTAACATTCATTAATTTTTAAGAAACGAAACTGTTGCCACCTTCCGCCACAAGCAATAATAATTTGTTGACAATTTTACTGTTTAATTGACCAAATAACATTGACCAACTAGAAACACTGACTAGATGCAACTGAATTATTTTATATATAGGTACCATTTGCTAGAAATCTAATGTACCCTATTTTGAGAAAAAAATTCTTGCAACATCTTCAAAAGTGTAACCAATCATCTAAAATCCACTATTTTTCTTAGATAACATTTTTTTTTAGTACAGTTTTTAAATGGAACTTTTTCCGATCTTTCTTTTATCGGAACAATTTAGAAAATACCAAAATTTATTTTAGTTGCTCAACTTTATCAATGTTTTTGCCAAGTCTGATAGTGATTCAACTTTGAAAAATGGTTTTGACACACAATTGCCGTTCTTTCTAATCTAATACCATTTCATTTGAGACTAAAATCCGTACCAAAAATGGCCTAAAAACTGCAAATTTTAATAGTTTTTTATGCTTGCCTTTAAAAGCTCAAATATGGAATTCGCACGAAATTCATGCGCCAGCCACGAAAATAAACAAATACATAGTAGCAGGAGAAGACTACGATTCACGACCATTAACGATATGCAATTACTAAAGCAGTTCGGTATAGTATGTTGCCTACATATTTGCACACTAATAAACAGCTCAGCTACTAGTTATCCTTTAGAGATTAAATGTCATTTTCCTCTCCTAATACCGTAGCGGTCTTTCCACCTACATCTGACGTTTTGACGAAGATATAAACAAGGAAGTAAAAACTTTTCCGTTTGGTAACCCGATAGAGTAGCGTTGTTGATTCACCCTTCCAGGAACGTAGGTAATTGGAGCGTCCTAGATCATTTCCTAGAAAATTTCTCGTAGGTCGCAGGAGCGCCGCCTCGACGTCGCTACGCCTGCTGGACGTGACTCAGGACGACAGCATTAGTTTGCCTTATTTCTCACTTCCAAATATTACTTTGCGTAATCCTTGCAATTTGTGACTCATGGCGCCAAGTTTTAATTGAACTAAAACGTTATTGTTGGTCCGCTGCATGCTAATCTCGTTATTGGTATTAATTTGTGTGAGCGGACTGAGATTAGGTATTTACTATTTAGTCAGAGGATGATTTCAGATTCGCATACCTGACATTTTTGTTGGCGACTGGCGGTGCCGCCACTGCCATGTACGGCAACATTCTTTGAAATTTATACGTAAGTCACTGCATTCTGTCAATATATGAATAACTTTTATTACCTTCCTGTACCCATCTCCAAAATTCTCATATCCTCTTAGAAACGGGTCATGCTTGTCATAAAATAATTCATTTACGTTAGCATAACCACCATGCAGTTTTAAAAGAGGATCAAGGAAATTATTATATCGCACCGAAATCTTCCACAAGAAACCACAACCAATTTACTCAAGAGGTTCTTAATGAGTTATTAAAAAAGCATATAAAATCATCATCACTTAGTTGCTTAAGCCTATGTATTTATTTTGCAAGTACCTCGTTTAAGTTACGTAATTCACTCTTTTTTAAAAATAATAAACTTTATTTGAGGAGAGTAGATGAACTAATCGTAAGCAATAAAAAAGTGCAAAATTTTCTACCTAATGCAATTCCAGTGGGACAAGCTTTTTTAACCCCGGATAACCTAGAATACTATTCACGGCGTTGACATATTAATATTAATTTTCGGTATGTTAATATTTAAGTCTCATAATGAGTAGATTCATAACTTGCGAAATTTTGACGTATATTTCATTATTTGCCCAATTCATAGCAGTCGTTTTGTTAATGGTTTCTAGCAAATTTGGAAAAGTTACAAACGTATTGAGTAATCAATTATATGGAAGGTGTAGGAACTAATAATGATGTAAATATGTAAAACACCGAATAATTAACTTGTTTTGTATGTTTTCGCAATTCTTGTACTATGGGTAAAATAATAAACGTCACGAAGGGACTTGGTGTAATGGAGAGACGATAGAACGAGCCGAAAAAAATAGACGCTAAACTCAATCACATTCACTGATATTAAAAATTTATAATTTTATGCCAATGTCAAAAATGTAAATTAAATATTTTATCTAAAATTTCCCATTGGTGATTGATTCTTACTTTATAAGCTTTCTTGATACTACTTATTCAAACGTAAATAATTTGTGACCAAACCATGTACCAAAAGCACAAGTACAAGCAGGAGCGAGAATAATTTATTAGGTTAACTCAAATAATTGTAAAAGGTAAAGCAAACTGAAAAACAACTATCATTTTGCTGCGACCTGCAAATTCGAATAAAAAAATGTTTATTTTTTTATTTTTCACGCCATGAGAATTTAATTCCCTATCTGAATATCTAACAGAATGTTATAGAGTTCTTCTGGATTTATATTGTGATGCCGCATCAGTAAATATCTTACTACTTGAAAATTCCAAAATTTAATAATGCAAGATTTGCTACTTATTTACGTGTATATGAGTTTTATCAACGTGGTTTACTTGATGAATGCCCAAGCTGCAGATACACATGTTTTACATAAACATCTTAAATGCTTTGCAGTTAAATTTTTTTATATTCCAATTTCTTTAGTAGCCTGAACTTCATGTAAGTTTTGTTAGAATTGCAACCAACACTTTCTAACTTAATCTGTTTCTTATTAGAGTTGCCCTTTATAACACAATTTTAAGGCTACCTCCTACATAAATATTAAATTTCATTTTGACCTGAACTGCTATAATTGGACATTTTTTTATGCACATCAGAAAATTTACTATGGTAATATATTAATTTTGCAACTTTTGTCCTCTATATAATGCATTGAAAAAGCGAAACGAGGTATATTTGAGGCGTAATAATATTCCTCTTTACCTCCAACAAATGTCTTCTTTATCTCTACTTAATTTTTCCCCATTATCAGTATCTTGGACGACTTTTCTCAAATATATCTGGTATCGTGTCATCAATCTCTTTACATTTTTCATTATTGAGTACCAAAAAGACCAAGAAATGTTTTTAATTGTTCTTTCATCCTCTCCTCTTATTATATGATTCTTTTTCGCATACGTCTCCTTTAGTTTTTTCCCCCTGTTGTTTCTTTACTTCATTTATATCATCGTGGTTTCTAAAATTAACCTTTGTGAACCCAGCACTATCAATTCTTGTAAGTATTTTGAAAACGGTCCAACATCGAGAAAAATCTAGTCCACAACGTCCTACTTTTGTAATAACTAAAAAAGTATATAGAAATTAATTAGAAAGAAAAGTAAAAATACTTTTATAATGTTATTATATTTTTGTGTAACCTAGATAGCAAGTTGCCGGAAATTTTTATTTTCTTTACCTTTTGCTACTTTTAGTACGTCAGCACTTATTTCGTGTTATGTAATGTGTAACTAAGATTTATTATGTGGAGATTACCGATCGATATTACAGGATAACTCTTTCCAGTACTTTTACGACGCTGGCGTTTTAAATCTTTCCATTTTCTTAGCAAATTTTTGACTGATTCAATTCGGTGCTGCTGCTCACATATGTTTTAAAATATTTTTCTAAACCATGAATCTTTCTTTATGCTTATTAGCACTCGGTGTGATTGCAACTCAGGTTGGTTTTAGAGGTAAACTTGTTGAGCTTCTCCTAGGATTTAGCTTCACATTCTAAGTTTTATGACTGTATAGTACAGGTTGAAAGACACTCGGAGAACCATATTTAGAAAAGGGACAGTAACGTGGGGTTTAGGTGTGGAAATTATTAAATGCTATACTGCACACCACTAGGTCAGCCATTTTTTTATCTAAATTACCCCTCGTTCTAAATGTATAAATACATGCCAATAAGTATTTCTATTAACTCTTATTGACTTCAGTTTGCCTTACAATGTGAGGCTTCACATTTTACGTCATCTATTTTCGGTGTTGTATGGATAATAATCTATGGTTATTAGGGTTAAACCACCAGTTCCGCCCGTTTCTCGCACTGTTCAAATTTGAAATTGCTTTACTCTCACAGACAGTAAAACCAAGGTGCAAATGACCCGTTCCTAGAGTAAGTGCTTCGTGATGAGAACATAACCTCTCCGCGATTGGTTTCATGCCCTCTCTATTGGCGTCATGCGGAGCAATTTCTACACTTAAATTTATATCTATATCTTAAATTTAAAAAATAATATGGTACCCAAATAACTAGATCCACAAGAAAACATTCTAAATTGTTGCCAATTCTGTTACTGTTTGTAGCTGCTACATTATAATTTTATATTGATATAAATATTATTTTGAGATTTGGGGATCTTTTACGGGAAGCATAAAATTTAATTTTGGTTAACCATACATTTTACTTGCGTGTTAGAAAAAATTACGATTTTATTTAGAAGGCCTTGACTATTAATTATTTTCTAACAGTCGATTCAGCTAAAATCCATAATGTAGATGGGGTTCCTGATAGTTACTTTCATAATAGAAGCCAAGCCCATAACCAATCTTTACGCGAACTAGGTATCGAACTACTTTTTGTCTTACGATACTGGATTTCATGATTAAATATGATTTATATAGTTCAAATTTAAACCAATATTGATAAGTTTTAATAAACTACTCGTAGAGTTATGATACAGGAAATAGTAAATAAATTAACCGCAGTTCTCATGTTAGTAGAGTCCGACATATACTTGATAAGATTATGTTTAACCACCAAAATATTTTGCAACTTGATAGTAAATTATTATTATTTTTTCTTTCATTAAATTTGCAACTTACGGAAAGAGAGACCAGCACAATGGAAGGTATCCGCTGACTAAATAAATGAATAATTACAATCTAAGTGCAGTACAAATAGAACAACAGATATCATAAGGATACTAACATTTTAGTGGTCAAAGAATCATGAATATAAATATGCTTCAGTTGCAATTTATTTATAACATCTCACAAGTGAAGATATTTATCAAATATTTATTTGACTTGCGCTTCTTGATTTGTTGACCCCCTGAAAATTATTTTAATGAAACTATAGCAAGCAGAACGCGATTGCTGTAATCGTCGGTAAGGTGCTGCCATCCGTCGGTGTCCTCCTCAAGCTTTTATCGACGTGGGTGGATGACGTCACGTTACGCAACGATTTTTTATTACGTCACGATGACGCTTTTGACAACGTGCGTTTGTGTACACCCATACACACACATGTGCACCGAAATTCCCACATGGCTGGCGCCGGTGTTTGGTGTTTTATCTATTTAATCGGTGAATCCTTGCGAATCCGAGGTTAGCTGTGTTCGACGCGCTGCGTTTGCCACAGATGTATGACCAAAACACGTGTTGATACTTGTTGTGTAATTTGAACGAACGGTTTCGATGTTTTGACGTATTTAGGATGTTTAATTGTTAGACAAATATTGGTGTACTGCCGAACCCGACCCGACGACGTACGTCTCTTACCAGGAAAGGGAGGACTTCTAACGTCAATTGAAGTTTGCATAAGCAAACAGGCTTTTTTTCAGGTTTCTGGTGTTATAGCGTGCGTCGTGAAATATTTTGCACCAGCTTTACTTACATTCGATACAACTGTTTTTTTTTTAATCTTTATTGCTGTTGACTTCTGTTATTTCTCTGTGGGTTTAGAAAAACAATGTTGAACCGCCGGAAAAATCCATTGAAATCTACAATTTTCAAATCATCTTTTGGCGCAGCTTTTTTCTTGCAAAAATTAAACAAATGACTCTGAAATGATGGCAATGGACAAAAGAAGGTTCAGTTGTGTCAGAGTTATTTTTCAAAGTTGCTTTTGAATTTGAAAAAAAAATGTGACAACATTTTTACGAATTTCAAAAATAAATTATAGAATCTTTAGAATCGTTCCAATACAAAATAACAAACAAAATTATGTTTTTTTTTTTATATTTTCTAGAAAATAATTTAAACAAAATCTTGTATGTTTGGCTTTGTTATAAAGTTTAAAGTAATATTCATTCAAATGTGATACATCAGTAAAAATGAAATGATATTTAAAACAATATAAACATTCCACTGCATTCTTATTACCTTTTCTAAATTACCATGCAGCTTGAAGTAGAAATTTTTCTTACATATCTTAAATAAATCAGCGACGTTCAAATACAGTATAGTTATGAATAATAATGTCCTTGTTAGCGCCATTATACAAAGAAGACCTATTGGTAATATTGAAATTCCTAGCACTGCCACGCTTTTACAAAAAGCTATTTTGCAGTGAGATGTGACTCAATTGCTTCAAATAAATTAACTCTCAATTTACTGATCCTAAAATAAATTTAGAGAAGTTAAAATTGTTTACAACAGAAAACTCACAGTGCCTTACACAGAAGAAAACTTTTGCAGGCCACGATAGATGTTTATCCATACGGAAGCGGGTTCATAAGTCGAATAATCACTTGGAACTTTTTGAAAATTAGAATCATTTACGAGCCAACAATCCTGATATTAATTTAGGTACGTCCCCTTTGAAGTATTCTTGATTGAAAATTTTAGGATAAAAAACTTGATACTTTTTCACCATTATTTTGGTAATTTCTGGAATAATTAAATGTTTATCAACGGTTAGCCCATTTTTAGCATTGTGTTGAAACTTTTAGAGTCCGAAGATGACATATTTAGTAATAATCCTAATATCTCAATATGTTCTCGTTAAGAATTCAATTGTTAACGATTTTTCTTTGTTATTGCGATAGAGTTTCTTTTATTGTAGCTGTTGAGGCTCGTGGAGCCAATGATCCTGATTGTAGAAAACAATGTTGAGGAAAGCCTCTATTAACACCTGGTGTTAATACCCGTTTGAAGGACCGTCGGATTGTATAATTAAAGATTGCCCCGAATTTATAATTTATTCACAAGTAAATAATTACAAAAAAAGTGCCAAATGTTTCCAGAATTTACTGTCAAAAATATTGTGTCATGGATACCTACTTTACTACTTGACTATCATTGACAAACAAATTAACAAACTCATTCTATCGTTTCGGAAAAGTCCTAAACTAGAAATAAATTTAATAAAGAAGAGGTGGTCGTGGATCTACTCCTAACGAGCACCCCAGCGCAGCTGTAAGGTGCAATAGTAGCTACTGTCTAATTTTGAACACATGTGTAATCTTTTTGCAAGATGAATTTTAGCAGAATTGCTCGTTTTGTTAGAAAGTTATGATCAATTAAACAAGTTTAAGTAAGTGATCATTACTTCATAGTAACTGGTTTGATTTGGATTATTTTTTTGAAATTAAACTAGTGGTTTATTTGTGGTTGCAAGTTTGGCCTATTAAGTCTTCTAGAAGCGTATTTTCAAACAGAAATGAATTCTACAAATTATCTGCAAAACTATGTATTGTACGTGATTTTAATTTTTTTGACATATTTGAACTATTACGTTAAGTTTTATTGCATATTATATGAATGCTTCCTGGTACTTTTCAATAAATTTTACAAAAAATTATTCTATAAATGGTGGATGCGCCGGGTGAAAACTGCTACATATATTATTTTTTATATCCATTTGGTTGTTTGTTAATTAAACTGAGTTACATATATATTGACAATTGACAGATATATATGTTGAAGGCATTGTGTGCTAGGTATATTTATGGAGAGGTTTAAGCAACTTCTTAATGAGATGAATTCGTGCGTGTTCTAGATTTGTATTTCAATTTAAATAAGGATTTTGATTGATGAAGAAACTTTTGAAAATGCAGTGTTTACAACGATATTATTAAAAGAATGTAATCTTTTAATAATTCCGATGTATTCCTTTTACACGTCATTGACGTGCTATATACGAACGAAAATAAATTTAGAACAAAAATCTACAAAATTATATTTTTTGTGCCTCTTTACTTTCACAATTAGTATTTTTATTGAAAATATTTTGTGAATATTTTTAGGATTAAATTTTAATCAAACTGTATAATAGGGAAAAGCTCACTTTCGTGAGTTTTAAAAAAGCGGTGTAGTGGAAACTTCAAAAACATTTTTTGCAAAAGATTTATTTTACAATTATTAAAAAAAATGTACGACGTAGTTTTTAATCGTTTTATTATTATTTGGTTGAAGGACATTCGTGATTACAGCGCTTAAAATTTGTAGTAGTAAAAAGCGGATGAATATAAAATTGAAAAAGTCTAGTAGCAAGCAAAACTCTGCGTTTATAAAATATTTTTAATGCTTTATGAACACAACTATACCTAACAAAGCAATAACATAATGGTAATAGAAATAAGTTGCCAATAAATCGTTCTCTTAATGAAGATACTTGAAAGTAAAATTTAAAACACTTGAACATGATAGTTGACAAAAAATTATAAAATTGAATTGAATCTGCTATCAAAACTTTAAAAAAATATTCTTTTTGTTAGAAGTGTTTACAATGTTAACCAGTTTTATAACATCAACAAAGAAATATAAAAAAATATTGTCTAAATAATTGTTTTGATATTGTAGGTTTCTCCAATTTCAAAATGCATGTGTATTACATTTTTTTATTATTAATTTTAACAAAGTATTTCAATACTTCCTCTTGCCTGTGATTAATGATATTTCTTTACTTGTGATATATTTGTGATTTTACAAAAAATCAACTTTACGAAAGAGCGTTATCAGTTATCATTTAATCACAATAGATTGATTAAAGAGTAAGTAAATTGACAATATTATCTTGTCAACAAAGTTGACCTTCTATGAAAACGTATCCCATTGTTATGTATCGAACTATGTACAATGTTTTCTCCACTTGTGCGCACCTGTATAGTTATGTATCAGCATCAAGAATTTCATGCCATAATTCAGTAAATCTTATTACTCGATGGCAAACAAATTTTTTTATTTTAATATATTTATTATCAATTACTATTACCTACACTACCCACTTTAAAATTACCCGTCAAAATATAATTATTATACCAAGTGTTATTAGACTATAAGCTTATTACATTTAAAATAAGATTTTTATGTTAGTTACGGGAGAAGATTACAAAACTACAAAGTAAAGTAGTGTCTTAGTTATAAAAAAGAAATGCATACATTATTCTTTTACATAACACAGTTAATTTACGTTAACAAGTCCTGAGCGTAGTTTTTGTTAATAATATCAAGGTTAACTAGTTAGTAGCAATAGTTAAATATAGAGAGATTACATTTATTTCTATAGTCACTAACACATTGAAGATCATTGCCCCTGAAAAGATGCAACTGCAGCATCGTACTCTGAAACAATCGTTACATTATGTAGGATTGAGTTATTTATTGTCGCTTGCTTGCATTCCTCATTTGGTTTCAAAATAAGGAAGTCGGACAAAGTTGCAAATTTTATTACCGTAAAACTGTTCGAATAAAAATTTCTTGTGTCTGTAAGAGCCGAAAGTAGTTCTCATTAAATTTGCATCCCGTTAAAGATTGAAAGTCTAGTTTCAATTGGAGTGTGTCCGATGCAGAACGCATAGGTTGACCAAGTAATAAATTCTGTCTCTGCAGCAATGACGGGCGTGACCTAGAAATCAACCTTAGCAATGGGATGTAGTAAATTCTAACAATAAACTAACGTCATTGCTCAATGAGCTTGCGAATATGGTTCAGTCGATTGTGATGTAGACCACGTTCAAATTATGCTGAAAATTCGGGCTTAGGGATTTTTTATGACAATGCATAGATTGTTAGAAGTTTTGCGTCATAAGGCGCAGTCCGCAAATAAGATTCTGCGAAAGTATTTCTTTCCCAACTGATACAATATGGAAAGACAACTATCCAAATTAATTGGAAAAGGTAAATTACTCGTAAATTATATCGATCTAATCTTAAGCGGCCGCAAAGATTACTTAATGAAGCAGACAAAACTTTCATTGTTCTCTTGTCGCCACCAACTTAATGTCTTTTAGACCCGACTACTGTTAGATAGGGATCACAATATTTTTCAATTCTCAACATATTTCAGTGTGGCTTACTGAGGTGCTACCGAAATTCGACGTGCCCTTGCCCTCGCTTGACGTCAGTCTTGCCATTGGTTTCATTTAGGTCAACACGCAATGTTGCTACTTGTTGTCAATGCAATTTGGCCGTCGCGCCGCCGTGTCCTGTTTCTTTTAACAAATTGCCAATTCATATGCGTTGTTTATAATTGAGGGCAAAATTCTCGCATTAACGATAATCTAAACACTGAGTTGCATAAAGCAATATTCCCACCGGTCTCTATCTCGTTCTTTATAATATTTATAAAAATAAGTAATGCGCGAGATTGGCAAATTGTTGCAAGTGGCAAGTTGCCCTAGAAATAGAATATTCCTCATCACATTCTACTACGTTCAATGGTCGGTCCGCTATCAGCACAGGTGTGGATTTGTTCTAATATTATCTCTCTGTGAATGAAAATTCACAGCCGCACGTGGAAAAACGTTGTAAAAATTTTGCATAGGTTTTCTTGCCGGTTCTTGACCCAGCTTTTGTTTTGAGAACCATTGTAGCACTCAAGGTTATATGCAGTTATATTCTGCACTTACAAAATCATAAAAGTGACATTAACGTTTCGTGATGCATTTCTCGTGTTCGCTATAAAACTAAACTGATTTGATTCCCGGCGCAGATAGGTCTTATTGGTTGTAAAATTTTACTCGAAGATGCTTTGATGAATCTGGGTTAGTTTGTACGGTAGGTGCACCAGAGATGGCGACACGTTATCCACTACAATACTCGCATTGTTCTAACAACAATGCAAATAAAACAATCAACGTTTCGTGGGGTTCCTAAAACTAATAGTGAATCATATAACGGCGCCTAATAGATGTCAAGTTGAAGAGTCAAGGTTGCATGATACATGGTACAAAGACAGGGATTTTTTTTTACTTTCCTTGAGGACATATATAGAGTGTAAAACTGTAGATATAGAGACTAATAGAACAAGAAATAAGTATGTTTATCCCGCTTTTAAGGCTAAAATTGCGGGTTACTTTCCTCATCGGCTATTGGAGTCTAATCGTAAGAGACTCTAAAAATAAGAATCTTAGGCGACTTCTATATTGTCGTTCTTCATAAAAGCGGTTCGTGCTGTCAACTTAAAATGGTAAAGACGTCCTGGGAAAAACCTTCCTATTTAGTACCATGGCACTGGCAGTACTACCATAATAGCCAAAACCGACCGTAAAAACCCCGCCAATTTCAGAATTTCCTATAACATTGCCCGCGTATCAATGAGTTAACTCTAATCAAATCAATCAATTTGACGCAAGTCGCAAGGTCGACAAAACATAGGTTCGGGTTAACATTTGTCAAGACATCGGAATTGGCGTTCCAGTTTTACCCAGCTCACGCACAACTTTCACTAACTGCATTTCCATTGTTACGATTCAACATTTCGGAATAATCTCAAACTGTATGGGAAGAATTCGCGCTGCACCTAAGTCATTTCACCTGGGCCAAGATCGTGGTGAAACATGTTGTAACGCTTCGGAGGACCAGGATATTATGAGTCATAATTGAAATTGGCAACACTTCCACTGTCATAACCTCATTTCTAAGCCGCGGCAATAATTCAAACAAAGTGATTTATTGTATGATATAATAGCGGTTAACATCTAGATAAGGAGGATACGTAGACGGATCGGGCGTAATAATATAGAAAAAAAGTTATTTCCGTCCACGCATACCTACGTTTATTATCATTTCAGGTGGGCAGTATGAATAATAACCCAACTCCCTACATATTAAAGATAGATAACGCACCGAGCCGCAAGTAATTTTGATGCTTTAACTGTCGTCGAGCCAGAATCAGAACCCCTAGATAGAGCTGGTTGTATTTGGTTGTGCGTTATCGTGATTATCAAGAATTATAATTATTCTCCTTAAATTCATGGCGGCCGTCCTTAAAAGGACGAATAAAAGCCCACGCTTTAGCTTCTTCAAGCACGCGAAAAGTCTATTAATAGCCGCAGCATCCGACCGCAGGAGCAGGTGTCACATGCCGAATATTCAAATTTTACTACAACTGAATAATTCATATCTGAATCATTTAGCTATATTCGTAATCCTTCCGGGGCCGCAGATGTGTACAATGTAGTGCAAATTACAGTAACCTACGCCGGACGGGACAGTGAATCACGTTGCCGATCAAGGTCTGGTGGTATAGGGTATGAATGAAACGGCGCCGAGAAACGCAACGAAATTTCAGGAATCGATGTTACTTAACGTGTCTTACTTAACGCGGTTGAAAGCTAATTATGCCGAACGAGATTTACGTCAAAGGAAATCCACAGACGGCGGACCTTCGCGGAACCGAAAAAACTCTTGGGATTCGAAGAGATCTTAACGTTAGCTTAATCACAGACTGATTCATGATGACTTATTCAATGCCTGCATCAACTAACTTGATTTCACCAGATGCAGCTATTCTATTATACTTAGATAGCGGATCATAAAAATTGTTATTGGACTGATATTTTTACTTAACTAGTTTCAATTGATTTCGAAAATAGAAACTCTAAACACTCTTGTAACTTTACGGTTAAAAATCTTCTTGAATTAAGAGCAATACTGAATTATAATATTGAATTTTTATTGAGTTCTTATTAAGTTTTAAGTTTAAGTTACGTTTAAAGCTTGATAAAAAATCAGTTTTAAGCCAAATGAGTTAAGAGGAGCGTTTACCGCTGAAAATTGCAGCATATTTGATGCTTACCGTTTTACGTTTTGTGGAGTTATTTAAAACTTTTGAAGACTAAAATTTGAGCTTAGCATACAAAACACATGTGGATAGAACGTGGAGTTCGATCTTTGTTAAAATTTTTGTTAGGAAAATGTTTATATGTTGTTGAACTTAACATAAAAATGCATAAATTTCATCAATTCTCCACTGAAGACCTGTAGTGTTAAGAGTAAAAATCGAACTCCATGCCGTAACAACCACTTTGATGTACCCATAGAAAAAAAATTAGTGTGATCACACAATAATTAAGGTGGTAATCTTTAAAACCGTAGACCCTTTCATCGCCGAATTTCTCGGCGGCGATCCGATCACCATCACTCGGGCAAGATGCGGTAAGACGTGGGGGGAAGTTGGATTTTGTCCCCCTCTACTAAATCCATGCTAAGATCGTACCACTGTTGAAAACTGCAATCGGCAATAAGGCGGTAGAAACTGTAACGTGCAGCTAACAGTAGAGTTATTGTCACATTTCATTTCGTGATTGATATTTTGCTAAGTACCCAATATTGATTGTGTTTATCAGTGTTTATTGTTTATCTGTTCTTTCATCAAAATTTCAATTTTGTTTGTTTTATTGTTACCCACTAGAAAAAATGGGCAAACGTAAACTGACTTATTATAAAACATCTACGAAACAGCACAGTAGGCATGCAACTCGAGCGAGAAATAAGATCGGCGATAATACAAGGTACTTGCAATTCCCCAAAATATTTAGAAAAACTTGCAAACTTTTGCAAAATAGCATAGCAACGATCTAAGATTCCTAGAAGTATTTTTTTTTTCTAAGAAACTTTGTCATTTCAATAAGAAATATTTTGCGACGGCTCATTATTTACCGTTGGCCTGGGAAGGTGATTTTAGTGGTTTTTTGAAAAAAAAAATGTAAATGAGAAATATTGCTGCATATGACTAGATAGCTTTAGTTGTTACTGGTGTTAGAGATTTTTCCTAATCTCTTGTCGGATGAATCGAGCGCGAATAAAACTAAACTTGTCGATAATTATGCTAAACCGAACCGTACATGGAGCTTGCTTGTGAAGAAGTGTCGGCTCTCGGCCTTTCACATTTACAACTTTTACCCCATAAAAGACCCTTCCTGGTCACCAACCCCATTCTTCTAGTAGTTGCCGCCCGTCATAAACCCCATCCGTATGGGATTCTTCCGGACGGCAAGCTACAACTTTCTAAAAATGTCTCACACTGGCAAAGGAGATAAGGAAGAATATTACTTTGGGAAAGAAATATGACTTTGCTACCATCCTTCTGAAAAATAATTTTGTCTTTGTGTTATAATAATTTTTTTCGATTCGGAGTAATTAAAGTCTAGAAAAACTTTAGAAATAAGTTTGTAATAATTACATATTAAAAATTACCGATTTTATAATGTCTATAAATGAAAATTTTACGAATAGGACAATATTTTAGTTCACTCCACTAGTCAGGACCCCAGATATTTAAGATAAATTGATATTGACTATATTTTCCCTATGTTGTTATTTTAGGCCTGCAGTTTCATGTTCTATGTCATCTCGCGAAAGTAGTAAAGAACGGTGTGAAAACAAATTACTAAAGGAATCAAAAGATAGTGCCAGGTAACGGCGTATTATTTTTGCAAAATAATAAATTATCGTATTATTGTGGTAAATTATTACAGTTGCTCTTCTATTCACAACGATAGCAACTCTGTGAGTAGTGAGAACAGCCACAGCAAGGAAAATAGTAATGAGGAAATTGAGTTCATTATTGAAAATCAATTGCAAGAGGACAATGGAGAAATTGTAGAAGGTCGGAGGATATTTGACATATTTGATTTAATCCAGCAGTTAAAATCCTTTGGAACCCATCAGTCGCCTTATGAATGCAAATCTTCCAATATGGTATTTGTAAAGGAATTTAGAATAGGATTTCATTCCGAGCTTCTGTTCAGATGTAATATGTGTGGTGCAACAGAAAAGCTTCATTCTCATTTACATTCTGAGAACTCTAAAAATATGAGTATCAACGAAGCCGTTGTATGGTTTTGCATAATTTAGTTATACGTAAGTTAGGTATCTTAAATTTTTCCTTGTAGGTTTTTGGTAATTTATGCACCGGGCAAAGTTTTGCTCAGATGGAAGAACGCTCTGCAATCATGAATATGCCCGGCATGTCTTCAAAAACTTATTATAATCTTCAGAAACATATTCATGACATGATAAAAAAAAATTCCATTGAAGAAATGGCGGAAGCTGCAGAGGCAGAAAAATCTGAGGCCATTTCTAGGGGAGAACAAGATAGTGATGGGTTTCCCCTTTTAACGGTAGTGGTAGATGGTGCTTGGGCCAAGAGGTCGTATAAGTGCAATTTTAGTTCTCTTTCTGGAATGGTAAGCGATTTAAACGGTCATATTATTATTTTGAACAATAGCTTTGAAAAATCAATATTGCTATTACTACTAACATTTCATTCAGCTTCTAAGTTATAATGCTCTTTTGTTGTTACTAGGCATGTATAGTGGGATTCTATACTAAAAAAGTGATCTATATGGGGGTGAGAAATATTTTCTGTATAATATGTGCGAGAAGCAAAAACGCCGGTGCCGAAGTACGAGATCACATTTGTTATAAGAATTGGTCAAGCTCAGCTAACTCAATGGAAGCCGACATAATTGTAGAAGGTTTTCGAAATAGTGTACAGATGTATGGGGCAAAGTATATGAAAGTTATAGGTAAGAATATATTACTTTAAAATTGAAATAAACTTTGAAATTGATTTTTTAATAAGGTGACGGGGACAGTAATGTGATTGGAAAACTAAGAACGATTCGTCCGTATGGCATTAACCAACCTATCGAGAAAATTGAATGTACCAATCATATATGCAGAAATTTTAACAATAAACTAAAGGAGTTAGTAATAAAAAAAGAATTTAAATTGATGTCTAGAAATTTGCTAAAGAAAAATTTGGAGAGATTTCGTATAGCTGTATATTGTGCAATAAAAAAGAGATCAACTCAGGATACGACCACGCACGCAAAGAAAGTGGATCTTGTCAGAGATTTTTTAAATATCCCAAACCATATTTTTGGGAATCACAAAAATTGTCAACTGACTAGTACACGTTGCGAAGGACATGAAAATGACGTGAACAACTGTTCAGTTATAAAAAATGGTGGTTTGTGGGACGAATTGCTAAAATTGATTGACAATATTCTAGTTAAAAATTCAGAAAGTCTTTCATATAACGTTAATAATAATCATGCAGAGCAATATAACTCCATAGTGGCGAAATTTGTTGGTGGAAAGCGTTGCAATTTTATTCAACGGGATTCGTACGCTGCTAGATGTGAAGCCGCTTTGGCTTCGTATAATAATAAGTCACGATTCTACACAAACATGAATAAAAAAATTACCAACTTAAGTCCAGGAAAGTATACAAAACGATATGAGTACAAGTTTCAAAACCCACGGACGCGCAAATGTCGAAGAAATATATTTGATGCTAAGGTGCGTGCATATCTACAGTGTATTAATATGTGTTATAAAGGTAAAATGTATAACAATTTTTAGAAAAGAAGAACCACTGGACCTAATTTAGATTATGGAAGGTTGGCAGTAGACCTTGACTTAGATTCTGCTCAATTGGAAGAAAGATCTAAATCATTCTTGAAAAAATTAGAACATACCATACATATAGAAATAAGAACAAATCAGCAGAAGGATAATTTGCTATGGCATTCTGAGAGATTAAAAAGGCTTACAGCATCAAATTTCGGCAAAGTATGCAAAATGAGAGACCAAACGAGCAGGGCAAAAATGGTCGAAACCCTTCTATATTCTAAGTTTTCTGGATCCAAGGCAACAAGATGGGGGGAGCAACACGAAAAAGTGGCGCTGAAACAAATTGCAGAAGAATTATCGATGCAACATAAAGAATGTGGACTATTTATTCATAAATCCCATAAATATTTAGGTGCATCACCAGATGCACTTATTTTAGATGACGAGGGATTAATTGAAATCAAGTGTCCCTACAATTCAAGACATCTCGCTCCAGATGAGGCAGTTAAACAAAAACTAATAAAATTTTGTAATATTTCGGTAGATGGTATAATAACTTTAAAGAAAAACCACAACTATTATTATCAAGTCCAAGGCCAGTTAGAGGTGACTGATAAGAAATATTGCATTTTTGTCATTTGGAGTCCCCATGGTATATCATGGGAGCGAATAGAACGTGACAAGATTTTCTGGGCTGCAAAAATGGAAGATAAGCTTTCTTCGTTTTATTTAACAAAACTACTTCCAGAATTAGTAGATTCCAGACATAGCAGAGGACTTCCTATTAGAGACTAGTGCACTAGAATTTGTACAACATAAGTAAGTAGTTATACATAGAGAAACTGAATCTACAATTATCTGAACTTCTTAATTTTTAGTTGAGTAGGAGCTAAAATAGATTTCAAAGCATTGAGATGAGAATAAAGTTGAAGCGACTAAATAATTAGTATCTTGGAATCTAGTTTGGGCAGTATTTATTATAATATTAAATTATAACAAAACTATTTTTTAATTACTGAATCCTTTTATAATATATTTAAATTGCATCAAATTTAGATGTAGAGGCGTCCAGTACTCCAGATATCCCTATGGAGTTAGTTTTTGAACAGTTTTGGATGAAATTACTTCACATGTTATGCATAAACCATACTTTAAGGATTCTGTTAAATTTAATAAAAGTTAGCAGAAAGGATGAGTACATACAAATTATTACATATATCTTCTGGTATATCAACAGACCTCTTCATTGTTAGTTATGGTTTTTCGGTTGTACAGTAAATAAGATTTACACTCTTGAATTTATGAAAAAAAGTCTTTAGTATAAAAACTTCCTTATTCTATTCTGCATCATTCGTATCGCAGAATAATATACCTATCTGTAATAATTAAAAAAGTCCCTCGATACCGAAGTTCTCGTTGCACTTTTCGCGCAGGCACGGTTTAAATAAATTATGCGGATCTTATTAGAAACAATTTTTGCAATTTTTATTGCTCTACACGAATCTAGGAAGAACAAGCTTTCCAGGGGCGTAAAGAACTTTGAAAAATATTTAAAACTAACCTTACACCTGCGATGTAAACCAGAAATAATGCAAATTTCCGGACAGAGAAAATTTCTCGAAAATATTTTTTTGTGCCTTTTTGCAATTCTCTGTAGCAATGCGCTCTCTGAATTCCAAGTTCTACAATCGTTGCGGATACTGTACGTATTTTTTCAAAACGATATCTTTGAGTTCACCCCCTATGATGAGATTTTGGCGTCTTAGTTTCCCGACTACCACGACTACCGACAGCCTCGTCCTCACATGCGATAAAGCACATTGTAGTAGAGTTCCCTTCGGTGACACGAAATAAGCCGAGCAAGTACTGTTCGTGTGAACTTTTTTGGTTCTACCTTCTCCGCTCCCCGCTAAAATTGCTTCGTCCCGCAAGTTACCACGGTTGCATACTTTTCAAATTCGATCAGAGCGCTAGGTAAACCGCCCTCTTAATTTAAGCGAGTTGTTGTATCTGATAGTTCTACCTTTAATGAATTAACCTAACACAAAGTGTCTTAATGAAAGAACCTTGGTCTAAATGCGACGAATATGGTCTGGAATAACTGCTACGATTATGTTTGAATATATTTTTAATGGGTTTTGGAAGCCGCCCATGCCTCATAATCCAACTATGTCTCTTAATGAGGGTCACAACTTTAAATTGAAATTTATTTTTTTGCTTAGTTTCCGTACAGTTTCACGATCTTTAAATTTTTTTTCATAGCCCAAAATTAAAATTATTAACTAGGTATTAAATATGATAATAATAAACATAATAAGTGCAAGATAAATGTAAAATATATTTTTGATGCTCTGTAAATAACAGAAATTATTGTTTTGAAATAGAATGAATTACGTTAAAAAATGATAATTTCAATAGGGAATTTATTATAGTAAAATAAAAGAAAAACATATAAAAGTTTATTTACCCTGAAATTTAAATCAGAAGTTGTAATTGTCAGCTATAATTTTTTTTGCTAAAATATATCGTTTAGCATTGCCAGCGAAACTGATTATACAGTCCTGTAATAAATGTTAAATGTAATAATTATTAAAAATTTTATGTGCGAGGAAGTAGGTGAAACTGACTTTTCTTATAGAATGAAAATGGTAACAAAAACTGGAATTACATGGATCTTTGAGACTTTAATTTTTACATGTGTATATATTACATAATTTCGTATTCTATTGCTAGTAAATTAAATAATTAATTAAACTAAATATAGGAATATAATTGTTTTGAATATTTACACTTAATTGTTCTAGCTACAAAATTAGTCCAACTAATTGTTAATAATGTACATTGACGTAGGGTAAAACTTCAGCGTTTACACTTTTACAAAAGTAATTCCCACGTGGAGATTTGCTGGCTTTCATATACAGTGAAAGATATGCCGTCATATTCAGAAAATTTCCTGCATCTCAAACAACTGGGAATTTTCCGAATACAAGCCATAATCCTCAGAATCAAACGTGTACACCACAGACAGAAATTTTGTGGTTTACTCCGATGATAGTTTTACCTATAAACAACTTGCGGTAACTTTAGATGTCAGCGATTTCATCATTTTCGTAAATAAAAACATTTTCATTGCAAATAAAAATTATTGCGAACTTTTTTATTCTGAGCTACTATATTATACTTGTCTCCAATTTACTTCTATTGCGAAATTAAGCAATTATTCTACCCTTTGATATGCTTCCAAGTGAATCAAGAAAATGCCTGCGGTTGAAAGTCAAGCCAGATCTATATTTTTCCTAAACGGTCTGATTAATTTTTGCAGTCCTTGTATGCACTTTGGTATGTAGAAGCATTGTTTCGACAAAACTAACGCATCCGCTGCATCTAATATTTTGTTCGCGTGGGGGATTCCCGTGAAGCAATAAAACGAGCGCATTACTGATGTGCTTGTGTGCAAGTTCATTAATATTTGTGAATGATTTTTCCTGTCGCACCGTCTACAAGTGTCATATCACGTAATCCTCACGTATCCTGCGTTAACGCACGCCACTGGGTCTCGTGCTTCGTCGCACGCCTAGGCGAGCTCACCTGCTAGTTGAAAACTACTACCACACATTACCGATTGACATTGAGAAAATACACTTGTGAATTTATGATCTAATCCAACCTGTGCTGACACTTGTAATAAAGTTATTGCCTTCGTCTCATATGGAAAGCAGGCACGAGTAATTTCAACCACACTTTGATTTCGCAGTTTCCACTCAGATGACGTTCTATTGTTAAGATTTGTCATTTAGTTTCTCGTATGGTAAATGACCCAGTTTCACGTCCGTTCCTTTAGGATTTCGGGAAAACAGTGTTGAACTCTCTTCCTGCTGAAAACTTCCGGTTGATTTAACAATTGATGATGACATAATATGGATGATGCTGATTACTAATTTACTAGCACGCAAATGAAACAGGATGCGGTTTAAGAAAGCAAATACGCACCTATAGTTTCCTCGACGGTGATCACCGCAATTATCCGCAAGAGATGACAGCTGTTTTACCGCCAATGTCAATGTTTAATGGTGCTGCTGAAAATTCCGGATTATCTCGAATTTGATCTTTGATCCCAGGAATTTGAGTGGTTAATCGTGTCGGTTGTCGGCGTTTCGTTCTGAAAATTGATCTTGATCGTACATTCGTAATGAAGGTACGTGCGAGGAACAAAACGCCGGAACGCTTGACATGCAATATTTAGTGCTAAAGCAGTGGTTATTAGGTCATAGATCAAACATTCCTGGAAGGTGAGGTGATTCACATGGATTTTCCTGCCTTATCCCGGTAACAAATCTACTTTGACGTTAGTTTTTGATACGCTGACTGGGAACGGGGAATTAGTGGAAACTTGCCAGCTTCCTCTCACATTCCTGGCGACACAGCAAAAACTGTGATGCCAAATGTTTAAAGTATATGTACGTCTTTTCTTTAGTACAAAAATTAAGACACCTCTTTGTAAAGTAAATTCTATTTTTGTAAACAACTAAATATTTTTATGGCCGTATTATCTCATTGACATTAATGCGGTAGCGTCTTGCTCAAGTAACCTAATTAATTATTATAGTTTTATGTTGCTTTTTGCTACATTATGTTCTTACGTCAATTGGTTAATATTCCTAACTGAACCGCTTGATTTTCAACCATATCCAGCGGCAAATTAGATATATCCAGCTCCCTAGGCTAACAACTTATGAACGTCCAAGAATTTGGAGGGTACTACGAATAGCAATCCTGAAAATTCCACCGCAGATCAAAAAATAGATTGTTGTTTTTTCCTTAATTACTTGAAACTTGAAGTGACTACATGCTTGAGTTACAGTTATTTACTTGATTCTTCTACTCTTCTAACGTTAGAAATAATTTTGAAAAAAGCTATTTTAAATTTCGCGATAGAGATCTATGCTCATATATATTTTTGTTAGCTCAGACTTCCATAAGGCCCACTGCTTCTTGGCCGTGGGTCACTTGGTCTACCCACTAGACTCTAGTGGGTAATTCTCCACTGACTTGATCGTCAGTTACGGAGGGAGTTTCCCGACATTCCAGTACCCGAACTTCTACGGAACTATATAAAAATTTATATCAATCAAACGTTACACATTGATAAATTCTTAATCTAGTAGAAAAACAAAATATTTTATTATTTGACAGATACTCATCTTATTACAGCGATGCCTGTAGACTTGGATAAAAAATATTTCTCCCTGATCGACAAACTCTCCACACGTTTATCACCTGTTTTTCAAAATAAAATTTACATTTTAAACTTTTTTATTTTTAGAGAGTGCGGACAGTTTTAGGAAAGAAAATCTGGTACATAAGTGCTTAAGTAGTAATTTTAATTTTAATTCTAGCTTACGAATTATATTTTTTACAAATTGTAGACTTCTTTAAAAAATATTTCTTCCTGATCGACAAACTCCCCACACTTCTATTACCTGTTTTTTAAAAGAAAAATTACGTTTCAAACTGTTTTATTTTTAGAGAGTGGGGATATTTTAAGGGGGTCAAATCTCGTGCAAAAGTGTTTAGGAAGTAATTTTAGTTTCAATCCTAGCTTACAAATTAGATTTTTTACAAATTGTAATTACGACATAGGATCTTTGGACATTTAGACCATTTTTCACGTCTTTCCTCAACATTTATTTTGCCAAAAGCTGTAAACAATTTAGATATTGTTTAGTTAATCATAATTACTTTATTTCGATCCCAATAAATTAAAGTAAGAACTTTTTGAACTAACTTTTAGATTCATAGTTTTTGGAGAATCAGAGTGCTCCTTTTTAATTGATTACTGTTTTATTTCAGTCACTTATGGAGTGCAGTGCTTCGACTCTTTCTCGCTTCTGATCAATTTGGTTATTAAGAATAATTATATATTGCTATAATAATCACATGTAAAAGAAAGAACAAGTGTCTAGTTCGTAAAGCTTTTACGATATTGTTAAAAAGAATATATTGAGATGATGCAGTAGTTTGAAGTAAGATTAATGTTTTTGTTTGAACGGGTTACTTTAACAGGAAAAATTGAAGACAATATTTGACAAATTACACCGCAAAACAAATTAATGCCCAGCTAACGGCTTGGTTGTGTGCTTCATAATTATCTGTTGACCATTCATTAGAAAAACGATAGTTGTACTATTTGGTATTATTTTATCACTGATCTCATAAGAAGAGTTAAGACACCTTATCAGTAGTACGTTATTAACAGGGCCCAATCGTACTTATTCGAGCAGTTTTCGTATAAGTAGTAATAGATTGCCACTAACAATGTGCAGTAACTACTTCGTTAGCACGCTTATAAGTCGAGTAGATAAGCAATCTTGTGTGCTCGACTATAAATTATACCAAAAACTACTAATTTGCTGTTTTCTGTTTAATTACTCCGGAAATACATGCTGAGTTGAATAAACAGCTAATAACATGACAAAATGATAAGGGAAGAAGTTAAGGAGAAGTTTTAAGAGACACAAAACAAAAACAGTGTGTTTCTTTTATAGGTATAGAGAAACCAATATAGTTCTTGCAACTTTATGACAAAATTATAATAAACTGCCAAGCAGTGGAGTATGGTGAGGTAGCAGCAGACAAAAGTTATAGATAAAATGGAATATAATGGAAAAACTGAATAACGTTTTTAAATAGATTATAATATAAAATGGTACTATACTAAAATATATCTTAATTGCCACTATCGAGACAATAATCAATAAATGTGAAGGATTGCCTTTTTAAATTTACTTCTTTATAACTTGTCATTTAAGATGACATTGTTTACAAACACTAGGACGGTGTTTTGGTAAAATTTATTTGAATCTGAGATGAGCAAGTTTTACTTACGTACTCGAATAATAGGGTGAGCTCTACTGGATTTTAACAAATGAATAACATTTTAGGCGGTTACATATTAGTCCTTTACAATTTACGTTAAGGATTTTTCAATTTTAAGCGGGCAATTTAGCTAATTATAAAATACAATTGGCTCTATTGAAGATTTTTTTATTGTGAGTTGAAGAACCTTTATGCGGCAACCTACAACCTCGTTTCCAATATTTAGACTTTTTTAGAAATTTTTAAAGCTTTCGTATAAATGTCAAAAATAATGCTCAAAAAACATATTGGATAACACTTTTTCTAATAATGAAATAATAGAAATTTTGAAGAACTGTCTTTAAATTCCACCGTAATCTCACCGGCAGGCAGGTTATTGTGGAATTAATTTACAAATGCTTAAGAATAATCATTAAAGAACTCGTTTTTATATTAGTCTTACATATTCTTACATTGTATCTGCTTCGAGTCTGATTTTAAAACCAATAAATATATTTTTGTTGATTACAAACTTGTCCCGTGTGTAATTTGTCTAAAAATATGTTTATTTCTCCAGGTGAATGTAAATTATCTTGTTCATTAACTTGATGTTATCCTACTAGATACTTAATTATAAGAAAAAATACAAATGGTTTATATCAGAAGCAACATGATTTTAAATGTTTTATTTATGGAAGCAAAGATATCCAAGCTTAAACTATTTTATGTTCTGTGGTAGACGGTTATGATCAACGTAATTGAGGCGTTTCGTAATAATTTTATTAAGAAAAATTGCTACTCATGAATTTAATGCTGTTACAAATTTATTCATCTATTGATTGATGTCAATCTCTTTTTTTCAGATAGCTACTTAACTATTTACTTTATGTGGTGTTTTTTGTTTTACAATATCAGAATCATAAATAAATTGCGGCACACATCATGCTGTCGACGACGGTTTCCTTAATGAATATTTTTATCAATATTTGCTAAAAGTTTCATTTATGAGCCCCCAAGTACCTACTAATACTATTAACAGAAAACACCCAATCATTTTTAATTCAAGTCGGTGAATGCAAATACCAACCAATCATTTGAATTGTACTTCCCCTAAGATTCTCATTTTTTCTTTATATTATAGCTATAATCGAATTATATCATAAAATAACAGTCTCCAGCACGTTTTTTGACAACTGAATTTTATTTTTTTGGTCTCTATTTTTGATATCCATTTATATTGGTCTCAATGATACATTTTTGTACAAGTAGTTTGCGTTCGAAGAATTTTTTATTTGTGTAGCGTTGAAACGCCACTGAACGATTTGAACAAAAATTCTCATCTTTTTTGTTAAATTATTCAAAATACCGTCTCTAGTGTGTTGGCAAAGTGCAGAAAAATCGATTTATAATGAAAATGCCGCCAATTATAGTTTTTGGGTGAACTGGTAACGGTAATGGTCTACAAAGAGTCACAGTTGCGAATGGAACACTACATGATATTTATGGCCGACTAGAAGTACTCTCCTGCATTTGTGTACATACCAGAGAAAACACCTTGGACACTCTTGATTTACTGTGGATAACCATAAATAAGAAAATCACACGTCATAAACAATTCTTGTCCGTTACCGGTAAAAGCTTCATGGGTCCTAAACCTAATTTATACATTGTTAGATACAAAATCGTTTCACAAAGTAATTATTAAACTTGGAATTTCATAATATTCTGGCTGATGTTCTTCCTGTTTTAAACTGACCAAGGGATCTGTAATTTATTTACCTTATTTTCTCAATCGAAATTTAATGAATAGAGAAAGTTACACCCTTAGTGGCATGTTAATTATCTAAACGACCCAAGTTTCTACTAACCTTCATTACGTTGGTGCAAATAAATCGAAGCTTCTCGCAGTTACGGAATGTTTTTCAATAATTAGTTTCAGTGCCATTAAAAAGGATTTAATTATTAAAAATCAAATAATTAATTGGAATAAAAAAACAGTTTATGAACACTTGGATGGGTATACTGAAAATATAAATATTTGATGAGTTTGAAGCCGGCAGTCGAGTTGTCGATTGTCTTTACGTTTGAAATAAAAATAATACGAATAGTAACAAAGAGACTAGTTGGTGATATTAATTTTGAATTTGAAACGCCAACTTCAGTGTTGTATTGTGTTTAAAGAAAACAGTAAGTTAATCAAATTAGTCCTTCTGAGATCATATATTTGTTGAAACATATAAAGTAGTTGTTCTACATAATGATATAGAAAAAAATAAGAAACAGTTATTAGCAAGAAGTGGTGTGTGGACGATTTTCCAGAGATATTCAAGAATACCGATCTTTTTTTTTACCCACGAATGAAATATGGTAGAAAACCAATTAATTAAACAAATTTTGTTGAAATATAAGAAACACACATTTATAGGTTTATTTTTATTTCAACATAAATATTTTTGGATATCAAATAAGAAAATTAAAGAAATTTAGTTATTGACGCAGTGTTTGTTTTAATGCATGTTTTCATATCACCAAAATGCCCCTACAAACTTTTAAAATAATTTTTTATTTTGTTGCAGGAATTTGCAGTTCTTCAATAACTATTCCTAGAAGGTAAGTGTTTCAAGATGTTATGTATTCATTCTTTAGAACAAAGCTAACTATCTAACGCCATTTTACTATCTGTCATTATACACAACGTTGTGCAACAATATGTCAAAATTATTGGCGCATATTTCTTCAAAGACGATCTGATAATCTTTCCACCAGGCAATTATGAAAGTTCAAACAGTGGGTACAGGCAACAAATAATTTGGCACTAGGGGCAGATATATTCAATAAATTTGTTCTGATCGAAACTAATTGTTTGATTATATTTCTTAGACAAATAAAATTGCCAAAATATAGCCCTGCCACAATGTACCATTCACCCCCAATTTACGTTAGCCTCTCGTTATGACCACGCTCTGTCGCAATCTTAAACATTAAAGTCGTTTAAGTGGGTTATAATTTATAAATCAAACATTTGCGCTCAGCTGGTAGTCGGTCTTAATAAGCATGCAAATGTATGGATTAAATCGCAAGGTGTAAACGCGCCTTTCTCTTTCGCTAGAATAATTTATCTAGCGTGTCTCAATTCATGAATGAAAATCCAGCTATCAATGAACATACACACTCGGGAGGGCGTAGCAAATGTTCATCGCCCACATGTGCATTTCCGGTGTATCGACGGCGGCGTCTGCGACGGCCAAGTGACGCACCGTCCGGAATTCTTTTGACGGGGTTAAACAATAATTGAATGGATTAGGTAACAAGACCGCAAATGCGTATCATCGATCGGCATCTGAGGTCGTGTTTTACATGGTTCCGATATGTGTAAACTGGACCCATTGTCCTTCCCAGAAACACCATGAATGTTTCGGAAAGCGACAGGTCCATTCGCGTCTGGCGCAAATTCTTCATTCATTTCCTCCAAATTGGCCGTTGGCGCTTGAATTCCATCGGGTCTAGCTCCCACCATAGCGGACCATTGTGCTGGATGTTTGACCGATATTTTTTGCGCTAGCCAAATTTTTTGCCAACGAAACAGTCAGAGCCGGATCTTTAATTGTTTAGAGCCCCGGCATTGCGGAATTCCTCTAATTGAAGTTAATCAAATATATTTTATAACGGAAAGTATGAAGCAGCAAAATGGATGGGTTTGGACAGGTAGCCACGTGCAATGTTACTTATTACAATGAATATTTGAAGAGGTTTGTCATACCCAGCTTTGGCAGGCAAGCTTTTTTCTGCAATACTAAAGTCGCGGTTACGTTTGGTAAATTTACAAATCCAGGATGGTGAGATCACTAGAAGAAATAATCCAATAACGTAAAGAATAATTAACACAAAGAGACTCCATATCAAATATAAACATGAACGTCTCCAGGAACTTTTAGACGGTCCTTCTCTAATGAATTATGATTAATTCACTGTAATTATTAAAAGGTTTAACGCGTTAAGCAAATTAATCACTGTCGTGCAAGAGGTGCTAAATTTTACTTAAGCATGTCTACATAACAATATTTAGGTAGTCATTGTGCGAAACTCATCTTCATTTCGAACGTCTAAGACTACGGATTACGTGAAAAATGATTTTATAACTGACGTAATAGCGTGTGGTTTCCAAAAACTATACCTATCTCTAGATGATTAGCGTTATTAAACTTGATTCTGAACATCAATTGATTAATAAATTGGTCTCAATATCATTTTTGAATTCTGCTTAATTATCCGTCTTTTTCTGCAGAGACTGCTTAAGTTTATTTAACATTACCTACATCACTAATTTCTTGCGTGTTGTAATTTCTTCTCTTCTACTTTTCGGCTTTCTTTCACTGATTGTATTCTATTCAGGCCCATGTTAGCCATTTATTTATATTTTTTCTTCACATATCTACCTACTCTGGGCCTAGATTTACATAATTTATTAGCTCCTTGTAATCCTTTGTCCAAAATTTGCCACTCCTTTGCTCAATCTGAATCACACAATGCGCTTTGTACTGTTCATTTACTGGTGTCAACCTGAAGTCTTTCGAACTGTTTGCTACATTTGAACTATGAAAGAAGATTCCACCCCTATTGTTTTTGTAATTTGTGACTATTTATTATAGTTGGTTTGAAAACTAATGCGCAATAATCAGTTTCTCCGTTTATTGTAAAAAGCTAAATCACTTTTGAGTTAGCAATTTGTTTTTCTTTTTTGGGGAATTGTTAAATATTGTTTTTGGAAAATAAGCAATTAATAATTTTTTATTGGTTGAATTTAAATTAAAAAGCCGAAAAGCTTTTATTTACAATATTAAAAAAAATTGCCTCGACAAAATTTCTTACTCTTATAATATTATTTATACTCAAGCTTTTCTCGATATCCGATTATTTAGAAGAAAACTGAAACGAACTCAACTAGTTTTGCTTCTACCTTCAACCCTCTAAGGTTTCAGTTCCAATTTTTTTAACTCTCCTTACCATAGCGAATGATTCAATAGTGTCTGCGATTGAGTCTTCTACTACTGACTGCTTACCCTAAAGGCTACTCAGGTATTTTATACAATGTATATGCTTTTAGTTTTTATTTTCAACTTTTATTGTTATATTTCATTTTTCAAACTTCTTTTGCCATATGACTATGTTAGTTCACAATTACCCTTCGCTCCCATCTCTTTATCATTAATTTAGTATTCTTTGAGTTTATGATTCCTACCTTCTTTTGGTTTTACTTTTGTAGCAATGGTCTTATTGACTTTATAGTTTATTTAAAATGGCTTTTTTATTGTTTTTATCTTCCTATCAACCAATTAATAAATTTCTAATAGTTGAATTTAAATTGAAAAGACGAGATCTACCCGAAAAAGCTTTTATTTACAATATTCAAGAAATTTGCCTCGACAAAATTTCTTACTCTTATAATATTATTTGCACTCAAGCGTTTCTCGATATCCGATTATTTAGAAGAAAACATTAACTCTCCTTACCATAGCGAATGATCTAATAGTGTCTGCGCTTGAGTCTTCTGCTACTGACTGCTTACCCTAAAGGCTACTCAGGTATTTTATACAATGTATATGCTTTTAGTTTTTATTTTCAACTTCTATCGTTACATTTCATTTCTCAAACTTCTTCTGCCATATGACTATGTTAGTTCACAATTATCTTTCGCTCCCATCTCTTTATCCCTAATTCAGTATTGTTTGAGTTTATGATTCCTACCTTCTTTTGGTTTTACTTTTGTGGCAACGGTCTTATCGACTTTATAGTTTATTTCAAATTGCTTTTTTATTGTTGCTATATTTCTACCAAACAAGTAATAATTTTTTAATGATTGAATTTAAATTAAAAAAGGGAGTTCTAGCCGAAAAATCTTTTATTTACAATATTCAAGAAATTCGCCTCGACAAAATTTCTTACTCTTATAATATTATTTGCGCTCAAGCTTTTCTCGGTATCCGATTATTTAGAGAAAAAAAATTACTCTCCTTACCATAGCAAATGATCCAGTAGTGCCTGCGCTTGAGTCTTCTGCTACCGACTGCTCATTCTAAATGCCACTCAGGTATATTATACAATGTATATTGGTTTTTATTCTCAACAGCTATCGTTACATTCCATTTCTCAAACTTCTTCCGCCATATGACTATGTTAGTTCACAATTAGCTTTCGCTCCCATTTCTTTATCCCTAATTCAGTATTTTTTAAGTTTATGATTCCTGCCTTCTTTTGGTTTTACTTTTGTGGCAATGGACTTATTTACTTTATAGTTTATTTTAAATTGCTTTTTTATTGTTTTTATGTTACAATTGCGTGTATTTTCCCAATTTTAGTTAACCAAATTAAAACTTCTTTCATCCAGTTTCTATGATATGGTTCTTATACTTTTAAACTGAGGGTTAACATTGTCCCTTTAAGTCTTTATTCTTCCTTTATTATCGTCCTTGTTCGATCCCTTTTTGATAACTTTTTAACTTTAGCTGTTTTTTAGACACTTTTTATTATTAATTTCGGTATTAATTTATTATTGAAGTTTTGTAATTTTTTGTGATTTACTCAAGTATAATAATAATTATGACAAACGAATGATCACGAAATAAAGAGTAAAATAGGATATGGTAAACCCTCAGGGGAAACACTACACAAAGTATATACAATTATTGTGAGGAAGAGGATGTGATTACGGAAACCACAAAGGATAAACCATTGACTGTATCGATTAATTGATTGACTAATAAGAAATATAAGAAATATGAAAAATAAGAACGGGACAAATTTACCAAGAGCGTCGGTCTAGAATAATGTAAAAATCAGTCCTGTCCATTCGAACAAAATGATATTGTCAAAAAAGCTATTGAGAGACGATTTAACCAAGAGAAGCTTGCAAGCAGACGATCGACGTGTGCTTGTTAGTTTTAGGCCAAATTGGAGGACCAGTTAAGTCCGTCTCTGCGGCGTGAGTCAGGATGGCGTTGTAATTTAACGCTCGTACGTTGTGGTGGCGACTTTATCGTCCAGGATCTATGGTTTCGGGGCCAAGCGGAATCGAATCCGGAGGAGACGGCGGCGGCACCCTTTGATTCGTCGGTGGCGCGAACAACGGAATACACGTTTCTTCGCGGACCTTCCCCCGCGTGCACCTGCCGAATATCCATCGCAAGCATTTCCGCAGTGATTATGCTGCACTCACGCATGAGAACGTCTGGTGGAATGTGAACATGTTAATAAGTGACTAGTCCCAAATTCTTATCTTTTGGATCTGTGTAAACATTATTTCCCAAGGTTTTAACAACTCTCTGCCTACCACTCGTTATTTATGGGGGTCACTATACCGGCGACGAGTTGCCATATTATATATTAAAATTCAAATAAAATGTATTTCGTAACGAATGTGATAGCGTTGAGGGTTGACGTAAAAGGACCGCCGGTTTTGAGGACGCGACCGACGACACCGCGAGTGCTGTCTCGCTTGATGAATAACGAATCATAAAAACCTAATGTTCATTACGTGTTAGTATTTTCGATGCCGGCTGAAAAGCTAAATCTGTACCCGTCTCAGACGCGTGACGCCCAGGAAATTCGTCAGAAACATTTCTTCGATCGGCCCACCTATTTCGATCACTCGAAAAACCAATGCACACAGCTCCCGGCGGCCTTCCGATTGATGCTATTAACTCCTAAGTCACATAACCATCGTAACTTATCAATGATAGACTATGCATCTGCCGTCTTCAACTTCATTTGAATACTGAAAGGAAAATAACCGTAGAGTGCTCTTTTGGCGCCACCAGATGCCTCAATTTGCAAACAAAAATTCGCATTTTCTTCTTATTTCTATTTATCAGCAAAGTAACCAAAGAGCAATTCTAAAGCATTTTAAGACAGTAATCTACATATTAGAGATAAGGGTAGTTAGATGGGTTGCATGTTGCATTTATTGAAATAACCCGATGTTTGCTACAAAAAATAATAGTCGACCACCAAATTATTTATAATTACTATCTACAAAATAATGTTGCTCATTTATCATTTTCAGCATAAAATATTTACGTGTGAAAATTCAGGAATTTTTTTTCAAAGAATAAGAATAGCTACAAAATATTACTTATTTGAGCTAGAAATTGTCACCAAAATTATTTTGCAAACCATGCAACAATTTTGGGGCCAAAACATTGCCAATCCGTGTTTATATGCCCTTATTAAGATTAAGAGTTTATGACCACTCTTTGAACCTGTTGGCAATCATTAATATTTTGTTTAAAATATTAATTAGTTGATTTCTGAATGCATTTATTCCGCTATTCAGAAACAGAGACCGAAAAAGATAACGTTAAGATATACTTTTCTCTTTATTAACTCTGTTAATATTTCCATTTCCACAACAAAAAATCAAATACCGTTTTAAATAAGTTGTTTCTTTTCCAAATATTAAAAAAAATTGAATTTGAGCTTATTGATGTCACTGCAACTTTTTGATATCCTTTCTTGTGATGTACATTTTCTAAATTTGAAACTTCCAAGTGATAAATAATTCTGCAGATGTTCCTATTTATGGTTTTCAATACCCGAATGCCATTTCGGTGTTTAGTGAAAAAAAATGGCACAAATTGGTCTTAAAAACTATTTTATTAAAATTGTTCCCAAATAAAATTTAACACACACACAAACTGTCTCTCAAAGTTTGATCATAATTTTAATCTACCCTTAACATCTCTAATTGACGTTGGTTAATGTAAATTTACTATGGGCAAAAGGAACTTATAAGGTGTCCGGTTGGTAATTCTTGTCAGTTCAGTAAGGATGGTAGTACATACGTTATTACTGTCAATGATTGTAGATAAGACGATTAAGTGGACACGTCTACTAGGTAGAAACTAATAAATATTTGCATCAACCAATCTAGTCATAGTTACTCTGCAACTATGTGTTGCTTGAAAATAAATTACGTTATTAGATTATTAACTTTGACCAATTGAAAAGTGAACAACTAATTTAAATGAAATAAATTATGATAATAGTAGAAAAAATAAATTACAATCTTGGAACTTTAAAAAAGTATTATTAACAGCTGTTGCTTTCTCTGAATCTAATGGGACTTTTCATTGAAGAACATGGTCCTCATCAAGTTTTCTAACGTTTGTAGATGCAGATCTTTGAAGATTCTTGAAGATTCTCGACCAGCTTTAGGTTAGGATTTTCGAACAAAACGAGCACAATGTTCCCGTACATTGATTATTAGTAGTAACTAATTTTGTGCAAGCTTTAAAATATATTTTTCTCAAAACACAATCGATCCACCACCAAAATGAATCTTTGAAACAATATTGCAACTAGATAACATTACTTGAAATTTTTGTCAGTCTAGATTATGCCCATTTCCACATTTTAGGTTTATTCTAGTTTTTTCTTTGTTTGCAATCAAAAAACCAGGTACCCAGTAAGATGTAAACTAGAAACAACTAGAAACTCTTTGCTTTTGGGTAAACGGCTCTGCTCGCCTTTCGTTTTTTACTCATACTTCATTGCTCGTCTTCTGATGATTTGAGTAAGAAGTTTCTAGCATTATTTATAACCATGCTTTAGGAAAACTTCTGTTTTTTAAATACAATTGTCTAAGACAACGTTCCTTTCTTTTATAATAAGGTTTTACTTCATTTAAATCTTTACTGATCGTTAAATTATTATTTTTGCATATTGCTGGGTTTCACATTGGTTAAAATTAATGCTCGTACTGCTTCTTGTTCTGTCAGATTACATAGGCGATTCATGATTCAAAGAGTTTAAGGTTGACTAGTCACATTAATTCATTTATTTTTTTCCATTGGGTTTAACGCTATTATTCAAGGGACTCTAAAGATGCTTATTGGCAAACTGTTGTTTTCAAACTGTCAAATCAAAAGTCTTGTTTTTGAAATACGACATAGGGATTGTCAAAATTTTTACTTATTAGTGTGATTGCACATTTGACATAAATCAATAAAAATTATTACAACAATTCTCTTTTTTGCTTCATTCCTGTGTAATTTAGTTCAACAATATCTGGTAATTTGTGTTGCGTTGTGTAATTATTCCGGAACCCGAATTTTGGTTCCCAGTTTTGATTTAGAACAGAATGCGTGTGTACCCTTGACAAAACGGAAATTCTGACTCAGCTCCGGACGAAATTAATCTTCTAACTCTTCTGCAGGATTTTATTTGAGTCACTTCCCATGTTTACTTCGTTGAGCTGCCAAATGTTTAGAATACCTGCTTGGTGTGATCTATAAACTTTTAATATGATGCATTATTTGTTTACTTCCGATATTGGCATCAATTCAAATAACTTAAATTTTTTAAATCTTTCCCGCTATTCTAACTTAAAATTATCGCGAACTAAAATTTTTGCGTAAATCAGTCAAGTTGTAGGTTATCTCATCTTTGTCAATTTTGACATAGCCGCCATCCGTAATGAAATTTCAGTTTTTATTATGTTTTTTGTTGCCTAAATTTCTCGCCCACAAGAAGCCACAGTCGTTAGCGGGATAACTGCCCAAAATTACAATGTTTCAATGTCTCGCCGCCACTCCTCCGTTCTCCAGGGAGAAGGTAAGCAAATTCGTCTGCTCTGTAATAAGTAGTACAATTGGTTTCTGAGACTCGACTTTTTTGTGAGTCACTTCATCATGATGGTATTACCGAAAATATTTAAAATTGCTTCAATTGTTCTGAGCAACCGTGTAGTACGTAACGCAATTAAATATGATTAATTCCTCCAAAACAAGCGCTTGGACTGCTTGTTCACATAACGCAAAAAGTACCTCCCAGAATTTAATCGGTCAATTAAGAGCAATAAAAAAGTAAATTATAATGGAAACGTCGTTGCGCTAAAACAAAGTAGTCGAACTAGCGATTGACATTCCCCGACAACCGCAGTACGTCTTATATCGTGTGTATAGATAATAACTGGTATATTGTGACCGGTGATAATTTCGAAACAAACGGTTTTCGGTCGGTGAAAAAAAGCAGAAAAGCCGCTCAACTTGAAGTCGTCACGCGAATTTTGGCAAAACCAACGCGGTTTCTTAAAACTGTCCTCGGGAGACCTTCACAGGGGGTTTCGAAGTTCACCGGCTATTTAATTGTTTTCGCTTATCACCAGAAACCGCAGAGGATAGCTGCTGCAGCTTTATCAAGGAGACGAGCCGACGTGATTGTGTATAATCACAGGGGTCATTCGCACTTCGTTACACGGTCTGTTCAGAGCGGGCTTTTTGCCCTGAAAGGCATTTAAATTGATTTGGACGCTGCTAACGAATCGAAGGCAGACAAAAACAGGGGTGTCAAAGGAGGCGCGTTAAAAGTTTGACAAATTGCCACACGTCTTCGCAGCAAATTGTGATGAGATTGCTTCCCGCCAACGAGACCATTCGCTCTCTAGAATTAAAATTAACACCATCCACGGAATAATTGTAAAAGTTTAGTCTAGCATAAAGGGCAAAGACGGACGCGAATTGATGAAGCAAAAAATGTGATGCGCAAACGACATTCCGATTTGAGTTAACTCCAAATTTCTTGGAAATTTACACTAGTCATATGTTATTGGTAAATGTCAATAATGCACGTTATAAGTTTTTCTGGTTGGTAAATTTTTCAGAGGAAAATACGTCTACCTACGTAAAAATTTTCTTCGCATTTGCAATTTAAAAGTCAGTTTACTTTATGAATTCAAAATACAAGCATAATTTAAAATTAGTGGAAACAGCGATTTAGGTACTTGCCATTGTTAGTGGGTGATTCCTGCCCAATTAATAATAAACATTTATTTATTTTTTGTTATTTAGGTTTTAAAGAAATTTTTCATCTAAAAAATTGTCATTAAACACGTAACAGATGAATTACTATTTAAAAATTGCTTGATTTTACATATAAATAACTATCTCCAGTCGTATAAACATCAATATTTATGAACGATTAGGATCTTTATAACCCAATATTGGATTATTAAGGGCTTATTAAGGATTTAACAATCACATAATTTGATCAAGGGTTTTTCAGTCTTGCGCCAATAGTTGCTATTGTTTTTAGTTTTGCTGTCCTCTCTTTTTTCAATGTCTTAGTTACAATCTCTCTTTGCACCCTCTTCATTCTCTGCAACTATTTTGATCACCCCTTACCACATTTTTACAACAAAACTATTACTTAAATTTACTGATATATTTTCCATATATTGAAATCTCTGAATTTTGCTCCATCTTGCATTTTATTTCATTATTAAAATATTGTTTTATTCTGTATCTGAGTATAGGTATTTATCTTTTATTCATTTTTTGTCCTTCAGTTTTTCATATACGTTTCTACGTTCCTCATTTTTATGTCTCAGTAACAGATATCCAGCATAGAGTTTTCCTTTACCCACAACACATATCTCGAAGTATCAAGTTAACTAATACTCTGCACTTAATACTCGTTCTTAGATTTTATATCAATCATGCTTATGTACGAAGTATCATTATTTTCTCTTATAGACATTTGCGAATGTTGCTACTCTTTTTTTATATATATTTATATATATTTTTGTAAATCTTCTTCTTCACGATTATCTTTCTCATTTCCCTCTTAAAATATTCATCTACTTGTTCTTCTTTTTTCTTATTTCGCTTTCCTCTACTTATCCTAATTATACAAATATTTTCAAGCTAGTGACATTCCAACAGGAGCACTGTTGTTGCATGCTGGCTTATCTGTATCACACATTTTTAGAAATTTTGGATAATTATTAACTTTGTTGTAATACTTTCATATTTATCATTATCACAATGTAATTAGCTATAAATCTGGGTTGATAAAGCCACCTTGTCGGCTTTGATCTAATCAGAATTTTTAAAATGATTCTCATGAGGTATTTTTTTTATTGCTATGAAATTCCTTTTCTCGTTCACTTGGTGTTACAATTTCTTTCTAAAGTTTGTCTCAGCTAGAAATGGACCTGTCAATCATTTCTCGCGCAACCTCTATTTTTGAAACGGCATGGTGCCTTTTGCGGACAAGTTCAGGAAAATGATGTGCCCCTCGACTTAGTCAGATTCAAAACTCCATTCTCCAACTGGCCGGCCCTCAGCATAGTCACCGGCTACATCTGCACGAGGATTCAAATACAATGGTTAAACGTCTTGAAGGAAGCCTCAGTAGCGTAAATTACCTAAGAAGTATTTACTCCTTAAGTTTATTTATTTTGTTTCATATATTACCAACATCATGTTTAATTAATTTAAATAACCTTGCAAAAATCCTAAAAATTAAACAAGTTTCTTTCTAACATATTATCCAATTAAGCAACGGGTCCACTACAGTACGCCACTGAGTCTATTCCGCCAGGCAGCAATCCTTATCATTGGTTAGTTGAGAAAAAGGCGGAAAGTTTGCAAAAACGTTTTTCACGCAGATCCTTTTCAAAATGGCACGAACTTTTGTTATGCCACTCTCTTTATATTTCTTGACTGTAGTTTTCAGTTATAACGTAACTTCACATCTCAAACTCTTCAACGACGCCTTCCTAATAATAATTGTCCCAATTTAATATTATTACATGCAGCATACAAGATTCTTTAGAAACAACGTCCTTTCTCATCTAACCTCATATTACTTAAAGCCATTAGCACTTTATAATTAATATATTGTTCATTTTTTGGTCAGAAGTATCTACTTTCTCAATAGAAAACCTTTGTCGTGCTACCTAGCTACGAAACTTCTTCTAATCTAACGATCTTTTCTCAAAGCTTTCTTATACATTAACATCTTTCTTCCTTCTCTTAATTCTTCTTCTTTCACTAATTCAGTTGTTGCAGTTTTATACCAAAATTTTGTTTTCTTAAATATTTTAAATATCTCATATCTAAATTAGCGGTTAGAACCGTCAGTTACATTTGGTTCCATATCTATTGGCACTTTATGACTGGGTATGAAATCCACCCGATAGGGTGACCAATTTCTGTTTCTTATAAAATGTGCATTATAAAATCAAAAAGAAATTCACTTAGAGGGGGCATGGTAAAAAAGCATTGGTGCAAGGAGGTGCAAGTTTAGAGTAAACTATTTGGCCTATTTTAAATTTAATTTATAAATTGGGGGTTAACTTATTATTTAATAAACATTTCCCCACAATTATAGTTAAGTATTTAGATAATCATAAGGATGCAACCCGGGACAAGTGGGCAAGGTGGTGCAATCATTGTGCATAGCCATTATATCGTTTAAACGTTATTCTATTGGGTTTAAGGCTAATTTAAAGAGCGTGAAGTTAGCCACCCACACCTCATAAAATGAAAAAGTAACTCCTCAGAAATGGTCCAAGCTAAAGGCTCATTAGAGCAAGGGTGGTTTAAGCTTTCTGACGTCTTTTTATTGTTATTTGCCGATTTGGGTGGAGGCTACCGTCAAGTTGGCCACCTCCACCTGTATAGTTAAATATTTAGGTAGCCATAGAGGTGCAAACTTTGCTACAGGTGGTGAAAGATGCTGCTTGCTTGGGGCTAGGTCACGATGCCATACGAAAATAAAAATGTTAATTATTTTTTTACAAAAAGGCAGTTGTATACGAAAATCTTTTATTTCGTTAAATACTTATGACAACCATATCCACAACTTCTAGGCAAATATTTTATTAAAAAAATTTGCGTGCCATATTACACATAATTTTCTTCAAATTACATTTTTATTTAAGGTTTGGGTCGTACTTTCACCACGTTTTACAGAAAATAAGTTTTTTAAAACAGAGAAATGCTGCTCCAATGAAGATTACGTTTCATGACAACGCGTACAGATTTTCGTTCTCGATAGATCAAATTTAGTGACATAATTTGTGTAAAACATTTCCTGAACTTGATTTACAATGGAATTTTAAATTAATTTTTTCACTTTTTTTTTAATTTGAACCCTATTCCGTTTATACTTCCCTAGTATTGCACTGGGCATTGAAGTAGGTAATATTTAATTTCTCTCGTCAAAAAATATCCAAAATGCATTTCACATAGAAAATTTATACCTTTTGATGTTAACGGGCATCGTATTTTCAACCAGCTTATTTATTTTTGCAATAGTTTCTACATCAAATTGACAAGACATTTAGTGGTAGCAATCAATTTTTCTATCGCTGTTATGACGCTTCTTATAACTCTTTGTTAATTTGATTTTTATTTTTTTTCTTAATGCAATTCTTTTACTAAAGCTTCTACTTTAGTTTGATATTTAACTGAAATATTTAGGCACTCGATTTGTTCCCGAATTTTCACAATATTGTCCATTACATGTGACAATTACTTTGCGTAATAGAAACACACTTGAGAGACACTTGTACTATAACTGTCGCAAGTAATTTGGTAGTCGAAACACACCTTTAACGTGACTGCAATTATCTTATTTAATTTCTATGAAACTTCTCAATGACGTAGGAATCCCACGACACTAATTTATGATAATCCAAAATGATGGCAAACTGACATTAGCCTGATTGAGTATTTAACTTTGGTGGTACTGATAACTGGTCTGGAAGAAAAACAATTGTTTGGTTTGTTTGTTTGTAGATCGGGACACATTCGGAATACCTTTAAGTCACTTCCTTTGGAATTTCCGCGGCGACGTCTGACAATAAGGCTAATCTAGCGGTTGTATAATTAAAACAGATTTAATTGCCCATTGCGGTTTAGTAGATGATTTGTGGTAAAAAAAGTTTATTAGTGTCATTCAGTTCCGATCGTATTGACGTAGGGTCTTTCCATTAGGTTTACCTATAATTACATACCTACATTTAAATTATTCCTGAGCTTCCATAAGTGGTTTTCCTTTCCCAATAGATTGCATTCTTAAATTATGCAGCAGTGTGGAAATTTTAAGGCGCCACCAAACTTTTTTTTCCACTAATCTTACTATGAGGTACGGATGTGGTGCTTGCCTACAACTAGGTTAAACCACAAAGCAAAATAGTGATGAAAACAGATTTTCAGAAAACTTGCAATGTCAGGAACAATACTACGAAAACAGCGTAGTTAACACAAAAATGAGTCTCAATCGTATTAACTTATTCATTGTTTTTATCTCAGACGGAATAACGTAAGATTGTGAAAGAACCGTTTTACTCACTAATGCTAACGTATTCCAAAGTTCAAATTGCTAGAGAAAGTGTTAATTAATGAACTTAACATAAGATATTTGATGAGATTCCAGCTACTGTTCATCATATTTATAATCATACACTTAGAGCAAATAAGGACGAGTATGCATTCTACAGTCTGCGGTAATTATAAGAGGCTCCTATGACAAATTTCACTTTTTGTTGGCCTACAATTAAGGCCGCCAGGAAATTAATCAGATCCGGCTGAAGATGGAGATTTCTCGCAAAATCGTCTTGTCATGTATAGTTACGGAAGACACCGTATAGAATTCTACAGGTCCATAGGTTGATTATAAGCACAAATCCGTATTGCAC
Source organism: Pyrochroa serraticornis (assembly GCA_905333025.2). Classification (NCBI taxonomy): domain Eukaryota; kingdom Metazoa; phylum Arthropoda; class Insecta; order Coleoptera; family Pyrochroidae; genus Pyrochroa; species Pyrochroa serraticornis. The sequence continues at coordinate 42,398,631 of HG995152.1, forward strand.
ACTAGCGCAAACAGAAGAAATCTCACTCTACACCTTGCAAGGTCGAGCACGAACAATGAATCATTTATTGTTACCTTACCTAATTATACACCTGGTATTATATGCAATAAAGCATTGAACAGCGAAATGCAGGGAATTCCCAGTTTTTAGTTTGTAACTGCATTCTAGGACGGTGCGCTATTCATTATCTAAAACTTATTTTCTGAAATTTGTAATGTGGGGTGGCTTTCGTCAAATATCGCCATATCAGCTGTATGTACACTTTTTAATAGATACAACATAATTTTGCGATATTGACAGGGCTATAGCGAGAGTATGATTCTAGGAGAGGCTCACAAAATTTTTGGACTGGTTCTGTTCTAAGTGAATTGTGAATTGTCATTTTATATATCACCCGCATTTCCGGGTGAGATCGACTTCAGAAAATATCAAAACAGTATATTTTATAACATTAATAACAAAAGTATAAACTAAACAATCATTAACGAAATTTATTATTACGAAATTCATTCTTCCGCATGAATCGCAAAAATTCTCAAATTTCGAGCAGCCATTAAGAAACCAACGACTGCAGTTTATACATTTGATCCATTAATTGTTCTTAGTGGCTTCAAAATAATTTTCCCCACACCCGACGCTTTCATTTTCGTCTCACTCTTCCAGGGATGTATCACTTTCCTGCAATACTGGACTTTCACTGTCCGAATCTGAAGATTCTAATGCTTTCTTCTCTTCAATCATTAGTTTTTGCTTTTGAATTGTTTCCTTTTATATTTTTTTTTGGCCTTTCGAATCTCAATGCATTGTGAACTATTTAGAATGACTGCAATCTGCCGACCTCCTGTTTTAACTAGAGCTTTTTTACTAGTTTTTCTTGTGAGAATATTTTATTATTGCTTTTTCCTGGTCGGGTAGTTAAAATAAACTAATCCGTTTTTAAAATATCACTAACAGTAAGTTAAAAAACTTTCAAGTTGACACAAAGTTTCAAACTTAATAAATTTACAAAGCTAACAACGTGTTAACACTATTGTTTCAACATGCTCAATTAATTTCATAATATATGTGATATAACAGAGCATTTTCTTGCTTTGTTCTTGAGTTATCCGTACTGATCGGTCTCTCCCGGTGGTCGAACTCTCCCGGACTTATCCTAATAAAGAAAAAAATATTGTCAAGACAAAAAAAAAATAGAAAACACAAAGAGATTAAAATTCAAAACAACTGTAGTTTTCTGTACTTGTGATTATTAAGTTTCTCATTAATCTGTCCATATTGATATGTTTCGTATAAGAATGCTCGAATGTCAAACGAACCAAATTTGCTTGTTGTTGGAGAGGCTGAGATTTTTCAGCTGATAGTATGTACCTATCTACCTGTTTTATTATCTTCAAATGGGGGTTATTTCCTGATACTTTGCTTTTACGGTTTGGGACGTTAGCGTTACAATACCATTTCCTACGTTACATGGCTTTGTAATGCGGAATCAATTTTATGATTGGCAGTAGCTTTAACAGAAAATTGTCAAAAAAAATGTTACTTCTTTTCAGCTTTCTTTTCTACATTGACTGAGTGGCATGTACATGAATTTATGATTTGCTTATTCGTTTACAACAAAGAAATTGGGTTGCCCTTAGGAAGAATTGCTCAAATTCCAAAACGAGTTACAACTTGTCTTACACCAGTGGATGCTGACAATTTCATATCTTCTTATCGAAAAAATCTGTTACAACTAAACGTTTGATATTTAATTGCATCATATACCTATGTTTGTGTTATTTATTTACTTGAATATGAATCCATTCGCTAACTACGTTTTATTCGTATTTTGTTTGTTATCACAGTTTATACGAACAACAATTAATTCATCGATTACGTGTTATAGCAGTAAATATTTTTGTTAGTTTTCTTTGGACTTGAGAAATAGTTTAAACATTATTAAAACTATACAAAGTATAAATTAAAATCTAATGGAAAGAAAAAACGTAACGCCTTCTTACTACTTACCGCCTACTGTCTACTACTAAAAGTACTCATGGCATGTACTTAGATGATTTTACACATTTACTAGTGAGTGAAAATTTTGTCAGAAAAATGCAGATTGTGGTACTGATATGAATGTGTAAATGGAAATTTTATTAGCTTGTGCCCAGTTCTTTCCCAAAGTTTAAGTCTTTACAACCTCGATAACTTAGATCCCATTGCTGTAAAATTTTGTATATGTATTTGGAATAAATTATATATTTTATATCAAGATTGAAGTTTCTGTCTTCAATCGTTCTTGAGCAAAGTATTTAAACACCCAGCTTTACTTCGAGTTTGTAAAAATCATTATGTTCCTTAGGAAGCATTTTAACATTTAGCATTTTAGGTGGCTCTTGTTGAATTATTAAAAAATACCATTTATTACGTAAGAAATATTGAATTCTGATAATTCTAAATATTATGTTAAAAAGTCTTTACATTTAATGGGTGTATTTAGTAGCCAAAATCGTTTTTTTGCAAATTGTTGTTTTACGTGGGTTTTTTTGAGAAAATTGTCTCTAAGGAAAGATAAAAATGTTTGCTGTGCGTGGATGCGGTTATGTTGAAAAATATAAAAAAATAGATTTGCTTATTCGAATATGCATCTAAATGTATCTAAATTGTAACACATATGATCATCTCTTCCATGTCTAAATTTTACTACAAAACTATTTGCAATTAAATTAATTTAATTAATTCTGCAAAGCTTTTTCAATCTTTTAGCAACAAAATCGACTTTTTACGAGATGTACAAAAATATTTAAAGAAAACTTTTTTCAAAATTATTTTTAGTTAAATGAATAATTGAAAAATTTGTTTTGTGCATAAAGTACAATTTTGAAGAATTAACCACAAATTTGATAAAATTTTATTTTTGTAAATATAACGGTATAACATATGCCAATATAGTATGATGTTTTGAATGTGTAGAACTCGTATGGGATAAAATGAAGGATTGCTGTTATTGTAATCGCTTTAATCGACAAAATTGACTGCTTTTGTTAAAATATCAGTTAGCGTATTTTTAAGTTACAACACGTCAAAAGTGTAAGTATATGGATTTCTGTACCATCAATTTTGATTTACTCTCAACTGTCAATTATTAAGTTTAAATACTCAATGCAAACAGCAGTTTAATAATCGTTTTATATAAGTTTTTAAATAAAAATTTTGTTACAAATGTGCTTTCCGTTACTTTATTAAATATTTTCTTACTTAAAAACAAAGAAACTAATTTATTTTTAAATATATATACTCATTCAACAATATATAATCATCTATTAGCCTAAAATATGCTATTAAATTTCTGGCAGTCCCAAAGCATACCGGCTGAACAAAAATGCTAAAAAATTGTAGGAACAAAACATCAATCTTTGTTTTGCCTATATTTTAATTTGACTAAAATAGTTGCGCTAATAGCTGATAACAGAACTTTACGTTAAAAATTGAAAATTTTAGATGTGCATAATTATTTATAGGTGCTAGGTAGCTGTTCGTTGTCGTCAGAAATATAAATAATAAAAGTCTCATATGCAATGGAATTCAAAGCTTCTATGAACGCAGAATTTACTCAAGAACAGTGCCGAGTTGACCACAGATTTTTCCCAGTTACACAAGTAACAATTTACTTAACACTGTTATTGTTGGGAATTTTCATGATATAAATGATAATGGTCTAAAAGTCAACTAATTTTTGACTAGGCATAATTTGCTTTTGAAAAATCTATTTTATGTTCAAATATTTGCATGTTTATGCACCTATCTACAGTCACTTTTATTGACGCATAGCCCAGACGAAGTAACATCGTTTGTTAGTGGTTCTTAAACTTAAATCTATAGAGAATTAGTTAATGGTAAAGGTTCGAAATGTAGTTAACATCGAGCTCGTTGTTCAGAAAAAAACAAAATTACCCAATTACGAAACATTATAAAGCTGTTAAAATTACATTAGCAATGTGCAAATATAGATAATATTAAGTTGTGGAGATTTTGTTAGTATTGGTAACTATGACGGGTAACTTCTTGTGTTAGGAATTCAGAACTTTTGGAATCCCTACTTTAGGGATGGTATATAATTATCGTTTTGGCTAAATCGGTTAACTACTCGTGGAACTAACTTTCATTCATATAAAATCTTTCTATTAATGAGAAGAAACCAACTACGTGGTTAGGTACTTAAAATGAGTTTTTGTTGATTTTGTTATTCGTAATAGATGAAATGGTTAGAGATCTTAATGAATTCTGGTTTAAGTGTTGATTTCAGTACGGCGAAATTAATAATAAATAATATCCGGTAATCCAGTTGCATAACTGCTTTCCAATCCTATCATAAGTTCCGGATCCGGCGTACGAAGAACGGCTCGCGACGGAAAACCCGGCCGCTCTTCGCCCATGAAAGTCGAAATCGCCCATCAACATTTTTAATGAACCGTCATTTCTTTGCGTCAGAAGTGGACATAAATTACATTAAAAACCTGCACATGTCGTGCACTCGTTTTAATTTGCTGGAATTGTTTGTTTAAATTAAGAAATTCAATCTGATGAGTCTAACGCACGCCAGGATTTTTGAGAAATATCTCATCCAAAAGATAGTTTTGTCGGCTACAGCGGCTGCTTTTTCACTTGGGTCACTTTACAACACAGATGACGCATTTTTGTCCCAGCATCGCGGAGATAAAAATACCATTATGTATTGTCGTAATTCGAGCGGTGTTAGCGATTGCGATGTGTCATTATCTCGAATTGGTGCAATTAATACCAAGAAAAGCTGGGAAAGCGCATGGAGCCCGCGAATTTTGCAAAAATCGTCCAAAGTACCGACACGGCATCGCACAACACGCTACTTAATCGATATCCGATAGCGGCATAGTCTAAACAAACCCGAGGTGTGTTTGTATCAGTGACCTAAAGGGTTAGTATGGAAGAGGTCGCGGTCGGGAAGGTTTCGATTTTTTTTCGACAGTTTTTTTGTTGGAAGTCGCGTGATTTTTCGTTGGGTTACGTAGATCGGTTCGTTGGTTGCGATGTCGAGGTCAGTGCGATTCCCTCGGGTCAAATATTCATGTTGGAACATGGCACGCTGGCCGCGGGATGGATTTCTGGAAAGCTGGGCCGCTGTGACGAGAGTTGGAGATTCCTCGATACCCGGAAATCGTATCGTACCGATATTTCAACAGATGGACTCGAAGAGTGGTGGGGATCGTTTTACTATTATGAATGAATAAAGGAGGAGTCACTCGAGGCACACCCTCTAGAATAAATAGTTCGTCAGTTTACGCTTTGACCACAAGCAGAACGTGGTGTTAAGGTCTGACAGACGTTCCGGCACTCAACTCGCCGTTCGCAGCTGATTTATTTGTAAACACGCGCTGACAACCGTAAAGATAACGCGTCCGACCACTGGTCTCCTCACCCGTGGTTCACTGCAGGATCCTTGTGCGGATTCTAGTGCGGAGTTTTTAGTGATTTCGGTAATTACAGCGATTCCGTCATCGCGGTCAACTTTACCTGTGCGCTCTTGGTGCCTTTTTTTTGTTAACTTAGAAACTGTTTTGCAAAATGAAAAGAAGGAGGACAATTCATCAGTTAAGTGGCATATTGCAACGCGATATAAGGACCATCAAACTGGCATATATCTTTGACCACGTGGTCACGTTGACAACTCATGAGGATATCCCCATAGAAGCTAAAGAGACTGCCACAAACCCAAACAGAGAACTTAGGCATCGAGAAATTCCTGGGAAAACAATATCACATTCGTCCTGCAAAAGCAGAAAAATCGAAAAGGACTTCTATAAAATTTTCCAGAGTAAGTCGGACTCGATTGATATGTATAACGATAGGCGGAGCGATCAACAGGTGGCCAATGCGGTGAGAGACCCTACCGCGATCAAACTCCACGAGAAATCTTTCGTTACACGGCGCTCCGCCAATTTTTCCTTGTTTTTTTTTTTTGCAAAATTAGAGCACCGAACCTGAATCACAAACGAGCCAAGTGATACATCGGAAAGTTTGTTGACTCAAATCAATATTTTACCGCATACCTGTACACGCGTGTCGTTAGCCAGAACTGGCTGGCCAATTAACTCTCGAAAGAAACCGTAACTTTTTCACCGCCATCACGTACAAGAAGTCTAATTAATTTGAACTGTGCGATTTTCGCGATCTTACATCAAGATCGCGCAGTTAATCTCCACAGTTATTACAGCAGATATAAAATGTTAGGAGACATACACACTGCGGTTGCCGACTTTGTTTTTTCCCGCTTCATAATTTTGCAAAAATGTGGTAAATAGTTGGGAATGATACATTAACGCGAAATAACTGGCAATTATTGGCTATTATCGGTCTTAACGAATCCTACAGTTCATTCTTACCATTTAACAATAAATAGATCAAGTAACCTACACCTGGCCGCATCTCGCTTAACAGTTCTGTCCAAGTATGCCCTCTAGCATCAGCGTTTTTGCCTTTATCACCCAACAAACCGTCAATCGCCATAAGATTAGATTTTTCAATTTGACCCAACCTGAAAATTAATCAGTCAAACACAACGCTTATTGGTTGCACAAACCAACTTTCGGCACCACACTTCTTGAATCACCAAAATAATCCTCACGTCAAACGATTGCCGCAGAAACTTCAGAGTGTTGCGTTTTTAAATTTCAGTGATTTTTCAGTGATTTAAAAAGTGACACAAATTTTGCCCTAAAAGTTCCTTGCGTTATTATCTTTTTAGTCCTTCAACTTTAGCGTAGGAGAAATATTGAAAAAATATTTTTCGAAAATTGTTACAACCGGTGGCAAATTAATCGCATTTAAAAATGTTTTTGAAACGACAATAAAAATTGACCCAAACTCCTAATTACATGAAGCAGTTATGTTTAAAAAAGTTATGGCAAGATATATTTTTAATACAATTTAAGTTACGCAGATAATTAAATGGACGAAAACCACAAATTTTTGAATACCAATCCCCAAAATATCGCACTCGTGTTTTGAAAATTTATCATCCTCAATGAGTGAGCTTTGAGTCTATTTTGTATTATTTGGGGTTTGGCTGGAGTTTCTAGGGTTGATTGCGGGAGCGAAAGATTTTGGTGGTGGGACTCTCGGTGGTTTTTCTCCTGGTGAAATTGGGCAAGACGTTGTCCTTCGGGTCCGGTCTGACCGGCGGCGACGAGGTCACCGTTGGGTCTCGTTCGTCGTCCGGGTACATTCTCACGCTCTGGCGCCCTTCCCCGGGTATGTCCACACAACGCTCTCTGTTTGTACATCATGTGTCGTTCGTTTCCAAATATTGTTACACGCCCGACAGTAATGACCATTTCTGTTTTTTCTTGCAGGATTAAAGCACGCCCTAATCGTCGTATTCCTACTATCCAACATCGTGTTTCCCTGCATACTTTCGGCGCCTATCACAAGTCGACCCTTAAACATGTCCCGATTGGAATCGCACCCAAAATGGATCAACCCTTGCGGTATACGCATGGACAACGCGGCCGTCCACGACGCCAGTTCTGATGTTAGACAGATCTCAGATGCTGAACTTTTGACGCAAATCGTTGATCAAGCCAACATCGCCTATTCCAAGGCGAAATTCTTCAAGGAGGACTTTGTAAGTATTTTAACAATAATTACGTAGTTTGAAAATATAATTAAGAAACCCCCAAAGCGAAAATTGTTAACTTTTATCATATTTTTGTATTTGAATCAAGAAATCAAAAATTGAAATGACGATTCGAAATTAAAGACTCTGCCTAACTTTCCTACTTAAATTGGAAGCTAACTCCACTATTCGCCTGCGAATTGTCTTTATCCCTACAACTGGCGCTTTAATGTTTCAGATGAACTCTGTTACAATACACTCTGTAGCTGCCCTTAATGATAGGAACTATCGTTTAATTTTCAATATTCCCAATGATGTGAGTAGTCTAATTACTATTTTAATCATCGCTTCGGTTGTTTTTAACAAAGCTCACCCCTATACTTACAAAATCATTCATCATTAACTTGAGTTTGTTTCATATTAAAACGATCACTATTACTCATTATTGCCGTGAAAAATTTACTGCCATTGTCCTATCATGGAAGATCTAAAAAAACGGTATATTGACCCGTTCTTGACATTTTAAGTCAAAATACTAACTCGTTATATAACAGGCACGCTTTTCAATTTATAGATAAAAAATTGGCATGGAATGTTACTATTAAGATTTTGTGCAGTGTTAAGAAAATAATAATATCAACATATTGATTTATTTTTAGGCATCGAATATGAAACACCTTTCAGTAGGTACCCACAAACCAAGTGTGCGACTTAACGTTTGGGTAAAATTATTTTATAGAATGGGTTCTAAACCTTAAAATTTGCAATGATACCATTATCAATTTTATTTAAAGATACGACCCTTTTGGCAGGAGGATCGTCTTCTATTCTTTGATCTATTAAGCCTGATTTTTCTATATATTGTGTCCAAATATTTACCACCATCAACCTACACAACGCTGTTGTTGCCAATAGTGAAAATTTAAAGTCCTTTTAACAAATTAGGTAATTACTTTTTGAAGAAACCTAATCTACTTTGTCACACTTTTACCATTGACGGGTGATTGCCACCTCGACTGGCACTTTTGTACACCTGGGGTGGTTAAGAGGGACTATTAGAATCTGTTTACTTGTCCTATGCTTGTTTGACTGTCTCATTACATAAATAGAAAAACAACATTTGAAGACATATAAAAAAAAATTGGAAGGTATTTTATTAAGGTAATACTAAACCGTGGTTTTTCAAAGAAGTAAATGGTTGTAAATTAAATGTTAGTCTGTTAAAAGAGAGAGATGTAGACACAATTATAACAGTTTGGGAGAAATTATTTTTGAAATTTTTTAAATTTTCTGTTTCATCACCAAACTTTACCTTAAAGCCTACGGAGACGGTGCCGCTGCTGCTAGACAAAGAACTTTTTTTCCCACCAGCAGTTCTGCAGTACATCTATATTAGCTTCTTTGAACCCGTAGTTCTTGTCATCATCGTGCTGGTTCTCTAAGATGTCGCGATAAGGGGGTTAGATATCCAGGTATTTGATTGGAATGCAGTAGGAGAGCGCTCCCAAAACAATGTCTCACCACCTGTTACAACAAATATCACGCGTGTTGGTGCTGATGGGGTGAAATCGTACACCAGGTCGATGATAAGAGTGCGGCCCCGGCGTGGAACGAGAGTACGACCTTGTCGCTCAGACAGCCTGACGCCTCCGTCGTTAACGTGGGCGAGCCCCAGCTCTCATCAGCAGCGAAACGCGCCCAAACCGTCGCGACGACCCGGAGGAAGCGGCTGTGCACGTCCTATGGTCCTTCTGGAATTGCACCCGCTTCCTCTTAACAAATTGATTGTCGTCGAACAATAGTTAGGTATTAACGACGGAGGAAAACGGACACGATTTTACCGGATGTGACAAAGACGCAAGTTATTTGTATCCGATGGAACGAGACGGATATTGGCCGCGCCAGGAGCACGCAAAAGAGACGAAAAATATGATAGTGTGTAATCAGACATCAACGGACGGCATAATATAATACGGATCGCGCATACTAATCCAGCTGTAGTAATAATAAGCTGGGTTAGTTAATCAATGGATCTTACAGACAATGAATCCGCACAAGCGAATACCAAAGCAACATCATCCTTCGGAAGCCACGTGGTCGGTTCATCCGAGAAAATTCGCGCCAGTTGCCGGCTGACGAAACCATGCCACGAGATTCGTATTCGAAACGCAAAATTAATCCGAACAATGCCTTGTTACCAACAGGCCCAAGTTTGACAACCAGCCTTTCCTTAAGTGACCAGTCCAAGCAGGAACCCATACTAATTTGATCTGCGCGCACGCGACCGCGTGTTACACAAAACTGCAAGCCGTCTAATCACGGCCATCGGTCCAAATCGGGCGCGCTAACTTCGCACCCTTCACCACGTCGTCAGAAAGCCATCTTATTCCAAACACTGCGATAATCCAAATTTCGCCCAATTAAATCTTGCGATATTGAGTCAATTTTTCAATATTTTTTGCCTCTCCCAAAACTCCCAGGTTTTTCAACCCAAACTTTTGGTATTTCTTTAGGGGCACAAGACCGGGCAAGGTAGAAAAATGGCCCAAAATATATATTTGAGCTTAAGTTGGTTACTCGCAGCAGGGTGTAGAGAAGTGCCCAATTTTGTTATTGACTTAAGACGTTCACCTTTTTGTAGGACAGTCACCCAGTGTGGTCGCACCCCTTGAAGGCCCAGGAATGTGTTTGTCTCTGCCTCCGCTGTAACCCAAAACTTTTCCATTGCTCTTTTATGTCGCGTATTTGTAATTTTGCTGAACGTCCGACCTCGGTGCTTCTTCTGTGCAATTAAAAAATTGCGGGAACGTAGCTTAATTAGAGTCGGGTTTGTGCACTTGTCCACTTTTAAGTTCGAAGAAGCGAACGGCGCGATGATGCGTGGGACAGTCAGCGCGAAGTAGTCGCGGGTTCGAGGAACTTTGACTCGCGCAACAAATCATTTTAATACCATTTAAATACATCCATTTGCAGTGTGCTTTATGGCCCCGTTTCCTTGTTGCAGGCGCAGAAAACGTTCAACATGAATTCCGACCAGCTCCACGACTTGTGGAAGGATAACCACTACCCTTGGTTACCGAGCACCGACCAAATCCCTAAGGAACTCGGTCAAGCCGTACCCAAAGAACATTTAGAGGGATTAACTGTAAGTTTTACGTCGCCATTTTGTTTAAATTGTACTAATGTTCGATTTATAGATTGATCCGGCTTTACTCGATATCTACGAGCATTTGCAGAAAATTGCTGTAGGCTTGGAGCAAGTGGTGTGGGACGAAGAAGACAACGAAGGTCCCTTCGAGTTATCCTTCAAAGAAGCAGAGCATAACCTCCGCAATTTGCTGTGCGAACTGCAAATGACCATTTTCGAACGCAACTTGAAAATGAGACCCGATGTTAAAAGAGACATTATGACAGAAGAGTTCAGAGACATGGACAACACATCGACTAACATCCGCAATTGGTTGATCTACAGGGACTACATGAACGTGCTCGAGTACGTTATTGAAGTTTTTAAATATTTGAAAGAAAAGCTTTAAAGAAATGGGGGAAGATTTTAGATTTTACCCGCCAACAATTTTAGAAAAAGTAGTTGGGACTATTGATTACGTGCATTTGTACAATTGTACGTGAGAAATTTTAATTTATTATACTTTTAGTGTAATTTATACTTATTTATTGTAAGTCTTGTAAATATAATTTTATTTATAACGTCATAAAGTATTATATAGCTCTTGTAATTTTGACTGTGTCGCGCTCACTTGGCGATGTTTATAGCGAGCACGTATATAAATTGGCATTATTGTGTACAGCGGTGATTTTTGGCAACCCCTTGATTAAAAGATACTCAGATTTTAAGTCGTTACATCGAATTTTAATTACACCGTTGTCTCAGAATGTAAAATTTAAATCCTCGCGACTGTGATAAATAAATCGTATTTTGTTTTCTAATATTTTTGTTAATTATTTTATCCTTTGCCCACCTAATGACGAAACCCAACATCGTCTTCCTGCGGTTAGCTGACACTCCGGTGTCAACTCTGTAAGACCAATCGCGTCACTTCCGACATTTTCGGTACATTGCACCAAATCAAAATAAATATTTGAACCTATCAGCACACATAGCGTTGAACCTAACTGTAACGAAACAGGGGGGGACTCGACAGTTTTCACCCCGAAATATTCTGCGAACCCAATTAGTCTTTCCAATTACCAACCGAAGGCCAATTACCAACCGAATTTTATCGGGAACTGCAAGCATGTTAAATACTTAATTCGTAGACTCGCCACAGGAAGCTAAGGGGATATTGGAATATTTTTATTTGAATGTCAATTTACAAAAATTGTGGCTGAAAACCATTCTTTGACTTAAGTAATGTCAACTTCGTGGAATAAATCACGTTTGTTACAAATTTGTATTCTATTTATGGGCGACCTTGAGCGTCGAGGTAAATGAAACCATCAATTTTAAATGCTCTTTATCATCACTTACCTACCACAATATACAACGATTTCGTTAAAAGCCTGCAGAATCGGATCGGTCTCGCATACAAATCGCGAATCAATAGATATTGGAAAGTGTATGAGTAACAATCGTTATTGTAATTAAATGACAGTTCGGGATTTTTTTAAATTTAGATTACATGTTTTTCTATTGTGTTGCGTTAGGGATTTCCAATTTTTTACTCGCATTGTTTAGTTTTGTAAGCGATGACAAACACGTTAATTGTTGTGTAATTTACGCATCTGCTTACTAAATAATTATCTAACGGCAAACAACGCTTCTTTATAATTATGAAAAAAAATAGTAAAAGCCGATATAAGCAAAATATTATGATAATAATGCAAATCTTCAGATTTAAAATTGAAATTTGAATTAGCGGAACTCTTGCTTGGCTCGTATCAAACAAAGTGATTTTAGAAAATAATTGGTAACTTTCAGATTTATATCGATAATAAATTGGATTTTGAGATGAAACTTCCTCATAATGAGTTACAAGTAGCTTTTTTAACAAAATTAACTTTTTATCGCATTCCTTACACTTCAAGAGTACTTTTCAAAAAATTGTGCAATATCGGTTTGACTATGAAAGATACATACGATTAAAAATGAAAGTCAATAATAAAATAGTAATAAAATAAATAAAATTTGGAAAAATTGTTATTTGCGGTAAAGGATCTAATCGATTTGTGCCACAGAATAAAACAGAATTTCACGTATGGATAGTTGGTGGCTCAAGCAGACGCATCCTTAAACCTATCGACACAATTCTGCTAGGAGAAGCTTGTTAATAGACGACAATTATTTTAAAGATATCGTCTAAAAGTTGTGTTACTTAATACGTTCTACCTCTGTTTCATCGAACAGATATTTATTATCCTGAAGATATTAAATAATTTTATTTATTATGTTTTATGAATTGAAGTTGGGAGGCGTTGAATCCATATGATTAATTATAAAAGAACTGAAGCGACTAAAAAATTTAAGCCAAGTAGTTTTCTGAAATACTTTGGTTAATTTTTGGTATACCATGAAGCCGTTAATGTTTTGAATTGAACTCATACTGATCTTTTAAAACTACACTCACAATGTTTCTGGTTATAAAATTAGGTCAATCCGCACGTCATAATGTGTTTACGTCATATTACCTCACATATTTCAGGATAATTTAATACTCTTTAAGTCCCAATTAAAACTAACAAATATTAATTACTATTTTACTACTATTGTCTCCTCATAGTGTCTGATTGTAAACTAATCGCGGATGTAAATGAAACGGACCAATTGACTTCGCATTAACATAGTGAAACTAGTTTTGTTAGAATTAAGGATACGATTTCAGGTCTGTTAAAATATTTAGATATCTAGTGTTATCTCTCTGGCAGGTTACTAGAAAATTTTAAAGTTTTCTTAAAACAAGCAAAACTATCAAAAGATTTTGGCATTTTCTTGGATTTTTTCCTTCATTCTAAAATAACTTTTTAAGAAAAATATTCCAGTTTGAAAATAATTTGACTAGTACTATCTTAGATGATTTGTAAGAAGGTGCCACAAAGAAGCTGCCTGGAGGTTAACAGAATTTATGTGTACACTCAAATTGAAGCTTTTTCATATATTGATTTTTCTCAAAAATGCACCGTATACAACGTAAATGTGGAAAAAATTGTAGATAAATTAGAAGCATATTTCCGAGTAACTCTCATTAACATAAAATGTTTTTTCTCTTAACTTACTTTATTTTTTGATATATAATATAGTTAGAATTTTTAATTATTTATTTTGAAATTTCTTTTCCGAATCGTCTGGCATATCCTTGTAATAACACCAGACTCTTATTGCATTTTTCGGAATTCGGCAAGCACTCACCAATTCTTTGCGATCAATTATCGAGGTAGTTGTTTTTCACAGATTTTCATAAAAAACTCGAGAAACTTTAGTTCTGCGATTTGAAATGTCTTTCAGAGAATTGAGGTGATATCGTCGCAGAGAAGAAATGCCTAGTTTGACTAAGTAATTAAAGAATCCAGATATTAACGAGAAACGCTTCTAGTGATCGCATACTACTTTAGTATGAAGATCCGGTGACATTTTACCTTAAAATATTTGACGAAAAGTCAGACATAGTTGTGGACTATGGTAAGGAATTAAGAACCAGTGAAGAAACTCATTCTGCTAATGCGAGTTTAGTACATCTCCATTTTCTTTTATTTTTCATTACTTACGAGAACGAAATTATGTTGCTGTTCATGCAGTAATCTTAAAAAGAAAAATATTGTCGATACCTATAATGTGACCCAATCTATTGATTATTGATAGTTGTCGGTTCAAAGAATGCTTCTTATAGAAATGAGATGTTTGATGAGCTTTTCCATCTGCAACACTAAAGGGAAATTATATGATACGAGCATAGTAATAAGAAAAGTCCAATTAACGACAAGTCCAGTAAACAAGCGAGGAGAGATGAATGATACAACTGACATGAGAAGGTTGTCAATTTACTAGAATAAGATGAGTAATAAGTAATTATAAAGCTTTTATAGAAGTGTCTTAATTAGAATAATAAGGTAAAATTCGGTTCATTTGTTGTGGAAATCAATATATATATATTGGCAACTAGGAACAGAATAAATTAAGTAAAGTGCGAGAGCACTAAAAAATAATATTTAATTAATGAATCTAAAGAGACAGTTTCAATATTGTTTCAAATTTCACTAAAATGGATCAAATAAATTGAATGCAATTTATATTACATGAATATAATTTATATTAGATCTATATTTATCATTATCTCTGTAGCAAGTTTTCAGCAAAATATGACTTCGCAAACATTCGGTCATTCAGAAAAATGGCTTTAAAAGTCAAATTATTTTGAAAAGCTTTAGACCCAAAATATTTCTTTAATATCAACAGTTTCGATTTCTTTTATTTTTAAGCGATTATATTTGTTATTTGCTATGGCGCAATAAAGATATTTTTTGTAAGTGATTGTAAGTTTAACATGAAAAAATCAAAAAAGTAGGAGAACTTGTTATTAAGTTCTCAATCTGCAGAAAATAAAACGTAGCATATTATGGTCGAGACTTTTTGGAAAGGAGTACTCCCGAACTTGAGATTTTGATATCCTTGCATGGAGGATGTTTTGTAATGCTGCTGACATCTGATCTGGTTAAAGAAAATAACTTTGAAACAAAAATGTGATCGAGTAAGAAAATCCTAATGTGGTCAACTGATTTACAAATCAAATTAAAAACGATTGTTATGTTAGGTAAAATAACTTTTAAATAAAATCATTAACATCATTTGTCTGGAATTCGTCAAAACAACTGGAAGACCATGGTCATTGCTCAATTTGGCTAGCGGCTCAAAATCAGCATTCTCTAAATAAAACAATTTAAGACATTATTAAGTATTTTATGCAAGTCGTGCAGTTGAGAATTCAATCAGTTTAGTTGAAAGCTATTTCATTTATTAATTCGAATTTTGATATTGCGTAGTCTTTAATTAAAAATAAATTTATTCATTAAATGTGGGTAATCATATTACTGTATTTCTGAAGTTAAGATTTAAAAAATAATAATTTCTAAACATGCAGAGCGAACAACAAGATTTGTTTTTTTAGGACGCTTTCTTTGCTAGTTTGTCATTGTCGTAGAAAAAGAATTAAGTAGGTATATTTCTATAATCGACTAAAAAATATTCGCAGTTCTTCACACTTCTATAATTAATTTGATAACAGTTTACAATTCTCTTCACAAATTATTAGTAGTGCTTTTCTAATTTCTGAAAAGTAAAAAATATTGTGAGAAAACGTTTCGAGAAATTTCAAAAATATTTTTTGGACAAACCCCAAAAAAAAACTATTTCAATAGTACTATAAAGTAATATCTATGAAATAAAAATAGATAATTGAAAGTTAGTGCAAAATTATTAAAATAGACTGCACTTTAGGAAAGGCTGCATAAAAATAGAGATAATATAATAATTTAGTTTTATTTAAGATTAATAATTGTAGCACATTTTAATCGTTACAATAAATCTGAATTGATAGTATATTAAAATCAGGAGAACCGCACTCTCGTGTAAATTAATGTACATCACTTTATGTACTTCTATGATAATTCCCTGATTAAAATTTGAGCAAAGTCCAACTTCAATAGTTCTCTAATTTTCTTCGCAGATAAGCTTTTAAAATGTTTCTCCAATCCACTCAAATAATGGGAAATTTTTAATAAAAGGTTATTCCAAAAATATGTTTTTGTAGATCGAGATAATCTATTGTTGGTGATGGATGTTTGCTTTGTAAAATGATCTTTTCTGGGGGTTTCAATTGTAGAAAGAAAATGCTTTGTTTCATGCCAAACATGCATATATTATTGTAATCTGCGAGACAGAAACTCAGCAAACTATTAGTTATTAATCTTTGCGTTGAAGATAATACAGTTGAATAATAACGTGGCAGGATATTAAGAGCTTTTTAGATTTTATTTTTAAATTTTAGGTGAGTATTCTGCACATTTAGCTTCAGGAAAAGTATACTTTCTAAGTTGGGATTTTTGATAGCTTTACTACAAATACTTATCGCTCCATGGTTTATTTGAGTAATTTAATTAATGTTTATTTCTTTATCGTTAAGTCACTTTCAAATGTCTGCAATTTGTAAGGCATTCGATAATTAGGCATTAATGACCAGGGATTGGCCGATCTGCTGATCGTTGAAAAAAAAATTGGATCTTGCATAACAAAACGTCACGAGAGAAGCTATCTGTATCTCGACTCTTTGGGAATAAAACTGCCAAATTAATCTGTAGCAGTGCACAATCTCATTTGCAGCATTATAATTTAAGATCTAATTGGTGTCATTAACTAAAAGAATAACCGTGTTCCATTAATGTCACTATCAGGGCCGCGATTATCGGCAATCCGACTCTAGACACACACGTATACAAACGTATGAGTGATGTGGACCCGACCAATGCCAAGGTGATCTGTCATTGCCCGAATGCGTCATTCCGCGAAGAACCGCTCCGTTCCCACGAACTTGTTGCCTATTCCATGAAAACGCCAATTCTCTCGGCTGAGGTGCAATCCTACCATCTACCTTTGGCCCGCGTTGCCAAATCTACCGGTTTGCCCCAAACAGGCCATATCCTTGCCTCAGAATTTGGCCCCAACCGCGCGACTGGTTTGCCTTATCGCACGCGATCGATTCCTGCTGTAGTGGACCGGTCGGAATTTCAGGGGGAAACCCGGCAACAGTGAGAGTTTTCGGGGAATTGGCGGCTGAATTTGAGGAAATTCGAGAGGCGTGGGCTACGCTACATGACTGACACTTTTACTTTATGTCACTGTCCTACATTCCAATAGAAATCTAATCTGAAATTCATGACGATGCTATGCGGTGGCGCCTAATCAAACAATTGCCGAAGATAACGCCACGTTGTGCAACTCGTGCGATACCATTGATTAAAACAACATCTCTTGATTGCGCTTTAATAAAACCGCCAAATATAGTAGTTACATAATATCTGTTGGTTGGATGCTCTTTAACTGATGTCATAATGAAATCAATTGGTACGTCATCGACGCTAGAATTGCTATTATTAAAATGCCGGATTCACCTTTTTAGCTAGTTCTTTTTTCAGTTATCCAGGCAAATAATACAGGATACACATTGCACAATGCTAAGGCGGTCGGGCCAGGTAACAGAAGTGTCTTAGGAATAATTGGTGGATTAGTCACGTCATAACTATTAAACTGGCTGCGGTATTTTCATTACCTCATTTGGATTATCCAACTAAGTAAATAATAATTAATTTGCACGGAACACTAGAGCATCAAAGACTTGAGGCTAAATACAACTATTCTAATTCAATTTTAATGGTTTAGACGCAACTTACATACTGCGACGCATTTCAAAATGGAATGGTCAATAAAACTGACTTTGCATCTTTTAGGGAAAACAGGATGGATTCAAAGAATGCAAGGGATAATCATAGTATAAAATTATACGAACGATTGTGGGATAGAAGATAGGCAAATGATAAACTATTAGATCGCTGCTCATATTTATAAATATATAAATAAATAGCTTCTTAAAACATCACTTTGCATTATTGTGTCTTAAACTTTGTTTATTTGCGCCCCTTCTCTAGAACACTGTTTTGATCGTGGTTTCTACAGAATTATTTTATTTAAATTTTCTCAAAACATTTATTATTTGTTTATTACTTAGGTTAGTTAGTTATTTCTAATACTGTAATTACCTAATTATCAGTAGAATTTTTACATTATACATTTACTTTATTTTTAATTACTTTAACCGACATTTGACGATTATAAAAGATCCTCACATCACACGGAAAACCTTACTATCGAAATTAAAATCAAATAAATATTCTGAAAAGTAGACGAATTTATGCAGATCAAAGAAAATGACGAATTTGAAAGTATGTTAATCATCTTCCGGAGTTTTTTACTGTCAAAATTAAATCTTTTGGAAAGCAAAAATCTATTATATTTTTTTGCTTCCAAATAAAAACGTTTTATTACCTTTTTAAAGAGTTGTTTATAAAATATTAAACAAGTCGACATCGCTCAGGAAAAACTTCTGTTAGGTGCAATTGAAATTGGAGAAACAATTACTTAGGAAAATAATTATAATAACAGTATTACTCATCGAATTGATTTTGCTTCTGAAGATATTTATACAACATCCTTAATCAAACTTTGTAACATTTTGTTTGAGATAGTAACAATTAGTAATTAACAGCTAATATTCGATCTCTCATTAGATTTTTATCAGAAGGCAAGGTATTATTTGACAAATCAATAGAAAAAAATACTTACAGAACCTGAACTGTTGAAAATATTGTTTGGTTTTATATTCAATGGAAAATTGTATCTGGTTCTACACACATGATGTTCTAGCAAAGTTTGAAAGGTTCAAAATTTTACAATCTTGTTCTGAAGGAAACTCACGCCGTTTTAACAATTAAATGAATTTTGAATTTAGCATTGAGTTAATAGATGTAACTGTAGTGACTAGTTTAAAAATGCAATATTTAAATCAATGATCATTTTGACTCTTTTACTGTAATAGAAGTTTACGGAGCAAATGTTTACAAATTGTTTACGAATCAAAAGACACAAAGTAAAGTAGATTCGAGGCCACGCAGACAAAATTGTCGTACGATATCTAATAGTTTAAGCAGGAAAAGGTTGGTTTCATATTATTGACTAACTCTAGATAATAATTCTTTTAGCGGGAAGAATGACCAAGTAAGGACTTTTATAGAAAACTACGGTTTATAAAGCGCAAATGCAGAGCAAGAGAAATTGAAAATATGTAGAAATGTGAATGTATTATAAATTTCTATGAGGGAGTAAAGCAAAAGTTCTAAGTTTTATTTTCAGTCTTTGAGTGTTGATACATTCAAATTAATTAAAAACAACGATTTGCGTCTATACGTTCACGCCGCGCTATATCAACCATCTCTTAATCTCTTAATATATCTCTTAATATTTCACGAAAACGTAGCAAAATTTGAGCCTAAAATTTATTTCAAAATATTCCTGAAAATTCATAAATTATTGAAGAAGGGCTATTTATAGCTATAGTAAATAACAAAACCAAAAGACAGTTTACTTTTACATCTTTTTTTCATTTAGAATCGGTAATGATAATTACTGTATACGCTGAATAATCTTTTGCTATTTCTAACCCTTTATTCGGAATAAAATAGTTTTATCTCTAAAATCATGGAAACAATTTTAAGTCTTGCTTTCATTTCAAATCCATCACATTGCCAAACTGAAATATACAGCTACGATTTTTGCTGTTTTTGTAGCTTTGTAGTGCGTTAAAAACGCCAAGATACATTTTCTTTGCCGAAAAATGATTTGGGTGATTTGGGTGAATTTGAAAGAAGCAAAATCTTCAATTGATTTCTGTTACATTAAAGTTTGTTACTCTTCTCTAAAACAGAATTATTGAAAATACTTACAAATGATCGTCATTGATAAATTAATAAAATATCACTATATCGTCCCGATGGTAGAGAATTCTATTAGATCTTGAAATGTAACCCTCTTCGATATAACACACGAAACTTTTTTAATCAAATCTAAAAGTAAAGTAAAATATAGGTGCCTATCTGTTGCCATGTCTAAATATACATAGAGTCGTTTCAAAACTAAAACCGCTGAACGTCATAAGTGTCGAGTAACGTCACCACCTGTAATTAGAAATAACATTTTCCAGATAGTAGAATTCTATATAATTCTAGGAAAATTAATATTACTTGGGACATTTCAAGTTGCCAACTTTGATTTTCAAAGTGCAATGTTGCCACACTACTTAGAACGTAACACACTGCCAATTTTGAATTTGCCGGAGCGTCACTGGTTGCAATGACATGAAATAGTTTTTTGTATCAACTGTACAACTGTCTTCCCCTTCAAAAATCATAAAATTTTAGATTGTTTTTATTAAGATGTCAAGAATTGCGCTTTTTGAAATGTATCTTTCTAGATAGACCATATCATTTTAAAGAAATTTGACTACTTACACTGTCTACGTAGTAAATAAATTTTGTAGTTTTCCTTGTTCTTTGTTATTATTTTTTAACAACTCATGACAGTTTTCCACTAAATGGACTGTTTTGTCAGTGTTTTGAAACACAGAAAACCCAACACATAACAGGACCAATTCGAAACCCCAACAAGCAGACAAATTATTGTCAGGGTTTTGTTTTTGTTTTCAGTATTCACTAGTGTCTTGGTATTTCCTATTTCCTTTGATTAGAAGGCAACAGTTTTGAAAATGTTCAGAAAAGGCATTTTTCTTATCATTGGTGGTGGTTGGTTGGTATGTACTGCGTTCTATGGAACAATGTAAGTAGCAATATATTTTAAGGTTATTAAAACTAGAAGTTTATAAAAAACGTGGCGACACAGAGTTTTTGTGTTGTCAAATTATTGGAAAACAATCTTTTAACAGTAGCAAATTTGCTAGCATCAATATAGTGTAGTGGAAAATTTTACATTTCTCTTAAGACCAATAATAGTAATCTTTTCGCTTCTAACCAACGTCTTTAATATTTTGTTTCTGTATCCACAATAAAATATTAATAAATTTATGAAAAAGCCATCAAAGATTCTACAAGTGTGGAAACATTCTAAATTTTGAAATACCCTGAATGAAAACAATTTTGGCTTTTCTGATTTTGGAATCTTATAGAATAATATGTGAGATATCTTTAAACAAAATATGTAATTTTACAAAGTTTAAAAAAAATACAAACTAATTTTAAAAATTATTGTTTTAATTCTCAACCATTTTTACCTTTATAGCTTTCTTAGTGATTTATGAAAGTTTAAGCATGTCATTCAGCAAACAATTCTTTTGCAAAGATGACAGTGATTATGATTAAGATAATAATATATTTGCACATCTTCTGGTGCCATTTTAGTTGTTGAATAAAACAGAGTAACACGGTCACCGTCCAAATCCCTAAAGACCCATGAATGATCTGCTAGTTGAAATCGATTCGTTCAAGAATAAGTTAGCAATTCTATATAGATTATTAATACTTACCTGTAAATTGTTACAGCAAATAGTGCTAATTCTTCTTTATTAGTTAAAGTACCAGTAAAGTAACACATTAATATTATTACTAAAACTCTTAACTTTAGGAGGGAAATCTGTTAATAATTTGATAACTATTGTCTTTTTTGATTCACTTGATACATTAGAATATGCTAGGTATATTATGCTAGGAGTGAAAGGAATCAATTTGTTAAAATAGAATCAATCTTCTTTTTGAAAATCCCTCAATTATAGTTTGAGTTTGCATTTTTTGGGGCCCCCGTCCAACCATGAACTTTATGATTTTAAATATTCATAAACATATCTACAGAGTGATTTATTTAAAATAGTAAACTTTATAGTTTATTTTAGAAGAAATTAAACTAAGTTATGGTACCATTTTAAAAATTTGAATCAAAGAGTCCCACTTTTTTGCGAGGCTATTTTGTTAAATCTCTTCCTTTCATTGTAAACACGTTTTATATTCAGCTTGTTTAAAAAAATAAATCAATAAGTACATTTATTAATCATGGTTGCATTATTTTCTGCTTCTGTGCATATTTTTATTTTTTATTTTTGTTCATAAATTAGTTAAAGCAAACAAAAATTCCACATGCGTTTTAATACTTCATTTGTTTAAGTATTAGAGAAGGCCAGAATAGTAACATTAAATTCATGCAATAGTATTTTTTTATAAACATATCAAGCATGTAAAATTATAATTTTATTGCCGGTGTTGCGTAATCTAATAAGCGGTAGTAAATGTTTTTGCATCTAAGTTAAATAACGCTTTCAGAATTATGAATAGTTGTGCATGTGGCATGTCCAAAATTAAGGAACTTTGTTTCAGAAAAGGGTAAAACTTCTAGAGCAGTTTGAAAATTATCTACTATTATAGAGAGCATTGCAAAATTAATTTAACGAAATAAGCGCGTTGCTTAAAAAGACCTTGCCTTTCAAACTTGATAAAAACAATAAGAATGACGTAAAACGTTGCTTAATTCCACCAGGCAACTACAATTTTAGGTATATTACGTTATGTTGAAGGAAGCCGTTTTTAATAGTTCCATAAATATTTCCAGAATGGCAATCATATCAAAAAAAGTCAATTAAACTTTTTGGCTAATAGTAAGAAAATTTTGACGTGATAGATAATTTTTTAGTTATAATTTTTTAAATGCAGCATTTGCGAACTTTATCAACTTTAATCAATGCTTAATTTATACACTAGTTTTGTTTCATAACCACTACGAGGCGTTGGATGCGTTGAATGCGGGAATATCCAAGAAAAAGTAAGAAATTTTCAATTTACTGTGTGAAACCAGCTGTTACATAGTACCAAGTTACCAAGTTCATTTTACCTGTTTTGAGATATGCGGGTCTCAGAGCTCCAGTCTTACGGTAACAATAATCGCTTAAGGTAATTTGTCTCCTTTTAATGAGCATTATGGGCTAGGCCCACTTTAATGTTGTTTCGTTACGGCCGCAATGAAAAAGCATGAGAGTTTCCGAGCGCCACAAACGAGTGTTTGTCCGAGTAGGCCCGTTTAAATATTTATTCATAAATGATGGTCCGAAGAACAAAGCGGTAACTTTCAAAGTATATATTGGCATCTTGTAAAACATATTTTGGTACAATTCTCGGGCCGGGTCGACTAAATAAAAAACGGACAAAAAGATGTGAAAAGAAGATATCCTAAAACTAACAAATGTAAAATGCAAATAACTTACAAAACGAACAGAGACGAAACCACAATCCAAATTTTTTATTGCATGTTAACATCAGAAACTACTCTACAAAAAAACCATGCGACGTTTACCTGTCGGTGTCGGACTAAAGGCTCCCGAAGGCAAGAAAGCAGAATGCGATTCTGTTCTCTTCTGGCCGAGGCTCGCTCAGATTGTGTTATCAATGGTGGACATCGCTGGAAGGATGCGGCCAAACTGGTCACGGGGTCACGGAGCACTCATTCAATAGTCTGTCCGGCTTTTTTCGATAACCACATGATTAAAAATTTGCTCATGCAGAATTTTAAGTTATAGATTTTGGAATATTTATGAAATTTTTACTGATAATTTTTATCTGCGTTGGTAACAAAATCGTGGATATGCGACCGGTTAATTATTTTAACATTAAAGCTAAGTGGTTGGGATGGATAAGGGAGTATCTCGTGTTGAGATCTAGGGGATAATTGTCGTTAATTTCAAATAACCAGACTATCATCATTACGCAATGTTTTTCTAAAATTCTTGAGTATCCTGGAGAAATTACTAACTCCAAGGTTGATTGGCTAATGTTCATTAAAAATTTGAAGAATTAAGTGTAACTAATTATCCAATAGATATATCATGAATTTTTAAAATCAAAATCACTACAAGTATTTCTTCGAGTATTTGCCTAGGGGCTACAACAATTTTCTCTAAAAGTATTACTAGTATAGTATCACATACCATCCGAAATCTTCAAACTTACAAAAAATGGTAATGGTACGTTTCTCCATTCGATTAGCATTTATCAGAAAATTTATAAATATTTTCGAACGAGTTTAATGATAACAATAACAACTTCGACTTTTTATATTTTATTATTAAACCATTTTGGCAATGCATCTTATAATCTTACCCTTTAAAAAAATAAAAAGCATAAAATGATATTCTAAAGAAACATACTAATAACTAATAATAGTAACTGAGCGCAATTGCCAGTGTCTCTAGTATTGTCGATTCTTCGTGGCATCGACGTCGACGTCTTTATTATAAAAGATCTTTGTTTTCAGATTATATTATTCTAATTATTAATTGGGTACAAATGTTAATTAATTGTTGTCAGTGTTTTCTGATTTTTTTAATATAATTTACCAATTTTTTTATTTACTAAACATTAAAACTGAAAAAAGTTATTTCTTCTTCCTTCATACGGACGATCTCTAGCAGCTTAATTAAGCGTATTCTTTGTTACACCATTCTTAAAATTGACGGCGACTCTATAGGACTCTTTGAATAATTTCAGCCACACCTTTAAGTAAAAAACTAATTAACACATGAATATTAAAGTTCCTTCTCTTAGAGCATATTTTATGCTATTGTTTTAGACATGCAATCTGAGATTGTTTGCTTCAGCAAACTGTCTACACTTGTTAAATTTCCATATTTGTCATGTAAACAAATTATTAAAGCCTCGAAAATTTGATAATATTAAGTAAAAATGGAGAACGTCTTTTTGCTTAAAAAGGAAAATATCTTAAAAGCGAAAACGATATATTTGTGTAACAGAAATGAACAATAAACAATTTATTATTTTTGAAATATTTAAACAAATTATTATTAGAGAATTTCCGATATTTATAAACAACAACATGTTTAGGCAACAGTTCTCAATATTAAAAGGGGAAAGTTTTACCGAAAAGGGACACATATGCGTTCTTGATTTATTTGAAAATGTATCTTAATTGAAGAAAAATGTATTACATACCAACCAACTAGTATAACTAATGAATAATACAGTCATGTTACATTAGACACTTCACAATGCCCTTTTTGCTATTGATTGTGGTGATTGGATTGCCAACACTATCCAAGAGGAAATTTTTTCTCTCGTTTTGAAAGCCACTACTAAATTCAATGATATTTTTTAAGTTATTATAAAGTATTTTTAAGCTAATAATTTAAACTGAAACGATTTTTTTGAGATTTAAGGAGAGATCAGCAACAATGCTAAACTCATCATCAAGATTTATAATAGAAACCAATTTTCTATTTTTGAAATAAACTGGATTGTTCATTATCAAGCATTATTGCGCGAAACTTTATCCAGCAAAATACGTGAAAATGTCAGCATCTTCTTTAGTATAGTTAATTATGTTAATTGAAGAATATTTTTCTTGTTAAGCACAATTTTTTATACTGTTTGTCATCAAATTGCAAGATGCTTGGACAAATTTACGGGTTGAGCGACGTACTCGTTTTGAAATTATATATTGCAGTTAAGTTTGACATATTTGCACATTTGTGTGTTTAATATCAGTGATTCATTTTGATTATTTTGATCCAACGTGTTTTTTCTAAAAATATTACTTTCTCGACTTAACAACAAAATTAAAAAAAAGAATCACTCTGGAACCTTAAAATGTGCATTTTAGGCAAACAATGTTATTATTTTCACTGAACTTCAACTTTGGTTAGGAGATACCTTAAAAAAAATTTTGGTACTAAAATTTGATTCAGATGCTAACAACAAGTTAGAATTTTTGGTTTTTCTTATATTAAATGTATTTTAAAATGTAACAACAGATTTTGTGCACCTGGCTCTTCTATTCTTTCAAGATTTTTTTTCGGAATCTAGTTTTCAATTATACTTTGCTTATATCTTTTATTTGCATTAAAATGCTTTTAATTTAATGCATTTGCTGAAGATTTGACACTTGATGAAGTAAGTAATAAGAATAAAAATAATGAATAAATTGATAATCCATTGATTGTCCCATGGCAAATAGTGGAAATCCTGATTGCGGTACAGCCAGCTATTAGGATTCCTTGGAGAAAATGAATTTGATCAAAGTCAAGTGAAATATAGCGAATTGGTGTAGTGTGTAAAAGATAGATACTTGCTTGAATTTATAAATAAAAAACACAATAATTTATGCAAGACTAAAATTATTTATATGTTTTAAGATATTTAAATCTATATATTAGCAAAAAAATTTTAATTAGGAATTTATCTTAGCTATTTTATAATAATATTTTGTATTGACATAACTGAAGAAAAAACAAGTCATGCAGGTAAATAAGAAGGGAATAAAGAGAAATTAGAAAAAGTTACATAGTACTTAATAAAGTCAGAGGAAAAAGTATTGTAAAAATTGGCAATGTAAATAAGCAATATAATGTTGCTTTCTTTAAAAGTCTCAGAAGTACTCTAATTTTGTACATTTTCAGTTTACATGAGTTTTTTTAAAGATTGCGCAAACACCAAACCATTAAATAATTATATTGTTCTCAATCTTGTTTTTGTAATTGTTTAAAAATGTTTTGTATTACCACGTCAAGTGGTAACGAAATGTAGAACTGATATAAATAATTTTTAAAGTTAAAGCTGAACAAATCGCAAATTTTTTTTAGCCACAACAACATATTTTATCTGATTGAATCTTTCTTGTGAATGAATGAGTTAGTGTAAACATATTTGCTTAACTGTTATCAATCACTTAGAGATCGTTTGTTGATAATTGAAGGCATAAATGAGTTGGGTATTAGGGTAAATATTTATTCGAAATTTTGTTACCCAACACCAAAAAAAAAGTGATGCCGTGATCCGATAAGTCAGTCTTGAATACGTGGATGCGGCGTTTACCTGCTTGCGCCCTGTATCAATAATAAAATCGTGACCAGCGCCTGTGGTTTTACATGCAGTCCCCATATAGGCACAACATCTAGATTATTCGGCTAAGTGCATAGCCGCCGCTTTGGCAATCTATATAAATCTACAAGCCACACTCGGACAGGTGGGAAAAACAAATAGTGGCCCGAACAAGTGCAATCGAGCTAGAGTTATGTGGATTGCATGCGATTTTTAAACAATTCACAGCAAGACCGTTTCTCAAGTGTCCTTTTAGTTGCATTTTGTTGCCATTGAAAACACTATTTTTCAAATGATGGGCCTGCCTCGAACCGAGATGACGGTTTAATTTTTCGCTCATCACAGCCGTGATTTGCTTTATTGTTGGGACCTACCTGAAATTGTAGAAAGCGCAATTTACTGCATG
This sequence comes from Pyrochroa serraticornis, assembly GCA_905333025.2. NCBI lineage: Eukaryota > Metazoa > Arthropoda > Insecta > Coleoptera > Pyrochroidae > Pyrochroa > Pyrochroa serraticornis. The sequence continues at coordinate 42,426,110 of HG995152.1, forward strand.
CAATAATTTTCACAAGATTATTGTCTTGCCATAAAGTCGCAAGTTAATTTCTTTACGATACCACCTGGTTGTTAGCGGCGACGTTAATAGGAGTATTTCCCAACAAACGGGGTATTCCGCCCTCTGAAGCGGTCACAAAACCTGAAGGGTGATAGCGCACACTTTGTTTAGAGTTCGGCTCCTTCAAACCTGTTTGTGTGCCAAACAGAAATAATCTTACCTTTTCACTAAATAATCTTGAAGGAATAGCGATGCTTTATCACTCAATCTCTAAAGTCATAAATCACTATCGAAATCTTCTATAATGCGTTCAAACATCCTTATAAAGGTGCCGACAAAATATGGCATTTCGCATTCTATTGAGGGATTTTCAATGCTATAAAGTCAATTAGATCCTGAATACCAATGAAGGTAGGTGGCGGAGACCAACTGTAAATCATGTCTGGTTTTCCATTATGTTCGTTTTGGCTACCATCGTCCGGTGCTGCCGTCTGCGGGACGATACGAAGAGAAGTTTAATTTATCCAAATGCTGTTTCACACGGGATAATTATTAAGTACTTAACAAAACGCACAGCAATGACAACTTGTAGAGAAACCTAATGAGATGAGTCAGGAATTACCTCTAATTCTAATTTGCACTCATGTAGAGCAGGCTACAAAACTTTCGCGGAAAGTAGTGTTTTGACACAGGGAGATTAACACGCAATTTAGAAACATAAATAATGAAGCTCACTACAGTTTCTAATGTCTATAACGGTGGGAAAAATTGCAAGTCATTCACTAACATTAAAACTTTGTTTGTTAACTGAAATATGTACGGGTCATCTCAAGGTGTCGTGCAAAGTTTAATTATGATTTAGCAGTAACGTCACTATAAATTTACTAATGAAATCACAATGTAAGATGGTATCCAAAGTCGTTAAAACTAACTCGTTTGACTTCTTAAAATTATATCTTTCTGATACTTACCTATATGTAGTAGAAGATTTACAAAATATCAATAAAACTCCACAATTATTTTCTACGAATCTGCAATATACATGTCGCCTTATACAAACGAAACAATTTACTGTAAAGATTAAACTGGAATTAACAAAAAAAAAAACTTAATGTTTGATTGTTTCAATTCAACTTAATGATGTATATTTAATTTCCCATTAGTAACTTTTTGCGAATAATTTGTTATTTCTTCATTTCTTTTTTCAAAATCTGTAATAGAAAGCTTAAAGTTGTTTTACTATAATAGTACACATTTACCAGTAGCTTACCTATTTGTGCAGATATAAATATTACGTTATTAGGACGCTAAATGGTATACGTATATGGTATTCATGTAAAAAGGAGCATTTTTTATGTTACCTACTTAGCTAGAAAAAAAAACGATGATGGTAAACAAATTTTCTAAGAGCAGCACGCGCAAATTTGTGGTTAAGTGGTGAGGTTTATAGAGATTTGGGAAGGTTTGGGGTTCTGATAAGACAAGCGTGTAAAATTAAACATCGGGCCTAATAAATTTTCTTACAAAAGAGGACAACTGGCTAAAGGTATGAAAGGATGGTCGCAGAATAAATGAAAGATCCATTTTTTCTACAAATTAAAATTTGCTATAAATTATTTCGAAAAGATATAGAATCAATTCAAGGTTCCTTAAGATTTCTAAAATCTAGAATATTGTGCAAAAAATTTAAAATTTAGAATAGGAGCCGCAAGTCTGAAAGTTTTGGGTGACGATTTAAATATAAAATGTAATATTTTTTTCAATTTATTTTAAACAAATTATTTATATTTGATTACTTATTTTATAGTAAAAAATGTGTTGAAAAGAAATTTGCAAAAACAGTTGATTGATTTGTTGAGACGCAGAATTGTTTCTTAAAATTATCACTGGGAATGATAGAACCCTCCAATAAGGCAGAAAGTTATAGACTGTGCTTATCAAAAATCTTCCCAACGCCAAAAAAGCTAAAACTAACAGAAAAAATTGATTGTAGATTTAGAGAGTTAAAGCATCCACCGCATAGTTTTAACCTAGTTCCATTGAATTTCACTGAAAGAGCTTTGGCTTGGGTGATACATTCTTTGAGAGTATAGGGCTATCGGAAACGTATGTGTAAGTGTCTTAAAAGCAGAAAAATGTGGAAAAATTAAGAAAAGTGTTTTTTTTTTAAATACTATTTTTTTTAAATTGTTTGCCATACAGAATAATTCTCAACAAGAATTGTAAAATTTGGAATTATACAAATATTTTTAAAATTTATGTACTGTAAATAGCAGAGACAAATAGTTTTAATATTTTTGATGAATCAGATGACTACAAATAGAAAGTTTATCCTGCCAACTCAGTTTTTTGTTTCTAATAGTTTTAATGACGTTAAATCTCAACATCACTTTACAACTTTCTTACATCGTAGTCGCCTACTAAAGTTAAGTTCTGTAATCAGTCCTATTGGATGTTAATTCTTTCATCAATGTCTACATCCGCGTCATTAGTATATTTGTATTAGCTTGACTTTGTCAGTAGTTCAATTTTTTAGTCCCACTTATCTGCTCCTGTAATTTACCTTGCAATAAGAACAGTCTGAAAGACAAGAAGTTTTATACGTTAACGACTCAAATTTTAATTCTAAGAATATTTGTCTCAAAAACTATTGAGTACTGGAGTATTAAAAAAAAACAATAAATTTCTATTTGCGGCCTCTCCTTTTAATAATAATAAAAAAACTAATACAAAAAAGTTTTTTATTATCTTCTGCCTTTCTCCAGATTAATGATAATTTCTTTTTATGGTTTTATTGTAAACGTAACCAATTAAAGTTGTATATCGAAGCAATAGTTAAAGTGTTTTCTCTCAAGACGTCAAGATTAGAGCTACTCCTTACTAATCTTGCTTGAACATTTGTACTCTTTATATTATTTTCGTTTGTTTTCTTATTTATTTATATTGCTGTTTATATGTATTATTGCTACATAAATACAATCATCTGAAAAAATAAGAAAAATTATTGATTATTTTATTGATTCTGACAGGCTTTTATCTAGCTTAACTCCACTGAAATCTTCGATCGCTCATAATATGAGGTCCTCTAGATTTTGTTCTACTTCCCAAACACGGATTGTTCAAATTTTATTTAAAATAGGCAACTTTTCTAAATGATTGCATTCTAGTATCTTAATATGTATTCTTCGGGTGTTTCTTTAGAACATAAGAATCTTCTTTTAGATTTTAATTTGCTTGGTCCAAAACAACTTGATTGTCATAAACTTCCTGTAATGATCCCATAAAGACGTGTTTACACTTGGTAACCAACTGGCGTCCAAGTTAAGATTGCTAGTAGGCCGTGAAAGGGTATTAACTAACTAGTTTTTAAGCACTTGATAGTCTAACAGAAAATTTGAAACAAAATTAACAGCGTATATTAGGTTGTGTTTTTAAATATTAGCATTTGCTTGGTTTATGTCGTTCGAAGCATTTGGTTCAAAAAAGTGAGTAACAGCATTCACTTTGTTTTATGTCCACGACTCGTTACTACTTCGTGTCTTTGTGATGTCGGTTGATGCTTTGCGTAAAAAGTAAATTACTGATTAGTTGCTTAGGACAATAAGTTTGGACTTCTTACTTCAGACACGAAGGTTTTAAAGTGAAGTGAAGGTACTGGTGATATAAGTTTTGGCTCGGTTGGCTGTCATCACCAAGACCTCTTTGGTTCTGGGTGCTTCTTGGGCGGCGAGCCGGTGGAGGTGTGCAGAGTGGACACCTGTGGGCGCGTCCGATGGCCACGTATGTGCGACACAAATATAATTGTCCGGTACTGCACGATTCGTTTCCGTCGTTTCTCTATATTCACAGCACACATTGCTCTCTTCAGTTTAGACGCTTGGTACGAATGCTACGTGACCGCGAATGCAAGCGCTTTATAATAATAAATCGCGCGCGGTTTCGTGCATGCATATGAACTCGACACCGGTCTTAGTCACAGGCTGGTAGGTGTCAGAGGTGATTATCGGGATGCTCTGCTGACCATCGAGTGGTGGTCGCGTTCGCCCATAAATTCCCCGCCGTTGCGATTGTTTAACAACATGCCAGGCAGGACCTCCCATCGGTCGTCCTCTCTATAACCATCGCTGATGGGACGGGACTCTCGCGTTGGCACCCCGTGATTCAGCACTAGTTGTAAATCACCGTTCCGAATCAGTTTTACAGCAATCGGCAAATATTTACTCAAAGGCAATATTCGGGCTTTGTGTGAAGAGCTTACTTTTTCACGGTCAGATTAGGCGCACTTGTGACAAGTAGATTTATGTACAAATGCCATATAATGCGGCGAAGAGACTACCTGGACAGAGTCGACAGGGTGTAAAGGTAGGTGCTCCACACGCAACACGCGGTAGGTAGCAGATGAATGAATCTGGGCCGACGTCGACGACACCCACTCAATGAATAGCTCGGATGAATTGAGATGTCAGGAAATGGTCGACGTGAATTGGCGAACAATGTGACTAGTAAATATTTCACCTCCTAGGAGGACAGATTCACATATACAAGACCATTATTCGGCAACTTAAAACAGACGCCACCGCGACTTGGCACAATACATCGCCGTTTAACAGGCCCGGCCCGAACACTTTATGATTGTTATTGTACACCTTCAGCCGGCGGAGAATTTCCATTCTTTCAAGTTGTTTTTGCACCGCCGCTAATGTGTCCCTTCCTTCCTCACTTAACCATTCGTTCCGGCCATTCAGTCATTGCAAAAAAAATACATATAGATGAAGAATAATCCGTTTATCTCCCATTCCTGCTATCGTCATCAGTGGCCTCTCGCCAAAGAAGACAAAGAAAGTCTCAACGTCCTCTAAGGCCAGCAACACATCTGCGACCGCAACACCAAGCGCCGCCGCGACGGCATTACCGCGGCGTTTGTATTGCGAGAAATACATTTGCGGTTCGCCGTAATACAACGTGGCTTCGTCACCACTTACCGCGTTCATTTCGCGGTGAGCTACTTTCTCAAAACTGATAATGTGATGAACTTACACGCTACTATCATAGAAGCGATTTAACTGCTCTTGAATCTAAATGAAATTGCTGAATTTAATTGTTACTAAGTAACTAGGTACCCCCTACAGTTACTTGCAATAGCGCTATACTACGAAAATATTTAATAAAATATTAGTTTTTGTTTCATGCATTATCAAAGAAAACTTAATATTCAAAAATATATTTCCATCTATAAATACTCAAAAGGGGTTGTATATTTAAAAAAATAAACAAATAAATTAAAGTTAAAAAATTATAGTTTTTTTGAGTAGATACTCCTCTTATGTAGTTAATAAAGGAATACCTAAAAAGAGTATTAAGTTTTAGCGAAACCTGATGAGAAACATATCGTTTTTAGAACGCACCATAATCAACATAGAGAAAAAATGCGATGTTTTAAATGACATTTATTAATTGACTGTACCTATACCTATCCTACTGGACTGAGACTAACTGAGATTTATGTATTGTAATGTACCAAATTTTGTCCAAAACTAAACTTTTGTATATATTCTAAATTACCCTTCGAATTATATTTCAAAGCAATTTGAGTTTTTATGGGTGCTAACAAAATTTCAGTAGTCTAAAGGCAACTAAAAGAAGCTTATCTAAATAAATGTAAATGAAGACTTATTCGCTCTAAACTTTCTGAACTTAGTACATGGTGTAGTTATTACAAATTGCTTTTCCTGATCTATTATTTACGAGCTACCACTGGTGGTCATACAAAATATACATCTATCTGGTCATTGCACATGCACGTGCAGGCGTATAAACCATCGAGTGCAATATAGCACAATCCGAGACCATGGCAGCGCTCCCACATACGAAATCGTACCCACTCGACAACGCTAGTGAGTGGCATTTCCGGAGCGACGATTTACCTCTTCGGCAACAATGTAGGTCAGGTAATAATGACGCGTCAAGACACAAATAATGGAGTTTTGACCACTCACCTTGCACAACAATAATTATCATTAGATAGATATCGATTTTAAATCAACTAGGTTTACCCAATTCTATCCATTAACGTTGTAGCATAATGAAGAAATATTTATACCCTATTCTGACAAACAACAAGAAAAACTACCCTTTTTCGGTTTTGAAGCATTTTCTAATTTTCAATGGAGTGAAGAATTTTAAGGAAATTTTTTACAAAAAAAAACAAAAGGTTAGAAAAGTGAATACTCAAATACAGCTGCAATCTTTTCATGTATGTAACTGATAGAATATATGACTGTTAGACAAACCAAAAAATGTAACTAAATTTACAGTGAAAAGCAGCAAGCAAAACAAAAATAGCAGCAAAACGTCATTCACGTAGATCTGCATATTGATTGATGTTCCCATTTTTCCTTCTAATCTGAAAGAATTATACCTTAGCTCCAAAAGAAGTCAAATAATCTTATCATGTATTTGAATCAAATTTAATGTTTTTTTTCTTTTTTGTAAGTTTTGACGATTAAGGACACACAGCAACAAAAACTTGCATCATCAGCAAAGGAGCTCTGAAAACTTTAAAGTCGGTAGAAGTATGTTTCAAAAACCTTAAGATTTTGCAAAATCATGAAGGCAGAAATAGCCCAATCCAACAAGGTGCAACTGGAGGAGAACTATATATCCAATTCTTTGGCTACTAAGGGTTCCAAAACACAATGATAACAAAACCAATCTATGCCATACTATAAAAGGTACCTAAGAGATCAGTAGCGAAACGATGAAAAATAACTTTGCCGTTATTGGAAAATGTTAGCAGAAGTTAGGCAATCATCCACATGTTGGGAAACATTACAATTGGGGATTATTGATTATCTCACAAATAGGAGTATTTAGATCTGATAACTAGTAGCATGGCATATACCCTTTAAAATACTAATTACTACATTTAAAAGGATAGGTAAAAGTTCCTGTATCTACTCGTTCAAGGCAGAACCTATTTCATTCATTTAGTATTTTTCTTATATTATAGAGGTATAGGTTGTTTTGACACATTTTTGATCTTTTTATATCCTACCTAAAATTTAATAACTCAGTAATAGACAATAAGGCCCAGTGGCAATTCCTCTGTTTACTATAGATACTAGTGCATACCCATTGCTTATACTTCGGCTCTATATTGTAATTTTTTAATTATTATAAGATCTTTCATTGCATTGTTTCTAAGCATTAACTTGATCTTTTTTGGTTTTTATTGATTATATAATTTGCTTTATTGGCATCTTTCTGTTGTTATTTTTAATTATTTTTAACACATTTTGAATAACATTTTCCCAATTTCCTTTCAGTATGTCAACTCTAATTAAATTAAGAAAATTATTATGTATCTTAATAATATCTGCCAGATATTTTCATGGTATGTTTAAATTTTTTGACAGCGCTTTGATTTTTTATAAAATATATTTAGGCTCAATAATATTAGAATTTATCTCAATTTTTTGTTTACTCTTAGACAATATTTTATGCCTTAAATCTATTTGCTGGCAGTTTCTTTTGTTGTTCATTTTACTTTCTCGTTTTACTATTACGTATTGTCATATACACATTTGTTCTCCACTGTCGCGGAAAAAACATATGTTTTCTTAACCTGCATTAATTTGCAAATTCCAACTTTGATTGGATTAGTTTAGAGCTTTATTAGTTTCAATGGTTTCTAATGTTTATATTCTTTCTTGTAATTTTTTATGTTCAAACACTCAGTAGTGACAGAGTTTTGAAATTGGTATTATTTTATAAGCACTGTAAGCTACACCTTAAAAAAGCCGACCATAAAAGTAAGAAGGCCGCCATCCATAATGCAACAAAATGAAGAAGTTGAATTGGTTTTTTAGTATAAAGTTTAAGTGTAATATTGTTACAACATAAAAGCGGTGACTACTCTAGACAAGAAGGAAATAAAGAAGACGTGCTGTATTTTCATTAACAAGAACAAGTTCTGACCAATAAATATTAGTTAGATTCAAAAATGTATGAAGAACTACTTTTTTTGACAGGTTGTGTCATTTTTATTTTCTATCTGTTCAGCCACTGTTCGAGATTTATTGCCTAAAATTTTGCGGTGCAAGTCATCTTATTGTGCAGCTCCTCCAGGTTGGCAGAAGGTGCCACTCAGTCAAGTATCAATTTTCTGGGTGACCGTGACAAAAGGGCAATATTTCACGCTTTATTGGCAATGGCGAGTTTTGGGAATGTGCGAATATCACCCATAGTGATTGAGCCATCACCTACGGGACCGTTCAGATAACGAGGTGAGGAGGCCTCGTCATATACGCGCCGGCAAGTCAAAGCCACCGGACCACCCGGAGGAAGGTTGACAAGGGACGGTGGATAACGAAGTGGCAGTCGCGGTGGTTCCCATCATGGGCGCTCTCCTCAGGTTTCCGGTGCAGGTAGTCGCGTTCACAGCATCCTACCAACACTTTACGAACTAGCTGCGACAAGTCGCCGGCGCCGTATCACTCCTCACCATCGGAGGTGTGAGTCGTGGAATGCAAGGGGATGTGTTAATATTTCACTCACCGCCCTGCATGACGATGAAGAGGGCGGCGAAATCACAAACGGTCCAAACCCACAAATCAGCAACGACAAGGCGAAATGACGGCCTGCTCCTGGGGCGCCGGGCCGGAAACGGCCCCAGACGTGGGAATCGGCCAGCGCCAGCGCCGCCCCCCGCGTGCTATATTAATGCCAGATTTACAAAGTATTAACCTAACATTGGGGTTCCCATCAGCGAGAAATTCAATATCTTTTTCATCTCAATTCAAGGTTTAGAAAGGGCGAGACTCATCACCACCGGTCTCCAGATTTAGAGAATCCAACGCGACGCCGGTTCTTTGGAGCGGAAATTCCATTCAAGACCTCTTTTACTTTTACCGCATCAATCATCGTCGGACAGTGCCGCCAATAAAGATTAAAATCTACTAGTTTCAAAAGATCAGTCGCCAATTGAAAAAAATTGCAATTATCCTTTTAGTTCACAATAAATTGTAATTTAATTTTGCAACATACGTAAACAACTAATAAATTACTTATGATGACGCCCAGTAATCAGGCCACCCACATCGCGTCTGTGTTTTCTATGACAAGACACACGTTGTATAAGTTTGCTTGAAGATCGCACTACCAGCACTATTTTGTAATAACTTTACCGCAATTCTACTAAAAAGCGCGTAATTACCTTGTTATTGAGGGCGTGTCAACCGTTTTCACGCTCAATTTAAACCCCACTCTTGTCATTAGACATACGATACACCATTTTCTTTCACCCGGAGGCTGCCACTTCCTTCTTGAAATTTATTTTCTACATCTATTACTGTTCATTTCCATAAAACTTGGCGTCTTTTAACGCATGAATGTAGCAAAGTATTAAGATTATTCTTAAGAATAAATTATTAATCATTAACCAAGGACAAACCAAATAGATACTTCAACGTCCTGCAATTATTGTGTTGTATATAGGAGATTTCAATGCTAAGCTCGGCTGCAAAACGCACAAAAATTTTATCTACATCACCAGGGTTAGTTTACTAGAAGAATATGAGAAAAAGTTGAAGAATATTTTGTAAGATAAAAATGGATAGGTGTTAATTTAAGAATAAAATGGAACGCAGCTACACGTCCTGCCGTCGTTATCAAAAATATAAAAAAAATTGCCCTAGATTGCTGCGGCGGTGCTGGTCTGTTAATCCTTCAGTTGCGAAAGAGAGCAAAAATAGTGGTAGATGTGTAAAATATTATATCGAGAACTAAGCTTAACGAAAGCAAGTATTTATCGAGGAATGTGAAATGAAAAGAAAAAATAGTTACCAAGCAGTGAACAAATTTTCTCAAATGTGATAACTGGTTAAACTCTTTTTTTCGTTAGAAAAAAGTGTAGACCAAATTGTAGCATAAAAACTACGCCTAAATAAGTTCGAATAGGAAACAAATTCTGCAGATTTTGAAAATATTTAATGATATTGCCAGGAGAAACAGAATGATTGCGCTTTTTAAATTCGAAGGAAACGTATAAATTTTTCTGTACCACTTTCAGATGAACCAAAATAATTGTTGCTAATAACCATATATTAGACCAACTGATTTTTAATTCAAAATTTATCAGTAATGTGCTTCTGTATATTAATCTTCAAAAAATTAATAATTGCTTGTGCAATAGTAGTTTAGTTTTTTTTAGCGTTTTATTAAAAAGTATTTCCTGCTATCATAGTCTATCTACAGTTATTTTTAATGTCCCACATATATTAATATAACCGTACGCCAACAACCATTTCACTATGAAATTATAATAATAATTCTACATCAAGTGTTTATCCTGTGTGCGATATCTGCCAATATGAATTTACGGGTATATACCTAGTGCCTGTAGGAGCCTGGAGCCTGGAGGATGTAAGTTCGATTGCTTGTTGAGGCTTATCCATAGATTCTAGGCAGAAAGTTTCTGTGTTTACCTTTAATGGCTTTAGGGTTCATTGTCTTTTTCTTATGTATAAAATAATTTTTGTACGCACATAAATTTTAGCGTGACTAGAAAGAAATGTTGCAGCAAAACTACTTTAAAGGCAATGTCTCTGTTAAATTTTTCCTTTAGAAAAGTGTCTTTTAATTGCTTTTTATTGCTCTATTTAAATGTGGGCGATAACTGTGGAGTAGCTTGGCGACCAGAACTGTTATCGCACGTTTGAGCGGCAGCACGACGTCTGGACTCCAGGTACAATCAGTGCATCGCAGTGCATTTACCAGCATCAGTAAATCAAACAGGAGCATATATTACCGCGCCGGTTTCACTTGAACAATAGCAGAGCTAGTGGGTGAAATCGGCGGATTTCGGAATGCTACGGAACGAGTTTCTGCAGAAATGCATTAGATTGGCCGTATTATGGTAATAGATGGCACAAAATTGGGACTAAATGGGAAGACTGGACCTACCTTATCTAAGAAATAGGCGTATGTTCTACTCTTAAAAGATCTGAATCAATTATTTTTTATACATTACTTATAGAAGTAAGTTAAGTTTTTCTAATCAAGATATTTTCTTAGATATTAGAGTTGACAATCATTGAACAGATATTTTTGTCCCTTGGAGATTGTTTTGTAGTTTGTTATTAATTTATTTTTTAAAGAAGGTTTTAGTCACACAAAGAGTCAGAACTACAACCAAATTCAATTGTTACAAAATCTGGATTTATTTTAATTAAAGTTAGAATTAATGTTATAATTAGTCGTGATGACTGATTAGCAAGACGTTGACGATTAATCTTGATCTATTAATACCACAATTTCATGATTATCTGCTGACAAGTTTATTTCTCTTTTATAACGATGTGTTTAATAGTATTTTGAGGGAAGTCGACTGTGCTAAATTTGTAGGTTATTGAGCTTCATAGCTTATTAATCATACCGGAAATACTTTAAGAATCAATTGGAAAGTTTATTTAATAAAAAAATAAGTTTATATAAATATATATTTGTAATTTAATGAAAGTTAAAGAATTTTTCCACAGTTTTATTGACCAATTTCATGTCATATGACAATTAAAATTATCCACTTCATTGTTAACTCAAATAATTCTAAAGTCAAAGAATAATCACTTGGCAACAACAATAACTTGGTAAAACTTACATTTTACATGTATAATTTTATACAGATTTATTCTGATCAAATCTTGAATATCTTGATAAATAGCATAAATCTTATTGTAACATGAAAAAACATAACATATATCCTTCTTCATAAAAAAGGTAAGATAAGATAGGATAAGATAACATGGTTTTACTTCCGAATTTAATTCAAAATATACTGTAAATCTTTAGTTTGCACTTAATATACTGAATGGCGTCTGATCTAACATTTTTCCAATTCAGTATATTATACAGAAAAAGCGGTATTGCCTTTATTTAACATATTATATATTTTTTATATTGCTGGTCATGTCGTCTTAATTTTAGTGCTTGTCGCCTGTCACTTTGCCTTTTCGCCAGATATACCCATTCTTCCGCTAGCTATCTGTTCTAAATTTCATTCAGGAATTTTTCAACGTTCTCTTTGTGATTTCATCTTTTTAAGTTTTATTTCTAAATTTAATTTTTAGAAGATTCTGTCATTTTGCACTTAGTTTACTTACTATGAATACTGAATCCGTATTGATATCTTATCTTTTTAATTATATTATAATGTTATCTTAAACATTATGAACCATTATGTAAAAAGCTGTAAGAACTGTCAAAATATAGTGCAAATAATATGGAACGTTAAAATGGATAATCATACTGCAATACAAGTTTAAAGAAAACATTTTTAATTTTCTCGGTAAAAACCGTAAACCAAATATAAAAAAAAATTGTGCATATTTTTTGTAGACATTTTTATTTAAATCTAAATGTATCAAAATTATTTTAATAGAAGAAGGATGCTAATACTTTTTTCCAACTCGCCAATATAATACAAATGAAATCTTTAAATTCCTGAAAGTCTTAATTGGTTTTGAAGAAAGCCAATGGATTGGGGAGTAAAAGGAGGCGGCTCGTTAACAGGAATGTACTGATTTGCTTCGGTTTGACCTCTGTTACTTCCTAAGTACACACCCATTTCCTTGACAAAACAACATCTTTAAAATGTCATAATACAATAATTCCAAACTACTATTTAAGTGAGTAAAATATTTCATTCTTCTAACCGACTCGACAAATATGTAGGGCAGACAAGTTTCTACCTTTATCACCCATTAATTTCGTGCAACAGGAAGCATTTTAAATGATTTTCAATATCTGATAAAGTTTAAATATTAAAAACTTTTTTATCACTATTTGATATCAATAATTGTCCAGCGACATAATGTTAATATGTTAGTACCAACTTCCTTGCAATTAGCAACGTGTGTATTCTGACTCGAATCTGTTATGCAATCGTTTTTTGGACTCTTTCGGAGGAACGTTTAATTTCAATATTGCTTATACCGTAAGTAATTTTTTTGAGAAGAGAGCATTGCGCCTAAAAATAATAACAGGATTCTTTCCTAAAAAGGGAAAACGTAATATTTTATTGGTGAAGACGGTGAGTATGAGTAACCAACCAGATTGCGTAATACTATTCTAATTGATTTACACATTTTGTTGGAATTTTAACTGATTTTAGCAGTAATGAGACATTGTGGTGGGCAGTGTAAAGATATTAAAAATAGAAAAATTTTGCAGCCCACTTCCTGCAAAATACCTTACAAATTTTCGTTACCTACGCAATAATAGGCAACTTCATCTGATTATAAAGTGATAATTTTTTATGATGATTAATTGTTTGAAGAGCTGGTTTAGTGTTATAATAAATGATTCATTAAACGCGCACGCACCCGGCACACGCCAGTTCACCTTCTTTGATCGGCGTTGTATCAGATTGCGAATTTCATTTACGTATCCCGGTGATAATCGATTAGTCGATTAGAACCGTGGCGTTGGGATCCCCACATTGTTGTGACTATATGCACTATACGTAACCAAATGGACTAAATGAAAATTGTTGAAGCATCACCGGCGTGTCGGCGGCGTTCGATGTTATGCTCTCTTGGACGTTTTCACGCGGTGTAACTTAGCAACTCTTGGACATTTATAGATATAGGCGACAGTACGGACATGGACGGTGTTTGCCTTTAAATTACAATGAGTTAGGTCATCCTGTCATCCCAAGCAATCAACCCTACCGAATTTATGACATCACCGTAAATAATCGCCGATTCATTCCCTCTACTTATTTACTGAGAGATCTTGTGATTCATGTTCATCTCGTGTAGTTAGGTCTTCGGCGCGGTTTTAACCCCGCAAAATTATCCGCGATGACCGGACACATCCCAATAACTGAATGTAAAATTGCTGTTGCATTAATCATCTCCCATTATTAACCGTCACTGCACTAAAATTTCGTCAATACTGGCGTCAATCCGCTGAGTAAATGACGAATTATTTAGGTAACCGCATCAATCTAAACAATGTTGTGTGTACTTGACTTAAAAGTGTAATCTTTAGATATAAGCAAGTTATTTTCAAATCATTGCCAATTTAAAATAGGTAACACACGTCGAATAGCCCTATATATTTAGTACTAAGAGGATACGAAAATACTTGTTTGTGCTATAAAATTTAAATATATGTTTTTTTAACTTTGCATATATATTTATTTGTTTACGTTTGCAATGTACCATTACATAAAATTTAATTTTTTTTTAACTTGACGTTAATATTTTCTTATGACCGTTCTTTGACGTCCATAGATCCTCCTACGAAATTCTCTCGGCAACATTTTTTTTACAGTACCTATCAAATAGTAGTGAAATTAAAACAATACATATATTTTATAACTCTTAAACCGATATTGTTCAATCACTCACTTTAATTACTTATTTTAAAAGACAACTGCATGTTTATATTTAAATTTTAATTTTAAAAGACAATACACTTGTTATCTCAAAGGGTTACAGTAGAAAACAAAACTAAATTTTTAATGTTGACTTTAAGTTAAAGCTTCCTTTTATTAAAGGGACTTTAAGGATGCATTATGAACCGGTCAGAATGCCATCGAAAAATCTGTCAGTATACATCACCAAAATATTGAAAAAGTTGTCAGCCTTGTTTATTTCCGACAAGAAGTATCAATCAAAAAGTCTAATAAAGAAAATTAAAAAAAGAGACTGCTCAGATTCTCTTGGGCAAATTAAGCTAAATTAAGAAATGTATGTGAGATGGATGTTAACTTAAAAACACAAGTATATTCTTATCGTTACCACGTATGGTGCTCCAATCTGAACAAAGGCAAAAGTTAACAAACTGAAAATTAATCACCGATAGTTATTAAGAAAAAATATTGGTAATCCTATTAAGAGATTACAAGGCAAATAAATTAATTAGAGCAAAGACCCGCATAGAGGATATCGCCACAAAAATCGCTCCACTGAAACTAGTCTGATAGACACCAGTAGTGAAAAAGTAAGAAATCAGTAGTGTGAAAATGAGACAGAAAAATAACATTAAGAAAACTACAGGATTGAATTGGTATCAGATTGCAAAAACCAAAATAAATAACCAAAAGTAAAGAAGATATAGAGTATATCAGAGATAGATGTCCCCGTAGAAGAGATGACCACCTGATATATTTTAACGGTTAACGTATGGATGGAACGCCGCTACTGTGTAGTGTAACCCTATGAATGACATGCTTGTAATATCCTGCGATAGCAGTGAAAAAGTGAATTGTTTTTGAGCTATTTAGCAAGATTGTGTTGAGCGATCGAGCAGTTCTTATCAACCGGTAAGTTAGTTTTATATACAGACCGGCTTTCAAGTGTCTGGTGACTAAATTCTCAATTCCTGGCAAGGAATGTCTTCAAAGGTTATGTTGTTTTTATTATCGCGTTATAATTTACACGCGTAATATAAAAATTTTCAGTGGCATCTCTCCCTCGATTTTGGTAGAAATGCCGACATGCTGTCGAGTGAGATGTCTGATTTTATATAGCAACATTTAGAGTCATCAAATGTAGTATTTTTGCTGCAGTAAATAATAATATGCCTACTGTGTATAAATAAAATGTCTATCGCGAGAAAATTATACTCAAGAACAATTAAGTTTAGCTACAAGAAATGTTACAGAACATACAATGACGTTAAAAGAGGCCTCTCGAGAGTTTGGAATGCCGCCAATAACTTTGAAGAGGATTATAATTAGTAGCAATACTACAAAAAAAGGAAATGATTGCCCATGTCATCAAACTACAGAAATATGGTTTTTCACCTACGAGACCAGATCTGAGAGAAATGGTTTTTCTCTTAGCTTTTCTCTCAATCAGAAAGGCTGAAGAGCTTGCAAAGCATCAAAGTGAAATAATGAACAAAGAAACAGCTCAACAATACTTTAAGCTACTGGGGAGGGTCTTAGAGGGAAACGATTTGTTTGATAAGGTTTTACAAATTTATAACATGACTGAAGCGGGGATTCAATTGAACAACAAACCTAGAAATATTATTGCCCTAAAAGGTTACAAATCTGTAACAACACTGACCGCTGGTGAAAATGAAGAAGCTATCACGGTGGTTGCGTGCTGCAACGCTAAGGAAATATTCAAGGGGAAGAATTTGAAGAAAACTTTTTTCGACAATATGCCTTCGAGTTCTTAGGTATATATGTTTTCTAAATCGGCCTACATCAACTCTGAGCTGTTTTTTAAATAGCTGAAAGAACATTTCCATCCTAGAAAAGCTGATAGAAAGACTTTATCGATATTTGATAGATATACCTCACACTGTAACAACATAAAAACTTTGTAGTTTACAGATGAACATGCTGTGTTTACTACCACATACCACCCACTACCTGCAACCATTGTATTAATCTGTTTTCAAATTTCTGAAATCTGCATTTATTACTCTTTCAAATATCTGAATTAAAACTTAGGAACGAGAACTTTTGCGTTTGGGATTTATATCTGTATTAAATCAAGCATGAAGCAAAGCAGCTACAGTTCAGAATTCTTGTTCTGGATTTGCTGCAACAGGTACGTAGGCAAGCTGTCCTAAAACGTGATGAGTTAGGTATTCTTTCTTTTACAGGAATATTCTCATATAATCCATTGGTCATACACGATTATGCGTTTATTGAAGTCCTCCCTGCAGACCAAGCAAATATGTGCTCAACTAAAAGATCAAGATCATCAACATCTAGATTTTCGGTACTCACACCCCTACACCAGAGCCAACAAATGTGGATACACCACGTAAATTACTTGAATATGTAGTGCCCATTCCAAGAACTCTGATTGGTGTGAAGACAATAGGAAAAGATTGACCGAAATTTTGACATTTCCCGAGAATCTGGCAAGGCGAATGAACATTACCGCTACTTAAGAAGAGAAACAAAATAAGCAAAATCTATTATATCTAGATCCATCTACTTGTGCTACAGATATAGAAAAACCAGAATCATTTAAAAAAAGACCACAACTTTGCGAAACAACTTTAAGAAAATAGGAAAAATGTCCAAATCAAGAGCAAGCAGTACATCAAGTGATACATCGAACGCTATTTCTTTGAATGATTCTACAGACGATGAGCACTTGGATGACTAAAATAATCGTTGTATTGCATGTTGGGAAGAATATCTAAAAGCTAAGAAAAGAGACAATTGGATACAACGCATTTACTGCAAATGGTGGAGGCATGAAAGTTGCACACAGTTTTTCAATATCTGTGAAGACTATGCCTAAGTTTTTTTAAGAAAAAAAGAAATAAGCAAAGTAAGCGTTTCTACTATGCATGGACCGTACATTAAGGTATAAATGCTCAAAACAACGTTTCAATAGTTCATATTTGTCCTGATATTTTTCTCTAGAAATAAAGTTTATCTTTTCTTTATTTATTTAATTATATTCTTGGTTGTAAATACTTAAAAAAGTGTAATAAAATTGTTATAAATATGTGTACATAAGTGAATTTAAAAAATATATCACGTGAGACATTTTAAAAAGTATTCTTGCTAAAATTGCACCATACGTTGACGATATTAGATACGTCAAAAGATGTAAACACAATTGAAACGAGATTGTAAAAATAATGATGAAACTAGGTTAATTGAATGGATTAGCCTGGAAGAGGGTATTTTTATTTTTGAGAATTTGTCTATAAATATGCATATTATTTATGCAAAAACTAAACGTAATGAAAGAGAAATACACTCGACGATATCAACTTTATCATTCAATTCCCGAATGAATTAGTTTTCTTCTTTCACTCCACAATATATTCTTCATAACCTGTTCTTTATAAAACAAGTTCTATAACTACTTAACTTTTAATAGTTTTGGAAAACGGAAACGAGGGTTCCTACAGATTAAGTCCTTTTTCTGTACGTTTTGTTTTTAGATCATCATAGAAGAGAGGTGGAATATTTCACTCAGATTATTATTATTTTTGGTTTGAATGATTAAAATAGATGAATATCCGCATGCTATCAGAAATTAGTCCCCATTTTCCGCCAACGGTTACATGCTTAGAAATTAAAGATACGTACATCCATCTTCAGTACCTGTAATTTCAGAGCATAAAATTATTACACATTAAGTTACTCGATTACAATTTACTTTACTTAAATTATAAAATTAATTATGTAACTGCATTTCACATTATATTGTTATTGATGTTGTTTCTTCAATACATTTCTTCTTCTAAATGTATTTTGCTCTAATCTTACACAACGTCTATTTTGAGCGGATGTTTTCTAATAAGTTATCATTTAAATCAATAAATTTTGCTATTGATTTCGAAATAAGGTTATCAGTTGACATATATAAAAAAAAACGATAGCAATGCAAGAATTTGAGAACTAATTAAAAAGTAACCAATCAGGTGTAACAATCTTAAATACTACAATTATTCTAATTCATTCTAGTTACTTCCCATGTTATAATATATAAAAAATTACAAAATAATTTTTAATTTACAATTGTTATGCAATAGTAATAAATGATAAAACATTTTTCTAACATGACCACTTAATTAATACAGCTAGATAACTGTTTCGAATTGCATCTTTTTACTGGATTATACATGGATTATTGTTAACATAGCCCATTATGAAATAATTAAGTTACCGACTATAATTGAGTTCTAATATGATTGTAAATATAAATATTTCATACTCCTGATCAAAGAAAAACTCCTTTAACTTTCTTTTGTATTGGTTGCCGCAACTTATTTTCCCTCACAGAACATTTTTTCTTTCATACAAGAATCCCTTTGCTGTGAGAATGATTATTAGTGGGAAATTCAATTATTAGTCCGGCGACCGGAAAGATTTTTTGACATATCATCGAAGATGAGCTCGTAAATAACTTAAATATTTTATAGATGGCACGTTTAATTAGAGAAGTCTTACTGTTTTCGAAAATTTTAGTTATCCGGCAACTTTAAAGATCCCAAAATTGAAAATCGTAGTTACCGAAAATAATAATTTAGATAAACTTGTCATGGGAGAAGTGAAAGTAAAACCAGATATTTCCGGAGTTTAGATAAAGTTTTCTTTGTATTATCTCGACATTATTTGATCGAATTGCAACTGAATGCTGAGTTTTGACATAACGGCTAGGGGACGCTGGTTACATGAAGCCAATCTTGTTTATTACTTTTCGTGACCGTTCCATCAAGCGGACCGTGTTTAAGGCGGAAAATATTTTTTTTATTAAGTAATTAAATGTGGTACAAGACGGAGGTCCTTTCTTCAGCAAAAAACGATGATTAGAGAATATTTCACTTCACGAACATGTCAAGTTGTGTTGATCGAAAACAAAGTAAAATTTTTCCGGGTCATTTACTCTACTATTGATCGACAACCGTTTTTTGCCGATAAGATTCAGAGTACCATGTAAGTGGAGATAAAATCAAATTTTTTATTGCATTTACCAATATTTATTTATAAATGTGATGTGTATTCGGAATGCCTATACGTCGTTACTTCCAAAACAACTGATTAAAGACGCGTGCACATTTTTGACGTGCCTCAAATTTTTTGTAAGGAGGGAGAGATTATCATTTTCTCTTCAATTGTGTTAAATCCTATTTAAAATTTAATGAATTTATCACTTTGTGTGTGAGATTGTAAAATTGTAGCAGGTTGCTTTGTTGCTGTATGGTCTCCCACGACACTTAATGGTACAGTCCTGGTCCGTGCAGGTGCTTCGCCCCCAGTCGCGGCTGATAATTGCACCATGCTACCCACCTCTACTCTATTGATCGTTCTGTCTTAAAACACATGTATTTCAACCAGAACAAGGTTTCCTGCTACCTGCTGCACTAAACAATTTTTCTTGCTGTCCATTACCAGTGGTAGTAGTAGCCAGTGCGTATATCTTAAAAGTAGATTCCGAACTACAAATGAAGAGGTAAGTTCTGCTTTTATGAATAATAAAGTAATCAATCATTCCGTTGGCTACAGCACTGGCCACTACCAAATTTGAAATGAAACTGAATTAGCAAACGTCACCTTTTTGCTACCTTGATTATAGATATTTGAAGGCAAATTGAAAGCTCGGCTATCAAACAAAGAAGAAGAATTTTTTGATGAATTATTTTAACTTTTCTTAGCCATTTTTTATAAGTTTGCAATAATCCATCAAAGTTCTAAAATCGTAATTCCAATCTGCTACAACATGGTGATTTTTTTTATATTGCATTGTACTCATGTCGTTCTGTTATAATTTGATTCTTTGGAACATAATCAACCAACAATTTTCTCCTCAAAGTCCAAAAAAGCAGAACGTAGGATGACGTATAGAAATGAAAATATTTCTGGTCTATTGTATGGGAACTTTGTAGTCACCAATAGGCTTGGGCGATTTGCGATTTGCTGAAAATAAAATCGATTTACCAGAAAAATCAATTCTCACTAATTATTCGATTTTTCCGATTCAAATCGATTCAATGTATAAAATCGAATTAAATCAGACAAATTGATTCGAATTTCTTAAATAATAAATAATTGCTGAAACATACAAGCTTAATTTTGTTGGTTAGTTGGGTGGATGGAAACTGAAACATAAAGCAAAAATTGACACGGTTGTTTTCAAAACTGTTGTTAAATAAGTATTTTTTAATAAATTCAAGTTGTTACGGGAATTTGAAAAAGTTCTTGCAGAGGGTTATAATAATATCTCCCGCTTATTTAGGCGAAAAGCAATAAATCCGATTCTATTGAACAGAAAATATCCAAAAGCTGGGTTTTCCCAAATGTTCGGCTAAGGACCGGGAAAATATCACCAGGTAATAGAACACCATTGTATTCACGTAGCTCTGCCTCTGGAGGTAAACGCGTAATTATTATTCTTTTAAAGTTTGTGGACGCAAGAATAGGTTCTTTATTTGATCGATTTTTGTCATTTACTGAAAATAACAAACCGCTGAAATTTCAAAAAATAGACACGAAAAAATCTATTCGGTTAGATTCGATTTATCGATTCAGAGGTTAACATAGAGTCGAATCGACTTTTTTTGGAGAGATTCTATTTGAATCAATTGATCGATTAATCGCCCAAGCTTAGTTACCAATTTCCAGTGTTTAAACTCAATGGGCAACATTTTGATCATGGTGTAAAAACAGCAAGATATTTTCAAAAATTCTGTTTGTCTTCAACAAGTATCGAGTTATTATAAACAAATAAAGTTATTGAATTAAATAATATGTTTGTATATCGGGAAAGTATATTTCGGTATAATAATTTTCGGAAATTTTTAATATGCGATACTTATCGTATTTGATACTTCCATTTGAAGCGTTTTTTATAGTTTTGAATTCCCTCAAGTTTTCAATATTTTTATAGTCTTGTTGTTCTCTATTATTATTTTAATCGTTTCTGTCTTGTTGCTCGTTTCTCTAATTGGCTCCTTTGTTTTTTGTTTCAGTTTGTAGTTTCTCGGTTATGTTTTTGAACAAATTCTGTTGGTTGTCAGTTGTATGCTGTTTTTTTATTTTTTGCTTTAACTTATTTTTGTTCTTAATATTTAAATCTCTTCGATTCGTGTTAATTTCCCCTTTAATTTATTTTAATTGTTATGCTCGTTGATTTTGAGTTCTTTTATAATTTTTTTTGTCATTATACGTTTATTTCCTTCTTATCTTGTATTTATTGTTACGGTTATCCTAAGCAGTCTGTAGTCGTTTCCTAGACTAAATTCTTAAAAGCGAATACATTAGTTAGATATAATCGTCTTGTTAGCTATTAGAATTTTTTTTTATTTTGCTGTATGAAATTATACCTATCCAAGGTCCGTCTTTTGTTTTTTTAAAGCAAATATATATGCAGTATAAATTACTCTTTTTCAAGAAATTAATTATTCGCTCTCTACTGTTTAAACCGCTACCTATTTTTAAGATATAAATAGTCGTGGAATTAAAAGCTAAATCGTTTTTAGACATATTAGAAAATGGAATAGGATGCAGTGCTAACAAGCATTAGTGACTTCTGTAACATGAAAAAGAGTCTTTTGGGTCATAAAATTTAACTTGACAAATTTACCTTGATTTCAAAGCTTTCATCAATTTTTTTCTTTTCTTGGAAATGCTAATAAATGGGTTGTCAAATTTTATTATCTTTAAACGACTTGCAAAAATGAACTTCTCCACAATGCCCAACAGAACAACCCATAGACAACTACCCGGATGAAAGCACATTAAGAACAGATTTTGCTGAGTTCTGGAGTCGGGCTTGGAGTTATACACATTTGGATGGTCAAACATAATCCTGGTTAATGAACTGTGGGGAGGAACATTTTGGAAATATACAAATAAAGTGAAAACGAAAGAAAAGCTACCCAAATCAACATACAAGATTTAACTTTTATTACCAAATTTGAAAGTCGTATTAGTAGGGGAAACCAACACTTCGGAAATATTCAAATATTTGAGAACGATGGAAGTTATAGGAACATTATGTAGTAAAAAGCTCAGGCAAGCATATAAAAAACATATTACATAAAAATTTGTATTAGAAGTGCTTAGAGCATTTCAAGCTAAATATACAAATTAATAAGCGTTGGATAAATCTGAATAGACTCCTGAAATAAAAGCACAGCTAAAGTATTGACTTGAAAAGTTATTGTCACTATTTTTCTATAGACGCAAGAAAATAACTTTTATCAGTTGTCTGAAAAATAGAAAAAAACTTTTGTCAGATCCACAACACTTTGTTTTTTTGTTTAGCTGGTGTGGCTAAAGTATCCAAATTGAGGTTAGAATTGATGATACATCTATCGAACTAGCCATGTTACGACCATTAAAACTTAAATCAGTTTTCAATATAGAGAAATCTTATGCTAATAGTTCTGATAACTTTAAAGGATATTATGTATGGCTATTAGAAAGAATTCGGGAATCCGTTCTATGAAATTTTTTTATTTTTATTTTGGTAAAGTAATTTACCTTGAAAGCGGTAGAGACTTATGTTACTAATCTTATTTGATACTGTTAGGTAGTATAGATTGACAGTTACGTATGCATTTTTTTAATTTTAAAATTTTTGTTAATTTATAAATCTAAGCAAATGAAACCACAATGGACATCCGCAAGATGCATCAATGCAACAAAGGTGCTCTGCCCCGCCTTCTGGAAATTCCAACAATGAATGTACATGGGGACTTTGTCGGTATTGTATACAAACTCCGGATTATCTAGTAGAACGAAATTATTTGACAATTTTCTAAAAATAGAATTGTGTAATACCTATGTATGGTGTCAATATTAATTATAACACTTATTACGGTTACTTGACGCAGATTTTCTGAGTTTGTTTTTTTAAGCACAACATGAATAATTCCCGCAAAGTTAGAAAAACATAAAATAAATAATCAGAACGTCATTATTTAGGTAATATATTTATTTAAAATTGTTACAACTAAATAGCATGCTAGAAGAAACTGAAGAACATACGAAATTTTGTGTAATTAGGCTAAAATCATAATTGTACAGTTAAGTCAGGTGATGCGCCCCTACCTCTGTACAAATTGGGGGTTGAACGGGTGTCTGATGGACCGCACCATTTTTCCTCAGACGTTTTTTGGTCACCAGCACCTTCGGCAGGCGAGTTCGCATTTGGCGACGTCTCGATTATTAGATTAGTTTTGTTCCTCAAATGTGTAGGAATAAAAAATGTACACTAAATTCAGCAGTATATTATTCATCATAATATTAGCCTGCACAATAACTTCTGAAAATATTTTATTAAGAAGAAAAATGTCCATAAAATAAATTTCGGAAAGCAAATAATGGAACAGTTTAGTCAATCTATCGGTATAAGTTTTTAATTTTACACATTTAATATGATCATGGACAAATAAAGCCACCTCCTTTTGGAACACATAATGATCGCAAGCTGTCCCAATGTGAGAAAAGAAATATGAGCAACAAATTATGAATCATAAATTTCCTTAATATTAAAATAAAAATAAATTTAAAGAAAATAGATATCTGGAAAGTGTAGGCTGATAAAAGAATAACAATGAAGAGAAATGGCCGAAAATATGCAGAAAAGCAAAAAAAATATATTAAGAAAAAGTACGAAATTAGTGACTGATAAACCGAAATTGGACTTAAATTAAAATAAATTTTAATTATCGGATCAATTCTGTAACTGTTCAATTGGCAGACTTTAATAAATCAGTGAATTTTTCTTCTGGCATTAGTCCGCAAACCAGAAGTGCCACCTATTGTACAATTTTTGAAGTTTCGCTTAACCAAATTTATTGTGTAACTCCTCTAAACTAACAAAATAAAATATTATTAAACGAAAATGTTTTAATTAACATTTAATTTATTTTACACCTAATATTTGACAAGATGCATTGTATTGGCATTATGCTGTACTCTTCCAACTTCCTCTACATAAGTTTACGCAAACAACGTTACTTTAGTCACCAACGTTATAAAAAATTATTGTTAGAAGCGAATATACTCCAATAATAATTTACACTGAATGTAAATGAGACCAGTCAAGGTTATTAGTGTACGAAAAACCGATGAAGAACGTTCTAGATTTTCGAGCAACTCTGAATTTGAGTTTATTTAATTATTATTTTTTAGAATAGAAATTGTGAAATTTTTTTTGTTTCATATATTGCTAGATCAGACGTCATCTAATTTTGCGTTCAAATATTTTTATGTGCTTTGACCATTGACTATAGCAGTCCTAATCGACTGAACCAAGTATAATAATAAAACTTGAATGCAATGACCCTTTAGCACCTTTTCAAGACTTGAAAGTAGATTTTTTATTAGTCTGCTTAAAAGCCAATTAGAATCATATTCATGGAGCGAATAATTTTGGCAATTTCATTTATCATCATATAAATCATATATGGTTTAAATCATAAAATACGCTCAATTATCCCTTCTTTTTTATAGTCACGTCTGACACATAATGATTAACTCTAACTGACCTAAACTCATAAATTAATGTTAAAAGGATAGCAATGATTTAATCATATTTAGATAGTAACTAAATTAAAAAATGGATCATAAATAATTTGAAATTGTTGATCCGCCGCAAAATTGCATTCTATCACATTATAAAACAATTAAAACTTCATGGCATGGAATGACATTTAAATAATTATAATGTAGAAATAGAAAGTGACGGAAAATTAAAAAAGTATGAAATGAAGAGTTAGATTTATAATTATTGTTGAAGGAGATAACACGCGTAACATTAGAAGGCAAGACATCTGCATCGGCAACTCTTTGATTTACAAAATGAGCTTCAGGATTAACTATCGTATTATGTCTAAACCACTTTTATAGTATTTTAGCGACTTTTATGTATGTAGTAACTGAAATTGCATCTCCTTGTCGTGAAATCCCTTTGCCCACAACTCGCTAATTTATCGCATCATTACAGCAAACATAAATTTGATTGCTGCTTTGTGAAAGATAAAGTGACAGTGTTCATTACATTTCAGCTCAGTATCATTATTACAATATTGGATAATAAAGCTTCCACATATTAATTAACTAAAGCGTATTTTTTTGAGGACAATCATGAAATATTACTTTTTATATTTTTACGCCATCCCTATCATAAATGTGTTAAAAATAACAGTTATGTGTTTGTGTACTTTTGAATAAAAAGAATATTAGTCACACTTACCAACTTCCGATCCGTGATTTCTACATGAAAACGATAGTAAAACCTAATTCCCTGTCGGAATGAGTTACCTGAACCTAACAATGATGTTAAATTGTGGCCAATAAATCTCAATAATGGTTATTGCTTCGTTGCGACAGTTCAATATTTGAAAGAAATTTTGACATTTATGGTTAACATACTCAAGCCGAAAGTTGTATTATTAAAATGCCTCCTCAGAATGACAATTTTTGCTAAAACTCCACCCTCACCAATCGTACATTGTCAAACTCGGGGTCAGCTCCTGTAAGGTAGGGTGGGAAAGTCTCACCCCCATCCCCTGATTGGCAACTCCCCACCTTAGTGATTTCAGAAGTCCTCTTAATTGTCCACTTCACCACTTTAGTACCAGTTTAGCACCTTTGCAGTGTTGATACAAATTGAGTAAGAGTCGTTTCGTTCGAAGTTAGCAGCTGTTGAAGAAACTTTTTTGGAGTTCTCTTAAAAGTTGCGATGTTTTCCCTCAAAGCGAGTAAGTACATTAGTTTTATTTATTTGATTACATTATTGACATCTATTTTGAACAAACATTTAATAAAAAGTTGATTTTGATGACGTAGCTTTTCAAAAAGTGCATTATAAAGGACCATTAATTGGCAGGTTACGACATCACGTTTACGCTATTTTTCATAAACCTCATTAGTAAGGGAATATATATAAGTACATAATGGCATCATTAAAATGTCCATGTATCAATTATCTTTCCGGTGACAGCAAGATCTACATCATTTAACTGCACGCAATCCTGTTCATTTTATTTTATCACAAATTGACAATTGTGATAAATGGTCAAAGAGTCAAATTGGAATGTGTCTTTTGACCGATTCACTGTTTCGAAATCGTCTTCCTACAATTCCGACGTCTTTATATGGAGTGATATGATTTTCGGCGCTTCCACTTCCTTTTCGTTCCTGAACACACACTTTCATTTGAATAGTTATTCATTTTATCGGATTTCTAGCAATTTCGTGGTTAGAGAACATTTTTCTGGTTAAACTATATGTTTTTGTGGCTGTCGAGTTTAGATAATAATATTCGCTGGGATGTGACGCATATTTACTTTCCTGACAACTTATTGTCGTAACTAATGTTTTATGAATAAACTCTACTTACTAAGTGTACCTACCCCATATGCGGAAATTGGCTATATTGACAGTCGTCTAACTAGAAGAACGGTGACGTAAAATACGTTTATACAAAGTTAACAGAGTGTGTGAAATTTTGTAAGGTGGAAATTCCGACTTTATTTTGATTTTAAATCTATTTATGAGTTCAGTGGAAGAGTAACAAATATTTCCAATGATTCTGCCACACAAAAGTCTGTTTCAAGAAAAGCTGCTAAGTTGGGTGAAAGACAATAGTGTTGGAAATTTTATTCAAAAAATTACTAGATTATAAATAGATTTTTTAGCAGGTAATACAAGATTCTAATAAACCACTTGATTCCTCAGCAATGTTTACCTTGAAATAAGACTGTTATGCATTTTTTAATTACATATGGCAAGTTCTTCGATGGCATTGAAAATAGCTGGTACGTCCTACGTTTATGTGAAAAGTAAAATAAATGAATAACTAATAACTTATGAGTTCTGGGTTAACCAATATTTTAATTATTTAAGTCTTATGAATTTAGAAAATTTACAAAAACATGACAATTTGGAATTTTCTCTTCTTTTTCTTGAGTTTTGTCCTCATCGACTTGATTTATGGTGCATAATCCGCATTTAACCTGACCCGCACTTTCAATGATGTCGATGGTTTTGACCATTGCTTATAGATATTACTATAAATATAGTAATTACTATAAATATAGTAATATCTATAAACAATGGTTTTGACATATAATTCTTGTCGGAATTTATTTTCTTCAAATTTAACATGGGCTAATCCTTTTTAAGCATGATGTTGTCATTATTTTTATAATATTGCTTTACATTTTCTATTTTTGCCTCAATGAAGCACGCGATTTCCCAACATTTGTTTTCAAATTCTTCAAACTCTTTTCTTCAACTTACTTGAATTCCCTGCTATGAATTTCGGATTGAACGTTATTAAGCTCTTTAGAAATTTTTTGGACTTCCGATTTTAGTAATTCAAAACGAAAAATAGCTTCACGTGAATCTTGCAAATTCTTACAGGCCGTAGTTCGACACTCTAACATGGCCTTTTTCACGCAGCGTTTTCATTTTAATGTTTCTAAATCCATATTTACTTAATTTAGACTCGTAATTTAAAGAATAACTTACAATTTTTCTAAAAAGTTGTTCTAATTGATTGACTGAACCGATGTGTAACGATTCATCAACGAATTGTTGCTTAATTCTTTCAAGATTTCGCTTATAGGAAATCGAAATGGGAATAATTGAAAGCACTGACCTTGTGATGAAGATTACCCTTCTGATTGCTGATAATTATATCAGCTTCTCGCTTGTATTTTCTGGATTTCAACTCGAGGGACTTTTCTTATTGTCAAACGACGTTACGTTCAACTTTATGCACTGTATTACTATTACACTATCACTTCAGGCGCGGTTTTTAAGCCAAAATAGAAATGCGATTAATATCTGGCTTGAAGACGACCAAAATATGTACACAAAAATCTTTATTTTGTTACATACATGAACAAGAGAAGCAGTATACCAGATTGTTTTAGAACATCTGTATAATAATGATATTATTTCGTAATTTTATTGAAAAGAGAACGGTAAAATTAATTTTCTAAATGATTATTTTCAATCATGATACCGGATCCGGACATTTTATCTCGAGTCTAACAGCTTCCTTCAAATTGCTTTTATTGCAAATTTATTAAAAAAAAATATTAGCTATTGATACCAAACTTACAATATTTAGTTTTCCTCGACCAGCAGTTTTTATAATTTTAGAAACTGTTTCTAGTTTTATTATATATTCGATTAATAAAATATTTTTTTTATGAAGCTACTGCAAATAAAAATATTCTATTGTCATTATCAGACTCATAAAAAAAATTAATAAATTCTTTCCAACGATTTTGAAATATATTTTATTAAGTAAATAACATTTTATAATTTTTTATAAATTCCCCATTTAATAATAATTTATTGAAACACTTGAAAGAAATACTTTACAAAGGCAATGTTTGTGAACGATGTCTTTTTACACGGCTTATTCTTTTTACTATACGCTTCTACAATCTAGCTGTATATCGGTCAAGTTCTGGCCCTAACTAGTTAAGTCAATACAAAAGACTCACCAAAGATAATAATTAAATTATTAAATTTATTATAGATGTAGCAGTAAAATTGCCCGTTCACTGTTAGAAAAATTTTCTTGTGGAAGCATGCCTGGTTCCAATCTCTAAGTGTAATTGAAACAGGGAGGAATTGGTTGTCAAATATATGGACACTACTGCATCTAGCGTTAGTTCAATGATTCAAAAATTAACTATTGGCCATATGAGCTTAACATAAATTCTGGCCGTTTTCTTTTCTTTTGCATAACTAATGAAAGGGCTATTTCTATTAATTGTTCCAAATAGATTATCAAACTGAACTACCAAGATTAATATCATCGTCAACTCGTCTACAAATTTATCACAATATGAAAGATAGAAATCAATTAATCTTTGAATAGCGTCGATTTAACGCAATAACACGTCATTTACCTGTAACCTTAAAATCGTTATTAAACCCATTCTGCAAGGAAGTGCACCAAGATCTATACTTATCGTTAGCATTGAAATGTATTAATTAGAATTAGAATCCCACCGACACTGAGCGCAGTGATACGTAATTTGAAATCACTGTACAAGACTAATTGCCCACGCTCATAACTATTTACATTGCTAATTCACGTTGGACTTTCCCACACTTTTCACATTTTCTTGTAAAAATTTTACTGAGCTCCTCTAAAATATTTTTTTAAAGTAAAAATTTGAAAGTATAAGTAGCTAATATTTTTCAAAAGTTAATAGAGCAAACATTTTTTTCGCGATTTTGCAAAATATTACGCCATCCACTTTAAGATGTAAATTAATAAATCATTGCTTCAATTATTATTGACAGTATCGAATATTAATATTTAGATAACACTGATAATTTGGATCGACCACATTTGTTTTATTTGTTTAGATGTCGGTATCATTGCGTTTAGTAATTTTCGCGTAGGTGTTGCGTGTTAATTATTAAAATCGCGATAACGTAAGTACGTTAGTTTTCGAATGGGTTATGTGCTGGTCTTGGACTGTAGCGTATTAGCCATGGCTGTATGATAAATTTTCAAGTCTGTACAATATGCAAATTAGCCATCAGGTGTGAGAAATGTTGGCTACATTTATGAATGGGTAGCAAGGAAGTGGGCGATTACACTACACATGTCTCATTGCTGTAGTGAAATTACTGCTCCCAAATGCAGGTGCTTAGTTCATCAGGAATTTAACATTTTTACTTGAAATCATTACAAAAGAAACGAGATATGTGGATTTTGCAAGCGCCGGATGAAAATGATTAGTCTCGTGCAATAATTGCTTTATTTGTTACAAAGTCGGAACGGCGGCTCTAATGAAAACATTGACAAGGAACTAATAAATATGTAAAGTAAGCATTTTTACT
Organism: Pyrochroa serraticornis; assembly: GCA_905333025.2. NCBI lineage: Eukaryota > Metazoa > Arthropoda > Insecta > Coleoptera > Pyrochroidae > Pyrochroa > Pyrochroa serraticornis. The sequence goes on from HG995152.1 coordinate 42,456,438, forward strand.
GCAATCAGATAATTTCAGCTATTATCGCTATGTGATTCACAATTTATTTGCGAGGTGTTTCCCCGTCGCGTTTTCTTTATCATTTTATGATATCTTGAAGAGTTCCATAACAAACATAGGTCGATTGCTCCAATTTCAGATGATTACGATAATGTTATTTATATTTTCTGTTGCATTAGATAGCATTTACACCTTCTCACTCACAACATTCATTAGTGTCTTGTTTTCAAGTTTTATTGGAATGCTTGAAACTTTTTTCTTGTTTTATGCAAATTTAATTGCGGTGGATTACAGGCCGACTAGTTACGACTGATGTCTGAAGTAATAATTGGTAAATATGGTTTAATGACGGAATATGCAAACCGAACCTATGGACGAAGCAAATGATTAAAAAAGGTAGCACAGATTTGTTTCTTTTGGGTAAATATAATTCTGTCACGATGAAAATAATCGTAATTTTACAAGTAAAGTTAGAATAACGAGATAATTTTTGTACACATCTTCAATACATAACTACGGCATACCTAATTTATTTCTGTCATAATTTTTCTCATTGCTGACGAATGGTTTCGAATATATGAATTCAATTGAGTAAATTTGACCAACTAAGAAAATTTATTTACTACCGTTAAACCGGAGATGAAATATTAAAAATCAGTTATTAACAAATAAATAAAACAACAATTAAAAAAACAAGTGGCAGCCTATTTACCGGTTTCCAAATTAATGGTTCAGAGTATAAATAACTCAGGTAATTCCTCTCACGAATGACATGTGACAGACGCATCACGCACTGTATCGACTTAAGATTATTAAGTCATTTAGGGATGATTGCACCTTTTGACGTAACTCTTGCTACACAATTATATTATTTCCATTTATAAATAGAAATTACACTGTTAAAATAAGGATATCAAACAAATATTTTATCGAAAACGGTATTATTATTAATCAATAGTAGATTACAATCATTGGAATGTAAATAGTGGATCTATCTGACAAAAATTGAATGGCATTCATGACGAGGACTTCACTATTCAGTAACGCAATGTTGATAACAGTCACTACCAAATTAGGTGGTATAATTGATAAAAACTCGTCATAACTTGCACAAATAAATTCATAAGTTGTAAAAATTTCTTTACTTTAAATTTAGCTTGATATATGGTGTCATGAGGACTATCCTTTTATTTTCAAGAGGCATGCATATTTCAGTTTGTTTTTGGTGTTGCAATCTTTCTGAGAAGCATGGTGATTAGAAAGTTTCAAATCAATGAAAGAAATAATGTTGATTCAACATAGCTTAAAGAATTACTTTGTGGTTTAGTTACCTATTCACAAAATTCATATTATATCACATAACCTACTCAAATCACCCAAGTAACTTGAACAATAGTCCTTTTTAGGTTTTTCATTTGAACACTAGCAGTGGGCAGGTCCTTGTTAGTTATTTGCTTTTTACCGATAAAACGATATTTTAATAGATTTCAGAAGACATCCAACTGCGCACTGTAAAGCCTTCTTATGAGAGAGCCATCACTTAACCCAGTTTGACTCAATTGCGGTTATTTTACCCATTCTGGTAATTTAATGCGATTGCTTGAATTACCAACACTTGCTTACTATTCTGATGATTCTGATGATACGTTTTGACCAAAGATAATATTTTATTCATACAATTTACAAAGTTTAAAAAAAAAATTCTCGAGTTTCGTTTATAGGAAATGCGTAGATGGAAATTGTTACGTGATTGTTAATTAAAGTTTTGACAGAAAAGTTACTTATTGCTGCTTCTCGTTCTTAGTGAATCAAATGAAGGCCAAATCAGAAATAAAGAAATAGAATTAATTAATAAATTGTGCGTTGATTTTGTTTAGATCAATAGTACAATTAGTTTATATAATGTTCACAAATTCAGTATAAGTTGTCGATATTTGTCTGTTAATTGTTTATCTTTATTAGACATTACAGCAAACAGGTTTGCTTTTGTTAATAGCGTTATTTGTAGAAGTTGCAACTTTCCACAATGACTTAGAATTGCTTTTCAACAAATTTTGCGGCATGTTTTTTTTTCGAAAATGCTTGCTCAACATTGATGTTCTTGTCCGAAATCCCGTTTGAACTCGAAATCCTTGCAGCTTGTTTGATCTGCCTAACTGCCGGTCAGTTACACTTCTGCGGCGTTGATTCGAAGTGGTTGCGTGATAAGGTAAATGGAGATAATCGTCGAGAGTATGTAATTGGGCGTTACATATGTATGAAAGGAGACAATCATGTCATATTAGTCCTTCTTAATGAAGCAGGTAATGGTGGGTTCGTACACGCAGCCTGCGACAGGGCGGGCTGCTCATTAGCGTGTCCACCATCTCTGCCCGCTCCTCGCCGCGCTTCATCACTATCAGACCAGGGGGTGGCCATGGTCAGCCCTGCTCTCGTACATTCTGCTGTCAGCGGGCTAATCGTCCGACACATCTGGAATGTGCACCCACGTCGACGCCCTCCGTCCCATTTCATTCCATTATTCAACGTCATCTTCTTTTTGGTCCTTATTGCATTCGTCGTCTACCGCCGAACGCGCTCCGATACGTGTGTGTCGACCTGCTTGTTAAGGTCAACACCCAACACCATCCAACTAAGGGAAAAATTACTTTCACGGTGATTAATGGAACCGACGACAAACGATACACATGCAAGTTCTTTCCAATCCTGCAGGATAACTGGTAAACGGCTAATTTGCTTTACCCACTGATTGGGTTCAGTTTTTTGGATGTTTCTAATACTTTCTAACCTTAATAAAATGTTGGATTACCGAATCTTGCAAATAGTTGGATATTGTTTCTTCGACACTGCGGTTGCATCGATATAGGTACTGTCAGAACTTTCTGTACGGTAAAGATTGTACATTTATTTGTTCCGTCTTGTATTTTTTCCGATTTTCATATATTTTTTAGTTATTTTTTAGGATACGGGTTAGTTCTTAATTATTAGATGTATTATAGCGTTTTTCAGAAAAAAATCCTCTAATTTGGATATGACGACAGCTTTTATCGTATTCCGCGTTTAAAAAATTGTTGAAAAACCTTTCGAATAGGAACGATCTTAGTACAGAACCCTGAACAATGAGTTCAGTTTATTGTGGATATAAAGCGTAAAAGCTCGTTAGAATTTATAATTACTCTAAATTATTGACGTCACCTTTATTGTAAAACTACCTTAGCTAACAACATCTTTTCATGTGCTATTGCAAAAATTGCACTTCCTTGATGAGGTCACAGAATATATTATGCTAGTAACTGCTTTCATTTATTCTAAGCAGTGTAACATATCACTATAACGTATAAGCAGTTAAATCACGAAGTGTTCACAAGAATAGTAAAACTTATCATTATAAACTTTAAAGTAGTTGTTAGTAATTATTAAAATAGTTCAGATTTATGCGAAAATTGACCTATATTATTAATAGAATATGGGCTTCAATAAACAACAAATGTTACAGAAATTCACAATAAAAAGTGGGACGAAATCAGAATAAACAATCAAAAACATTTCAATTTTGAATATACTTTTAACAAATTCCGTTTGTTTTTTCAGAAAAAAAAATTGGCACTTATAGAAAATAATATTGATATTATAAATCTAAACATTCACAACAATGATTCTATAGAATAAGATAAACTCAAAAATCATATTATAGTACAAAGAAATATTTAAATAAAGTTGCAAAACTGAGATATATAGAGCACAGAATTAGAAGTAACATATCAGCAATTCTATCGATTATCAGTAACTAGCACAAACAAGATTTAAAAGTAGTTTTCATTTTTACCACAAAATTTTGACACTTTGCCAAACTAGATACCACCGAAAAATTTTAAATTAAAATTCCCAAAAATATCTTTGACACTTCATGGTATACTTGGAATTCAGATCTGTACTGAATTGGACAAGGAGGGAATGTAAAAATTTCCCAACAGCACACACTTAGATGTTACAACCACGTTTCTTCTTGAATGATTCTGCTCGGCTTGTCTTAAAATTTTGTCAAATTTTAACTAGTACAGATCGAAAAACTAATACTTAAAATGTAATCACACGTAAAGCATTTCTTCTTTTCTTTTTTTAACAATACATTTCCACCATATTTATACCGTTATAGACAAAGTAGTTTTGATGAAAATGAGATTCTTAATTCACGCTTCTAACTAAGTGCAGATGATAAACTACAGGCTGATAGAGACTTCATTATAGAATAGCTATAAACTTTCGATTCTTCTCAATTCACGAATTCTACTTTTCTCGTAACGTACTTTTCTGCCAATTTCAGTGCGAACACTGCAGTGCATTCTTTAAGAGCAAATTTAATGGTAATGGCTTTCGTATTTTAGGGGCTTCCAGGTGAGTTATTAGCAGGCGCCTCGAGTCGTCTCGACGTTGGGTGGCTGGGTGCATATTTAAGGTTTCTCATTTACTTTGCTGATAACTTGAGAATGTTGTGTCGTATAATTTATAGCAATTTTTAATTTCTTCGTTTTCTTATCCACTGATGATCACCTGAATTTCGTCTTTTGCATTTATAAACTACAGAAACGATTTAACAACAAACTTAAAACTGAAGGTCAGATTAACAGATTTTAGGGGTTACGTGACCAAGCCAGGTAGCGTGACCTATGTTTGAAAATTTCGCCGACGTCAGATTTGATATGCAGACGCAACTAAGAAATATTCAGGACACTACGAACCCAACGTATTAAATAGATAATTTTCACACCTATTTACGAGTGAATACAGAATAATAGATTAGTTTAGTCAATCTTGACCTCCCGTTACTGGTTGGCGGCATAAACGCCTTAGTGATTGGTGAATCATCGGGATGAGGAATCCCGTATGTTAAACTTCTGATTGGAATACTAAAAGAACACTTTCATCGAGAGTAGTTGTTAACTTGGATACTTTCGCTAAACTCAACAATTATTGAATATAGTTCTTAAACCTTTGAGTGGGTACGTACTGTGTTAGGTAGGGGATTTACGGTGTGATGGTAAAGCACTGGAAAGTTCCGTTCAGCCCGTGAAAGCCTCCGGGCTCGACCACTAACACCACCTTAATTTTCACATACGTGTTGGTACAGGTGTGTACCATCACGTTGATTTTGCCTAATCCGGCACTGAAAGCAGTCCGGTTTTCTGCCGGTCGAATTCATCAGCACTAGGATTGATTATTCAATTGACAGGCCAAAATTGAAGGATTTGCACTAGAGGATCTGAAACACGTGAAAGCTTGAGGCGACAGCGACGAATCTAGGCGGTTTCACTAAAAAACCGATTTGCATAAGAACAACCGTAGAAGCTGTTCTAACGAAAATAAGCACTCAATCCATATGCCGCGACGTCGATGACGCCTCGTTGCACATAAACATGCTTTAAACCGCAAAGTATGAAAAATCTGTTCGCTATGTCGTCATATTGAAAAAACAGTGACGTCGAGCAGGATCTGAAAGTGTTTACCGATGAACTCTGTACGTACACTTCCGATGACAGATCGACTGGATACCAGTGAAAGGTTCGTCAGTGAACCGTCGAACTATTTCTTCTAACTAGTTCGATGAAGTGACGTAACCGGCGGAATTAACCTTCATATAGTAAATTGTTTATCAATGAACCTTAGCGAGGGGAGGGGCGCACAGGTGCTAGGCAGTCGTCATGACGTCATTTAGCCCAAAGGCGGACCAATTGACGAACGGGTCACAGTGGCGGACACGGCGACCCTATTCACAGGGCATTCCAAAAATATCACCAGCATTAATTTCGAATTGTCAATTCTGTTGGATGCAAACATTTGTGTTATAACAATAAGAAAAATCCTGAATTATATTAATTAAAACTAAGTAATTAATTTTGCACGACCCTTTGACATCGAAAACTAATTTAATGGTATAGATTAAGTAATTTAATTTTTATTGTGGCTAAGTTAATTTTCAAAACAAGTTGTGGAGTTTTATAGGTTTATGCAAGAACGAAGTTTAAGAGGTTTTAAAAAAAATTTTTTGGTCAAGTGGTATGCGGCAACGCCACTGGTGTCAGAAGAAACTGTATCACAAATCTCGCCGATCCGCTTCCGTCAGTTGTATGGTAATAAATTCGGAATAGTTTGATAATTAGACAAATAACCAATAGTTGTTTTGATAATGCGGCCAAATTTATGTTATATTAACTGAGTTGGGTTAAACACTTTACGCGGTCATTGAAATGTCGGTATTATCAAATGTTGATTAAATAGCACGGTTATTATTTGTTGTTTGAGTCCGGATTATTATGACTAATTTTGTCGGAAACCGAAGCATGTTTCAACATAATTGAGTTTCCTCAATGAACTTATCTGAGGTAATTATGTTAGTTTTTATCGTAGCTAGGATCTGGATTTTAGTGTTCACGTTGAGACTAGTTTTTGTTTAGCGCGGTTTTGGTAATAATTAATCGATTGGAGGGGGAAATTAGGGATTAAGTCACCTTGTGCTCAGTATGACGCGCGGGGTGTGCAAAATTGCAGGCATCGCGCTTATGTTTGTTTTTGTTAGATTCGTGAATGGCAGAAAAAGTTCGGGATCTAGTGTAATCTTGGTGGAGCGTAAGGATTTTTTTGCTAAAAGGCAGTGGTGGGGGAGACAATAAAGTGGTGACTAGTACTATCGCGACCACAGATTCATTCCAGATTCAGCGGCGCACACATGTATAGTATAGTTAGATTTTTTGATGAATCATAAATCGAGATAACGATAAAATTATTGTATCTGTACGGTGTTTCGGTATCAACTCTATAAGTCAAATCGATGGCAGTCTGGTCGTCGTCTACAGGTAATAACATGCAAGTGCACGGCATAGTGATAATAAGTGTTTGCTTGATATTTGGGACGCTTAGTCATAAGTGAGTGTTGGATGTTCCGTGTTCAAGTCCGGCGGCGTGCATTGTGAACCGTTTCGGTGTGCGTACCGTATCCACAACCATTCATCTCAAATTAATTTGTAGTTGTTGTATTTGCCGGACCCGGCCGAAACATAAAATAGCATGTCTAGAAGAATGTGTCGGTCGGTCCCCGGAGAGCCCCATGCACTCGGTCGCAGTGGTTTCAGTCTGTTCCCGGCCGTGATACCTTACGCTTCTCGCAATTTTATTCCATTGCACGCCGTCCTCATGCCGGTGCATCCTCCATGACCACAAAAGCGGCGGCCGCCAGCCGGCCCGGACTTTACCGTGAGTCAAACTCCGGGCGCCCGACAACCACCTGTTGTTGCCAGTTCAACCCGCCACTAACCCGGAATTTCCTTGCAGATTACACGACAGCGCTAGTATTCACGTTCCTTGTCGCCGGGACTCTCCTGAGTCCATGCCTATGCGCTCCCACCTCTCTTGCCGACCCCTGGTGGTTCAACCCTTCCGCCTCATTACGACTCAGGCACAGCAGAAGCGCCGACCAACATCTCACACCCGTCAAACGCCAACTGAAAATTTTCATCAATGATTTCAGCATCTGCCTGAAACAAATCAATACCCTCTACAAACAGGTAAATACCATCATTCACCAACCACCGTCAACGAAACTAATAATTTCTTAAATTGCAGACTCCAAAATCTCGAACCCCAGGAAAACTATCTTGGCTCAAAATCAATAAAATGATGAAAAAAATGAAGTCTCCAGCAAATGTAAGTAAACCACCCTTTTAACCAAAATCAAAAATTTATATATATTTTTTTAAATTTACAGAGACTACAGGCCTTCCACGATAATCTACAATTTTTTGCCGGTACCCTCCACGTTCTCAGCAATATCAAAATAAAAAATAACGCCACCCATTTCAACGAGAACGAGCGCAACAGAATCTACAACAAAACCACCATGGGACTTAAACTGTTAATGGCTGAAGTTCATTGGTCGTTAATGGACAGCAATCAACCCGTTCCCAAAGGAATATCGTTAGAATCAATGAAAATAAATATACCAGAAAGTTTGGACGTCACCGGAGTGCACATGCTTGACATTACCTTCTTCAAAAGAACTAAATCGTTCTTTACGCGCAGCCAAAAATTGTTTAAACAGAAAAACCCCACTAAGAAACAGGTGAAAAAAGTTAATAATGTTGTGAAAAAAACGAGAAGGACACAATCGTGAGCGGCGGACTGAAGATTTTCAATCTGTGATAAATCAGTTATTAGATAATTTGTTAAGTCTATTCAAAACGACAAAGCGAGTGTAGACATTTGTGATTTAGTTTGTAAGTCTGCATATTTATTTTTGTATTTATTTTAGCCCGTAATTTATTTAATTTATTCTATTTATTAAGCGCCTTCGGGCCGCAGAACGACTGCATTTGCCATTTTCTACTATATTTTTTTGTATTTTAATTTTATATAAAAACATTCCATCTCAACACTTTTAATTATTTTCCAACTAACTTTAAGGAAAAGCGATAATTATTTCTATAAATATTGTTTACTTGAGATGTAATCATTTTGACGCTCTCCAGTGACTTGGATAACTCCTACTGCAGGTAAAATTTGCTAAATTTTCACCTTAAAAAGGGTAAAAAATGGGTAATTCGAATAAAATTATGTATTTCTAGTATCAAACTCGAATTTTTTCTTACACGTGGTTGAATGTGATATCTTTTCTACGAAAATGAAATCCCGAACTTGTTGAACGAGAGGGTGTTTCCATTCTATTTAAAGATAATCTAGATATTGCGGTATCTGTTATTTTCATATACGATATAGGATTAGAAGTGATAAAAAAAAGAAAGTATTTCAGGTAATTGAACCGGCGCCAGAAATTAAATTTATTTATTTCGTTACCGACAGCTTATGCAGACGGGATTTGGATGTTTATGTGCTTATTTTATTTACCTACATATCTCGGCTTTTTTAGCACTTTTCTTTATCTCCGCGTATATGGAGATGTAGGGTAAAAGGGAAAGCAGCTATTAATTTTGTTTTATTTAAAAGATGTCTTTGCTAGACCTACCAGAAACAAATTCGGAATTCGATCAAATGCAGCGTTTAATATTTACGAACCAGATAGCAAAATGAGCCGAATTTAAAATAGTAATTAGCACAATTTTTATTTAAGAATTTAAGTTTCTCAATAATAAATAAGACTTCCAAATCTATACAACAACAATTGACTAATTTAAATTTTATTTAGAATTTCAACATAAACTTTAATAGATTCATTATCCTCTCTAGTTGCTCCGAAAAATAATGAGAGATTACTCATCTTAGTACGAATAAGGTTTTAATAATCTTAAACACTTTATTTTCCATATTTATTAATTTCATGCAGTAGCAAAGTTTAAAAAAATTACCTACATATAATTCTGCCGAAAAACCAGCTAAATTTTGTAATGGTACAGTTTTCACGAATAAACACCGACCAAAAACTTCTATTACTTTAAATGGTTGCTAGCGAATATTAAGTAGGTATGCCGGACATCAAGTTCTTATGACGTGCTGAATGTTTCTACAGTTGTTCTTCATAATCTTTAAAAATCAAAAATCGTGTCAGCAATAACTATACTTAACACTGATCTATTTTGTAGAGTATTTTTCCTTTTTCTTGTGGTACGGGTAAGTTGAAATATAAATTGAGCGTATTAAGTATAATTCCTATCATTTATTCGCTAATAGTTAATAGAAATTTTAAATATTTTGTTTTGGTTGACTCTTTCAAAATATAAATTAGATGACACTTAATTTTTTATGTAATAAATTGTCATATACAAAAAAAATATTGTCAAGTTTATAGCGAGAATAGAAAAAATACGTAAGTGGAAAATTGCTTGCCACAAAATTTCTACTTCATTGAACGGGTATTCTCGTTACTATTTGTTAGTATTACACTTAATATCACATATCCTAGTTAATAATTTTTGATTAATATCTCTGATTGGTGAAATGTTGATATTATCGTATTTAGTAAAGTTTATTGTGGTTTATAATCATAATTTTTTAAAATATTTAAGTAGCCAGGTAAACTTGAAGAAGCGTTTAGATGAAGAGAGTTCACACAGCGTTTGATAACGAGGTGTGTTAACCTATTAGATATTAAATTTATTTAAAACTGTTGCTTTGTTAGAAATAATAAAACAAAATCGAAATTTCAGTCCGATAAAATTTCTTATTTTATGATTTTGCATGAAGTAGGATGGATGTTGGCATAGTGATACATCGAGTCAAAGTTTACTAGAGAAGCGATCCAACAGAAAAAAATACTTGTAGGTGTGTGAGCGCTACATAATAAAAACTAGTAGTTTGTGATGGGTTAAAAAAGGATCATTAAGAATTACAGACGCGACAGAAAAGGAGACGGTCGTAAAAGTCCCATAATTAATTTCATCTAAGTTCATTATCGAGCTTTAACCGTGGTTTTTATTATTAAATTTGACCGATTTGGTCCATTCGTTGTCAATATTAGAAGAACTGAAAGGAGATATTCCGGCAGTCGGCTTTCTGCGACTAATTAATAAAATTGCCGACGACAATGGGAAAATATTTAAACAATTTCTTTGGTCGAGAGAGATGAGCACCTGTTGGGAAATATTCTCGCAACTGCAATTGAGCCAAGTCAGCTCTGTCCAATTTTGCACGAACTCACATCATCTTCGTTTTAACGCGGCAAAGCAAGTTTTGTGCTAAATCATTGCAATTATTGTGATAAATCGCCGAAAAGCGCGACCCGGGTCGTTTGACGCACTTGCTCTTCCGCGTTGTCCCGTTTACAGATCCTGGTGGCATATAATAAGGGACATCACAATGAGTTGCATAAAGTGGGAAAATCACAGATTTACGTATTAAGCGTCGGTATCCGGGTCGTCTATTATTTATTCAATCGTTCCGGACTCTGTTTAACCTTTTGTTTATTTATTGAAAATCTGTAACAACCGTGTTCCGGCGCGTCTGCGGTTTGTCTTCGAACAAATTTCCAATTCTCAAATTAACCGGGGAATTACCTTGCTAACGGATTTATTACACACTCGTTGAAGTTGTGACGAATCGATATTCAATGTCGAAAAAAGTTGCATCAATAAAAGTGTAAAAACTTCAGCAATTGCAATATTAATCTTATCTTCGTAAATAGTGCAATTTATTATTCATAGACACAGATAAATGAATAATTGTTTATTTTTGTAGATTTATGTCACCTTATTTAAGTATTGCACCAAAACCGGTAATTACTCCTTTTGTTATTAGACACTCCATTTTCCTGTACCAAATTTCTTACAGTAACAATAATTTAACGTTCAAATCAACTTTGCTTAGAATGCAAATTATATATAACCGTTGTGTACCTATGCAGGTAGTTAAAAAACAAACTTTTTCAGTTATGTAAAACTCTAATTATCTTCTACCGCGTAAAACCTTGTACATTCTAAGCATATCAAATTATTACAATTAATGTTTGAGTAATACCGCTAATTGAGCGACGATAAAAAATTAATGAACACGCTGTTAATTTTATATCCCTACTTTAGTGATAGTGATAGTGATAGAATAACGAAGATATGTGAATTATAGTTCTTGTGCGGCATCTGGCGGCGAGTAGCTATATCGCGGCTGGGAAGCTTTAAACGGAATCTACCTAATTGAACTTTCTCGTCCTCAGAATTTTGCTGTGGGATTAATTTAAATAAAACGCTACAAATCTAATTAGTCAGTTGTAGGTAATTTGTGAGTGACTCGATTATACGCAAAAGCAAGTTAGGTTATTAAAGGGATTGGAGCGGAATCTGTAACAGCTAGTCACATTCTCAATTTATAGTTGGACACTAGATGGGAGCATCATCTACATCAGTACTTACTGTATGAAAAAGTTAAATCTGCATTTATGACCGTACTTATATCTCTGTAGAATATTAACACGACCAATTAAATAATTTAATACAAATTCACCGACTAAACACTGCTTTTAATATAATTTTTTGTGATTTCTGTAGCATTATTCTCATAATATTGTCTTATTAAGATACAAAAAGTACTTTTATGTAAGTGTATCATTCCACAAATAATTGAAGAAATTTGAGACAGTTATTATTTTTTCTTTTTAAAGTTTCTAATCTCCACTGAAAATCAGAAGTCGTCTTGAGCTTATAGTCATTTTGAGTAATAATACGCTAATTACTTGGAGCTCAAAGATAATATTTAATATTATAGGGGAAGATAACAATAAATGAAAAGATACAATGTACTTGTGAAACAATAAAACGGTTATAAACTATTCTTGAAGTAATTTTTTGCCTTTGATTCATAAACTCACTTTAAGAATTAAATATTTACAAATTTTGCAAAAATAAACAATTGCCTAACTGGCAAATTAAATAAAGAATTTACAGTAAAAAAAAACGATTATTTATCATTTAAGAAAAATTATTAAAACATTTTTTCCGGGTGTCTTATTACAACCGACCCCCAGTGTTAGAGAAATTCTTAAGTTTCACCCAATTGAATTTCCCGCATAGATTATTTTCACTTTTTTAGGCCCCAGTGTTATTACGCCTATAAGCTCATCTTTGTAATTATTCATTGATGAAAGACCAAATGTGAGAATTTTGATACTAGTTATTATATTTAATATATCTATCCTATATAATAATTGAAAGCTTTGTCAGTTTACTAGAAAACCGCTTAAAATAAAAACAATAAATACAACAACCATGGTTTATAAACCAATTTTTTTCTAGATGTAACTTTTCTTTGAGTTTTTCAAGTTATAGTTTTGTCTCGTCCTTTCAAGAATGCGATGTATTATTTTAAATAATACAGAAAGTAATAACTTTATAGGAGATCGATTTTGTAATAAATTTGTAGCATCTAAAATATTGCCACCCCTTAAATAGTTAGAAAGCATGTTTAATTAGAATAAAGCAACACTAAATCACAATTTGAATGTTTTTAACATACAATGAAACAACGATTTTTGCGCCTACGACATTTGGAGCAAAATTCCCACAAAACTTTCTAGCCTTTTTATGTTATTATCTTATGATAGCTTACAATAATTATTTCTCTGATACATTTTGGGTTTCGTGTGTAACTAACGTTAATCGCGTTTCACGAATTTGGAATAACGGTATCCACGTTTCCTAATATTTATTTTTTTCATCTATTCTAGTTATATTGACCTCTATGATTTCCCTTTCAGTGAAAATTAAAGAGTCTTAATAACAATACATTATCGATTTTGATTAATAACGATTTCTATAAGTAAATTTTTGCCATCTGTTCATTCTTCTACAATGTTTATCAAATAATTAGGATAGTTAATTTAACACAACGTCTACAAATTTAAATCGGTAAAACTAACTGACTCGCACCATTATTATTAAAATTTCACGTCGTATAATGTAATCCGAATAATAACGTAAATTACCATTAGTTGCAGTGACTAGTTATTAAGTTGTTGGCAGAAAATTTAATTGAACTATTATCCGTTAGAGAAATTCTATTCAATAGTTTTACACAAAACGATATTTATAATTAGTTAGAAAATGAGAACTTAAATTGATAGTTTTATTTGACGAGCAAACAAACAAGTTTAATGTGCTTTTTTATTAATCATTATATCTTGTTTCAACGTGGGAAAAATTTGCTTAACCGCCTATTATTTGGGTTACATACACTTTTACAGTTATTGCTTCGAGAAGATCGGAGAGTTTTCCGGTAAGTGAAAGTTTGATACTGACCTAGGTCAGAGGTGAAGTCATGCGGTGTTTCCAATTTTATTTATGTGTTAGTAGTTATGGGTTTAATAAAATGTACAACTGCCAATAAGCGGAGGTTGGGTAACAAATGACGGAAATCTCAAGTAATATATCACAAAAGATTTAGGTGAGACGACAAAAATATTGTTCATATTTGTTTTCTATACTATTTAACAAACATTGCGTTATGGGCGATCACTTCCTCGTTTAGCTACTTCCTCATGCCACGAATAAACTATGAATAACTTTGAGAATAAGGCTTTACACTCATCAGTCCTTTGCAAGTTTGCCTGTTTTTCATTGAGCACCTACCTAAATAGAGAACAGAAATGAAACCGATTTAAAAGATGCTCTAATTTAAATCGAATAAAATCATACAAAAAACATTTAATTTATTAATTTGCGTACACATAATATATTTATGCATATATTTTGATAAAGTGATGCTTTTAAAATGTACGGAGATTAATTATTATTGCCGATAATTATTGGAACCTAAACTGAATCGACAAACAGATATTGTTACAATTAATTCTTAAAAAGTAGGTAACCGAATTTTAAACTGGTTTAAGAATTAATAAACTCTAGGTCAAAGTTTAAATTTTAGTCAAGCCTTAAAAAATTATTCTGAACTAAACTACCAAATTTGATTAACTAATTAATTTAATTTGTTTCAATACAGAAATTGGTTTGAAATATTTTGAATTCACTACTGCTTAGTGTAGTATTTTGGCCTAAAAACTTGACATTGTGGTCTTAGATAAATCTTTTTAGTTTCTATTTTATAAAAAAGTATATTCTGCAGTAAAATCTTCAATATTCGGAGTAAATCAAAGACCCAGGTAAATTTTTTAATATTTTACTAATTTTTTGTCATCTAGAAAGTAATATTTTTATAAACTGCTATAAAATTTTTTGAAATTCTTAAAGATGAAGCTTCTTCAAATATTGTGAACATTTAAATAAAAAAATTATATTGGATTGTTTAAAGTAGTTGGAAATTTCCTCTAAAGTTCAAAACTTTAAATAAATACTCTTGGAATACGTTAGGTTGCTATAATTGTGGATTATAGTGTAAGTTTCTTTCTTAAAATATGTTACTTTATTTATATCTTAAAGAATTCTTACATCTCTTGGTAAAGGCACAAGAAATGTTGCCGATTTATTTGGTCAATTTTTCTCGTGCCTCTAAATTTTGACTGACAATTCTCTAGCCGTGCGAACTGCGTCTCTGAAGAGTGTAGCAACATTTTAAGTGAGAAGAAAGACAAAGAATGGAAAATCGTAAAGAAAATATTTTTGTTATATTGTTTTATCATATAATCATATTATATTTTCAAGAATATATTTCTCGATTCTAAGAACAGCTTAGAGATCTCATTCAATTGGTGTTGGAATTTTTGAATTTTGATAGTTGATGAGCAGCGTTCCAGAGCTCTTTTATTTGTAGAAAAGTTTTTTAACCATATTTTCTTTAACGAGAAGTTTATTAGATTTGCTAACATTTTGTTTATAATGCTTTTTTTAACAAACAGGATTAAATTACTTAAGCTTCATGCTAAAGGTCTTAAAATTTCTCTAACAAACATCGTAGAATTTTTTTGTCATTGACTTTGATTTTCTGAAATAAATATATATATAAATATGTGTAATATAAAAATTATACTACTTATCCAATTACAGCGCTTAGATGATATTTGCTAACCAACTCTAATAACGTATCAGCAAGTTAGGCAGGCTGCAGATCAAAGGTTATCAAAGTGGGCGCGAGAAAAATTTATATTTATAAGAAAAACTATAAATTTTTATATGAATTTAGAAATTTTTAAAAAACTGCTAATGAGGCTTTTACAAAATTTTTCAGTATCAAAACAATATTGGAATTTTATTAAAACTATTAATGCAAGCTTTTTCTTAGTATTTCCTGTTACCTTTAACGTTAATCAAGTCGTTTTAAGATTCGAGTGTAAATATTTATTATAAAAATAAGAACTTTATGACCAGATTAATGATTTCTTTGTCTTCTAATTTTCTTGATTAATTGTAAAATTTTGAAAAAGGCTTTTTAAATTTTACATGGTTCTTGAAACAGGTGAAGAATATTGTAAACCCTAGCAAAAGCTTTAAAAATCTTGATAAGTTAAGCTTTAGGTATATACAAGTGTCTAAAATATCTACTGAACATGTCGAGTACCACTTTGACAATTTGGACATGCTATTAATTTGGATGTCTCTGTCGGCCGGACGCTTGGGAAATTCTAACCCGGACAATTTACATTAATTATTGTTGTAATTTGACTAAATATGCTAATGTTATTTCTAGGCAAGAAACATTTAAAGATAATGAAAAAGTTCAGACAGATTTCATGTAATTTTTTAACATTGTAAAATAACTTCTAGTAACATTTTACCCATAAACACCAAATATTATTATAACACGATTAATGATTAAAACGAGTTAGACAGTTTTTGATAGTCATCACATATTCAAGTTGAGGCATGGAATTAGAGATCTGAAAATTTGTGAAGAAGCGGTTGATGCAATAAACCTTTTTAAAAGATTCTTCAAAAATATTGAAGAAATTCAACGAGCTTTAGAGCAATCATTCTAGAGGGTCTTACCTAATACAGCATGAGTAATTAGTGCTAAGTAGAAAAGTAATATTATAACAAGTCACCTTTATGTCATTCTTCTATGCGGTTAGGAATTACAAGTTAATTTGTCTAATGATTAGCAAACATTGAAATCCAGTAGCTCTAAAATATTCTTAATTGCTCATGTGTAGGTGCCACCTACAAACAGCGGCCAGAATAAAAAATTATGAATTATTTTGTTTCTAGAATCATTTTTTTTTTATAAAGTACGAAAACTATTACTGTGATTTTGCCGCTTTCTTTACATAGTGCGCTCTTGCATTCCTATACAACTGCTACGCGCCTTTTGTTTTCTGCAACTAGTAATACAAGCAAATAACTTATTATAGAGTCAAAACTAATGCAAATTAAATTGTTTGATCTACTAGGCATCACATATAACTTCATACTTTTTTGATCATCCAATAGGGCTGAAAGTAGCAAACCAATTAAGTTAAGTCCCTAATAGCTTTAGAAGGAACAAAATATTATTACTTACAGTACTAAAATGACATTTCCCAATTCTTGCGGACTTTATCAAGGTGGGTAACTTTTCTAAAAATATTATTTTATGATTATTAAAAATCTATTTTATGTGAAGATTTAGATAAATTTTATTATTTCTTGTATCTATTTAGCTCAAACACCTTTTAATTCCTGTTTAGCTAGCACCACATACTATACGAGTGTATGTAGCGTAACTTCTGTGTAGTAGACAGATAACTTACGAGTACTTACGTGTACATCTTAGGAATAACTTACCCGTTTGTTTTATTATAAATTTCTCAAGACGATTTCCAATTAATTCTAGTTAATGTCCTGGTATGAAGTAATTGCCACGTTACATAAACAAAATAGTAGTTCCTTCTTTCGTTGTCATCTTCTCTCGAAAAGGAGGCATGTGTGTATTTGTTTCTGTCCATTGAATAATGTTACTCTATTACAGTGTCAAGTATTCGTAAAAGCGGCTAGTCGGGTAGATATTAGCGATTTAATTCGAATTACCAAATTATTTGCGTAACGCAACCATCGTTAATGAAACTGAAAATCGTTTCACGCCAGAAATTTTTTCCTAACACAATCTAAACTAAGCAAGTATGGCGAAAAACAATAGCCTCACTTACTAGATTGTTTAGCAACTAACGATTCAGACCGAATTAGAACGATATTTTCACTAGTTAGCTATGTTCACAGATTGGTAAGAAATTACATGCAAGTAGAAGTTTTATTGACGTATTTGGGTTATGTGCTAATTATTTAGAAACAGTTTCAATTTTCGGGCTTTCAGCAACAGGGAAATGTCCAATTTGCCATGGGAATACGTAATCACAATCTCAGCACGACATCGTCCCCATCCAACTGAAGAGCGTGAAAATCTTTAGTTACATCTGAAACTTTCATATAATCACTATAAATTAGCGGTTGACTCCGCTTTGCTTACAATGAAATTGTCGAGATAAAATGCGAAATTGTCAACAGATTACGTGGTTACAGTAAGACAAATTTTCTCATCATTTTGTTTGTGCAATACTCCCAAATGCGGGAGTAAATTTATAAATCTTCTATTACATAAACTTACGTTTCCTCTTGTAGACTTTAGAAGCGAATTAAGTTCAAAAATGGACAAATTGAGTTCGTTTTGCTGCACGGTTCTGAAGGAAAGGTTTGGGCGCATTGAAGCATAGCAGTGGCATACCATGCTATATTTATGTTGACAGGGGCTTGTTTGCACTGATGGTGTTGCAAAGTATTGTTCCATCTTGGTAGCTTACGTACATCTTTTCAGTCATTTCACATTTGATTACCATATTGCAATAAATTTAGGATTTTTTTTATCAACGAAGGACATGAAGCCAGGTTGTATTTCTTATTTATTAACTGGACAGTTGTTTTTACAACAATAAATATTTTGAAAGTGCATGGGCAGGCACCATGTTGTCGTTGTAACTTCTTAATATAATCTTGATGGAACGAACTAAGAATAATTTAATAATTCATTTTGGCGACGTTTAGTTAAGGTCATGGCCA
Source organism: Pyrochroa serraticornis (assembly GCA_905333025.2). Lineage (NCBI taxonomy): Eukaryota > Metazoa > Arthropoda > Insecta > Coleoptera > Pyrochroidae > Pyrochroa > Pyrochroa serraticornis. The sequence continues at coordinate 42,474,845 of HG995152.1, forward strand.
CAATTAAATTTTAAAACTAAGGGAAACCGATAAAACCTGCCATAACAATTTTCCTGCATTTTAAAAAAATTAAAGCAATATACAAAAATGCGTTTTTTTTTTCTAGTCAATTTCTACATCCTGCAGTTGGTATCTATTGCAAATACTGAGAAAATATTGAAGAGGCGGTAGTAAGCTCTTGAAGCTCATTACAGAAGTTGATTGTTGCACGTACATTCATGTTCGATTTCGGAAATATAAAATTAAAAATTAAGTAATAGAGAATTTTAGCGGTGTGGGGACATAATTAAATTTTACATGCAACACCTAAGGAAGGGAGATGTAAAACATTATTATTAATAAATTTCTATAAAATTTTGCATTTGGGAATTTTACTATGCTTATCATCACAAGTAGTATTAAGAAGTTGCCTTTAGTTCAGTTTATATTCTTCAAAATTAAAATTCCGGAAGTTGTGAATGTTTGTTATAAAGAGGTTAATGCAAAGGGAATTTGTTGTTTTAGAGTTTTCTAGTTTTTGATAAGGAATGAAATGATAAGCTCCATATGGAAGAGAGCCACAGATGATATTTTGAAGCAAAGAGGTGTGGAACTTGGTTGCGAGAGACTGACATTCATTATGCTATATCTGATCATTTATCATAAAATCTGGCAATGACCCATTTTCTAACGGCGGTTGTTGGTTTAGCTAATTTGTCGTGGTGTTGAAGTGCAATCGTGTTAGTAACTAGTTACCGTGTGGTTAACAACCGCACTCAATTACCGGTATATAGTATATACCATTATGATAACTATGCAACACGCATCCTTGAACCTACTTATAATATAAATTTGAATTGGGGAGCACGCTATTATATACCTTGATTGCAAAAAACGTGTAGCAGTTAAAATACAAAAATGCCAAAATTGACCTGTTTAATAAAAGTAAATTTCTAAATAAATTTTAATTAATTATTTCTCAATTTTTCTACTATGTATTAAAACGAAAAGATAGGAAACGAGCGTATTAGATTGTTCCTTACGATTTATATGGCTGGACGTCATGGGATACTTAATTCACAATTATGACTCTACGTACCACATATCGGAAAAATCTACACTACCTACACTAAATCTTTAAAAAACACAGCAAGCTTTCTAAAGGGCATAGACTAGTATACAATAAGTCATTGATTTTCAATTTTTATTAAAATATCTAGTTATAACATTTAAAGGTTATAGAAGCCAGAAAGCTTTACAACCCTGTAAGGGAAAAGTCCTAGTAAGATATATTAAAGTCATACAATCAGGTGACTTCAAAATAACTATCCATAGAAGAATCTTTATGACGTTCACGTCACGCATAAACTTACGGGCGTATGGTAGAATCAAATTTAATTTTTTTTGAGATTTTGTAAAATAAACCGTTAGAGTATAGAATATCATTATATTTAGTTCAAACAAAAAAATTAAAATGCAAAACAATAACTAAATTAAATTTTATTACTAGCACCGCTAAGGACTCATTCATTCAATATAATTGATTTTTTTATGCAATTAAAGCTTTTTTAACCTGCTTTGCAAAGATGTATTTCTCATTGCCCTCCGATAAGTAACATCGGCATAATTAATTATTTTCTTTTTGAAGAAACGACCGCAAAATTGGTGCGGCAAAGAATAATTAATTTAGTGCATTTAACAGGCAGCTATTTAAATAAAATAATTTTTCTCGCATAGCCTATAGTTTGTAATTAATTATCCTTTTTTATTTTGTAAATCGCATTATTGATAGCAAAGTAGTGTTAGTATTATCAAAACGCCGTCAAATTTGATTCTTACTTTGCTCACTCTTTCTATTTTCCCCTGCCAAGTAAAAATACACAATTGTCGTCACAATTGTAGGGGAAGCTATCTTGTATTCGTATTTTGTAGTAAAACTGGAAAGGTACATGTTTACAGATGCTTCTCTTGTGTTGGTAATTGCGACGGTCTCGGTCCAGTCTCGGTTCGGTAAACTTTTACTATATTCACACTATCATCCGGGCTCGATCACGGTTCAGTCTCGATTTGTACACTAGCCTCTGGTTCAGTCAAAATTATTGATGGTAGAAGTCTTTGCAATACAATTTTACTTTATTTCATTTATTAAAGTACAATTTTTCCCGTTGTGTGACAATGTCGTTCGATATTTTTATTGCAGAATTAGCCGTTGTAGCTCTTTTTTGTGCAATACTGTCGAATGGATTCAGGAACGTTTGAAATAATTAGCAAAAAAAAAAAATTACCGAAACGTTAGAACAGGAGATCGCACTCAAAGGCAGTAGATTTGGCAAGACTGACTGCATTTGATACAAAAAACCTGTTCACACTATGAGTACAGGCCATGCCAAGTCTGTTTTCGGTCCGGTAAAATATTCTTTGGAACGGATCGACACTGGAGCGTGATCATACCGGGACTGGAGCGGTGCTGACAGTGTGAATACCCTCATTGATCCTCGTGTAAGAATATTTCACCAAACCGAGACTGGACCGAGACCGTACCGGCACCGGCACTATAGTGTGGATATATATATATTTTTGTTGTTTTGAAAATTTAACTTTATAAATAGTACCCTTGCCTCAGTCATAAATAAATTTAATTGCCTTCAGGCGAGTTGGACAGCTAGGTTCAGGTAGAAGTTGAAGTCGAGGTGGTAGCTCAACCGGGTAAGAAAGTACATTGTTTCAAAATACTCTAATTGTTACTACTGTCGCCCTCATAACGAATTAGTTTAGCTGGTGAACGTACCATACGCCCATAAATAAATTTGGTTGCCATCAAGTGAGTTGGGCAGCTAGCTTCAGGTAGAAGTTGGAGTGGAAGTGGTAGTTTTAACCAGGTCGGGAAGTACATTCGCTTTAAATACTTAAATGGTTACTACTAGCTCTCCCATAGCGGATTAGTTTGGGTGGTAAACGTGCATACCATACGCCCATAAAGAATGGTGTAATGTTAGTAGTGTGCTGTAAATTTTGTATGTAGAAATATGCTAATCTATCCGATAAAGTGCTGTATAAATATAATAAAAAATTTATCACTATTTAGAAACAATTTTAAAATTAATAAATAGCCTACAAATATGTATCAAATTACAAGATTGTAGAGCCAAAGTTAAAAGTGAATCATTTGAATTGGAAATGACAAATTAGAGCAGAAACTAATTGTAATGATGGTAGAAATTTCCAAAATGATCATTATATACTTGACAATTACCAGTAAAGAGTTCATAATATTTAATATGTAGATAATCATTAAAGATTTCCACATGCCTTCAAGACAGTAAATATGTATATTAATATAGACGTAGCACCTGTTTTAGATGTAATTGCTAATATATGAATTACATCACAAATAACAAAAAAGCCAGTGAGAAAAAAATATTTTTTTGACAAATACAGATAATTGAACATTTGAAGAAAAACTTAATCAAAGCATTTGATTATAGACCATTTGTAAAAGTATCAAAATAAAAATCGATAAAAATTTGTCTCAAACAAGTTTGTGAGCTAAAGAAATTATATAAATTTGCTTTTAAACTTGAAAAGTAAAACTTTTGCAGCAATAAAATACAAGTTAACACAATAACTTTATTATATATAAGATCAAAGTTATAATCAAAAAATCAGAAGCAATATATATATCTAGTAAGATTATTCGAGACGATGATCTACTGCAAATTTCGGCTACATATACACAGCTTATTTTATATGGAACTGGAGTCTCAACGTTTCCCGATAATATTGAAAACCATTATTGTTCTGAAGTTTTCTAAAAAAAGCGTAGACTGTTTTAAAAATAAAGAATTATTAAACATATGTAAAACAGTTAACAGCGGAGACAAATTAATGAAGACACGGCAAACATTTTGAAAACATTTTTTGTGACCAAAAAATAAAAAACTAAAGCGTAAAGAAATCTTTTTAGATAACAGATTTGCAATTAGTGCCAGTGAAGAAGATGTCATACGATATAATCATAGCAAAACAATTTTTTTTAAGAAGTAATTTCGAATACTTTGAACAAGAATTTAAAAAAAAACAATGTAATTTGCTAGTGTTGAGTGTTACTTTTCTAGTAACTCGAATGGTCAAGTTATAATTCTCTTATTCATCATAGGAACCATAATACTTATTCTTCTTTTAGGAATCTGCGACAGCGTTATGATAATTTCGATAAAGCAAGTGTGTCGGCAAAGATTACTGCATTAAAAATTAATGCCTAAAAATTTAATAATCTGTTCTTGTTTTAGAATGCACAATTTTTAATTCTCCTTATACTATTTTTGTAACCATTCGTGTTTACATAGAAGTTACAGTCGTATAATAATATATGAGATCTTCATTAAGAATGGTTAGACACGTGGCTAAAATGGCACAAATATTTTGACCTTTATGTGGTAATGTTAATTAAAATCGAATGCCACTTAAAGTCGCTTAAGGGGAGAAAATTAATGACATGCAATTTGAAACACTATTGTTCACGTTCTATTATTTTTCTCTACCGCTGCTGACCAATCACATAATCATATACAAAATCAAAATAACTTGGTTAGATTCAATTACTATTACGTCAAATCTTGTACATACTTTGCAATGAAAAACATAACTCCTGATTACCAAAGAATAAAGTAATTTGATGTTACATTTAATTAAAAATAATTATTATAATGTTCAATAGAATCATACATCACTTAAACATGTTGTTAAGGTAAAACTTCGTGAAATGATGACTTCTTGAAACCATAATGTTTAACAATGAACACATGCGGTACGAAATTTGAAATATATATTATTCACTAAGAAATGTTATACATAAAGAGAACTCTTTGAAATTGTCAGTAAACTTGGAAAATCATCTTTTATTAAACCTCGTTCAGTGAAATCTAGAGAAAACTTTAAGATAACTTTTATTTAAGAAAAACAATAAAATAATATAGTAAGGATCCAATACTTGCAAACAATGAAAAAAACACAAAAATACTATCTCAAATTTTACACGTTCAGTTGAGGTAGATAAGTTAATTAATTTATTAAGTTTGAAGATTATAACACTGTTTTGTTGCATTTCAAAAAAAGCGCGTAAGTAAGTACAATTGCATATCACATTATTTTAGAACATTAGAGTGGACTTCTAACATTCAACGGCATTATTAATTACTGGCCAAGAGGTCCGCAGTTTTCATCAATCAAGTAAATTATAATAATTTAACGATTTTGAGGCAAAATCGGAGATCATGACTTGGATAAATTTCGTACATTGTCGGTTTCACTCAAGACAACATAATTATATTTTTAATTTCTGCTTTCTCTAAAATTTAAATATGCGTATCTAGGATAGAAAATTCTATCAACAAGAACAGATAGAGGTAGCCACGAGAAAAGCGGTCAAAAATTATGTTTCTTAAAGACTTGAGCCATATGCACTATCTGACATATTTTGACGATGGTAAAGATGAGGAAGCATGCAAATCAACTAGTTGAGAAAAACCACCTTAGTCATAAATTTAAAAATGAAGCACAGTATCAATACCTTTGCCAAAAAATAAATTCTGGAAAAGATATCCAGGAAATCACTTAAAAGTTTTTTGTTATAACAGACCAAAGCGCCTATAGATCAATTAAAACAAATGTCAAATTATATTTAATTACTTAAACATCTCTCTTACTAGATTTGGTTTAGCTGGCCTTGTGTTTATTTTTTCAAGAAAAGAAAATTTGAAAACTCATAAAGTTTTTTTTAACGCTATAATGAATACTGTGAAATTCTGGGTTGTAGAAGAGATATTACTTTTAAAAGCAACTACTATAGGACCGATAACGTCTTACATTAAGGTAGACGCCTAGTATAGAACTTGTCTCTAAATGCTAAACATTGTCCTAAATTATTGCAGTAGGCTTAAAAACTATTCCAATGAAGAAATGTAAAACTGGAATTCTGAATTGAAAACTCTTCACCGGAGGGCCCAGTAATATTTATTCAACAAATTTACCTTCTTCGTGTATTAAAGAATTATTGAAAATGACTTATATTTTTGGAACATTAGTCTAATATTAGATCGAATTGTGAAAATTTACTTTGTTTTATGTGTCCATTACACCAATGTGTAAGTTTTTAAAATTATAGCTTTTGAGTCCGAATATTACCATAGATTTATTGTTTTAAAAGAAATAAATTTTTAAGTCATTGCAACAAAAGTTTGTATTACAGTAAATAAAAAAGGCACTTTTTTCTATTTTTCTTAATATGTTATTTTGATTATTTCCTACAATATCAAACTATCTGCAGAATTCTAACCAAATGCAAAATTTTTGCTAGACAGTCACCATAAAATAAAAGTATATTAAATAATCTAATATGCTGATTTTTAAATTTTGGTAATTTCTCCCGATTCTTGAGGCATTGAAGTTTAAGTAGAATGCCTCCTTCTTTTTCTCTGCATAAACGAATAAATGCTACTAGAAATTTGCAATTTGCCATTTTTCTACTAGAAGCAGATCTTATTTTATTTTTCTACCAAAGAATTATTTTAAATTTTTCACAAAATTACACAAAACCAATTGCCAACATACTTCTGGCTGAGCGATACGTGTCGGAATACTGAGAGTAGGTATCGTCAATCTTTCTTTTCTCAGTAATATTATCAATTATAATTATATCTCTATTAATTGTTACTAATATTAATATCACAAAATACCTCCTATATATTTGAAATTAGTCTCATCAATAAAGACTTGTCTTATAAATATAATCTTCATTACTACATTTCTATTGATTTTAAAATATTATTATCAAACCCTTTATTTATTTATTGCAATTTATTGAAGATAACGTTTGCACGGTAGTAAATGAAGGTAGATGAACTCAACTATAACAATAGTCAGGTGGGGAAGTAGACGATTGCCGCCGACTGTATAAAGCAGATAGAAAGTTCTTGCTGGGTGTTTGTCAGCAGGACTCGGTTTGTGTTGGTGTTCGGTGAACGTAGGTAGGAAGTGCACGATAATGCAGTCTCTAGCAGTGCCGGCAATTATTTTTGCAATCACCCTTTCATATGGGATTGGATACCCACATGGCGATTCCCAAGGTAAATAGAGTAATATTAAATCAACCCAAAACTATCAATATTAATTAATATTTTATTACAATTACATCTTTGCACGCCTAAGTAAGCAAATTAAACAAAGAAACCTTTGTATTCGATTTAACGTAAATATCACACAGCATTCTTAGGAATTGACTGAAGCAGAAATTTCGGGAAACAATTGGTATTATAATTATTGCAAATATCTAAAAAAGCTTGTCTAAATTCATTATTTAATGGACCTTCAAATTCGTCGTGACGAATTTTGAGGTATTGTGCCACTGAAATAACAGTCATCGAGCAACACTTCCTTATGCTAATTCATTTCCGTTGAAAATTGCCACGAATTATTTTGGTGGCAATCACCTTAGATCGCACTAAAACAATTAATAACGGAAATAAGGTTGGGTCTTTGTTTGGATTTTCGAATTTTAATTCAAGGGCAATGTCGCGTGTTAAATTCCGTTTCCTGAAAGCAACAGCGAATTCATTTCGAAGGGTTTGGCAGTTTTTCAGTCGCATACTGCATGCTTCCTTGATCAAGGTTAAATAATATTTTCACGGTTTCAGCAACATACCACAGAATTGGTTATTGTTGTTAAAATTGACGGCACCAATAATAACAAAGCACGCAACAACAATTCGTAAAATGTTACCAAATTCTTATTTGCTCCATGGAATTAAGATTCGCTCAGGTGATTTTTAATGATAATGCTATTGTCCCAAAATAATTGTGATTACATACCCAAATTTGACTAAGGTTAAATCAATTTTTAGAAATCGTACAAAGCGATTGTGAAATTATCAAAGTCGTGGCCTTTTTGGTGCTGTGTGTCCGACCAAAATTAGCAAATTTGCTCGAGTACGGTTAAAAATTGCAATTCTGTCACGCTCTCGCGCTTCTGAGTCCATCTGTTGCTACACAACGTGCGGTTGCTCGCTTGAACCCCTCGAATATTACTCAACTGTGCCATGCGTATTTACAAATTCGGACCATTTGATGGTTAAATAAAAAAAATATTAGGCGAATGAGAACAGACAGATGGGACTACTGTGGCGCAATTACAACTAGTTTTAACAGAAGATGGTAAAAAATAGTGTTGTCGGTTGATTTCGCAAATGTTGAAAAAGTGGCTGGTTTTTAGGATGAATTTTAAAGGTTTTGAGTTTATGCAATGGCTTGGAACGCAATGTAATTATTTTTTAAAATAGAATTTGTAGGTGATGCAGATTCTGTTTAAGCCCAATTGCTATATCGTAGTGTTAAAAATTAAATGAACATGAGTTGGTTTCTAACATGCTTTTTAATGTTCAATAAAGATCGTAAGAATTTATATAAATCTGATGAATATATGTACCTCAGAATGTAGTCTTGACTTTCAAAATGCAGATGTGTGACATTATATTTGCCACAAATAGCGGTTCTTTTGCAACATCACATGCACGGTATGCTAATGATCTCGCTTATCCACTTGCAGGTTTATTTATTCTTAAATTTTAATTTTGCTTGTAGCTTTCCTTTTAATAGAGAAATATAATCTCGAATTACTTCTATATAACTATTATTAAATAGTTAATTTCAACAATGTTAAAAAACTTTTTGTCAGTTTCAACACAGTACATTATGTTTAGTGAATCGGTTTCCGACAGTTCAGACTTTCAAATTGTCTTCCTCTTTCTTGTCATCATATCATTAAAACCAACATCATCTGTAAAAGCATCGACCAAGTGGTCTGTTTAGGCGTGTTGGTGCTAGAGTTAATAAAACAGCACCATAATGCAATTTCAAAATTTTCCTATTTTCTGCAGATTGCTCAAAAAATAGTCCAAACAATAAGAGTACCATATTTTCTGTATACTGTACTAAAGTACTCAATACATTTGGATTAACTTGCGCAGAATGCTGAAGAATTTTACCATTTTGCGACATAAAGAATAATCCTGAATTTGTCAGATACGAGTCAAAGGACTTTAATATTGACAATGCATATGACAAATATATTATGCAAGTCCATAGTTATGTTTTCAAAAAGTCATACTACCAATAGCAATTACAATTGAGTGAATTGACAATGGAACAAACAAATTAATTGTTTAATAATATTTAATTATCGTTAAGTCAACTAGTAGGAGTTACGGGATATTGGTTAAAAATTAGAACAATCTAAAATAGTTTATAACCTCACAACCTATATTTGTTGCATAATTTTTTAATAAATTATGATTCTCAATATGTGTAAGTGAAGATAATTTACTCTGCCAAAAAGGGAAATAGTGTTTGCTGTACTAAGAGTAATTTAAAAATAAAATACAGTGCCCTTATTATCGACTTACAAAGCGATTTTAGGGTCATATCTTCATTCATCAAATCTGAAATCATTTGTTTATCGAAACGCAAATTTGGTTATTTTTTCTAGTTGATTCCAGAACTAGCACAGAAGTATTACAAATTCTAGTGCAATATTTTTTGGTGTTTCTCAAAAGCTGCATCTTTGGAAAACGGCAAGATTATAATTGCCTTGTATTACCTTAGATATACTATATTAGATTTAAGAAAATGTAAATACCTTATAATCAGATGGAGGATTTTCGCTTCTACTCCAAAAATTGCAATAACTCTCAATATCTTGCAAGCGAATGTCTGGTACTTAAATTGTAACCACTAATGTATAGGTGTGGATGAGATCTACTATTACACATTTTGATAATGAAAGTTTCAGCAAAAAATCACTTAAATTGCTTCCAGGATGAAAAAAAAATCAAAACTAATCTCATGTAGTGAAAGTAAATTTTAAAAATTTGTTAGTTAAGTTAAATATTAAATTTTTACCTGTAGGTACTTAGTGATTTCTATTTTTGCCTGACACCACTAACTAGCCTTTTCAACCGGAATTAGCTATTAGTGTTGAGTCACCGGTTTCATTAATAAATTCTTAGGTACATTAGAAAAGAACATAAAGAACTTGAAGACCAACAAATTTCACAATAACTCCAATTATGAAGGTTTCATTTTTCTATTTCCTTTACAAAAACGCAATAATTATAGAAAGATACTGAAAGAGGATGAAACAATATCCTCTCTTTGTTCGCTCAATGATCAGATCGTTATCGCGTCAGCTGTTCGTGTACGCTTTGGTGGCCGCTGAAGAAACCGTTTTCAATTAAAAACGTAATAATTTTCACAAACAGAGCGTTGTAAAAATTGCAAGTAAATAATTACTAATTTTCATAATCTTTCAGATTTTATGAATTAATATTGTCCATTCGCCATAAAGCCGTCAATGTAAAGTTCGTGCATGGTTACCCCCGAAATTTAATTAACGAAATCAATTAAAGCGTGTCGTTCAATGGGATCATCTAGAAGCGGATATTCTGCATCGATAAATTTGATTTTTTGACTTACGTAACGTTTGTGAAAAAAACCATTTTCACTTTCTTTCAAGCGATCTGTAGTCGTCACAAATTAAATCCGGTGTTGAAGTAAATTTATAACTGAAAACCTGTTTGGGGAAAGGTTAAATGATTAACAGCCGATCAATTGTATACGGTGAAAATAATTAGCATAATTTCACTCTGATCGAGGCGTTTAAAGCAGAGTGGCCCCTGGTGAACCGGAAGTGATCAATAGATATATAGTGCATGTGTAAGCAAGTTGTTTTAATTACTTTGTTGATGGACACTGTATTTTCCTTTCCTTGAAGCTGCGAGTGAAATTTAAAAATTAGACTATATTCATAGAGAGTGTTTTGTTTGAAATTGAAAGTTGTTGCGTTAGTCGTTAGACTTACTGACGTTTGCCTTGAATAATTATTAGCTAGCGCACAAAACGTGTCTGATAAACGGAGACGCTTTTCTAGCACGTGAATTTGCTTAGTGACTAAATTGTTGCAAAATTCGCTGCGTTTGGTTTAAAAAATTTGTCAAAAAAAGTTATCCAGCACAGCTTTAAAATTAAATAAATATTTTTAAATTCTACTAAAAATTACTTTAGGTATGACAATATGTATATTAATTAATTATATTCGCGTTATTAAATGTAGTACCTCCACGCCTCAAATTATTGTTTTTATAAATGTTGAGATATCTTATATATCTTGGCTTCTACAAACTTGAGAAGTAAAGGAACGAAAAAACTTGTCTCATTAAGTAGTAATTCTACATAATAACGAAACATTTTTAAAATTGACAATTGGCGCTCAAATCTTTGGATAAACCCGAAATTATTTTCTAAATTAACTAGAACTGACTAAGTTTACGAAGGATGCAGGATCTTAAAATTTTATTAAAATTGATTCGGCGTCTAACAAGATAAAGTTACCTTGGACCGATCGAATGTAACAGCAGGAAAGTTTTATCATTTAGGTTTTAAACACATAGCAGTTTTGTAAAAGTTCTTGATTATTAAATGTCATACAAGAGCTTGCATTTAACTTACAACAGTTTTTCATTTACAAATGTTTAGTAATAAGACATCAAGCTAAAACTTTGCTATTTATTGTTTTATTCCAATAAAAACAATTCAAATTTTAATTTCTTGAAATGGTGAGTGATAGGTTTTTTTGAAATAAGTATGTATACTTTTTATAACATGCTATAATAGAGTTTATTTTCTCAACTAAACGAGGTTTAAAACGTTGACTTTGCTGTAATATTAATATGAAAAAATTAATAAAATCTTTATCAACATTGTTTAACTTGTTTATAAAATTTTTAAGTTTGTCATGCCAGAACACACAAGAAGGAAAAACAGATTTTTTTGTTTGAGAAATGACGTGAATTCTGACATCTCAACTGCTACCCAGAACATCCCACAGTCACCCGTCCTTACTTTTTCTCTTGCCCACAACGCGTTACAAGTAACCATAATTAATCGCATATTATTTCAGGATGGAACGCGGTAATGAAAAGGCCAGAAACAATAATTTACTAGAAGTTAAACCCCTATTACTACATTATTATAAATACAAGCGTAATATAAATTCCTGCAACTATTAATTTTCCGTTAGATTAGAAAACGCTAAAATTTTAAGTTATACGTATCTAGATTGCTCATTATAGTAAAGTCATAGATTTTTAAATTATTTTTAAGAAATTAAATGATGTCGTAAGCAATTTTAGATAAACTCAGATATTGTAATACTGTACATCGTAAACCGCAAAATGTTGAATGTGATGGGTTTGATACCAAACATCCCCCATCAAAACTTTGACTTTTTGATCTCTGCAAAATTGTGAAAAAAGTCATTACCGCGAAATGTCATCCAAGTGATTCTATTAAAAACTTGACTAAAAACCTCTTTCACTCTCGTACTTATAAGTTTATAATAATATATATTTTAAATGTAGCATTAAACAAACTAGGAGAACGTTTCAGGGTATGAAAATGACAGATAATATAGATTAATCAACTATGTGAAATCAGAACATGTAAATAATTACTATCCATAACTTTCGTTTTTCATCACCTTTACTGCAACTAACAGGAAGATATTTTTTCGTGTTCTTGTTTTTCTAATCTCCAATCACTTATTGTTAAGATAATATAGTCAAAATTATTGGGCCGCCTGGATATAAACTTTCTAATCTATAAATTCATGATAAATTATGTGAGACGATCTCGTCTCAATTTTTCATTACAATATAATGCGATATTATTCATATTATGTAAACATCGTACAATACTGCAACTTTTTGCAATAATGATTGTTAAATTTTTTTTCGATAAGCTTATTTGGATAAATAATTTGACAAAAGTTCCTTACTTGTCGCTTTTACATTTTTTAGTACTTCAATAAATTAAGTATTTGATAAGCAAAAAAGACATCTACAGACATCAACAATTGTTGGTTGAATTATTATTATTTTCATTTTAAAACTTGACATATTTTTATACCAAAAGTCATGGTTTTAAGAGAAAGGTATCTGAAATTTTTACACAAATTCTACTGAATAAATCAAGCTGTACAAAAATTTAATTTCTGGAGCATCACGATTATTTTAAAACTGATACATCAAAATAATTTGTAACTTTATTAAACTTTTAGTACCAATCAGCTCATAATCTTTGCTCATTTTAAGGTTAATCAAGTAACTAATTATCACTTACGCAATTAAAACGAATTTTGGAATTTTGGTTTATGTATGGTTCTGATGTATTGCGCTTTACGTTACTGATGGTATGAGTTACGAAATGTTAATTAACGACCACATAAACACAGAAGCGCCAACCATGTCAAAATCATGATCTTCGCGAAAAAACTTAGCTTTCTTCTGAACAGCGCATACCTGTAGAAAATATGTTGTGTGGGACGATCAATCTCGCTCTTCAATTTATCACTGCAGGTTTCTAGTTTCAAACTGCATAATGGTTTCTGAGATTGCAAATGGACGATGTGCATTCGACAGCTTTACGACTGAATAGAATGAAAGTGAAAGGTTTCTAAAATGGGTGTCTTTCTGCACGATGGGTTAATTTTGATGTAATTCCCATCCTCGTCACGATCTCTTGCATTATACTATCCCAGTTCATGCTGTATGGTGTGAAATGCCGACAAATTAAGTTCCTACGTCAAAGAATAGTGTTTATTTGTTGTTACCTCCTGGTGGTAATTACATGCTTATTTGATACGCGACAGACTGAAACAGGGTCTGTACCCACTAACACAATGAAATAACCGAATATTTATTACCAAGGAAAAAATTGTATTTTTAGGTTTTTTCTATTGTTATTTATTGTTACAAGTACTTAATTTGTAGAATTATTGCTACATTTAGGAAGGTTTTTTTAAATTTATTTTAACTCTACTATGATATTATTAATTCTAATTCAGAAAACTTTAAGAAAGTTACTAACCCTAAAGAGACCTTTATTTCAATTGCATAATTATTATATTCAATACCTACCAAGCTGATTAAATTAGTTTTTATCAAATTTTAGAAAATTCTAAAGTTTTCCTAGAGTACCTTACGAATTTAAGATATTAGTCACTTTTAAAAATTAAGTAATAATATTGTTTATCATAAAACTACCCATGTATGAGACAATTTAAAAACAATTACAGTTCACTTTACGGTTGAGAAGGTACAAATTATTAAGGTATTACAAAGTAACGAATAACAATACGATTTTGAGCATTAGGCTTCAACAGCTTTGCTCTGGGACAAAAGGAAATAAAAAAAATGTTTTTCAAGTAATTTCTTAAACCATGTATAATATTAACAGCTGTTCTTTATTATGTTTTTTCATTATATAAATATATTGTCCACACAAAGCAATGTTACTTTTGTAACTAATTAATCTGCACATTTATTTGCTGTTGATCATTGTTTTCAACACACATTTACTTTAAATTTTTTTCCACTTGACAGCAGTCTTATAATATTCAAATTTTAGTAAGAGTTTAACCACAAAATGTCTCCAAATTGTATTTTATAAATTAATTTACTGTCTTGACTGTTCGAAGATTAATTTTGTTATTTCCGGAATTTTATGATATTTCCAACTTTCATCAAGTTGTAGAAAATGAATAGTTTTAAAGAAATTGATTTAACAGCATTTCTTTACAATGCATAGAATCACAATTTTTTGAAAAGTTTTTTATGTTTATTCTTCTTGTAGAGTGAGAATCTTTTTACAGAGTTTTGATTGTAAGGTTTAATTAATAATTTTTATAAAGTTCCGAAAAATTATTTATATCTTGAAATATTTTGTTAATATTGGTGATAAATTTTTAAAATTAAAGTCATTCATTTATCTTCAGGTTTATTTTTTTTATTTATTGTGTCTTGAAAACAATTTAAATTATAATTTTCAAACTTTTTGGCTTATCTAACACACATGTGATGTGCCTCAAATTTATTAGCATTTGTTATTTGCTTATCGTGTAAACAAATTTCTAGGCAATAATAATCATAATATTAGTAAAATAATATTCAAAATAATTGAAAATGGTACGGATCTGCAGTGCAAGTAATGGTAGTTAATGTGAGACAATTTGCTTCAGTAATGTGAGCGCACCGCACAGATCTATTGAGTCTACTAAACGTCTAAGGCCCAAATCACTCTTTTCACTCAAATAAAAAGCATACTCATTGCCTATGTGCTTAAATAATTGTATACGTTTCTATGAGCTTTTACATAACATCAATTTTTCACGGTAGACAAATCACACAACTAAAACCGCAAACGTTACAGAACTGTAACAAAGTTGATTGACTACATAGACGAATGTGGTGAATTCCATGACATTTTGAATCGGCGTAGTTCAAATAGCGAGTAGAAAAAGCTTGTAATTACTCCATTTATCTTCAATTAGTGTAGCGGGAGCGCCATCCTTAGAAAGTTGAATATTAGATAAACATAAAATGCTTTAACTCACCATTGGGCAAAAATATGTTTACTAATTACTTGTCAAAAATTCCAAACAATAACACAGTCATCAAGCGTTTTCACTTGAACGTTACGTCAAGTTTCTTAAAGAGGCATCAATATAAACATAATTTGCTATTACCAAATTTGGTTATCGCTAAATTAATAGTTACATTAATTGAATAGTTTGATCGCGAGATCCTCATCTCGTTTTATGACATTTTTTATGAATTATAATATTAAGATCCTCTCTTATTAACGATTTTATATAACTTTAGGAAGCTGCCGAATTATCTAAATCATTGTAATTATGATAACAGGATTATTAGCAAAATTATTGTTTGACGCTCACCACTTGTCGATTTACAATTTCAGAATTCAAATTACAACTTTCTTTGAAAGTATAAACATTTGTAGTTGAGACTCGATATGCAGAATTGGTTCATTCGCGGCCACATCCTCGCTCGAACTTGGAGAGAGCCGCATTGACCCACGGAAGAAAGTAAAAGTTAACGGTGTCGCCGTATTAAAATTACACACATTTTACTATACACCGACGAAGCGCCAAATTGAATTCGTAGAATTAATTAAAAATCACTTGTTGGTAGAAAAAGCTTCTAATAAAGAAAATCGTTTTTGTTGTTGCGTTGGTGTTGTCGTTATTTTTTTACTACCAAACAGTTTATGTTATAGATTGATGAAAGATTTAATGATATTATGTAAAACGCAAATGTTGCTTTTACGATGTAAATTTTAATTTGCATTATTGCGAGAAAATTTTGGAATGCTAAAGTTACACGTCGTAAAATTTTTCTTCTATCAAGGAAAACTCATTTAGGTATGGCCTCGTAATTTTTTCGAAAGATGTTTAAATGACGTCGATAAACTCATGCACCTTTACTACGATGCGCGTTGATTACTTCGGACCTTCGAAAGACAATAAACCAAGTAGAGAACTTGTAGGTCTTAGCCTTAACATTAAGATCTTCACAATTTTACAAGCGCCTTTTGTGGGATATTTAAATAACTAGCGGAAGCGTTGTATAAACGTCATGTTTGTTTGCGCCTACCTAACTCACGTCACTATAGGTTAATTATGGGGAATTAAGAATTCTTCCTGTTAATTTTTGCATAAGCTTCTAAAAATTATTAATCGAGATGCGTAAGTTTGCGGGTTTTACTTAAATGACACTTTAAATTCTGGAGTAATAAGAAAAGTAAAAGTCGGTGTGTGCCAACGTTCAATATCCACTGATGCGTAAAGAATTGAACAATTCAAGTGACATCACGCTAGCAAGAAATATAAAAAATTTCTATTATTTATTTTTGGTTTAGATAACTTTTACGTAATGCAGGTGCCGTACCTGTTTACAAAAATAACCGCGTGGCCGAAAGAAAGTGGAAGGAACCAGCCTGTTGGAAATTTTATTGTAATCGGAAATATTGCCCAAGCATGGTTTCCAGCTTTTTATATTCAAAACTTATTCCGCGATTTTTAAATTACAACGTTACTAAATATTGCTATTTTATTAGAAAGCCAATTTGAATTAGTTATATACTTATACAAATTGTTAACAAAACAGTAATAATTTTTTACATTTCTGGCCTAATGCAAAAAATATAAATCTATAATCTATGAAATAAAGAGTGTAGATTAGAAGGAGCTCTAACTGTTTTATTAAAATTTTCTGGGCTAATAAAAATTTAACTCTGTTAAGATTCTTTCAGCTACAATTTTCGCTTCACTATACTGAAACGGTTATGTAGTACAGTTCAACTGAGGAAGCCGCTAAGTAACAGTAAACATATGTGCTGATACTTTCGGCAATAAATAATCTTCTTTATAAAAAATTTCTAAAGATATTTATCTCATTGTGAGCTTATAAGGTACGAATTACAATAGCAATGTACAAAGCTACTCAACATTATGTAAGAAATCACAACAGCTCTTGTAAATACTCATGTATAATTCATGTGCAGCAAGCAAATTGAATTTCTTCGGAAGCATAAACATGTTCAAATCAGTTCCTCAACCGTTGCCTTTGATGAAATTGATTGCTCAATTTCTTGCAATACGTTTGCGTGTCATCGCATAATCTGATCTTGAAAATAAAACACTTTGTAATTGAATTTGTTTGCACTGCAATAAAGAAGTCGTTGTACTTCTTTACCTTGACACCATCAAAAAATGTGATAATTGGAAAAAAATGCGTTTTTATTTCAATTATTGACATTGTTGGCGTCTAGTGAGTAATCGTCATTTTATGAATCGATCATGCGACTATAATGGAATCAAACTCTACCAACTAGAAATTTTTCACGTTTTACACTCCATGCACCAATTGTTGCGCGTGCCATATTACGTAAGAACGACTTTGTTGCATATGCAAAAGGAAGAAATGTTCCAAACATCGCAATAAAGATAATCAGAAAGATTAAAATTTTGCAATTATAGTTAACATATAATGAATTTAGATTACAACTATTGTGCTGCTTGTTTTTTAAATTTCTTGCCAAATCTTGATGGGTTAATTTAAATATCCAAAATCGGACCCAAAACCAATTGACAGCCTTTCTAACTTATGTAAAATACGATTCTACCAAATTCGTCCCAGACATAGCAATTGAATTACAATTAAATTAACAAAATTATGAAACTGTTTTGTTGTCGAAATAGATCGGTTAAATGATAAATTTTCAATGGTGTACATGAAGGATGCTTGAATAGGTAATCGGGAAGTGATTATCACAAATATTAGTTCACATGGGAGAAAGCGACAGTGCGGAATTAAAATTATATGAGAATGATACGATCACATAAGATGCGCCTGTTTAACTTTCAAACGAACGACAATTGCATCCGAGGAATTTTTACACGCCCATATGGTAAACGCGCATGATGGCATTACTTGAGAATCCCACATAAAGAAGAAAGTTGGTTGGGTTGACAGGCGTGGAAGGCAACCAATTATCAGAAACACTCTTGGGTTATATAATTTTGATATCAAATTTTTAAATTGCGCGACCTCGAACCGGATGGTATCCAGTTTCAAACAAAATAGAGTTTTGTAGGTAAGCACTAATTTACTTACCTTTCAATTTTTGTTTTTTTATTTTGAAGAAACACATAACCGATTGAGAAATTATAACATGTATCCTACAATTGTGCTGAGTAGAGGAGTTGGATTGAGTTAATGCAATTATTTTTTTTGCCAGCGTACATTGCACATTGTGAAGAGAAACCACTATTGCCTCCCATACATTGTTCTTATAATTTTCCAGGTTGCCCTCATGGTATACTTTCTACTCTATTATTTTGAATGAATTATATTTTTTAGTTATTTATTTTAGCAATAATTGGTCAATTCTAAATGCTTCAATTGAAGTAAAGCTAACTACATAGCAAAAAGTATAAGAAATATTTTTATACTCCTTGCTACATAATGCAATGAGGCAAATATTAATTTTTTATGTGAATCGATTCCGGTCTATTACAGTGACGACCTGTAACACTCATTCAACTATTTATTAATATTATTTATATGATAGTAACAATTAGCGTTTGTCTTGAAAATTTAAAATAATCTTATGATCAATTGATTATTACACTACATAAATTATTAAAATTTCCGCTTTAGGATAAAAAGGAGATTAAGGCTTGATTTGTTTTATATAAACATATAGTTTTAATTTTTTATTCATAGCTATTATTCTTGTGACTAATAACTAGCCACATATCTATGATTCCAGCATATTTATTAGTAACTGGTGGCGTTGGTCTATGAGATTATAGAAAAAATGTTGTGAGACCATTAATGTTTAATTATCAAAGCACTTTAAGTTTAGCTCGACTTTTGAGATGTGTTTGAAATTACTGAGAAAAAAAATTAAAAAGTAATGATAAAAAATTCTACAAAGTAAATTTTCAATAAATCTTAAACTATGTACTTCAAAAAAATTCTAAACCAAGTTCAAATTATATACGGACTTTACATAATTATTATTGGCAATAAATGTTATATATGACTCTTTTTGTGACCGTTGAGACAACTTCAATTATAGAAAGAAAATCTTTTGGTTAACAATGCAGTAAATTTTAAATTATCGATTATCCTAGCTAAAATGGTCCCAAAAACTTTTTTAAATAGACCAAGTTATAAAACGCATGAGTAAATTATTATGGGAATTAACATATCATTTCTTAGCTATCCTAAATGAAGACAAACAGTTTCCTGCAGAAGATTATTTTTTTTTGGTAATAAGTTGCATTAAAAGTTTATTTTTTTGTAAAAAATAGTTCGGATATACTTTTTTCAAGTTTTAACATTCTTGAATTTTACGATGTAAAGGGGTTTGGGCTTTCCATATAATAAATAAGTAGCCACTATCATTGTTATAATTAAGCTAAAGTTTTCTGCAAATTTTAATTCAGCTTTGCTGTTGCTGCGCTATTTAGTTTTAAAGGTAAGCTTATAGTGGACACTGATTTCAAAACTATTCATATTAATGTTTAATTAAGGCCAATTCCTTCAAAGATTTTCATTCTATTACCGGATAAACTTTATCAATATTTTTAAAGTTTGGTTTAGCAGCAGACACTAATCGAGGAACATGCGTAATGTTTTTGATAGGTGCATATGATTATTACTTGCAATATTCAAATACTTCCTCTGCGTAATAAATATTTTTTTCGAAACATTTTTGAAAACATTAAGGATATTTAATTGCCATTGAATTATTTCTAGGCTCAAATTAGATTTTTTAATTAGCAGGCTCTAGCGGAAATAGACCATAGAATGTAGAAATTGATTAGTTTTAGTTAAGCATCATGAATTTCTTTTCGTTTTTTAAAAGATCAAAGATGATGACAGCAAGAATAATTTAGCTGTATTAATATATTTTGATATACAAAATGAACTGAAAGCTTAGCTTGGTGACCATATTATTAGTTTTAAATGTTAAACAGGTACTCCATCAATAACATTAGTTATAAAAAAGGTTCTTATTATTAGCAAATGACAGAGACTGATTTCTTAATCGTTCCGATTATCATCTCTGCAGATGTAAAGTTTCAACGCGGCCACTACTAAGTCTATTTCGCAGAAACTCGCTAAAACCGTAGAAAATGTTAGAAAAACAAAAAAAATCATTATTAATATGAAAAATGAAACAAATACTACACTTTAAATTAGTATTATTTTACCAAGAGTTTTTATTCTTAAAGCACCAACTTTTAGGCAACCTAATTACAATTTTGGAAGGTACACAATGTCAAAACAGGTTCAATTTTAAATTAGCTATAAGACACGTCTTTATTGAAGATTGCTAGAATCACTGTAGAGCTAATGTTAAATTTGAAATTTACTGTTGTATTTTGAACTACTTGTATTTTTCAATAGAGAACAACTCCCATTAATCTTTATAAACAAATTACACAATTGTTGACATCTTGCTTTCTAATTTAAATAACTTTATTAGTTATTTATTTATTCAGTATCCATAAGTACGGCCTTAGTTAGTTCTTCTTTGTCCGCGATGTTGAAGAGGCACTGTATCTACTTATATATTAGCAGTTATCTTTGTTATTAAATATCTCTGTTTTTCCATTGATAACCAGTCATAACATATTAAGATATTTGTTAACTAAATATTATTTACACGCCTGTGCATAATGTGCTGCATCATTTCATCATTCAGCTACTGCTTACGTTGAATTAACTTTTTGCAAATTACCAAGGAGTAATTTGTTTTTTATCCGACACTTAATATTGTATGGCAACTATGTTTGGAAGTTAATGAAAGTGTACAAGACTTTTTCTACTTTGCTGCGGTTATTCATTCTCATCACTATGCTGAATACGGACATTAAATTATTATTTGCTATTTCTTGAATTAGTCAATTTCTGGGAGTTAATTTTATGCATTTCCTTTGTACATTAAGTAATCGCAAATTCTCAAAAATAGCTTTGTATATCTAATATCATTGTTTATGAATTAATAATCATACAACGCTAATATTTATTACGTTTGTTTTAGGCTTTCGCAAGAGTTGAATGAATTTGTTCCATTCCGAGTGTTCATCTGCGTTGTCAATAGTTGGTCCTGGAAAAGACCGTGTTCTTGACGAGGCTTCAGCAAAATTACATTTGCCATCTTCAGGTCATTTGTCTGAATTGGTGTTGTCCGCTCTCATCGACCGACGACCGAATACTGGATGAAAGCGAGAGCGGACGGCACCAATACAAACAAATGATTGAAGATGGCAAATGTGATGTCGTCAAGAACCCGGTCCTTTCCAGGACCAACCATTGACAACGCGAGTGAACACCCGGAATGGAACAAATTCAATAATATTTATATATACATAATTATAAGGAAACTGGACATAACTATTTGGTAAGATTATTGTGTAAACACTAAAAAGTGTTTAAACATCGATCCATCAGCTGCACGTGTTTATTTCAAGCTATAATTTTAATCGAATTATCTAGCTTAGCGCACGAAATTGTAATTAAATTGCATATTTCTCAACTACTGTACTATTAAAGTGGTCGATATTTCTAAACAGATCTTTTTACAGGAGTCAGTTCCAAGCCGATCGAAGATGATAGCGATATGTATTTAGACCCACACCATGAAGAATCTCGCTACCAAGAAAGTGACAGTCACCAAGGAAATCAATTTTATCCCTCATTTCCTCCATTCGAAAACCAGCCGTCTGGTCATTCCCGACCTTACTATCAACAGCAAGAGGGCGCTTACAGCCATCGACCTCAATCAGCTTTCCAGCAACAAGTCGCTTACGACTCACCCAGATACTCAGGCTACAAAGACGATGGTTACCGTGCATCGGCCAATGCCGAATCGGGAGGCATATTAGGATCCGGAAATTTCGGAGTCATCCGTGGAGGCACATTCTACGATAATGACGGCGGGGAAAGCAAAAATTACGAAAGAGATTATAGTTCATATTTTGGAAACAGTCATGGTGGACCGTTTTACTTTGGTGGAGTACCCAATCCAAGACCGTATCAACACGAGCAATTTGAGAATTTTAGAGATTTCGCTGATATTAATACTCCAACTAATCCAGCGTATTCACAGTATGTTGTTGTTTATGTCAACAAAAACGCTACCAAAGAAGAACACATTAACAGAGTTCCCAATAACAGACCTAAGAATATTATAGAAAGTCTTGAGTTGTTAGATTTAGAAACTACTACCACTCCAAGAGAAATTGAAAGTGTTTCGGAAAAAAAAGTATCGAAATCGAAGACGAAATTAGGCAAGTTGTTGCCGGAAAAGAAATATAAATTTAAGAAATCTGTTACGACAAAAGCCCAACGAGAATTGAACGAACCGTTGCTGGCGCTAAGTTAAAGTGATGTTTGGACTGTTAATGAAATTTGTGAAATAAAAGTTTGTGTTGGCTTTAAAGCTCTCTGATATTGCAGGACGTTATTTGTACCTGATTAAAGCGCTATATAGGCTAGAAGTAAACTTAAGTGGTCAATCAGAATTGTAGTGAAATAACAGACAGCAGAAACCAATTTATTAAATGTGACTTGCAAAATAATACCAACTTAATTTAAAACTAAAGCAGAACTTGTACTAGAACAAAATAGAAACTGTTTTATTGCTGACAGCTTATATTCAACAGTATTATTGTTTTATCTAACTTGATCATAATTAAATCACAATATGATATAAAGTCATTCGACCTTTCTTATGGCTATAATATTTTTTTTGGTATTCTATATATACCTAAGTTAAAAGTGTGTTAGGCTTAGGGATTTTCCAAATATTTAAAACTATTGACTTTAACCAGTATTAGCATTCTCTTTTTGGCAACTGATTGTTGCACTTTCTTAAAATTTACACTAATTCAAAACTTTTAAGAAATATGTATTCTCAACTCCATAACTGATTCTTGGTGCTACTTTATGATTTATGAACGACTGATGTTACGAAGTTAAGTAGAAATAAATTTATCAATTTAATAGTTGAAATAGAGTAAGTTAAATTAAAACTTTAGTTGCTGCTGAAATACAAAGCTAAAATGTATCCCTATGATCAAATTATCACTACTGTTAGAGTAATATCGCTTTTATTTACGGTCAAATTGCCAATGATAATAAACCTGTTGATATTATTGCTAACAGTGATGATCCTTTCTAGGGCTGTGTAATTGTTAAAAATAGAAACATGTTTTAGTTCCAGTAGCTATTTTAATTTTAAAATAATAGCTATAATCTAATAGATATTTCTAAGATCTTGTTTTGTACTATAATTTAAAAATGTAATAAATTTTAATTTTTAAGTTTTCGGTGTATGGCCTTCTTCACTAACCACAATTATTCATTTCATAGGTATTTACAAAAAAATAGAAAGTTGCTAATATTTTCAAATATTTTATTTGAAAATTTTAATATATTTAGATTACTTTGGTCGTCATTCATATTATTATTTTAGACAAAAATATTAGCTGAGTTGTGATGTCTCAATTATTCTTTGCTGAAATTTTATAAGCAAAAAAATAACAAATTTTGGGGTGACCTCTACTGATCAACTCAAGAAATTTTGTTTGAAAACTCTCTAAAACTTTCATTAAAGCTAAGGTATGCAACTCAAATATCTCTGCTCAGTATCGCCCCCAGTTGAAAGATGGCGCGAGCATCAAATGAGGAAATAGTTATAATAATTGGAAAACCTCTTATTAAGGATTAAAAATTAAATTTAGCAGCAAAAAGTTTGGTTATTTATCATTAATAATTTAATGTATAGATTTTTTTCGCATAATACCAAAAAAGTGAGTATTTTACCTATTTAAAATAGTGTTTAGCGGTATAGTTAGGAAACTAATTTAGAATCCACAACTTCGATTCACGTATGACTTTTATGTAGTTTAAATATTGATTTATGGATCACAATGCGATTTTGAGCATTATATATGCCAAAATATCCGTAACCATATCTATTCTCTTATATCTCTTAGGACTTAGAACAAAATTCCAATATGTGGTTTCATGATGAATTCTTGTTATTTTATGGAACATGATCAGAATTGTTACTTATTTAATTGCTTCGCCTCAATGTTATTAATATAAGTATTTATTATATTACTCATTACAATCTGTTATAATTGCCTTACGTTCAATCTTATGGTTTCTTGTTTTTTTCTAAACATTAAAGGATTAAGAGATCTCTCTTTTCATGCGTCTTTAGGTTTACTAGTAGACAAGCACTCTAACCAAAGAAGCAAAAAATTTCTATATATTTTGTCGCAAAGATGAAATCAACGTAAATTGTTTCAGTTACAAAAGCCAATATGGAAAAAAGTTTGACGTTAGATTCCAGTTTTTACCAGAACTGTTTTCAAGGTGATAAAAGCTAAGTGGGTTAAAATTAGAAGGATAAGATTATTGATGATATTTATATATGCAAATAGCAATGTGATAATACATAATAATGAGAAAAATCAAACAAAAATAAGTAAGTCACTTAATTACTAAGCAACATTCATTAAAGCGCTAATTTCAACAAAGTTAGACAGATTCAAAAAATAGTAAAAAAAAATATGCAAACAATTATTTGTCTTAATCATCGTTGAGTTCTTGAAAACTGAATGATTTTGGGTAATTTGTGGTTGTTGTTGTCAACGGTTTATCAGGAATTCGAAACTAAAACTGGACGTTTTTGTCGAAACTAACCTATTGCAGAAAACTAATGGGATTGACGTCGAATCCCGAAAACTAGTCTCTCTGAAGTTGATATAAAACTGGTAAGTTCTAGATTGGTTTAAATCAAAGTTTGAGCAAAATGGTCAAGAAGAAACAAGACTCGTAAATATTTTTTTTAAAATAACACAATTTGTCAAAAAATTAAAGCTAAATCTGCGCTTGGAAACCTGCTAGGACAATTTAAGTTAATCGAAACTAAAACTCTATACTTGCGTTTTAAGATCACATATGTTGTTTTCAAAATGTTCAGATTACCTTAAGTACTTTCACTCATTTGCAATGAGTACAAATTGATAAAAATGCAGTAGTACTGAATTTTACATAGGTGAGATTCAACGACTTAGTGATAGAAGATGTTAAATTCTTCTAGAATATTTCAGTAAGGCATTATAAACATAAGCATAACACATTGAGGTGGTATCTTCTAGACGAGAAAAACTTACTTTTCTCTTATCAGTATGTGCCTTCTGATATTGTTGGATTGTTTCGGTCACATGATATTCAAAGCAATATTTGTTTTTGTTATATTGTTAAGTTATAAAAGCTCGGAGTTTTCTATGTAAATGGAGACGTGAAAGTGATTCAAAGTCAACTACAAAAATTCAATATTTTATTTATTGCACGAAAAGTGGCTTTCTTTAAAATTCACTTCCATTTTATTCTGTTGTTGTTATCAAAATGTTTTCTTATATCTTTGAATGTTATAATGGTTTAAAAGAAATCTTTACCTTTAAAGAAGTTGAAATCAAATGTCGTTCTTAACGAGAGTTAGAATCAATCGAATTTAGTATCTGTCAACTTTGAAGAAATAAATACAAAGTAGCACTGAAAAATCTTTTTCAGCCTCGACGTTCACTGCTAAACATAGGCTTTCCTTTTCTAGACGGTATTTTATAACTAACTTAACTTCGTAGCAATTGAATATTATACACTCAAAGACAACAGTTATTGAATGAAAGAAAAGCATCACGATACCTATCTTTAAGAAAGATGAGCAAAAAATTATCTCACAAAGGATAAAGTAAGAGATAAAGGGACAATACATATAAAAATTGTATTTCAATATAATAAGCAACTAGAATTTTGGCGGTTGAACGCTGTCAAATGTCTAAAGTAAAAACAAAGCTGCGCCCAATAGCAACATTCTATGCCCTTTCATCATCAACCGTCAGACTTTTTGAGACACATAATATAGTGTGACAAATATATAATAACGTTAAACAAAGCAAGACTCTATAAGACTGTTATACGACCACTATACCACTACCAACATACACAGGGAAAACAAAGAGTTTAAGCTTTAAGAACAAATAAGATAAAAGTATTGAAATCAATAAGAAGATAAAAAGTGGAACAGTAAAATTAGAAATGTGTGCAGCACCGAAATCACTCCAATTTATAAGAAGATGTCGCAGATAGTGGAACAATCATATTACGAGAATGCCAGATGATAGAATAGCAAAAGTTGAAAAAATAGAAAGCTTTGTAACAGAAGAATGCCTAAAAGCGTGCGAAGGCGATAAAAGACAGCTGGAAGTCCAATTTATAACAACTTATTTTATAGCAAATGTCTTTACTAAAAAACAGCCGGAACGCTTAATAATAGAAGACCTAAAGAGAAGGTGGTTCAATATTCTAATTTATCAATTTCTCTAATTTCTGTAAATGTGATTTTTCTGAAATATTTTTAAACAGTAATGTGTTCAAGCTTTGAAGTAAAACCTTACGCGTTCATTCTTCTTATGATATTAAATTATTTTCTTTTTTGTGGTTGGAAAAGTTAGCTGACTAATTTAATATAATTAGTAAAACTATGCATTTACCTCCCTCTATGATTTAATAGCAATTTTGTAATTTACTTTTTTGCAGGTTCCATGCCTGTTTTCCATTATTTTGTATCTTTAATTAAATGAGTATCTTCAAATATTTACTGAAGCGAGAGTTATGTTGGTTCTGCCAAGGCACATATAACTAAAGTAAATAACAACAATTATTTGAGTTACATCTACATTTATAGTTAAATTCAGAAACGTGTTAATATATAAAAAAAATTAAAATAGAAGTATGGAAACAGCAAGCCCACTTAGTTCAGTTTCCTTTTACAAATAGAACCTTTGAAATGATTTGGCTTTTGCACCCCACGTAATTAACAAAAATAATTTTAACCCAACACCAAGTTTTAATTAACAAATGTGTTTTTGTGCTACATTTTTTTTTCTTAACACGTGAGCTTAAATATATCTGCGGTGGGTATTGCGTCGAAATCGTCGAACCGATCGTAACCAGATAGCTTTCTCATTGCTTCTCAAGCGCGAGTTCGTTCCGTGATTTTCTTTCTCATAGAGCAATTCTCTACATGAATTGACTCGTCTGGTGCGGAGTTTCCTTATTTCTTAAGGAGGAACACATCGTCGGTCCTCGTTTGTGGTCCAGCATGCCACTGTCCGTCTCGCTCTCTCAACGAGATGATTTTTGCTCGGGAATGGCTACGGAGATGATTTTTGCCGGGTCGTGTCCCGGGAGGGAGCTGGACCCCTTTCGGACCGCTCCAACCCTCATCCCTCTTTCTCGCGCGGCATTCGCGAGGTGCGTGACTCGGACCTCTCTGTCACCCCGCTCTGCAAGAGGTGATCTAGTGCACTCTGCCTCTCATAACTTCATCCGACCCGATCATGGCCCACAAGGGACTCTATGACAAATGTATCCTTCCGCCAACTTCAAATTAGTTCCGGCCGTATAGAGTGATACGGATAGGCGGACCGCCGCCGTGGCGGCGAAACCATATTGCACACGTAATATAACAAATAACGTCAACTGTCTTCCGAACGAATATCTATTTGCTTTAGCTCGAAACGAGCCGTAACTCATAATACGCCGAAACGCTATTCGATTCCCTTCTTTAACGCTGGCTCAGGGGTATACAACCATTCCTAACCACTACGCGAGTCCAGGTCGAAGCTGTTATGTATGTGCCTGGATATGCAAATGATGAATAATGTTAAATGTTAGAATTTTTCCAATATATTCTTCAGCAAAAATTATTTCTTCTCTGGATGCAAACAGTTAATATTTTTCTTGGAAAGTTTCAAAATCTTCAATTGATAAAGTAAAACCTCTAAGATTTTAGAAAAATTCTGACGTCTATGTTGCTGTAAATAAATGTATCGTAATAGGTGACGCCGATTTCATTTACTGTGGTTTTCTTTTCAGGGTTTCCGTAAACTATTGAGAACTTGATACTTATTCCAAAATAAATATTTTCTCTGATTTTTCTCAAATTTAATATATTGTAGCACATATGTTCTCTATTAAAAAATATAGTAAATTTACTTCTGTTTTCAAAACAAAAACTATATATTTTTTATTACATCCACAGATGAGAGAGTAGATCAGGTATAATTTTTTAGAGAAAATTTCGAAGAGAAACAGCAACAGTGGTACTTGAGCTTGAATATGCTCAAGAAACATCTGAATAGAAACTATGGAAGGTAAACAATTAATTGTTACAAAGGGTACATTTAAGCTATCACTGTCAAATTGTTACTGGTTGATTTTTAATTGTTTTCAATCTTGAATTTTCTTTAGCTTAATTTTGGTTCGTTTTCAAATTGTTTCCTGTAATGATCGCATTGATTAAATTTGGGAATCACTTCTACCGCTATTTTGAAAGCATTGTTATTTTGTTTTCGAATACTATTACAAAACCGTTGGTTTTGGTGAAGAAACTCAAATTTGGTTGTTTTCCGATTATCTCTGACAGTAAAGTGTAAAGTGAAAACGCGTTGGTAATTTTGTTCTTCAATTTAATTCCATTCTTCATACAATTACCTTAACCTTGACAATAATGATTTTCTAGATTTTTCTTCAGAAGAACCACTGCTTTCCATTAAGTGATATTTTTGATTAGTGATATTTGATTAGTTTGTTTTCTGCTTCACCTTCTTTACAAATTTTTACTTAAAGATGTAACACTGTCACCGTTTTATTTACTTTAAACTAGCCTACTTTCGGAGTGAAATCAAGAATACATTTTACTACTACTTCCAATATTCTACAAAGCTTAACCATTATGTTAACTTTCTTCTTAAATCTGGTGATCCTGCATTGGTCTTGAAACGACTACATTCGGAACATTCGCTCTCGACACCGACGGATTGCAGCACTTTGATAATTGACGGTAGCGTCGAAAGGCAACATATTTAATTTTTTTAAATTATTTGGAAGCTTTACTATCAGTTGTACACTACTTAAGATCCTCTATAATATTTGCATTTATCATCATTTATACTACAAAATTTGCTTCCACAACAAAGAAATTATTTAAAACCAAAAACAACAAAAGATTTTGGTAAAAAAATCTTATAAATTTTGATTATGTTGTTTTTTCAAGTGCCGTTAATACAAATTCTTGAAATTTATTTATGTGCCGGAAATAGGCCACTCTAATCTATTATATGAAAAAAGTTATTTTTATAGTTTTTGAGGGTTTCTTTCTATTTCCACTATAGGCAACAATATAGTAAGTGAACAAATTGTCATAAACATAGGAGATGAATTTGAAATCTTAGGTAGTTGTCAGGTAAGTTTTGGATATTAAAATATGGTTTAATTTAACTTTCTTAAGATTTAAT
The DNA here is from genome assembly GCA_905333025.2 of Pyrochroa serraticornis. NCBI lineage: Eukaryota > Metazoa > Arthropoda > Insecta > Coleoptera > Pyrochroidae > Pyrochroa > Pyrochroa serraticornis. The sequence goes on from HG995152.1 coordinate 42,504,684, forward strand.
TACACGTAATTTAATTAGACTAAGATTAATGGGCAATACTTTTTTGCTATAATCTTAAAACTAACATTTTCTTTTCAATTTTAGTGTACTATATCGCATATTATATAAATCAGCCTTCTGGCTCTTTTTTCTCTTCAGGTTTTACAGAAATATATAAAACACTTATTTACGTCATGGTTTCAGGAGGTTCAAAATATTGCATTTCCGGTAACTTTAATGAAAAGTTTAATATATCCAACTAATTTTAATAACTAGGTTTAAAAAGAGAAATAACTAGAATAATAATTACATGCTATAGAAAAGACATAGAAAAAGGAAGATTTAATTAAATTAAGAAGCATAATAAATTAAATAGGTAAAGTTTACACCACATGTGAAGTGTCAATGAAACAAATATGAATGTTAGGGAAAAGTATTAAGCTTCACTAATAAACGTTAAATGTAAAGATTATTTTTTAATATCAAATAATTAATGCTTAGCAAAGTACTTTAATTAACACCTTCTAGTATTTGAGTTACCGACAATTTTGGTGCAATAGTCACTACATTAACAAAGTCTTCATAGTCACAGCAATGAACAAAACCTTTTTGATAATCTAACCAAGAGGGCAAGGCCCATCCTGACGTTTTACATATATCGTTACATAACAAATCGTCATCACTAATCTTTTCTACAAAAGGATTATTTAATATTATCAAAACAATAGCTTTTTTAGAATTCTTGGAATAAACAATTTTCCAAATGTATTTTGGAACTGGTAATTTACTGCCAGAATCTAAAAATATGCCAGTCATTCTTCCATCTACATTAGGAAGTTGAAGCACCTCAAAGTTTCCAGTAATTACTTGAAAAGTATCCTTTAAAATTTCTGCAGTTTTCCTCACCATAAATTCAATTTTCTTCCAATTTCCGCCATTTATTATCTGCCACTGTGGACTCGTATTGATGTAGTAATAGGAAGTGAATTGCCAAGCCGCAAAAAGGAAGTCCGCATCCGGCGATAAGTGACCACGTGCCAAAAACGATTTTTGATTTATATACCTGCTTGCTAATTTTGACGATTTCAAGAGCCTACTAAAAGTTGATTTTTGATAAGCTTGTTTATAGCCGATAGAAACTGAAATATCTTTTCCAACACCTTCCGGACTAAAGCCTGGACGGTAACTGCTTTTGGTTGAATCTGAAGAAAAATAAATTATTAAAAAATTGTTATAGTAAAAAAAGTAAACAGTAGATCACCTTTAATATTATGGCCATAAAGCACATGCACTGTATAGAAAACATTACCAAATTCTGCATCGTAACAAACTTCTATTAGAGTAAAGAAAATTTTCCTGGATAATTTGTAACCAATATTGTAAATTAAGCCTTGATGATCACCGCAACTTTTTCCACTAAGTGAAACTACTCCTCTTATAGTTTTCTTACATTGCAAATCTTGAAACTTATAGTCTTTTCGAATTACTTTTAATATTTGTCCGCCTTCACAAAGAGCGTAAGATGTGTTTGAATTAGCTACAAAATAATTACGATTGTTATTCTTCTGAAGACACAGCAATAGTTGTGGAACTTACTATTGGTTAAATAGTTTTTCGAATCAGGACACACCAAACTTATGTTAGCCCCTTGTTGCAGAATAATTTTACCTTTGTTGTCTGGTAATATTAGTGACCAGTTTTTGTGATACAGTAGCGGGGAGAATTTTACCCATTCTCCTTGCACTGGTAATGAACAATCTGTAAAATTACTATTACACTAAAATTAAGGATAGAATATATAAGATTTAACCTTTATTTCTTATTAGCAGTACACTAAAGAAGTGTGCAACAAATATAAACCATGGCACAACCAACTTCATCTTGGAACTGTGGCCTACCTACATAGTTTCACAAGAAATGGTCAGCTGATAACAATAACTTTAGCGATTCGTAAGAGTGATTCATAATAATGCTGTTTACAGAAGGAATGTTAGTGAGAAGGTTGTTAAACGTCTTCTGAGCACTGGCGTAACTAATAGGAGGCCAAAGGGGGCAAATGCATTGAGCCTATGGCCCAAGGGGCCCAATTGATTATTATTTTGAAAAAATTACTAAAATTTATTAAATAATGTGTCTCTCTTAATAAAAACACCAGGATGCGATGGCCAACAAGCTGTTGAGTAGCTGGAAAATTCATTAGAAATAATTTAAAAAAAAATAATTTTGATAACATTTTAGTTTCATCGCTAACATTAGCGCAGTCTTGAGGAATTCAGCATGTATTTAAGGAAAAGATAATGCTTGAAATTCCAAAATTTATTGATAAACTCTCTAGTGACAAATTTTAATGATATCCTTGATATTATCTTTTTTCGAATTACAACACGTTTAAATAAATTAAACAAAATTTCAAATTTGTCCTCATCTATAATGCCTTAAAGTATTTTATCAATCACTGAAGAACAACTACCACTTGCTGCAGTCACTCACGTTGATAATTATGTGAAGGATCTTTTGCTAGATTTAATTAGTAAGCATACTTCCAAACAAGCTCTCTAAATGCAAATCTGTGTATAACTTAGCCTCGCTTTTATTAATTTGTACTAATTTGCATTAATGGCATTTCAGTGTAGCGAACATAAAAGTGCATTCCTTAATAAGGTACAATAATGATCCCCGCTACAAGTTCACATCATATTTACGTTCTTTCTGTAACTATACCTGTTATCGTAGCAACTGCAAAAAGATCTTTCTCAATATTAAAATCAATTAAATCTTATCTCCTCAGTACTATGTCATAGTGTTAATGTCAAGTTTGCTGATAGACACAATCAAGAAAAGTAGATCTAGGAATCTCAGTACATTTGCCATTGTTACTGCCCTACAAAGTTACGCAGATATTTATAATTTATAGTGCGGCCATGTTTTTTTTATATTTTTTGAACAATTATAAATATAACAATAGATGTCTTCTACCATGATTAAAATATGTTTTTATAATAGAAGTGATTTTTGCGGTATGTACCTATGTAAGGATTAGGCACTTCTTTTAGAATTTTAGCTTTCGGGTTGCTGCTCTAAAGTTACACCACTGCTTATGAGTATTTAATATTAGAATTGCTGTTTAAATACTAAATAATTGTTTGTTTATAATAACAGATGTTATCGATAGCATCCTTATTATTTAATTGGAGACTTGGATATTGTACGAACTTACTTTACAACAACGTTACGCCGTAGAAGCGTACATGATTTTTAACAATTTAGTACAAACTATCTACTTTATTAAAAATTTGATCAAATTCTTACATTTTTTCAATATTCAGACAATCATATTGTTGACTTGCATGAAGAAAAAATTGTTTGAATAACTTATTAGTGTTTTGTATCTTCTTTGAATTCTCGTTAACAATATAATTGCTTTGAATTTATCATCTACCCAATTGATTTACATTAAAACACTGATTTACATTAAGACACTGAATTTCAATTTATCGTCTTAACTACATGTTGCGTTCTTTGTCGCACGCACGGGGCGTTATGGGCATGACAATCCATTTGGTTATTGTACAAAACTTCAAAACTAGAGCAAACTTCTTTGATTTAATATTTTTTAAGAATTTGGACATACGAGTTAAAAAATTAAAACTAATTTTAAATCAATGGGTCAAAGACTTTTAGTTTTTAAAAGTCTTTGACCCATTGATTTAAAATACCGCTCAAAATATATTTCTAAAATTTTACGTCTAATTTCTTTTGTACTGAAGATGTTGCATACAGATTAGACCCGAGTCATCATCATAACCTTTCATGTACAACAAAAATAATTGAATATTTATTAATTTTCTGGAGTATTTTACAATAACAGTATGCTTTGTGGCGCCGAAAACGTACCGTGCATGCAACACAAAACGCAAGATAAGCACTTCTTGATCATTGATAATATGTGAAGCACGTGGAATTGAGATTGAATTTTTTTTTTAATTTTTTAGTTTATTCTGTAATTTTAAGTTTAATTGATGTTTATTATTTCAATTTTTTTTAAGATTTAGGTATTTACATTAACTGTCAAGATAATGAATTAAAACAAAATGTTCTATACTTGTTTTTTATTACTTCGAGCCCCAATAACATCAATTGGAAAGAACGTATTTGTTTAGTTTTAATGTTGGCAAGTTTCAAAAGAAATTATTATATTTATTATAAATAAATTACTTTTATTTGGTTTTTTAATTCTTAGATTTAATCTAGTACTTTCTTCTCTAACGGTTATCTGATTGGTAAAAGCTGAAATCTAGCATGTTGCCAAAAGTTAATCACGGCGTATCATATAATTAAAACTATTTTTAATGAAATTGATGCTAATTCTTGGTTTTGAAATTTTAATTTCAGTTAAAATTCTTGACAAACCACATGGATGAGAAAAATGTATTCTTTAATGTTGTATTTTTATTAAGTTATTTTTGACAAAATATTAGGGTCTATTGATTAATCAAAAGTACTTGGACATACCGAAATGCAAATGATTGCCTCATCGGTTTTTATTAATGTTGCCGTTAAATAAATGCAAAATAATGTTTTATCTGCTTCACGTGCTCACCCGAAGCTATGATTTGACAAGAATACCTTAGTTAAGCGAGGGTTCACTCCGCTCAATCTAGCTCCCGCGTAGAAGACTATAAAACCATAAAACGCGATTTATAGGTTTATTGCTGCTGCTCCTCATTTGCAAGGCTACAAAATGTAAGCTTTTACACCTCTTCTTATGAACGGCCGAGGGTTGCTTCATAAAGCTTTATCTGCGCACGTCGTTCCTTTTACAATTTTTACATCACCCACCCTTACATCTAAAGCAATTAAGGTAAAAATTTTAGCAAATACAATTTAAGTTACCTTGCATTTTCTACAACTATATGCAATAATATCGCTTCGAATATTTAAAAATATTGAAATAATAATTTTTAAGTAAAGCCGGTGTTGTTATTAATAATTTGCTCTAAATATGCACTAAACGTTAATGCTTTAATATCACACTTTCAAAAACTAGGAGTAAAAAAAGTTGGAAAAAAATTATTAAATGCTGCTAATCATAATATTTGCGTCAACATTGAAAATTGCATAAAGTACCCGGCATTTACATACAATACCCAATAATTATAAGATAATTTTTTGGAATAGATAATGGGAATTTCCAACTTCGGGTTATCTTAATCAAGTGACCTATACTTAACTATATAACAAAATGTTCAAAAATATTCAACTCAATTATAATGAAGGCCTTTCTTTTACTTAGTATTTGTGTTTCACCCATTTTCGCCACCCTAAATGGTGAGTAATATTTATTAATTTAATACATAGTGAAGGACAAAATTTCTTTTTACTAATTTCCAGGCTGCCTTCTTCCCATTGGAGAATATTATTCACCACTGCTCTTGTACGGTACTATACAAACCGAATTTAATTCTGGCAGTGTCATTATGCCTAGCTCAAACGGATTTCTAGTGGATAACGGACAACACATAATTCTGGTGTGCCCTGACCGATATAACTTTCTCAGGGATCAAGGAAATAGTAGTCGCGTTCTTGGAAGCTTCGCTCAATTTGTGTGTACAGATGAAGAGATACTGTTAAATGGAAAAACACCATTAAATCCGAATCATTTAAAATGTGCTAAACCTATTCGAGGACAATTGTCCGTTACTAATCAGCAATGCGCACATCAACAGGGAAAAATATATAATATTGGTTATAATATTGGTACAAATTATTTGAAAGTTTTTGAAGTATGCTACGAGCGTAATACGGGCAATTCTTTTTATGCTAAACATCTAATTAATGGTAAATTTATTAAGTGTAAGAATATTTTTTTCAAATTTGACAGAGAATTACATTTTTTGTACTTTTAGATTCGCCCAAAGCAGTCAGGCGTCCAAATTATTTTGACCGTGATGGTGTAGATAACAACATACCAATAGTGGATTCATATACAATAAAGAACCAAGAACGGATCTTTTCAACACTGTTAGACTCTTCTGCGTATATTGATGAGAATTTTTATTTAGCCAGGGGTCACTTATCTCCAGATGCAGATTTTGTGCAAGTCCCCTTAAAGTGGAGTACTTATTTTTATCTTAACACAAGCCCTCAATGGCAAAACATTAATCAAGGCAATTGGATAAGAGTTGAAAATTTCGTAAGAAAAGCTGCTGAACTATTAAACGAAGATCTTGAAATTTATACTGGCAACTTTGAAGTATTAGAATTACCGAATCGAAATAATAATCATCCCACTCCGATGTATCTTGCTCAGGGAAAGAAAGTTGCTGTACCCAAATATGTTTGGAAGATTGCTTATCATCCACAATCGAAAAAGGCGGTGGTTATTATAGTTTTAAATAACCCATTTGCTGGACCTATATCACCGTTCTGCTCTGATGTTTGCACTCAGTATAACTGGAATTGTCCAACATGGCGGAACTATACAAAAGGTTACGTATTTTGTTGTAAATATTTAGAGTTCCAAGAGATTGTACGTATTGCCCCTCAACTCGAAGTAAATGGTGTGTTAGATAATAATGGTAGAAATACATGTCCCGTATAAAATACCTTTAAATGGTATTACGGTATACATTTTCGGTAAATTTGAGAAATAAATCTTTGATTTTTATTTACTTTTAGTTGTTATTGATAAAATTCAAATTAAGGTTGAGTATCAGATCAATTGTAAACTTTATAACGTAATGTCTCAATTATATTTTCCTTTCTGTTCGAAATAAGGGCTAAAATGATATTTTCGTATTTATCTGTATTAACATAAATCCTAGAAATCACTAATTATCTTTATCCTCCTATCTAGACTTTTCAATTTGTGAATTCTCTTACAATGATGTTACAACAGATCAGATCACATTGTTGAAAAAGTATCTAAATCTTAGTTTTGAAATAATATTGTATTATCAACTGGGTTTGTGTGTTCAAAACGCGTATTGATAATTGGAGCGATAGAAACGTTTACTTGGTGCCTAAGATATTAATTACCATTTAAGTAACACTATTTAACGTATACAATATTATTTGTCGTTATCATTTTAGTCGTTTGTTTTTATTATTTTTGTCAAAAGATTAGCTACTAATAAAATGCGTGTTTAGTACAAAGAATTAAAAAAAAATATTGTCCACGGTAGGAACACTTTCTTGAAATATGATAATGTCACATACAGAGCGTAATTTATATTAGCAAAAAATCTTCTTTTATTTTGAGTCCGTCGCACAGTTCAGTGACTGAAATATTATTGCCAATCTTTCAAAATGCATTATTACTATTTTTCTAATATGTTACGTACAAAAGCTTTATTACTTTCTTCCACTTAAACATTCAAATTTACATAATAACTTGATATACAAAGAATTGTAAGTCCTTCTAAAAGTAATCCACTACAAATAACTTAAAAGAGCAATTTTCTCTTAATGATATTGTTTGAAATGCTTTTATCACTAACTAACATTATTTGTGACCACCTTTTTCATCTACTCTTCAGTTTTAAGTAGAGAACAAACATATTACTAACCGTAATGTATATTTTCTTCTGCTGTAAATATCTACTAGATGTAAAGACCTATTATTGAAGAAAGAATATTTACAGGAAAAAGCTAAAACTCAAAATTTGATCTGAAAAAATATAAAATAATTTTAACGTTACGGTTGTATAATAAAGGGTGCTTCAATATGAGGTAATGAATTCAGATTTGACACAAATGTTTACAGCAGTTACTTTTGAATTTGACATTGTACTAATAGTTCTATTCCATCATACTGTACATCAGATGTACAATTAACAACAGTAAGTTTTGTTGGAAGTCCGAAAAGTAAAAATTTTGCTTTTAATCATTTTTCAAGATCATTTAAATTTTGACAGTGGACGTAGTATTTCCAGCTTGATTGAATCGCACAGCAAAGATTAATGTTGCTTTTGCTCAAAATCAAGTTTTAAGAACGAATTCCAAAACATGATAAAAATTTGGAGAAAGATGCTTGCTATGGGAATAAAACAGGCTTGGGCCTATTTGTATTGCTTGGTCAGGTAAACCAAAATGTAGCAAATAACCACAAAACGTGAGTGCGAGGCTGTATCCTATAGTTGCATTCCTCAATGAAGTTTTTGAAGCAAATTTTAAGAAAATATTTGCATTGAAACCTATTTAAGATTTAATTTATTCAGGAACTCAAGCTAAAAAAAATAGAGTAAAATTGGGGTAAAATTTTGTTGTTAAATTTTAGACGATATTCAATCGATTATATTTTTAAGAGTACTTGACATACAATTTATCTTACTCTAGCAAGTGACGTGTCTAAATTTTATTTTTTTTTAAAAAATCAAGAAATCCGCTCCAGTTTCCTCAGTTTCTCACAAATATCGTTATAGTATGTCCACCGTCGCCTCGACGTCGCTTAGAAATGATTTTTGTTTACACTTTTTGTTTAAAAGCTGAAAAATATTTTAAATGGTTTCGTTAACCCCTTAAAATATGAATCCCGTTAGTCGTCAAAAGTTTGTTTTGTACGGTAGGGTTGCATTTGGATAAATGTAAAAAATACCCCAAAAACAAGTTAGGTTTATTTGAATGCTCTAAATGTAAGAAATATTTCTGTTTATATTCGATACATATAAAGTGAACCTAAACGTTACAAATCAATTTTTTAACTTATATTACTAGTGTTATTATATAGGCAAGGTCATCGTTCATCGAGCGCGAGCGCAAGCTTTAGTTTAAGCACAGGCTCCGTTATACTTAAAGTACTATAGAAGAGTTATTTATAATAACATTGAAAAATACTCACTAAGAATGTCAAATAGAAGACATTTAAGCATACTAGGGTACTTTAAATTTTTAGGTAAGATTGATACATCCTGTGCAAATAATTTTTTTACTAGGCGGCACAGTACGTTAATTAAAGCAATTTTCGTATAGCGACACCATTATACATATCTGGTTACTCAGGGAAAAAATCTATTTTTGATAGTGTGAAAGTTTATATAAATACAGAATAACATTAATAATGCAGTTAAAAGTACCAGCATCCAGTTTCTTTCAATTCTTCCGGTAATTGTTATAAGTAGTAAACCTATTTTAGAAAACCATGGAGTCAAATTTAAGTGGTACGAGTTAAGATAGGAATATTGAATCAAAAGTTACCACTTTATTTGCCAGAAAACTTATGTATGGTTATCAATTGGAAGCAAATAAAATGCCCATTTAAATTTATTGATAGTATTAAGATTAAGAACATGATGACTAACATTAAGAACAAAGTTAAGAAAATGGCAAAAAATACTTCTCCATTATAGAATCGAGGAGAACTAATGAGGAATGAAAGTTAAATATAACGCAATACCAAGCACATAAGAAACTAAGAGAAAGTTTGACTCTAATAATAATGCTTGGATACAACTAATATTAGAGTTAAGGAAAGAGTTAAAAAAACTAAAAGATTATTAAAGGGTTCATAGGAGATTTACTAAAATTAAAATTGGGAGCAATTTATTTGTAAGTGGCCGAAAATTAATCAGTAATTTATTAGATCATTTCGGAGAAACGTAAAACTTGTTAATCCTATAAAAACCAGCCAATCTGAAATTCTAATTTCAAGAACTTTAAAAGAAAAAGTCACTTTTGAGTTATGTCATAGAGACTAAAAGTCAACCTTGTACAGCTTTAGTTTTTGGTTTATCAGAAATTTCAGTGGTATAAAAAATATAAAATATGAAATTGAAAATTAAATACTTAAATAGTATTACACGCTTTAAAGATTTCCGAACCCTTAATAATAAGAAGCTTATAACAAATAGACAAATATTATACATATCTTCTTGGGTCTAGAATATTATATTTGCTACTACAAGTAGAAAAATGCATACACTAAAACATGTGGCATTAGGAATACTGCTTCATCAAGAAGCAAAATCAAAAAATTGATCAAAACATTGCATACATATGGTATATATATAGTACAAAGATGCTTTAACAATTCGGAACACAAAAGCTCAAGAGCAAATATCATTATACATTGAAATCCATAGCATAATCATTCTAAAGTAATTAGTCTCTAATTGATCTGTTTAATTTAATGTACATATATTAGAAGTTAGAACCAAGAAAAATATGTGTTTTATTGCAGTACACGAAAAAGCCAAAGTTGCTGAAGAGTTTACTGGCATTTTATGCTGTCTCTTGATACAAGTGCTGTTTAAACATTTCATAATAATTATTTTTCATTTACAGAGATTACATTATAACATTTTTGTTAAAGTAAAGCTATTTGTAATTTGTAATGCAACTAAAATATGTACTTAACATTAAGAGTTGTATATCATTTTTGGCATTTTTGGCATTTCTTATGATGATAGGCAAGAATCGACCTTCTTAACATCATGCTCGCTTATCACAAAAAAATTATTTAAAAATAACCGAACGTACATTATTAGAAAAGAAAAGTACCTACAGATTTCTGAAGTTTTGTTCTTTGACGTTATTAACAAGTATTTTGCGATATCATTTGAAATATATCTAAGAGAGAGTCATGAGTAACAAATATTACTTTTCGAAACTAAACTCGGTACGTCCTTGGCCATTTAAACGTAAGCTATGCCAGCGGATTAAAACAATAATTTTAAACGTTTCGGCTCATTTCTTGAATGCTCATGCCAACAAAAAATATTCTTGGATTTTGTAGTTTGAAATAAAGCCAACTTGCTTTTGCACAAACTTTTACAATTTTACTCCTACAACCCCCCTGCACAGGATTTTTGTTGACGACCAACGCAATTGTTTTACAAAGTTTAACAAATAAATTAAAAAAAAGTTTTACATTTTAACCTCAAAGTGCGAACAGAAGTCACAATTGGAATAACAATGTACTGTTATAAGTGATGAGTTTCACTTTTACTTCGGTTTACGGTTGCGCAAATAAGCAAAACTGCTATAATTAGAGAGAGGAACAAAATTCTAAAATGATTTTTGAGCAACCAATGCATCCTGAAAAGTATTTGATGCAGGAAAGTAGTAGAATCGTGTATCTTCGAAAATACAAATGGAAATAGGAAACAGTGAATGGTCACTGTTTCTGTGATATAATAGATGGAATGGGCTTGAACAACATGTAATTTCAGCAGAAAGCGCCACCACGTGCCACACTGTAAGAAACAGGGAACTTATTACCGACAATGTTTCATAATTGAGTTATCTTGCTTTGGTAAAATCAACTGGATCACGAAGTCATGTGATTTCTTCCAGTAGGGTTTAGTTAAAAGTAAAATATATCCCGCCATTTCGGAAACGATTCCTGATCTCAAACTAAGTGTTCAACGCGTCGTCAGATAATTGCAGACGAGGTCAAAAGAATGGATTCTTACAGAAGAACCGAAGTGGTCTTTTGAGTGATGTATCAGTTTAATAATAAAAATTCTAGAAATATTACTCTAAGTTTTATTCAAAAAGCAAACTCATTGGGTTTCTTAAAACTCCCTATACTTATCACGATTATTAAAATAGCTTCATTTACGCGATCTTTCACGATTTATCGGTTTATAGTCCGCAACGACAATTATAATTTTAGTGTAGGAGGCATAAAGATTTTAATACTTATTTAGTAACAGTTGAAACAATGGTAATAAGATTTAATTCTCCTTTGGTAAAGTGGAGTTTTAAATGCTCGGAATAATTTCTTCAGTTGGTAGTTTGTAGAGGTGCAGTGAACATGCAGCAAAACAGTGTTTTGAGATTTGGTATTGTGAACAGCAAACTGAGTAGCCCAAAACGGGAATTTTCACTTGCAAATGGAAACATGAATAATAGATGGGATATTTTCCGGAGCAGGAATTTGTAATTGGAGCCGTAAGCACATTAGCCAGCGATGTCGGATTCTTATTGTTCGAGTTATAAAGTAAACAGTGACACCCTTGGAGCGGCGAAGTAAAGCAGTACTTTTTGCCATTTTAGCAAAACCTAATTTTCTCATATTAGCTGGCGTACAAAAGAAAACTTTTTCCCCGAGAGATATTATAGACAGTTAAATTGAATTCGGCCACGGTTCCGCAGTTATTAAATCAAACGACAACTTTTAATATTTCCCGCAACTTTTATCACGACTCAAGAATTACACACCACTAAACGGATCAGAGCGTGGCGTTTAATTGTGGTCGTTACGTCACCGGCGCTACGGCTTAATTGGATTATTTGGGCGCCGGCAGCGGCTATAAGAGGCGTCGGGACGGCGGTGATTGCACTTTTGTCGGTGCACGTCCGAATTGGGCGGCCGTAAAACAGGCTCACGTCTCAATTATGTACAGGGCTTTCGAGAAAAACGCCGTAGATTTGAGCTATCACCGGCCGTAATGTAGTTATGACGCATTATATTTTAATCCTCCGAGCACGATGCCGAGTTAACGGCGGCGGGAATACTATGAAAATTAAATGATATGGCCGTCTCTGAGGAGGTAATTTTAAACACTTCTGTTGTCATAAAAGATGCGAGAAAGAACCATTCCGCGACTTTGAAAAAGAGGAGACAAGGGACTCTGTTTTGAGAGTTAAATAAAATAACATTTCTATGAGACTGCGAGTCGGGAGGCGTTATGAGGCTAGAGGGACATTACGACATTCATGCGGGACACACAAATAATAAATATTATAATACAAATGGCGGGCAGCGTGTTGTTCGCCCCAGCTCGACAATGCAACACATTGTTATACACGTCGTCCTGATGACAGTTTTGCTTCTTTGAAAAAGTTTTATCGGCGTCGCGGGAACCGACCGGCGCTGAGACGCCACCCGAACGTGCATCCTTCAGGATAATGTCCGCGTGCACAGATACCAAAGCAAGAACCTCCAGTACCTAGAAAACGTAACATATTCGTCATCGAGTTTATCTCTTCAACTTAAGAAGTGAAAGGCTTCCACAGTTTACAGTCCTCGCATGCATCTCTTGCCCACAAAATTCCCATTCGATCACAAGTTGGGATAACCTAACCATATGTGGGACAAGGTAAGGTAATAGTATTTAATAATTAATTAATAACTGCACGGCTTGTCACTAAGGTCAATAGTTTTGAATATTATTATTAATATCTAACCAACCCTAATTAAAGTCAAGAGTATATTCCAGGTTTATTCGCTTTGTGAAAAACAATAAACAAAAGAGTCTTAGGTATTTTGCTGGAATTAAAAGAATATTTCAAAATTCACTTGTATTAAGAAATCAGCTATAGAGCCAACTTTTCTTCCGCCTAATCCAACATTATCAACTGGGTTAAGAATTATATTTCTTTTAATAGTTTACTTTTAGCGTAGTGTTTAAATCATTGAATTTCTCAGGAGTCTTGCGGATGGGGCAGAGGTACAAAATTTGGTCTTTGTGGGGGGACATTTTGCACACTTATCATAATTTATGGTCATAAACAGAAGTCGAGCTGTCAATTGTTATGACTTTGATTCCAGTTTTAATACCTTATCGTCGTTGTAGCTGAGTGCAAAGTTGAAAATTATTTCAAACGCGGTAAGGCAAGGTTTGGTAAAATTTTCGAAAATTATTTGTGTATCAAATTTTGTTGTCATGAGGTTAGAACGATTTATACTTATGCACAATTATTAAGAAGGAAAAGTGAAAAATAAGATCTTAAATCTTTAATTTAGAATCCTTTGAAATGTTGAGAATCCAAAATTTCGGGGAGTAAACATTTAAAGAAAAATGTTTTCACTTGTTCTGCCATGTTGACTCTCCAAAATTAGTTAGTCAACCTGTTCGATCATAATTCCTAGGGAGTCCAAAAAATAAATATACAGGCCAATCTTCTTGTAATATGCAGCTGTCCTTGTAATTGATAGAAGTAGGGATAATTCCTTTTCAATTGCATATTGTCATTAGATATTGTTGGCCAATTAACTTTCTTCTGCAATATCGCTTCGCTCGGAGTATTGCTTTATACGGGTATTTAATTTCCACTATGGTATTATCGTCAATTGTGCCATCTGGAGAAGCCGCGATATATGGTTCCGGGAGATCAACGAAAAGACCACAAAGTTCCGCTTCAATATCAAATTTTGATGACAACTTAGCAATTTATATAGGCTTATGTTTTTTTCCCCAGTGTGTAGCGACAGTACCTCAAAAAGTGGAATAAAGCAGACTTTTTACAGTTGATGCACAAAGGGTACTTTTTTGCACGCGACAAATTCGGCCTAAATTAGAAGCAGTGACTCTTTTTCGCGGTTCTTATTTCCACATAAACGTGTTGCTCTGTCCAATAGTGTCTGATTGCAAGGTCTTAATTTTTTCCTCGTTTAATGTTATGTCACAAATATATTGTAACTTGGCTTCTCTATATTCACTTTTTGTGAGGGAATCTTCAACTTGGTCATAGTCCTCGTCGGCAGTAGCTACCTTTTTTGATTTTGAAAGTTTCTCCGATGGAAAAAGCGTCTTTCGGCAATCCCTTCGTCATTTAATGTTTTGCTGCTTCTTTATACATTTTTTGGTGTAAACTCCGGGATTATTTTCAGGAAAGTATAGAGTTTTTACTAAAACCCACTTTTGATTTCATCAAAATCCATTGGTTAGAAAACTTAAAAATACATTTCGAGCTGAACGTCTGCGGGAGGCCTGAAGTTGACCCTAACACTACGCTCTTAAGTTATAATTGTCTGGTTTTTGTGCATAATTAAGATTCTCTATTACAACATTACCTATCTATTGTTATGAGTTGCACATGGTAAACAATGCTCATTAATATTTTTTATGTTTCTGGAAAGACATTTCCTTTAGAAGAATTTTTTATTCCTTTATTTGCGGACAACAACCGAGTTCACTAATTTCATTTCTAAGAGAAATTATGTATTTTTAATCTTAAAATGTTCATAATCGGCTATTAAGTAGAGAAAAAGCAGATTAAAATTTTGAAAAGTGTCACATTAAGTTTTCAATAAACCCTAAAAGAAAAATTAAGTTTTAAATGTATCTACTCGCTTCCATATCATATTACTAGGTCAGGTAGATATCTTTTTGAATAAGAAGAATTATAAACAAAGTTATGTATTGCCGAATATATTTTACTGTTTATAAAATTGTTGTGCAACTACTTCTTTTATAAAATATCACTATGTATCCTGACTTTATCTATTTAATTAAACATAAACAAATATTGCCCGTGTCTAAACTCTTGCATTGGTTTCTCACAACTAAATTATACCTATAAATTTAATCAAATTGGAAAAAATTAAAAACCCCTTTCAAATTTAATTCTCTTGCCATGTTTGTAATATCAAAAAAAGAAACGGTTATTATCATCATTATTCTTAATAATAAAATAAGAATAATGAAAATAAGCCATACAAAAATATATTCTCTACAGTTAATCTTTTTACGGTATTAGTTAAACTAGAATTTTATATACTTATATAAGTTATATTCACCGATTTCAGCATATTTCTTCTAAATTTATAAATTTGCTTTACCTTTGTTACAATTTTTTAGGAAACTTCTAATTGGCCAGAGACATTTCTCACTTAAAAAACAAAAATGCCTAAATTAAACTTTTGTAATTTTACAACAGAAGAGAACCTTTACATTGTTTTGCAGATTATCTTCTTTTAGTTTGATAGATCGCTGTATTCTATAATGTTTAAATTAACACATGGTTGTCTTACATAGGACTATCAAGTATCTATACTATTATAAGTTTTCTGATAAAGTAATTAGCATACGGCGTACTTTAACTAAAAAATATAATTTTATAATGTTTTATGAGTTAACGCTATTAATAAAATTAAAATCATTAGCAAGTTATTTTTGCATATCAAAAAATACGTAAAGAAATCAGCTTGATTTCCAGTGTCTTCCTTTTAATTATTTTAGACGACAGGGCATTATCATGCTCACAGTCTATAACTTCGCAGTATAACTAATAGGATTACTAGCAAAAATCAACTTTAAACAAATTCGTAGTCGTATTTAGTCGTATTTAGTCTTATTAGTGAAGCGGAATTTGGCGTTAAAGGAATTTTGATGTTTATTATACGGAGTAATTTAATTTTGAATTCCAATGATGTTTTTGATATTAAAAAAAAAACAATTTATTTTCGACAAAAATAATATACAAATATTTATTTTTATGCAATGCTCATCCATAAGCAGCAGTTTAAAACTGTCGCTGATCATTTTCTGAGAGAGAATTAGTACGTTTGAGCTGAGGCAACTAGTGCTGAGTAAAATCGATTTGTAAATCAGGATCACAAAAAACCTTTTGGATTTTGGATATCTTCGCATAACTGACTGCACATCAAATTGCTATAATTCTGGATATGTTACAAAAAATGTCAAGCACCGAAAAAGATCTGCAGCTTCAAGCTGTATAAGACTTATAATCAAAAGATGCAGAACAAGTTGCCGCAACTAGATATTGAAATTGGTGGCAGTTGATTTCTGTACAAAATTTTATAAACCAATGAATCGAATCCTACAAAAATTAGGATTCTTAACTCTTACAATCGATGTAATGGACACCTTTGTACCAATGGAATTTGAAAATAAATTGAAGGTAAAAAGAAAGAACTAACCAGTAATACTATTTTCCAAACATATTCTTTGAGTTTTTAAAACAACATGCCGCACTTTTGCGAAACTAATATTTGTGGGAGGTTTGTAGGATATTAGATACCCCAAAACGAATTCAACGTTGCCAAAAATGTATTGAGAGAGAAGGCTTGCACTTTGAGCAATTTATTATTTTTGTCTTTCTTGATTTTAAAATATCAAATTATTAGAAACTTCTATCTTAGCTGCAAACGTTTTTGTGTGTCAAATTAAACATGATTGAGTTTTTTTGGGAAAGCAAATATCTCTGAAATGAAGATCCTTATTAAAATTCTTTCAAAATAATTATTTTAGCATTTCACGGGATTTTTCGAAATTAGGAAAAAGCGCACATTTCTTTAAAAATAATTGCAATGTAAATTATATTTGAATGGATATAAATCCAAAAATTAATTTTATAGTGAAGGTATTTATGCAAAATGTGGTAGGATTTGAAGCTTTTTCTTAGAAAATATTGTGACAAAATATTTTCTCTCGTAATTTTGCTATAAAATATTTCCTGAAAAATAAATGAAAATTTCGAATCACAACAACGAGATGATCATTTTGTCAAAATACTAAAAACAAAAACCTAAATTACTTTGTGTATGTTTAGATAGTCAAGAGTCTCTCAGCTTTAAGAAAAATCCATTTTTAATATCAATTATTTTGATGAAATTACCGCATCTCATATTCGATTGTATTGTTAATATTTTTTCTAAATACCTCACTATCCTGATTTAAATAAGATTTCTGATTTTGTTTTTTTCAGAGAGGTCATAACTCAGTATATTATAAACAAGTAAACTATTTTGAGCATTTTAAAATTCATATTGAGATTATTTGGATATATTTTGTACTAAAGCATTTGAAATGAGTTAAAATGGTTTTTCACTTTACGAGTAATATGCTCTCAACATTTTTTCTTATAAAACAGAAATATCATCTTGCTGCCATTGCTAATTTTATATTTAGGAAATATGTTAATCTGTCATTACTCTCTTGTAATTATTTCATCACTTATTTTTTTTTTGCAATTTTAATAGTTATATAATTGGAAGTTGCTAGTCTAGATTTCCTGTAAAAATATTAACTAGTATATTTAAAAAAATACTTGTACAAATTGAGGTGGTTGGTAAACCTAATAACGAACTTAACTGAGGTTTCTTAAAGGACATTTACAATAATTTCCTTATCTGCAAGAAATTCTTCTCACTTGCTACTGCAGCGTGTTAGGGATAAGGTACATCCTACCCCTTTCTGTCAAAAGTTTAAAGAAATACGTCGCCAGTATAAATTTCAACATTTTGAAACTAAAGACTTTCTGCCCAAAAATTAGAACTTTACTAATATAACATTATTTTTTGAATCTTGTGGGTTGAGAATTAAGCCCCTTAAAATACTAATATATTATTTAAATATTATTAAAAGGGTACAAGTATAATTACTAAGACCTTCGCAGGTAAGGCTTAATCGTAATAGTAAGGTTATTTGTAGAAAAATGAAATTAATCCCTTTACTTTGTTGCCAATATAAAATATTAATAAGGAGTAAGACTTAAGGTGCTAGTATTAAAAAGATTGTATACAGTTTGGGTGAAGTTATTATTATAGTACTTGCGCTTCGTATCCCTCGTCGCTTCATACCTCACGGGATATAATCTTAGCGCTCGGCTATAAATCTTGGAAGTACAAAATATGAACCTTTTTTGTATGAAAACAGTCACAGATGTTTAACTTAAAAGAAAAAATGCAAGGTATTTAACAACTGATCCTTAAATTCGGTTATTAAGTCAATATTGTGTCTATTTTGGTAATAGTCTATGCTTATAATAAAAGAAACAACAAAATTGCATTGTTTCCTAGGAAAATTATTTAGATCAATACTTCAAGATGTATAATTTATAACGGACGATTTAGCAAAAAAATAAGAAGAAATTGATTTGGTTTGTTTAGGATGTTAATAAATCAGAAATTAAATTATTTACATTTTCCGTCATACCAGTTTTTGAAACTTGCCCTATACTAGCCCATTCAACCATTCAATGACGGTTAACTCAAGGAAATTAATTCACAAAAGCTCTTATTGACTCCACAATGGTTTTACTTAAAATCTAAAAGGTTTCAGGAAGGTTTTAGCACTCCAGTACCTACATCTACCAGTATCTTTAGAGTTTTCTGTTACTAGCTCTATTTTTTTTTTTTTTTGGCAATCAGGACCAACATTAATTCTTGTATTCAATTCTGCTGTGTATTAGGGCGCAAAGGGATTTAAATTTTTTAGTTGAGAAAGCACACCGGTAGTGACGTAACGGTTTTATCATTTGACGATGCATAATTAAAATATAAATATTTCAGAGTCGGTAAACCCAGAGAATGTGGGGAGATTATACCATTGTGCTTCTGGGTTTCCTAATTAAAGAACACGGCTGTTGAGCAAGGTGCATAGATAATAAAGAATTAAATTAAAACGCAAAAAGTTTGCAATGTTCGCCCAAGTCCCCCCTCTCGCCGACTTCATATCAAGCGGGTAGACAATTTTTCTGGGTTTGCTAATGAATTTAGGCCCCGTCCGCAGCCGGCTAGATTGCCTCTCGCTGCACCAGAATTAGTCCTGGCCCCTACGCCGACGTCTCGAGGGATCCAACTTGCGTCGTTGACAATTTGAAACTTATTTTAACATTCATATAGAGGTACATGTCCTGTCCCTAATTTATATGTATATTTATTAGTATCTGCATATCTTGTCGGCGAGTAATGAACGCGCCTCGAAAAGAGCGGTCGGGGTTGGAGGAAGGTTGATTTATTTACACCTCCTGGAGAGGCCATTCATAACACAATACATATTTGACCCTTCGGTAGCTCGCTTCGAAAAAGTTTCCTCCACCCGCGAAAATGAATTAAAATGCGAGTTTAATGAAGCCATGTATTTGAGTTAGCACGAGATCGAGCCGGCCCGGACTCGCGATGTCTTCGCGTCGAGGGACGGCGTTAATTATGAGGAACAAGTCCGGTTTTGACGCCGTTCCCTGGACGATCTACCGAAGCGTGAGCCCGCCTCAAACGATAACCACCTAGAAACAGACAAACTGAAGCCGGCGGTGGAAGTGAGTTCTTAATAAAAAAGATAATGTTGAAGAAGGGAATTTCTTGATTACAAACAGATTTGTACACTGACATAACTTACCAAACTTAAAACCGCGTAAAGCAGGTTCTACTTGATTAAACTTACGACGCCTAGGAGTTCCTCTTGGTGGATATTTCTTAACTTCTTTAGTCGGTGGTTTTTTGAATTTAGATTTTTTTTTAAATCTTCAAACTAGTAAATTTTTACTGTTCTTGACATTTCTTGGTTGTGAAGATCAGTTTGTTGAAACGAGTCATTACTTTAAAACTTTACAGTGTATTTAATTGAAAACATTTTAATTCCATTATATGGGCATGTACTTATAGAATAAAAGTACAATAAAACAAAGATAACATTTTTAACCACCTCCATTATATTTCACAGCTGAACTTCCATCTTCAAGCTGCATTTGCTGGTGTACAATAATTTCCAATAAGTCTTTAGAGTAGCACATTTCGACTTTTGTCTAAAATACATGTTATACTTTTTAACTTTTTTTTATTTTTAGAATATATACATAATATAATTATTAATCTTATTTTTATTAAGAATCTCATAATTCTTTTACTACAGGAAACAAACTTGATCCAGCCTAGACCTGTAATTATTAAACATATTTATTTAATCCTATTAGCCTTTGAATAACTTATTCTACTGTAACTTCTAGCAATTGGTTCCCTGATGTTATGTTAATAAATTTCAATTACCTAGTATTTCCTCCATCCTTTAGTAAACTTTGTTTCTTATTATAGACACTTTTAACAACGGTTGGCATTTATTTTGACTTTTGAATTACAAATAGGATAAACTTTGTTGACTGTTAGGTTTCTCAATGGAGCACTAATTGAAAGATTTTTATTTTTCATTACATATCATGGAAAAAACTTAGAAGATTTAGAAATTCAACTTTCAGGCTAGACTGCTACATTTGAGTCAAAATTAAAAAATAGTTAAAATATTTTTGTTAGCCAAGATAGATTTTGATTGCACATCATAATGATTGCTGAAATTAGATTACATTATAGAAAACTTTTGTCTAAAATAATTCTGATTTGATTTGGTCAGGATAATTCTTAGAATTTAAGATCATTAGCTATAATTTCTTCTCATAAATCAAATGTCTTCTCATTATTTGGATTCTTTTGTTTAAAGCCCGATATGTCAAATTTCAGAATCTTGTCGCTTCTGATCGTTATTTGGCCCAATCTCTTTTTTGTTTTTTATTTTTTTCTTAGTGTTAAGTTCCATCTGGCAATAAATTTTCGACTTCATGTATAGCATAAAATATCCTCAACATTAGGTTCTTGTTGATAGTCCATCAAGTATTAACTTGCGGTTAATAAATCTCCCGCTAACTCTAAAATGATATTGTCGCAAATAATTCTTGGTCAGCCAAGACGAGCACTGCAGATTGTGTTAGTAATTTTATCTCTGAAGATGGCAGGTATGCTTTCGGGGTGCGAAATCCGGAAAGCATCAGCAGTAGCTGCGGCGGTTATTGTCATTGACGTGGTGTATCACGTCGGCCGGTGAGTGACAGAGAATTTCAAATGCTTCATATTTCTCGTCTGGCTGAGAATTGCCTCTGTGTCGGGAATACATAATTGGCACTTGAAATTGCAAAGCAAGCTCCGAATCGCAATCTAGAGTTTGTTTGGTCGGCCTGACAAGTGTCAAGACTTTTACGTGATATATGAGAAAAATAAGGAATAACGTTGAGCGCGCCTTCCTCCAGGGAGGCAGGTTAACAGGATACATGATTAATGAACGGTGTATTACAAATCCCCATTACTTATGTATGTATTCTGTCTGAATCAATTCGGTCGATTGAATTTGGATGCGGGAGGCGTTTTTCCAGTTTTCTCGAAACGCTTAATAATAAACGGTGACTGCGATAGTACAGAGATAAAGGGTGCACTTGACAAAATGAAATTCGGTTTAACAACAAAGAAAAATAAATTCCTCCACGCACGCAGCAATATTGAAATGGCCCTTAGGGATGTCATTATATACGCATAACGTGCGTGTTGTGCTTATTAATTGTTAATGTTTACACATTCACGTGTACTTATGTACATTGCAACAATTTATAATGTTGGACTGAAGCCGAACAAACAAAGACGTGTCGATAAGACTTGTTCACACGTAATCCTGCTTTTAATTAATTACACGCTCGGGCTTGGCGTGGGAGGGCCTACTGTCGAAAATTTTAATATTTTAACGTCTAATGAAGAACACAGGGTTTTGTTTTAACTTTCGTATTAACTGTAAGATAGGGAAACGAACAAACTGGAAATGAGGTAAATTAAGTTTGCATAGGAGTACAGTCTCCAGTCAGCAGAGCAACCGTTACATTTGAATTTGTGATAATGTCGTGAGTAATGCAAGAGGACAGACATGTGCTTGTCAGTAGCTTCATTGTCTTCTAGTTAGTCAGACGAATTTAAATCCACCCCTTCATCTAATTCAGTCTTAACGACAATCGTAAACCCGATTTCGCGAACAATTACGCGCTTTACTGCCGGCGTCATGTCACAACAATAATAATAATTATAATTGCTACGACACGTCTGCTAAAACAAGTGTTTGGTACTTTGAAGTCGGGGAATCGTAAAATTACAAAAACTGAGACAATTATAATGTAGAGCTGTAAATGTTTATTAGTGGTAAGATGAGTTTAACAGATAAACAACATTTTCGGAATTTAATTTAGGCTGTAAGTGATAATTTCCGATTTGGTTGCATTAATTAATGTTGAAAAATAACCAGTCAGTTTTGACATGAAATAGTCGATGGCATTATACTAACAGTTAGATTTAATTGTTTATTTCGATGCGTGCTATCACATTATGGGGAGCGAATAAAAACTTACCTGGAAGGCAAATTAGAAGCAATAGATCTAACGATGGCTATTCAGATCAACGCATTTAAATTTTTCTTAGTAGGATTTATAAAAGAAAAAAAATTACTTCAAATTTGTCGTGGAAATCAAGAATTCCTTAACTCAAATTTACGCTCCTGTGTTTGCATTGTAGTACAAGGATATCACTTTGCGGATCTTTTGTAAAAATTAATATCATGTATGGTGTTTGTTATATTCAAATAAACAGTATTTTTCTATTTTTAGATAATTTGTTAACGAAGAACACTAGAAAATTTAATTGTTATTGTTTATCAATTTGTTTTAACTTTGTGAATACTTTGGTACAATTTCTACTTCTAGTTTTAGTGATTATTAGGTAATTATTAATTTCTGTAAGGGTGTCATTTTTTTCCTATTTTACACAAGCGAGCTATACTTTCTGGAAAATTTAAGAAATTTTAATTGTACAACTAAATCGGTAGTATTTATCAAAGTCTTTTATATTCTATTGTGATACTATTATAAATTCTTATTATTTATAAAATCGAAAAAATCCAAAATTGTAGGGTAAAATGGCGAGAGAATTTTTGTCTTCTATTTTAAAATGTGCTAATTTAAGTTATGGTTAACCCAATCGGTGTCTACTCTAGTAGAATAAAAGAAAAAATCTCTAAGGGGTGTCGTATAAATTAAGTGATAACGGTCGTGAATTTCAGTTATTAATTTATCTTTAAACATTTGCTATGCAAATGCAGGGGTATAAAGCTGGCGTTTGTAGCGCGAATATTGGCTCTGTTAATGTACTTAAACAAATTTGGCAATTAAGAGCTTAATTAGCTTACACCTCGAAGAAGAAGGATCCCATTGCCCCTGAAGTTCTTCGGGTGTATCACGTTGCATGGAATATTTAGCCTGTTCTGAACTTCCAGACTGTTTTCGATGCGGATGAGTGACACGGTTCGCTTAGCTTTGGGAATTTTGGTTCGTTAAGGAAATTACATTAAGACCGGGGGCAATTTAAAGGAAGGGGATAATTTTTATTAAAATTAAATCACTGGTTTTCGCCACTTGCCCAGACGCAATTTGGCGGTCTCCGCGGAAAATCGCGTTATGGGTTGCTTCGTTTAACATCAACGATCCGAACTCCTGAATCAGGTTTTTTATTTATAATTGAACTAAGGGGATTACGGATTATAGCGTTGTTGCATGTTTTGCGGCAAGCTTAATTAATTTCGTTGAAGAAAAACGATAACTCGCAACAATTAGACGTGGTGTTTGTTGATGAACGAAAGCGATTTTTTATGTGGACTCCGATGATTGGTTTGAGTGGATGGTGGATGAATCTCGTTAAATTTAAAACGGGGGGACGATGATTCCTTGGTCCAGTGGTCGCATTGTGCTTGGCCATTGGCTGAGTAATGTTTGCACAGTATTTATTTATAAAGTCTTCTGCTTGGTTTGGTTTTAATCTTTCCATCGTAGTGCAAACACGCCTAAACAAACACTTGTTCGATAATAATACGGTTCGAAACGACTATAATTATTTGTCAAAGATCGTTCAGTTACCTGCTGCGAGATTAATGCTCTTATTTGTCACCGCGCCCCCGGACGATTGCACCCTTTACGACCACGATAGTTTTCCTCTCTTATTCTGCACGTTAATTTCGATGCCATTGTATTATTCTAAGCAACTAATTATTCTAGTACACGCGAGAGACATTGACGGCCCAGATCACTTAAACTAGTAAATAGTGTTTTAGTTCGAAATTGTAACTAGCGCTGGTTCCCATGAGGAATTCAAAACATGCATCATTTTGCCGACTACATGGCTAGGTTCACCTCTAGTTCTGTTTACCTATTATTTTTAGCGTGTTTATTTTTGATTGCAACTTGGAATTCAACACAAATAACATTTCCAAACTAATAGCAAAGTTGTTTTTAGGGGTTTTCATAAGTTTGCACAATCTACTCAATTGTAATCCAGAACTATAGCATTGTTGTCGTAATCTATTTTATTTTATTGTTTTTACTTTATTTTATTTTTGTTTATTTCATAGCCTTTATTCTTTACAGCTGTCATTGATATCGGAATCCAGATTTTTTTAATTTTTCTTTATTCTTACTTTATTATATTCTTAGCTTATAATTTGCAGTAGAACTATTTTGAAATTTTCGTTAAATTCATCAAAATAACACCAACATAAAATAAACTTAATGAAACTACAGCTTCATATTTTAATTTTGGTTAGATTACATTTGAATAGAATATTTTTTATCAAAAAAAAAATTTAATACTGTTATTGCAAAAATTCTTAGTAATTTTTAAACGGTTCCTAATTTTATATTCATATATGGTTTCACTCATTTCATCTCATATTATTGTCTAAATGAAATGCTTTAGCCTGTAGAGATGCTGAAGGTTAGAAGAATTTTTCATAAATAATTTTTAAACAAAAGTATATTTCGGAAAATTGTTTACCAGTAGATGATTATCCTGAAGAGGGAAGGATTTGAGAGGATTTTTTTTAATCTGAAAACTTAATATAAAGTGTTTGAGTTATTGGTCTGGTTCCTGCTGATTGGAAAAACATATAGAAGGTGATTGTAATCCTAAAAACTTACCAGATTTAAGCAATCGCAATTTTTTATAATTAGAGAAGTTTTAAAATAACGATATGAAAGCTTGCCAGAATTACTTTGATTTTAGTAAATAATTCAAATAAAAGTCAGGAGAGTGTAAAAAGAGAAAGCTTAACATTAAAAAGCGAAAGAATGTAGAAACCAAGAGCTCTGTATTCTTAAAAAAACATTTGACAAAGTTAAAAAATTAAATCAGATTTACATCAATCCTCAAACTCTAAAAGAAACACAAGTTTTGCCAAAATATCTTGAAGATGAAGCATCATGGCGAAGGCTTTTTTGAAAGAAAGAGAATACAAATAATTGTTAGATTTGCAGGAAAAGCTTGAGGAGGAGAATTAATTAAGTGAAGTACACTAAATGTTACAAATATATTTGTGGCGTGTGAGAAAAATGAAAAACACATTTATATTTAATTGGGGTGGTAATTCTAATTTTTCGTTGTAAGAATGACGTTTAGGAGAAAGATTTTTTACCTGAATGAATAATATTTGTCTTTATTTTTTTTATTTATTTTTTTATCTATGTGTTATGTATCTTAGGCTAGTAAATTATCTAAATCTAACGTTCTTAATTAACTTAATTAATTATCCATATAACTAATGCCTTTGTTATTTAAATTTTGCACATAATATTACTCCCCACAGAATAAAATTTTATATTTTACAAGGATATTATCTTGTTGACAAAAATGCTTTACAATAATTAGCCAATGAAAGTAATAATACAAAAAATTAAAAAAAATATATAAATATAGTTACTGTCTACCCTCGACAGAATGTGCACTTGAATAAAACTATGCACTTACAATAAAAGATCAATGTAACTCTATTTTCTAAATTTTGTGTCACATTTGGCATTAATTAGAATTCTGCTATTAACTTGTTAGATCTGTTGTATGCTAAAGTTGCCCTACCTACACAGAATAATTACTGCAAACTCGCATAACTATGTTAAGAAAAGAATTGAACATAACAAATTCCCAAAAAAATTGCATAAAGCAATTTACATGACGATAAAGGCGATTTTAATCGTGCCTTATATCTGGAGGCAATTTCTCTTGCACATAAACCTATCGTTGGAATTAATTCTGCACGAGAAAATCCCCCATAAAAATTCCGGCAAATATGACAGAAATGGGGTAGCGAACTGTTAAGTTATGAGATATAGGAGTTGAATTATAGAAAGTGACCAGTATCCAATTTAAGTTTAGTGTGAAAGAGACGGGGTCTGAACCGGTAACGGCTCCGTCGGGACTAAACTTCATCCAATGATTCAGACCGTCAGCTATCATATCGCAGTTGGGGCGCGCTCGCACTAACGAACGATGAATTGATAATGAATGTTAATTTTCAGCATAACTGACGTAAGTGCGATCAAATTCATTTAAGGGAGCCGATCGACCTCCTCCACTCGCCGCAGAACCAAGGTCGACTGAAGGGTCGGAACTCATTTTCCATTTTCAGCAAATCAAAGCGAAAATTTAATCGCAATTATTTTTAGCTTCTAAAATATGTTTTAATGCTCATGTTATCTTAATATTGGATGTAATACTGAAATATGTTAAAAACAAAAATTATTAAGTTGAATAGTAATCAAGACGTTGCACTTTGGTGAGGGAGATTACTTCCTAATACTTTAGTAGTAGGTAAGACTGCAACGTGCACTTGCGATATTACTGTTGATAATTGGTTAGCGTTCCGGGGTCTGATCGAACATGCTTGAAGTAATTCGAGAACAAACAAGCCGGATCGACCAAGTAAAATATGTAGCAAATTGGTGAGGGGTGCAGATGAAGCTGTCGGAGGGGGCTGGTTCGACAGGTCCTCGAGCATAGGCATATGGTGTTGCAACATACATTAGCAAGTTGCATATCATATGCAGCCTGGGGTGAGACGCCGCATGAAACATGGACCAGGAGGGCGCACCCGCCCCGTCGATATCGCCATAAATGCTGCATACTCTAAATCTATTTCATATCATTCATGCACGACTACCGGAACGCATTGATAATTTCACATACTCAATTTGTCAAGGGTCGGGTAAACATCAGAGAAGTTCAGAATACTAGTCTGGAGATCTTTAACTTATTTGTTTGTTAATAATATTTAAGTTTGTACAAAGATTCTACTGCCTGTTGGTTTTATTTTAACATTTGCAGGTTAAAAAGTAGTAATAGTAGTAATAACAAGAAGGTTCGTGTTAATAAGATTCTGATTATCGCGTAACTATACAGAATGTAAACTTTCTGAGCCAATTGCTAAATTCATGAGTGTTGTTCAAACTTGAAACTCCAACTACGTGTCAAGTTTAATACTTCGAATTGATATCACATTTGAAATGTAAAGTAAACATTCCAATGGGGCGGTTAATTAGTGCAAATCCCGCATATGTGTATTGAACGATCATAAATCATAGGCAAACCGTTTTGATGCAATTGGGCGTCGTTAAATAAGATTATCATTGCAATTAATTGCGGGTGATGGGTGGGTCCTCGGTGACCAACGATAAACTACATATTTGACCCCTTTAACGTGCAGTTGTGTTATGTGGCTCGTCATAAAAACGTCACAAATATTGCTGATTCATTGCCCTACATGTAACATACGCCATGTAATAAACCTTAACTCAGCTTCCACGTTTAAAAGTTAATTAAATGAATTGGATGCTGTTCAGTCAATGTCCTGGAATACATGCAGGTACATAATTTTGAACAATAATATACAAAATTACAATTATTATTCGAGAACTACAAAAATTCCCAAAATTATAAAAAGTTATTGCTTTTATAGTTAGTATTTGAATATAGTATAACACTTTTATCAATGAATATTGCTTGGTCAGATTCAAAGCATCTTAAACTAAATTTCATGATACATCAAATTAGATAACTTCTATTAAATATTGATATGACGTGTTATTATAATAGTAATGATAAAGCAAGATGGTTTAAAGTTTTAGAAATTAATAAGTTTGAAAAGGGGTGGCTGTCTGTACAATAGAAATGCTTATAATAATCAAGCAAGCTCGGCTTCTAGTAATTATTCAATTTCTCTATTCTCTTCTTTTTAGTATTGGTTTCAAACCAATTAATTATCCATCGCCGACGGTGACAACACAATCCTACTGATGAATTTTGGGAAAGTCATTTATCGGCAAGTGAAATCATTCTACTATCATTTTACGTCTTTTTTATTGTTTTGTTCTTTGTTGTTCTTGTATACGGAAATCAAATATACTTGTAAAACTGAGCCAAATTTTTGTTGTAATTTTTGGATTTTTATTTCAACCCTAGATCTGCCAGTTTCATCTTTTGGTTCTGCTTTGAAAAATCTCCATTAGAGCGTGCTGGAATTGTATCTATCTTATTATCCAGTTGCCACTTGGCGAATTGATTAGTTCTGACCTTTACCATCTTCTTGCTTAAACTTTTATATGCAAAATAAAGAAAGTTACTGATGAACCAAAAACTAATAACATGAGAAGATTATAAATACCTGAAATATAGAATATGTCATTCACAACACTACACAGTTGAGCTTCGGGTAGTGTTGAAATGTTTCAAAAATATTTTGGAAGATAAAAAGTAACGCTACTGAACATGAATAAGGAATTATCGACTATTTAAAAAATTTGCCAACAGAATTTTTTGAATGACTGCATTTAAAAATAGCAAGTTCTGAAAAATTTAATGAATAAAGAGAGTCGCAAGCAAAGAATAGTTTTAAAGGTTTGAAAGCAAATTTCCTTAATTTTTCTTACAATGTTAAAGGCTTTACTGGGTCCAAGAAGCTGGCTACGAAGGTGAAGCACAAATGACGCTAATATGCCAAATCCTTAGTGCTTCGTTAGTGCTTCATTGTGCTTTAAACCAGAACCTAGTCACAGTTACGGTTCCTGAAATATTGGGCCTCAAAATGCATACCTGGAAGCTGGAAGCTGGCTACGGCTTTTTTTTTGTTATAGAAGCACAAATAACGCTACTATGCAAAATCCTAGTGCTTTGATATTGCTTCATTGTTTTGGTTTGAACCACAATGAAGCACTAAGGATATTGCATAGTAGCATTATTTGTCCTTCTACAACAAAAAAGGCTATAGCCTACTTCCAAGTATGCACTTTGAGACCAAATTTTTCAGAAACCGTAACTGTGGCTGGGCTCTGGTTTAAATCGCAATGAAGCATTAAGGAAGCACTAAGGATTTTGCATAGTAGCATTATTTGTGCTTCACTTTCCTAGCCAGCTTTCTGGACCCGGCTTCACTTCATTTCCATCTATTCAGTACACCATAAATACAAAAAATATCCATTTGCTTAATGACATTATAAAAGGATTTAAATCTAAACTGCAACAAACATTTATAGATTTGTAATTTCTGTAGTGTAACTTTAAAACTCAAAGAAATGTTTCATAGAGGGAAGAAAATTACTAAAAATTTTGACCAGCATTATGATAACATGCGTTTCTGTATAAAACATTTGGCAAAATAATGTAAAAAGATAAAATGTTGTTGCTGAATAATAGCTACAGGAATCTAAGTATTTTGATTCATAACAAAACTAATAGAATTGTTATAATTTCTTTACCTTTTCATTTTTTCCAGTATTTAATGTCAGTTTCTCTGGGGTTTTTAATATATTTTTAATTTAAATCAAACATTTAGCTACAAAAATATTACGACCAAACAGTAATATTTTCTATTTTTAATTGGGATGGGTATATAGACCATGGTTTCTTAAAATTGATGTAAAACATGCAAGAAGCCAATTTTAGAGAATATTTTGCTTTGTTTATAGTACTCATTGCAAGACAACAAAAAACTGGGAAAATATTACTACTTATTTCCACGTCCCAAACATTGAATGAATCAATTCACCTAGTAAAAAAAAATTATAAATCTTTTAACCTTACAATAGTAGATTTTTAAAACCAAAATTTTGATACTCCTGAGTTTAATTTATCCCTCTGATATAGAGAAATTGAGTAGCCAGAAAAGGTGATAAAACACTAAGAAAGTTGGTTTTAAATATTTAAGACACAACCTATTTCTTCATCTATATCTCTAGAAACGGAATGGCGCTTTTGCTAGCATATACGTTTATTTTTTTGTTATTCAATTTACATTGTTCTTTTTCAAAAAGAATAAAATATGTAATTTATAACATTTTGGTTTAAAGAAATCTTCAGTAATTTTTTTGTTTAACAGTAAAAAATAAACCATTTCACCAATGATTTAGAAATCTTATAACAGGTTAAGTTTTGTAATTTGTACAGATTTACAGTTCTCAATATATTTAACAAGAAATGAAATGGCTTGAGTATATGGGATAACTGTTCTAGGATTCTTCATTATTATATTGTTACGACAAAATTTATTTAAGATAGACTTCATAATGTTTTAATTTCTCCAAAAAAAAGTAAGAAAATATTTAAAATATATTACCAATACATAATTGATGGTCTTCTTGGCTACCAAAGGGCCATCTACGAGACCAAGAGCAACAGCTGCTGGTCCTTGCATGATTTGCAACGGGTAAACTATATAATTTTAGTCTTGTGTGAAGGTTTCTTCAATAAAAAAGGTACTTGTGAAGAAAGTTATTATTTATTGCCAAAAAAGATTCTTTAAAACTAAATTTGTTTAAGATTTTTAAAGATATTAACAACATTTTTTTTAATAATTTACCTATTTCTTCTTTTTGATTCGTGAGTTTCTGTACTTTTGCATGTATAATAAGTAGCGTTGAAGCGCTGCCGAACAGGTTAAAATTGTGCATATTTTGATTCCCTCAAGTCCTGAATTTGGAAAGGTGCAAACCTGCTTAATCACGTTTCACCGTCTGAAAACTCTCCGATCCAGTTTTTCGGGAAGCCGTAACTCAATAATAACAGAGGTTATTTTTCGTTGGTAAATAATCAAGTATGAAGTCGAAATGAATAATATATTCCAAGCGAGATTAGCGGCTTCCCTTACGTTTTAAAGTGTTGAATATTTAAAAAAATGATCCTTCAGCTTCCATTTCAGGTGACATTCATGAACGTAAAGTCCCCTCTTTCGTAACTTGTGGTCATTCTGGAGGTCCATCCGCATTTCCATAAAACAAAGGAATACACTTAATGAACTCGCATAATTGAGAGGCCGACCGGATAAATACATTTATAAGGTTATTAATCATCTGATGCGTGCAGGCTGCCTATGAATTATCCCTGTACTACCGATGACAAGCCGCTAATTCGGGCTTGACTTGCTTAATATTTCATAACTGAATTAAGGCACCTTAAGCTCTGCGAGCATATTAATTAAGACTGTTCACCTGACATTGTGCTAAGATTTCGCATAATTTGCTTGATTAAGTTGTTCCTCGGATGTGAAGATGACACTCTGCAGATCTGCATGCTAATCAGTTTATTAAGTTTCCTGTAATCACATTTTGGATTAGGAGATTCACTGACTAGATTATAGTGTTAAAAGCTCCATTCAATATCTATTTTACATCGCTGTGGTTTCTAAAGCTTCTGTTTCGCAGTTTCATACATAGTATAGAAGTGCGACGGAGAGAATTGAATCGAAGGATTAGTTAAGTTGCGGATATTATATTAAAAATAAATTAACGGCGGGCCTATTTTTATGACTATAACTTTTTGGGGGTTACTTTAAAACTATTCTATCTATGTAAAATAAACTAAGATTCATTTATTTAAACACAAAATGTCTAAAATTTATTATTGTGAAATTTACAGCTTAAATTTAAAAGCATGTAAATGTAAGTAGTTAATGTAAGTAGCTGCTTAGATATATATTTACAAACTTTATTTTAATAAAAACTTTTAAATATATCAATATTTTAAGAATCATTTTTTTTATTTATTTTATTTTATGAATCAATTTGCTTTTGCTTTTCATATTCTACAAATATGTATATATTTATTTTAAAATTTGCTTACTTGATATATAATTCTACCTTTCAATAAGAAAATAATTCTTGAAATTAAATTTTTCAGAATTTTCTCGTTTAAGCTTCGCACTTATTCTATAGTTCCCCCGTTCTACTCTTTAATGCTATAATGTCTAGTCACTTGCTCTGCTGGCAGATCGTTCCAGAAGGACAGCTGTTTACGCATTCGGTCCTGCTGGAAGGACTGCCTTGTCTTATGAGATTTATTCTTCTGGCAGGACCCCTAGTCTTCCGCCAGTACCGATGGCTCTTTCAGTGCCGTAAGCCTAATGTCTTTTATTGCTTAATCACGAACAATTCTTACTTACAAGTAGGTACTTATCTATATTTGTGCCAATACGTTTAGGAAAGCAGAAGTTTTTGCAAATATAGGTAAATTTTATTGGAACAATATTTATGGTTAATTAAAAAAACTTTTGTAAAACTTGTTAACAAATACTCGAAATTTTCCCTCTTCCGCCACAGAAAAATAAATAATTTTTTTACAAGTACATAAAGTTTCACTTCTATCGTAATTAATTTTGAGGCACACCATTCTTCTTACATACTCACCGGATTCTCTAATAAGTTTTTAGTAAGTTGCCATTTCTTGTTTTTTTATATTCCGGCAGACCGTAACTTTTGGCCAGAGATGTTGGTGATCTATCTATCTAGCTATGTTAAACTCTAAACCAAACTTTGACTCACTCCAAGTGTTGTTGGTGGCTTTTTCATCAAAGTGTGTTGCACAGGAGAATATTCTATCATCGACCTTCATCTTTATAACTAAATCACTACTGCATGTCTCCGTACTTTGGGTAATTTTGTAGACAGGATTTCCTTTTCAATAACTTAACTTCTAATAACCTTATCGTGTTGAAATTTGCACAACATAGACTCCTATTTTTGAGTAGATTTAGATGAGGCTAACCTACGTCCTGCCAGCAGGGTCTAAATAGTCTTTAGACCTACGTCTTGCCAGCAGGACGCTGTGTCCTGCCAGATTTCAATTGAGTTACTACCTTTTTCTTCAATTGAAAAAATAAAATTTGTCCAAGTTAGCCACACAAAACGTAATGTCTTTCTAACAAAAATACAAAAGCAATTAGCTGCAAATTTAAGGAGTAAAAAAAATATTTTCTTATAAGTTTATTTCGGTTTTATTTGTTGATATTCCTTATCCTTTTCTTTTAGTGTGCATTTTGCTACATGATTTTTTTCCTTAAAAATCTTTTTATTGTCTCTAAAAGTTATTCTTTCTATAACTCCACAATGTATGTTTTTATGTAGTTTTCAGTCCCGGGATTGTTTCACTGGATTGCCTTTCTGTTCCATTTTCTTTTTTGCCATCTTTCTCTTACTTTTGTTCTTAACCTGATTTACTTCAATTTTCATATTTTTACGTTAATTTTTACTGCTCCTCCTATTAGTAATTGCTATTTCTCTTTGTAGTTTAAATAAGAATGCTCAACAAGATTTTGTTCTTACGTTAATGTGTCATTAACAGATATATAATTTATTCTACTGATTTCTCTTCTTCACATGTCGTATTTCCTTTTACTACCCTAATTGCTACTATACTATATGTGATCATAGCGTTAGTACTTTCTTTGTAATAATTTCTGATACTCTTTGCAAAATATTCTAAATATATATCTTCACAATTTTATAATTACATAGTTTCAGATTGATCAATGTTTCTTCTTTATTCTAATTAATATAAATTTTGCAGAAAATTTTTGCTAAGTGGTTGGTGTATGATGTGTGGTGTTTTACTTAATTTATCATTAATATTTAGAGGGATAGCTAAAGCTATTTAAATTCGATTTTTTTGTTTCTAAACTTTGTTATCTGCTTGTAGTTTTAATTGCCTTATTAGTAAGTCTGCAACTTACAGTCTTTCATCTATAATGCCCCTTTGTGAAAATTTTATTAATGCATGCTTTAAACTGCATCGTCGAGGCTTTGTTGATTCCGCCCTTCGCTGTAATGTCGCTAGACGATGTAAGTATCAAGCCCCGGTGATCCAGCGAGAGATAATAAAATCATATTCAAATCCATAAATACAATGTTCTGAAAATTGATGCAAAGTGGAAAATGACATAAGTAACATTACTTAAGGAAATGGATATAAAGCAGCTACCTCGCGCACATACGGTAAATTAGAAGGGATGCAGAGTTTCACCCTCGTCGAGATCACGAACAAAACCTCCCCTAAAAGGATATATCTATTATTCATAAAGCCTGTTTTATGGAAAATAAAAGATATTCAGATAAGTCTTCCGAAACAATCAAATTGGCGGGTTAGGTTGGCGCGATGATGGTTTTTGCGTGTAGGCGTCGCATCCTGTAATTAAAAAATGTCTGACGTCTCCATCGCGACGCGCTCCTCTTCGACGTCGCATTAACGTCCTTAATTGCAAAAGCGGCTCTTGCCCATCTGCATACGATATGACATGTTTGGTTCCGTCTGAGTGGCAGCCTTAATAAGGTTTCCAGCCGGCTGAATATTGAGTTTTGCTGCCGCTAACTCGCCGCATCATATCGTGGCCACTTGCAGGTCGAGCTTAGACCAGATTAGACTCCCACGGGATATAAGACTCTGGAAATCAAATTGAGTTCGGATTGCAAGCTACCGGCGGCTATCAGATTTTCTATGATAGCCACCAGACTTCAATAATTGGTGAGAGATTTTTAAACCTGTGTGCTTTCGCTGGCGAAAAATACAGCCACAAAAAGATAGTGCGTTGAATCAACCACTTTGCGTTTTCACCAACCTTTCTGGACCGTTTTAACCAAAATTTGTGTCATTTTTATTGGAATATATATAATTCAGAGCAGGCATATTTTTTTAAAAAATTGTGCATTTTAGACTGAAAATGTTTTATCTAGCTATAACTACTATTTTTTGAAAAAAGTCGTACAGCAGTTTAACAATTAATTATTTACTAGAAAAAGTTAAATTGGTACTGACTTGGAGAAAAGTCGCACGACTGTGAAGAATGGTAACTGCAATATTACCTTAAGTTTTAATAATTAAAATGGAATGTCTACAATAAAATTCTGTATTTTTTGTATTATTATTTTTCTATTGTACTAACAAACATTCTGAAAATTATGGAAAATTACGTGAAGTAATTTGATGAAAAACTCCTCTAACGAAGTAAATGTTTACGAGTAGGTACGCAAAATAATTACGTTCTTTTACATTATGCGTCGTATATAAAACATGTCACCGGACACTTCACACCGGACCCTCCCAATACCTGTCTTAATTAAGGAGATTTATGGGGCCGCGAAGTCACACCCCATCCGATAGATGATAAGGCCCATTCGTAATATATGCAACCAACTTTACGATGTGTTTTTATCTCGGACGCAATATTTTGAGTTGAGTGACGCTAGCCATAACAAATCAGCCGCACCCTGGACGATGGCAGCGTCAAGCACCTTCGCTAATTACTCGTCACCGGGGGCGCGGCGCCGACCGTCGGCCACGCCGCGGGCGCCATCAGATATAATCGGGGCCTGGCCAGCCGATATCAACGCTATTAACAATTATTAACTCTACTGACTTAATTAAAAATGCACTAGTTGGCAACCTGTCAGGGACAATACTTATCAATTAATCATTGTAGTAACTTCAAACTAAACAAAACCCTAGGTCAACATCACTATGTTTATGTAGGTCTTATCATTATTTCTAGTTTTGCCACAATGTAAAAAGATCTTAATAAAGTTTACTTCGTGCCATCCTCCTTTCTCGTCCTTTTGTAGTTATCCCTTCTCTAGAAATCATTTACTTCTTATTATTCTTTTTCTTTGCATGTACTTTTTTGTCGCATTTCTTACGTTCTGTGTAAACTAAAACTTACAGATTTTTACATTACTTTACATAGGTACTTTTAAATAAATATACTTCATGGATGTTGATACAATAGGATTTGCCGTTGTGAGAAACTTACTTTTTCTAAGCTTCTAGCACTTGCTTTATTTTGTGTAATAACATAATTAGTTCTTACCCCTAACTTGTCAGTTCTTTTTTTATAGTACTGTATAATATTTCAGCTTCTTGCCAGCATGAGATTTAATGCAAAATAATTTATTTGGAGCTTAATTAGAAGCTTAAGTCAAGCGATTAATTTACTATTAAAGTTATTATCGTCTATCTATCTTATTATCTATCTTCTTAATATTAGCCACTATTTTGTTTACTAGGTATAGTAACTTGGTTTTTAAATCCATGAATTTATTTTTTATGTAAATCTTAGTTAATAGCTATTAACCATACAAATTGTATAGTATTTCTAAATATTATATGCATAATTCTAGATAATTATTATTAAAACATTATGATTTTAGCCTAATAATAAATTCTCATTAATGATAATTTGTTAATTTTTTATATATTTTTTTGATAATTATTTTTCATAATTTGGAAAAGTTATGATCATTGATGATTCTTTCAATTTACTGAATGATCTAACTTTATTATTTAATAGTCTTTTCTGCATACCTTATTATTTCTGCATCTTCCTTTTATGTTTCAAGTCACATCGTGATTTTAATTTGTCAATTTTAGTTTTTATACTTCTTTCCATCAAATGTGCACTTATCTATTTATTTGGGTTTTGCTATACCTAACGTCTTTTTTGTATTTCACTACTTTTTAAGAACCTTCCAAACAAAGTCTTAATTTATATCTATACTTCTAATGTGATACATGTGTACATCAACATAAATTTTTTATCTCAAACGGCTGTCTTACATTTGCTTAGGACCCACATTACGGAATTCCAAAAGAAGTATATGGCATAGTTTCTCCATAAAGCTTTGCCTCTGCATAATTATATTGACCTTATATTGACTTTTTACCCGCAAAGATTAAACGTTTGTAATTTTCAATGCAATGTTATGTTAATATACTTTCAGAAACATCATTGAGCGGGCCCTAATTGACGCTACTATTATTTAACACAAACTTGCACTCAGTACAAAACTTGAAACCTTGCAAGGTATAAGCTCATGCATTAATTTATCTACTAATTCAACCCCGCATACAAACTGCATACAATCTGATTTTCCATGAATTTGAAAACATAATTACGTCAACCCTCAGATGGTTTTAGTTTTGATTATGTTTTCTGAAACTGTGTATGCCAAAGATAAAAATTATTTTGAAAATGAAGATAACGTGACATCTATTGAAATTGTAAAAATGTTATTATCCAAGTTACAAATATCAATATTATTGATATTCTTTAAGCGAACTCACAAATTTGTGTATCAGGCCAGTTGCAAAACTACTCAATAAAATATGAATAATATTTAAATGAAGTTATTCTTATGTCTAAGCACTGTTTGATTCTAGAAGAATAAAATTATGTAAGGGCAGTATTGCTATTATTTACTTTTGGTTTTTCTTAGTTAGATCAAAGAGTAAAGAGCTTATAAAGAGACAACGGTCGAACAAGGCAACAAAAACGGACGGAAGCCTGATCATATTAGTGCTACACAGGCAAGCTGCCAAATAGAAGCACGGAGTAGAAACATATAATGAATATAAACAAAACTTTTTTGTCAAACAGAAACTTGAGATATATTTTATTAGCTTGCTGGTGGGTATGATGTTTATACCTCTTTAGTTTTGTATGCACGGTTATTTGCATGCAATAGCAATTTTTTTATACAGTTCTCGATATCTGGTTGATTAGTAACTGGTCAGAATTGCTTAAAGATCTGAAAACAGAGAAACCGATGTGACACAAGATAAAGACACTTTAATACATTCGATCCAAAGTATCAGGATCTGACTTTATTAAATATTTAAACAGTAACTATATTAATTGATTTCAGTAAATGTATTTTATAAAAAGCTTTTGCAACATTTACGAACCTATTTAAAAATATATTTATTAAGAATTTGTTTTCATTCAATAAATGCTCTAGTTTCTGTTGAGTACATTACCTGTTTTATGTTATGTCAACATAGCCTGGCTTGTGGCTTGTTCGGTGATCACGTAAAATCCGTGCTGCTGAACTATCAAAAAAAAAAAATTAATATTTGACTGAATGGAGTTGTTGCCATTACAAAATCCGCATTTGAGAAACATCTGGACGAATATGTGCTTATCATCTATACCAGTTTAAAGAAAAGTCTTTGCATGGTCTTAAGATTTGGTTTCAAAACTTCAAAAGAACCGCGAGAAGCGTCGCCTCTTGATAAGATATTCACTTGGTATTACACGGCTGTATTGTTGGTGGCAAGAAAGAAAATAATAAAAATTTACTTCTATATTCTACAGTTTATCTTTTAGGGCAAGTGGCAAAATCAGTGCTTTACTGACTATTTGATTTAAATTTAAGATATTATTTTGTTTAATTATATCTGCAACTTTTACTGCAAATTCAAAATTTTGAAAATAGATTATGTCAGACCAGTTCTTTAGTTATGTTTCCAATGCATTTTCAATAATTTAATATAACAAAATAATATTACTGCAGAATTAAAAAACGTAATCAGGATTAGCGATATATTAGGTTGCTCCACATTTACTACCCTTATTTGTTTGGCCTTAATATGTAAAAGTTTTCAGTTATAAAAAAATTATTAATTAAATAGATTTAACGATTAATAGTTCAAATAAAGTGTTTCATATAAAAGAATCGTAGATAATGTTCTATTGTTTTATTTTTCAAAAAAATTTTATGAAGCAACGTCGGTTGTAGGTAATATAATTTTTTTTTCATATTGACTAATTTAATAAAAATAGCAATATTTTTTTTATAATATACCATAAGAATGTCTTAATAATGTTGATAATGTTATCTATAATTATGAAAACCATTAGTATATTAGTTGGTTTTTAACAATGTGGTTATAATTGAAATTGATTAAGAGCCGCAGTAAATGTATACGGTTACAGCTAAATTATTCTGTATATCTGTGTGAGAGTGACACAGTGGCTTGCAGCGTTAACCTCTTTACTGTGATTTTGTATAGCCATCGTTAGTGGTTTGTAATCTTAAAGTATTTTTACTCAACACAATCTAGAAC
The DNA here is from genome assembly GCA_905333025.2 of Pyrochroa serraticornis. Lineage (NCBI taxonomy): Eukaryota > Metazoa > Arthropoda > Insecta > Coleoptera > Pyrochroidae > Pyrochroa > Pyrochroa serraticornis. The sequence continues at coordinate 42,543,910 of HG995152.1, forward strand.
ATTGTTAAAAGATATAGCATATAAGCGAAATTGCTTGAAGAATTCTTCCAACACATCCACCAATTCGCAACAAACATAAAATAATTCTAATATATCAGAATATTTACTTTCAACTAGCAAACTATATCTAAATAAGCGGTTATTGATTTCAGTAGCTCTCTTAAGATGCAAAATGCATTGCTGTTAATAATTTAGTGGATTTATCCGCGGAATTCGTGCATAGAATATCTTGAAAAGCTGCCAAATAGGGAGAGAACAAATTGAACATGTTCGATATCGGTCCCTCAAATGGCATATATGCATCACAACATCCCATGCAAATCTCCTGCAGTAGAGGAGTATAGACAGAATTCCTATATTAGTTTCAGCCAAAGCGCGGCGAGCTCCGTTAACAATCCGACGGTTGACAATTCGGTGACTTCTTCACTTTACTTTTGTTTTTGCACTTGCCTTATGTTAGTATTGGGTATAAATAATAGATGAAGGGGAAAAGTTTGATTAAAACGATAGTTGGACTGGCGTCGTAGAGACGAGTGGCGAAGGTATAGGAAACTGAATTTTATTACACTTTAGTACGACAGCTAGAAGTAAAACTGCAGAATTGTTAGCAGTAGAAACTGGAATCGACCTGCAGTCCCACAGGATTCGCACTCCAACAGTCCCGATATTGCAAGAAATAAGATATCAGCCGGTGAAATTTGGCAAAATAATTTGTAGGCTCGTGAAAGTTAAATTGAATTCGGCGTTTTCGTCGAGAAAGGATATATATAGTGATTATGTCGTTGGGTTGGAAGAAATTCGGTTTATGCAGGTTTAGCATCGTGGCGGCTTCTAGACGGGATAGTGTTTAAATTAAGATTAAGTTTGCGACAGATTTGAATAATTAATTAATAATCGATAATCTTAAATGAGTTGTGTATTTAAATAAGCTTTCGGTGTGAACGAAGGATAATATTCTCAACGGGACCATCACAAGAACGCGCCTTCTAGGCCCGGGCTCCATCTCCAACCACTCATTACGGCGGGTCGCGGATCTTGTTTCAATTAGAATGATCGAGAGCTCCGGAGTCTCGTTTCTGCCATCCGCACTTCATCACCAATAATGATGGATGGGAAGAAAGCCGACCGGATCTGAAACCGGCAGCGATGGATTAGAACGACGCCACTATTAAACCGGGAATCTAAATTAAAAATTACAAAGCTATTTATAATCCTCAAGCTAACCACGTCACGCTTGAGTGTTTTTTTCTTTAAGGATTGACCTCGGAATTAGCGGAAGACGCATCCCTTAAATGGCGCTTGGTTTCATTGGTTATGCAAAGTTTTTCCGTTCCGTCTGTAAATTCCGTTAAGAAGCTCCTCCGTGGGACCGTCGACCGGAGCCGAAAATCGAAACCATTAAAATTTAACGTTAAAATAAACATCGTTTTGTGAATTTACGCCAGCGATTCCCATTGTATCGTAATGTAACATTAAAAGAACAAGAATAGGAACAAGTCCGTAAACATAGTCAGGGAGGCCTCGACGGAAGAATCATGGTGCCCCAGAGAGGGGATCCGGGAGCTCTCATTCCCACCTCGATATCTCAGGAGATACAACCTGCGAGATGTATGGGGGCTCTTTAACATCGGTTAGCCGAACTGAGACCGCCGCGGCGTAAAACTGAAGAACAGGAAAACACCAATTAAGCCTATTACTTACCGTGTTTAGCACTGCCACAAATCGATCAATTAGCGAACCTTCCTGTCTAGCATTTTCAGGCTCGATTGCCACAAGAACTAGACGAATTTCCGTCAAAACTCATTAATCATTGCGCCAATAAGAACAAATTTGATTCGTGCATTCCACCGTTCGCACTTTTCGTTCGGAAGATATACGACCACCATGAGAGCCGTAATTAAAACCATCAATTAACATGGGGTCAAAATTATAATCGTGCCGTAACGCATATATTTCATTAGCTAATTGAAAGTTTATGTTTCCTAAGAACCACGAAAACGTTTCGAGTATTAAAATAGCGTGTCAATGCAAACGGTAAGCGAATTATCAAAAGTATGTGTATCGTGTCAGGGGATGCATAAAGTCGGCCCTAGGCAAACACTCAATTCTCATGCAAATATCGCGGGAATCCCTCGAAGCCGGCGAAACTGCCTGACTGCTACCTGTCTGATTTAGGATTATTTATTCCATAGTTTAAGAATTAATCTGTTTAAATAGAGCCGCAATAAAACTCGCTATGTGGAACATTCAAATAGGAACATGCAATTCCTTCCGATTTAATGGACTAGGTCGCGTGATTATGGTTCTTGTTGCACTACTTTTGGTTCTAACTCACCAATATGTGACAGTCTTACAGTAATTACCCCACATTATGTTAAGTTGATGCTTTGTTTTTGAATTTAATTATATTCAGTAAAACAATAAGTTTGCTTTAATCACTTTTATTCTATTGTTTTCGGCAGTAACAAGAACTTTTGTTATATCATGAAATTTAAGTTTTATTCTCTTTAGGTATATAAATTTAAATATTGCAATATCTAATCTATTTGGTATAAATTTCAGCATTTTGATATGCAGATACCTTTCAATGAAAAATACTATTATATTCAAATTGTGGGACATTATTGAAACTACAAAAAGCTTGCCATCAGTTTCTTTTAAAGTAAAATTACACTTTATCTGGGGTCTTATTGCTTGTAGAAGAAGCAATAGCACCAAATAAGTAAATTGTGGAAACTCAAAAAATAATCAAAGCCTTTGAAAAAACTGTTCAAAATATACATTGTATTATCTATGTAGCCATCTGAAAGTTGCTTATTCTCTAAAAATTTTGAAATTAATTGTTATTGGTGGAGATATTATAACCACCTTTATTTCTTCTACCAAGTGGTTATTATAATGAAAAGGTGACGCCTTAATCGCTGTTAAATCGTAGCTGTGTGTAGTTTGTATCAAAATAATGTTGTTAATATCAATAGAGAAGAGCCGCCACAAATTTCAGAAATTAGAAATACAAAATAAAATTGGAAAAATACAATAAAAAAGTTTACTTGAATAAAGTAGCAGTATTTAAGAGGATCCAAAAACTAGATGAAAAAATTTTGATAAACATTTTTTAATTAAAATCTTAGAAAACATTTAAATTTAATTTAGCAAAAAATAAATAAATGATATAAGAATTATTTAAAATTAACGGTGTTTCATAAAAGTTGATTCAATTGATATTGTTAATTAAATCACTCAGCCTTTGGCGGTTTCAGAAAAATCGAGTAGTGGTTCGTAATTAAATCCAAGGAAGAAAACGCGATGTATTTAGCGAGTCAGTTTAAATTCAGAATAATTATGGAGCCTCTGTGAAGTATAACAATCGAATTTCACTGTCAGAGGTTCAACATAGTTATGAGACAAAAGTTTATAGCTTTGAACAGCAGACGTTAACATTGGTAAAATTCGATAATTAATGTTATAAAATTCGGAAAAATGTCTTAAATAACGACTGTTTTTTCACACTGAAAATCCGTGTAAGCTGCTTGATGAATAAGAACGGGGCAAATTTCTTTTACAGGAATTGGAATTGTACTGTAAATTTTTTTGGCAATTTTCTTAATCAACACAACAATCCTATCACCTCGTGCCCTAAAGATAAATTCTAGGACACAATTTGAAGCACTCGAAAGAATTAAAAACAAATTCAGCTAATCTCAGAAATAATCCAGGTCCACAAGACATGATAATATAAAATTGGACAAGACGAATGACAATGACAAGTAGGTACTCGTAAGGCTTGTAAGGAAACAACGAGAATTATATAATGGGAACCAGCAGATAGTTCTCTAACTATGAGTTGGCAAAATGTTAATTATAACATAATTTTTTTTATTACGAAGAAAAATATTTATTATAAGGACAAGGAATTAAATGAAGTAAACCTAATAATTTATTTAGTGTTAGCAACAACATTATTTGCTACAAAAATTGGCTATCAGGATGAGAAAAACCTGGAATTTTAATTAAAAACTTGTTGAAGAAAATGAATAATAATAAATTGGATATTTATTGGTAAAAAGTAATACAAATAAAATATTTTTTTTACAAACGTATGAGTAAAATAGAGTAGGATTCGGTTAGATAATAAATATTTGTTATAAAAATAGTTGCAAATACTTTAAGATCTGAAATCTTCAATATCTATGGGTTATTTATTATTCATGTAATTGTTTTGTACTTGTTCTTAAAATAACATTTGTTATATTCAGCAACTATTGGCAAGTGAATATTTTTTCAAACCTACAATTTGTATTACCGAAAGTTCTAGAGTGTTTCTCCATTTTTCATGGATTATTTTTGTTATTTGGTCTCCAAAAAAATTATTGTTTATAACTATGCTGAGTTGTTGGAATAATCTTAATCTAATATTTATTAAAACGGGCATAAGATTCTGCAACTTTTTGATTTATTTTCTTGGACTAAATAAGTTGGTATTGAAAGATGACAATGTTTGCATTACGCATGGTAAAGTTTCTTTACGTCATCTAAATGCATTTATCATGGTGGTGGAACTCCACCTTTATCATACCTAAAGAAATTTCCTATTGTTGGTACAAATATTTAAATAGCGAAAAATTTCCAATTAGTTACGCGGATATTGCACATGAAGGAGCCATCAGTAACCATCTATTGATGTTGGACATTTCGGCTACCCTTTCTTTATTCCAAGAAATCTGTCTTTGAAACTCACAGCTGTAGGGAAGTCTTCAGTACGGCTTACTATTTTAAAATCATTATTTAGCATTACGCCTTCTTACATTGTTAATAATTTTTGATTTTGAACGTTTTGATAATCGTTGTATTTTTCTAAATTAAGTTATGTTTTATGTGTTAAAAGTGATTCTAAAAATTATATGTGATGACCATTGAAAATATTTTCAACCCACAAACAGTTATTAAGAAACATAAAAAATTAGATAACTAGAAGTTTTACGTTAAAGGCCAAATTTCCAGGAATAAGATCTCATGCCTGTTGTAAAACCTTTTTGAAAGACGTATACTCAACTCTAATTACGATGCTACTTTTTTTGCTCTTAATTTTTATTGATTCAGTTTACCGTAATAATTCAAGTTTTATTATCATAGAAACTTAAGATCTGAGTCTTGGAGTAATGAAAATTAGAAGAATTGACGAATATGTTTATAAAGTAATTATTTAGTCAAAAGCTGATCCAGCACCTAAGATAGAATTTGGACTTAAAAGCTGGATATTTTATTATGAAAAAAATATTTAATTATAATGGTTACGACCAATACTTTATTGTTCTTAAATTGTAGATCTTTTGCAGTAAAGGTTTATTTTGTTTGAACATTTTTGCACATAAATTCAGACAAGCTATCGCAGTGCTGTATTTTCTCTGTTTTCTCGTGAAAGGCGCTCGGTTGTTTCCAAAAGAACTACTTCACGGAAGTTTTCAGAGCGTAAGAATGTAAAGAGTGTTGTGGAGAAGTGCAATGCACAATAGTTGTAACAGCACTAAGACGGCGAGGCATCAAGCTGTCCCGTACTCGTCTCGCCCTGTCAGCAAGTCCCTTGAGGCCGCAACATCCACCCGACTTGAATGACGGAATAACTTTGCTCACAACACCTTCGAAACATCTACTTTCCGAAAGAGCTTCCTTCCACACCTCGCGTCACTGTTTGATTTGCTTATTCTGACAATACTCGCACGAACTCACTTTTCTTTCACATTTGCTTTGGACTCGGATTTCAACACATCTTACCAACGAGTGGTTTCTTTTCGTTATCTTTTATTGTTATCTCGTTTTTCTGATAGTCTTGTTACGTGATCGATACATGGCTAATTGTTCACATTGTAGTTATAGTGCATGCGAAACACTGGAGAGTTGGAGACAGAATTCAGGATGATTAGTGCAGCGTTGTCAGTCACTCCCGAGCGACGCCACTGTCGCGCCTCATGTCAGACCAAATTGCATAATTAGATTGTGTCTGTCGCTCCGCGTGTCCTCTTGATAGATGCCATTAGGACAATTATAAGGCCCCGATGGAGTGTCGACTCGACTTTCAGACGGATCTTTTAATTACAATGATTCGTTTTACTTTTGCGCCTATTTGTTAGATGCTGCAAATTCCACACATCCTCTTCGCCAATCACAGCAAACTTTATCATCAAAATCCACTTGAAAATTAGATTTCTTATGCTCTAAAAAACATTTTTTACAATTCGGCAAATATTTTATGTTTTTGTAGCACATAATAAGCTGGAACTAGTTTTCCTTCTTAATATACACAAATAAAAATATGCTATTATTGGTATTATTACAAATAATTTACTTAAAGTGGAAAAAGCCCTGATAGAAACGATGAGTCAAATAATAAGAGAAGAAACTAAATGATAAACGAAAGCAAACAAATATTTCATGTTGCTAAGATTTTGGAAAATTTATAAAACCAAATTTTATTAAATTCAAGTTTAGTTGAGGAAGAAATTTTACTTCTTCCAGCACAATTATGTTAGTAACAGAATTTTTTGCAATTCTTATCAAAAAGTTGAAAAATTTTGGTGAGAAAGAAATCAAATAAAGTAAAATATTGTTCAATCAAGAATGTTTCAAAGACGGAAAGATAATTAATTTTAGTTTATGGACTGGGAGAAAAAATTATTTCTGATGGCAGATACCTACTGAGAGAAAATAAAAACTGTTTGGAAGAAAAAAAGACTGGAAGTATATATGGAGAAATTTTTGCAGAAATCGAAGATAGCACAAAAGTTAAAATGCTTAAATGATCTTAATCATACACTGGGAAATCTTACCAAGTATACTTATGAACGCGTAGTGGCAACAAGCAAAAAAAATATATGTAGTTGATATGGAAGTAGTAATAATATAAGTGGCATATACATTTTATTTTAAAAAATATGATATCTTAATCATAATTACATTTCCGTTAATTTTTATTTTGTTAGTAACAAGTTTAAAAAGAACGTAGAAAAGAATGTACCTACACCTTAAACAGTTGATAGCGATCGCAAATAAAAAAAAATAGTATAAGGGGGTCTGAGCAAAAGAATTGAAACTAAGTTGTAGTATTAGAAAGAAAGCCATTTAAAGAATAGCAATAAGTAAAATTTGAATAAAGTTGAAAAACTTAAATAAATTGTAGAAGCAACTTAAGCAAGAAGGATAGTGCAAAATAAAGTTATGACTAAAAAGACTATGACACATACTAATTGCAGAAAACTTGCTTGTGAACTTTGTAAATAAAAAGAGTAATTATACCATAAAAAAGAGCTGTAAACATAAGAAAGGCTAACAGCGGAAAGAGGAATAGTAAAAAATATCGTATTTTGACTTGTTGCAAGGTATGTTTAGTGATTTATAGTGAAAATATAGAAAACAACAAAAATTTTACGGATTAATTCTGTGATTACTTGTAATAAATCAAAGATACATATAGTATTTTTACGATAAGTTGGGTGTGACGTCATACATAGTTTTATAGGGCAACGAATTTAACAACTCTAATTTTACCGTCTTGCCAGCAAATGTAGCGTTAAATCTTGGTTAATTTAATTTCAAGGAGTTGGCAATGCAATGCGGTGTTGTTAACCTATCGAGCGATTATTGATTTATTGAAATCAATCCGCCAATCCGTTCACAAAATAAAAAATGGTGTTAAGTGATTTCATTGAGAGCTTTATCTGGACGAATTCTGAACATTATTTGTTACTCGTTAAAATCTTGAAGCCGTGCTCCGGAGTTTGTAGCATCATTCATCCATTATTTTAAGTGGAACGTTAAAATGGATGGCCCATTCTTCAACTTACTGCTTTGAGTAAAGTGGATAATACATATTTTAGCTGTGATTAGCTTTATTCAACTTTTCAACTATATTAAAATGTATTTTGCATGCCGAAAAAGGTAAATCATGTTTGGTTATATTTTTATTATTAACACAAACTTCAAACTGTTATTTTGTTACAGTGAGTAACAGCTGCCTTAGGTGCAAGGTTACAACAGTGAATACTATTGGGGCTAAATGCAATTTCAGCAGCAGAAAAGCGATATCTGGGCCATGATTTAAAATAAGAGAATTACAATTTCATCCAACTTATACTCAGAATTCAAAGTCCTCGCGGTATTGAAAAAAACACATAGCTGAAGAACGCCAAGATCTGTACCAGCATCAGGAATGTGGAAAATCTCTTTCATATAGCGGAGGATAGAAAACATTTGCAAGAGTGATTGACAACATTTGAAGAAATAGACATGTCATTTGAGGAAGAATGGGCCAACACGTCATTCAAGCGGTTAAGCTCTCATATCGAAAAAAATCTGCTCAAAGCAATCGTGAATTCTAAAACTGATTTTCCTTTAATACTGAAGAAAATTAACTTGAAGGGTGTGGTCTATTTTCTGGATGAAGCATGGCGCCGTGTGGGATTTAAGTTGATAAAGAATCATAAAAATCGCTATTATCAACTCTAGGAACTCTTAGGATTATTTGATGATGAAAACGATAACATTTCTTTCCCATTCCTGACAGAAGAATTCCTAGAAGAAAAGCAGCTAAAAATTTTTGAAACTGAGTTGAATGAGTTATGAGCCGTGCACGTTACAATGTAAGAAATTTGGAAAATGCTTTTTTGGGGATAATAAAGCAGAGGTATTTTTGCTACGTCATAATATCATCACAGAAACTAAATAAGCATGTAAAAAAAAAACAAAAAATCAAGTTGAAACATACTTTGCAACAAGACAATCAAAGCTGAAATGGATTCTAAGAAACAACAAATCTAAATAAAAATCCTTCCAAGGGCTTATTGCAACGTTCCCTCTACATTTAATTGTCGTAATTAAAGAAATTGTACTGTAAAAATTTAAATTTCTTATACTTACAAATTTCAAAATTTTCAAATATAACTTTGGTGCATTTACAATCAACAATTAAGTTCCGGTTTGGAGCAAAGGTCAAGCATTTATCTTCGGCGGTCATTTGTTGATGTCATTAAGTTGTACATAATTTTGTAGGTTAAAATCAGAATTAATGACAATGACAATTAATCAACATTTCAATATTTTCAGTGACGACATAACACCAAACTTAATACACAAATATTTTTTTACTTAAAGTAGGCACATAATGGCGGCTGCGCCGGGTGAATGTATCTATGAGCTGAAAATAGAAAAATTAAATTAATTTTTACGGTATTATGGTTAATTTAACATTTCAAAAAATTTAGTTAGGCGTCACTTGAATAATAATTACAAACAATAGGTGACGACTCTAAAACTTCTATAGGTAATCCTGTACTAAGAGATGGGTGTTTCTTTTGTTCAAATGTTCCATATTGAGTCGAAATTAGGTTAAAATTTTAATGGTTACGTTGAAAGTTAAGGAATCCCAGTTTTCTTTTGTGGTTGAACTGTTAACAAAGGATCCTGTTAGCAGGAATACTTGATTGTGTGCGTTTCAGCGGATGTAAAGTTAAATTCAAAGTCGCGTACCTGTAAAAGAATGGAGTTTTAATTTTTGATGTGTCGACCAATCTTAGGCGTTCCTCCCAGCTCGACTGCATAATAAGCGAAAAAATGGGCCCGTGCATTGGCCTCGCAGGTAAATAAGAACCCCGTCAAACACGAGGGACCTTTGCAAATGAAATCACACGTTTCGGACTCTGCTAGATTCCCAGAATACACAATTCCAGGCCACAAACAAAATAAATCCACTCATGCAAAATGATAGGTACACACACCCACACACGGCAGACCGCGTCCTGATGTATTCCTCTGACTTGGGTCTCGCTTCTTTCACGTTTGTCCATTTCCCTACCGCGCTGATGTTTGCCAAGTTGATGCGATCCCTATGGACGCCAAGTTTCCGACTTAACGAAACAGACCGCCTTGAACCCCTACACACCGAACACAAATTCAATCCCCGATAATTTTTCAAAAACTTTTGTCATGTAAAAGTTTTTATATTTTCGCAAACATTTGTCATTTCTCTGTTTTGACCAAATTCTCTTGGGGTCGATCAATCATCGTCTACACCAAATAAACTGGAAACGAGTTTTCAATAAATTTGCGCCTTTAGGGCGGTAATTGTGAAAATATTTTGGGTCCATTTATTACTATAACGGCATCCATTAATGACTTCAGTTTGTTGAATAACCAGGGTGTATAAATGAATTATTCAGTTTTTTCTTCTAAATAGCACAAGAAATTTAATTGAGCTGCCTGAAAACGTTCCTAGCTCCATAATTAAATATATTTTGTATCTTTTTTCACAGAAATATTTTTGTTGCGAAAATAGAAGGTATAAAAATTTCAAACAATAATTCAATTTCTACAACAGTAAAAAGCCAAATTACAAATCGATTATTTTTTATGTCTGGACATTTTGAAATAATACTTAGTCAAAGTCAACAGATTTTTTACAGCAATACTACCTAATATTACATATAATAAGTCTACTTACAAATATTATAAAAATAAAGATACAAGCCAAGATGAAATAAAATAAAACAATAGCGAAACAAGACATTACGTTTGAACAATTAAATAAGCATGTTATATTCAAACTAAATTGTTAATTAAAACCTTAAAATGGTTTGTGTCCCAAGCTTCAAATTTTCAGAAAACTCGATTTTTACAATTTTATGATTGAGAAGATAGTTTTGTTCTGTAAGAATATAAATATTTATTTTTTATTTCACTCCTTTAATATTTCAGTTGAGATTTCGAATTCTCAAGTTACGCCCTCCTCCAAAGCGGCAGTTTGGGTTTTCTATCCCCTTTATTTGGGGATAATGGTAAAATTTCGCAGCTAAAGAAAGGGAGCTTATTTGCTAGTATAAAAGTGTAGCATTAGCGCTTCCTCCATTGTGCTTTAAACGAAATCAATCATAGAATGTTATTTGTATTGGAGTAGCGTGCGGGTGCATTCCCTAAGCTACACGTCTAATAATAATTCATTTCGTGTTTTCATGTATTCCGGGTGGTTCGTGCCCTCCGCACAGCAGTTAAGCCCGTCTAAACTTTCTTACACATCCTGGCAGGTCAGGTCCGGCGTCGATGATTTATGGAAAATATTACAGACAGGCCGTGGGGCGGGCGGCAAGAAAAGTAACGAATTCTTGGATTCCCAACGGCCGTAACGGCCAATGGCGATGTTTCGCACCACCATCAGGGATTAGGACTTTGACCGCTTCTGCAGTGCGAAATTTATTTTGAATTGTCGGACGCCAGGACGACATTTCGCGTGACGTGGGGCGCGGATGACTCACGTCTAAGGATAAGGCGGAAACATTTATAACGGACGTCACTCTACGGTCAAAACGGCGGTTTTGTATTCTAACGGGTCGCGTCGGTGGCCACTAGGGGACGGCGGCGATCGCGGGCCAGCATTCCTTATTGGAATCACAAATCCCGGCCTTGTTGCGGTTTCTAATTCACTTGTCCGTCGGCGGGGCTGCCGTGTAACTCTTCGGGAAATCCACTTATGCCGCATACATTTTGTATGACGACACCTTCTTCTTATTACGCGCTCTCATCGCGCCTCCTGCACTTCAATTTTCTTCGGCCGGATTTCTCCGGAAAACCGCCGAATTATCCGGCCATTCGAGAGCGCCGGGGAAAACACAACTTGAAACCTAATCCCAGCAAAAATCATCAAGGATCTACAGGCGAACCATCCACTGCTATTTATTAATAAGATTCTCAAGCATGTCCCACTGGGACTTCAAGTGCCAATGTAAATGTAAGTAAAATATGCACATACTTGAGGATTCAGAATATTTTTTTTAAATAGCACGTACTCTTATTATGTATAATATATATGACTTAGTCGACTTATAAGATCTTCCATTATACTTAGATGCTTCATACAAAACCGGTCCTTTGTAAAATCCCACATCATCCAGAATTATAATATAATCTAGCTAGTGGTTCCATTGGACTGTTTATCTTATTATAATTATTGAAAGTATTTTAGTAATAATAACGACAGATAGATTGATGACAGCTTCCTGGTTAAACATAATGCTCTTATTTAGTTATCATTAATTAGATCAAGAAAAAACTTGTAACAATATCATGACTTTATCAATTATATTCTCAAGACTGTTACGACAAAATTTTTATTTTTCGGAAATAATAAAATTAATTATAATCTCTTGAGGTAAATAAATCTGCATATTGAAAGTTATCTCCCATTTATCACATGCAAAAAACTTTTTAGTATTAGATTTCTAAACTTTGTACCTTAACTCCCTAAATTGCATGTTCTAGGCCTTTTGGGATACAATTCACTAACATTTTTAAATATTTCTAATTTTAGTCTTAAAATATTGTATAGTTCAATGGGTAAATTAAAAAAATTAATTTTGACAAGCTTATAAGCAGTAAGTCAAGCAGTAGTTAGTTATGTTAGTAACGTGCTGTTCTTTTTGTTCTCCCATGAAAACTGTGCCTTAATATGTGTTGCTTCATAAATAAACTTAGTAAGATGCGCAATGGAAGTGCTGAAAAAACTTAACAGCAGTGAACAGAGCAAAAATATTTAAATTTTATTGCAATTTGGCATTTATCGGAAATCTGCTACATTTAAGATTTCTTTAAAACAAATAGTAATTTTGCCAAGGCACCCTGCTTCGATATTTTTAATTATCATTCCCAACATTTCTTTTTATTTTTTTGTTTAAATAAAGTGCACCAAAACAAATAAATTCTCATTACGCGATTTTCTAGTTTAGCCTACATAATTAACATTTAATTCTAGGTAAGGCAATGAAATTGCAAGCTATTTCTGGATGTAAGAAAGATTTGTTTATTGAAGAAATGGTAACTTGTCTGTCATTTATCAAGCTCCTCTTTCGGTAATAACCCCTGGAAGTAAACCAATAAAAAAAATTATGGGTCCCAACAGATCGGTCCGGCTTAAATTTTTCAGGTGAACTCTTCGGTCCAGTAATTTTTTAGAATTTGCCCGACAGTCGTCACATACGCTGTTTATGACCAGTGGGCAGCAATATCAATAACATTGAAAATAAATGCATTCGTCGATTTGATTTCCGCTGAAGTTTATTGGGGAGAGAGACCTCCCAGGGAAATCAATAGGTGCGTCGGTAAGTGATGAAAATAAAATTACATTACGGCTAAGCAAACAACTTATTTCTGTTGATATTTCGAATAAACTGCCTGCGGAAAATGGAGCTTAAAAGTCATTTTAGACCGTCAACCGTTATTCACTTACAACCTTTTATCTTTGAGAAAAATTGCGATGTATTTTATAAATTGAGATACCCTACAAAATTGACATCATGAGTTTAACAAAATAACTTTAATAAATCAACACTCCCAAGGACACTTTGACGCATTTTTATGAACCCGTCGATAAAATCACCATACGTAGGTATACTTATTTATCCTGAAGTAATGTGCTTGCGTACCTAAAGCTATAACCTCTATTACAAATCGACTAGCACGGTGGCGGTTGACAAAAAGCTCCGCTACCTAATGCGCAGCTGAAGTTGGAAGTAAACGTGCCTATAAAAGTTGGATAGAGTTAAATCATCTGGAGCAGAATCAAAATCGGATGTGTTTCAAATGAAGTGGGCTTGAAATTGAACATCTTGGAGCAGTAAAGCTGCGATTTGGCCATCAAGATGTACGCCGTGTTTAAGCCGATGACACCCCAGGGTGAGATTGCTCCTGTTGGCACGCACCAGAACCTTCCGTCGCTCACTCGGATCGCTATTGAATAACATTTAAATTTGTCATTTGCTTGCCGAATCCTAACCAATTTTCCGGCAGCTTCTTCCGAATACTAAAATTGTGCATTGACATAATAACATCAAAAGTTCTTAAAATCAATGTCATTAATGTTGAAATTAAATCATTTTAAAATGCGTTCACTCTTCCGGTATATTCTTTACTTTTCATAAAGCATATTAATAATTTTTTATAGAGTACCATTAATTTGTAATTTATTAAGGAACTAATAAACTTTGCGACGTAAAATAATTACATTAGTGTTAGAAGTTGCCAGGATGTAAATTAATATGAGTTGCACTCTGTAAAGTTTCAAATTATATCTCAACAGCAGAATATGTTGAAGGGAAGGGTTAAAATTGTGACGCAAAGTTAAAAAAATAATGTTAATAATTACCAGAACTTCAACAAGTTATATTAATAAATGAAAACTGGCACTTATTATTGGAAACCCATATGTAGATACTGCAGCAAACATGTGGGGAATAAATGAAAGAAAGTTGGTATTAAACAAAGAAAGAAACCAACAAATATTTCTACATTTATTATGTAAGAAAACAAAAAATACAACAGTTGTTTATGCAACGGTAAGAAAAAATGTACATTAGTATATAAAGTTTAAACAGATATTTACCATACTTTAAAGGAGACAAAATGTTAACATGTATTATATATCTCTTTAATATTTAATGAAAGCTATTTAATAATTTTCATAAGAAATTAGGGATACTAATAAATTTGAAATAATTGAAGGTAATTAAACTTTATCTGCAGAAGTGAAAAATGCAAATTCAAGGGATAAGTGTCTCAAAAAATGTAAATATTAATTATTTTTTTTAATTTTAGGTGTTTATCTGCACTATTTTGATTTAAGTGCGATGCACATAAGCACAATTTTTATCTAAATTTTGTACAATTTTGGTCAGATGAATATAATATTTATTAGCAATAGTATATGTAGAAAGAATAAACAACGATATTGCAGTCAACGAAATATTGAAATATCATATATTATAATTCATGGTGTAGCATTTTGGGTGATAAATTTGTAAGCAATATTCATAAGTTACTGACTTTTAAATATTTTTTGCCCTTTGCAAAAATAATTGAACCAATTTTTAATTTGATAAATATATTTATATATAATAAATTCAAGTAAATAAAAACATAGTTAAAAGTAGATATAGACAAAAATTGTTGGAAACAATTTTTAATTTTTTAAACGCTTCATTTAATGGTAGACTCAGTGGGGCTGATTTCTTATATTACCATATGTTGTTATTTTTAGTAAAAGTTTTACCAAAGTCAACTGGTCATATCATTGGATTCAAAATAGTGATCTATCTTTACCCTGCTAATGAAAAATAATCTTCTGCACATTTGCGTCAAAGAGAGAGTTGATATTAGAAGTAACTTTTCAAACATTTAAATTATTTGACAAATATGAATTTAAATAAAAATTTATAAAGTTAAAGCATATTTTAGAAAACAAAAAATCTGTTAAATGAAGCGAATTCTAAATTAGTGCACCAATAATAATATACTAAAAACGCACAAAGGAAGTTGCTCTGCTTTGGCTAATGTAAAGAAGAGAATAAATTGCAAATAACTCCGAAAAAAAGAAATATGTTGTTAAATTTAAATCAACATTTATTCTAAGAGCATAGCATCGAATTTGTTTCATCTGAAAGTAACATTTACTATTTACCTCACAATTGCAAATTTTAATGAAATCCAAAAACTAAAAATAAAGATGTTCAATAAAAAAGTAAAGGTTGTTATTGTTACTATTACATTCATTGTTAAGTGAAATTTCAATTACTAAGTTTTCTTAAATATTTTAATACAACAAAAATGTAATCCAAAAATAGAAAGTAGACGCTGGGCTTATCGTTGTGACTAGGTTGTAGAGTTTACTTTCTCATTAGAGTACTCCAACTTAAAGATTAAGTTGGACCCATCTTTAACAATTATAAATCAACTATTTCTATTTTTATTTAAACCTTGCAGTATTTTATTATAAGATATTCTTTAATATTATAATAGTATTCTATCTTAATATGTTTTTTTCCAAAGGTTTATTCAGCTTAGCACTACTTCACTCTCTTTATTTCACCTACCTTCGACATACGCAACATTTAGCTATGCTATTCAGAAAGCTTGATTTTTAGTAAGTCTCCCGATTTGTAACATAAAACTCTAAATACAATAAATAGTGTATAAGATTATATAACGTTTACTGATTAATGTCTTTTATACTTTGTATGTTTATCGTCTTTGCTATTTAATTTCTAAAGTTAAAAAGTGATTTTATTTTCATGTTTCGATTCTCTTAACTTCTTTTCTCATATGTTAGTAAACTCCACAATATGCTGTGCTAAAAATTATATTATGATCCGTTTATTAAAAAGGGGTGGTCAACAAAATTATCTGTTGGTATTATGGAAAGTTCTTTAACATTTTATTAAACTCCGATACATTAAACCTTAGTCGTAGTAAAAATTTCTTTTTGCTTTATAATTTTCTTTTTGTCTGTCATTATTAGGAACTGATGTTTTGTGAAAGCTTTTAAATATGTTATACATGTATTTACTAATGCGTACGTACTTTCTCTTATCACTTTTTAATCTACTCTCTGTTTCTTTTCTACATTATTATTTGACTTCCGGTAATTCTTTTTAACTTTAACGTGGCAAATTGCCAAGTATTAGAAAAAGATCTGTGATTAAACTTACTATGATAGAGTTGGATTAGCAAATTTTGACAATAATTTCTCTAAAAGAATAGTGCAAGGAGAAATTTATTTTAAAATATTATGTACAAAGTGACATAATTGACTCCCCGAACTGTTTGAAACATTACAAGAATTTTACTCATTAATTGAAAAAACTCTTAGACAGTTTATCGTTAAGATCAAAATAATTTAAGGAATGAGGTGGAGTCATAAAATTTGAAATTACTGTAATGTAAATATCCGATGGAGATAAACCGCAAGCGAATAAGTTAAAATAAATAAAACTAGAAATTATTTATTATTGTCATATATGTAACTAAACTTTTCAAAATACCATTACTGCAGCTTTCAAAAATCTGCCTAAGATTTTGTAATCCTAAACAAAAAAAAGCTTTTAGAAATCTTTAAGTTTTAAAATTATTTGCCAAATTGTGTTTCTGAATAATATTTTCAAACAACTGCTACAACTTTAGGAAAACAAATATTACAATATTTCATATTTTTCTTCTAATATTATAAGATCTTACTATTATATAAGAAGTAAGCAAATATTCCTGGCTCGACTGTATCGGAATGTACTAATTTAATTCTGCAAGTACAAATATTTTACTAATTTTTAACACGCAACCTGCTTGTTGTCTTATTTAAATAATTCGGTAATACAAACAGACTTGTTTTTAGAAACTCAATAGTAAGGGCGTTCAGAATTTTACTTTATCGAGCACACGATTCACCCGGCGCCTCCGCCAAAACGTAACAGCGGCTTGATTCAAACTGTAATGCATTTTAGAAATCCTTATTACTTTTATTAATATGCGGTTTTGTTATTTTATCTCAATAATGAGCATTTTAAATTATTACGTAATTTTTAATAATAATAAAAATTTTATAATAGAGTGCATGAAAATTACCATGCAGCTTATTCTAATGACATGGCATGACTATTATTTAGAATTTACTTGCTTTATTTAAATAGCTATATAATTCCGCTTGCTCTAAATATGTTGAAAAAGACGCATTACTGTTGTGGTAATAAAATAATTTTTAGAATTTGAAAGATTTATAGCTTTCACTATAATTTTGTTTTTTTGAAACTATCAACTTGAAGTATTGATTTGCTTGAACGTGTCAATTTAAATTTTTAACCTTCTTTGCTAATAACTGCGTCTCGTTGACACTTTCCAAATGAAAGGGTAGCATTCTAAGGGAGCAAGGCGTGTCGCCGTTTTTCCTTCTTTTAATATTAATGTGGGACGTGGGCATAATTCAGTGCGGTTATTTATCAGGTCAAAATAATTAAATATATATTATGATGTGAAATATTCCAGAGCAGAGCGGACTAACGGGGCGGGCGTGGCGGCGGTCGAACCGCCCCGCCCGTCTAATGTGACACACCCCTTCTTAATTCACACTTGATCCACTCTCGGAACCGCGCAAATACACACCAAGACCCCTTAACGAATGCACTTATTAAGTGAAACACCGGGGGGTTCGAGGGTCCTTCGGGACGCCGTGAATAAAGAATTATTTTTTATCCGGACCCTCGCTTTTTTTAATCACGCCAAATCAAAAACCTTATTTTATTATTGTTTTATGGCCGCCGGAATTACCAAGCCAGGAGTAAAAGTACAAGCTCGTACAATATGTTAGTAAGAACGCAAGAGGGGAACCGTCCTCCATGTAATGTTTTACAACCGCGAGGATGAAAACTTGGGTCGTAAATAAAACGACCTTATTTTGGAGATAATTTTAATACGAGCTTGTATAACCGAATGCGAGGATGCCATCTATCATGTGTTTTCGTCGGGCATCAGCAAGAGTTGTCACGTAATTACTGTATACGCACGTGGAGAAGGAACGCCATAAACTTTTTACATCATCGCTTTCGTGAAGCTTTTATAATTTATGTGTCTATTATACCTATCTTATGTACGTTTAGCACATAGCATTAAACTCTTAGTTGGCAATCCTCGCTGCACAGTAAACTGCTGTTTTAATAACAGCATAAATGTACTTATCTGAATATACCAACATAAAAACATAAGTAAGTGCTATATTCTTCTAAAATTTTTGTTGAGATCCATATTATTTATCATGCATTACATCATCTCACACAGTGCTCTCCTTACACAAAAATGTGGGTATTTGAATTTCTATATAAATAAAAGAATTAAAATTTCAGTATCATTAGTACTTTAAGATATGAGACGATTATTAATAAATTCTTGAAAGAAAAGAATTTTTATAGAAACTTGTGTTGTCCAGAAATCATACCCTGTTAATATTAATAGTATATTGTAACCTCTACCAAAACTGTTGTATTAGATATTATATAAATTCAATTGATATAACAATTAACTGAAAACTAAACTCAAAGAAATTGAATTGTCATATAAATTAAATACTTACAGCGAACTATATACATCATAATTATTATGAATTTGTTCCATTCCGGGTGTTCATCCGCGTTGCAATATTTGGTCCTGGAAAAAAACGGTTTTACGACGTTTGTTTGTATTGGTGCCGTCCGCTCTCATCACCAATACACAGCACTAATACAAACAAACGACCTGAAGATGACAAATGTGATTTTGCCGAAACGTCGTCGTAAAACCGGTTCTTTCCAAAACCAACCATTGCAATGTGGATGAACACCTGGAATGGAACAAATTCACCCGCGTGAGGCCTAAAAACCAGCATAATTATTATACATACGGTAAAGAAAATTGGATATTTCTATATAACTTAAATATCAACAAAATTATGCAAACATTTTTACGAAATTATTTAAAAAGGAACTACCAGTAATACTAAACTTAATAAGTACCCAATTGTTATTAAGTGCAGCAACCTGTTATGCTGTTATTTAACTGAAATCCCTAAGAAATATAAGGTATGATTAGAATCCATGTGTAGATATGCTTTTTCAACTTTAAAATCTATATCCAGACTAACTGTGATTGAAGCTCTTTCGTAATTATTTATTTGATCGAATTAAGAGATTTTATATTTTTAAATCACACATATAAGCTTAACCACTTGGAATGAATATACTCTATTTCTCTATGTAAAGATTAAATTAAATTATATCTAATTTTATCCGCTAGTGTTCCATTCGCTTCTATTTGATTTTTAAGGAAATTAGAAGTAAAAGTGGAAATAAAAATGGAAATTAATATATCTAGCAAAAATGTTTCTATTAATAAATAATAATTTTTTTAATGGAACATCCCGTAGCTAGGCGTCCTTCTAACACGTTACACCACTGCTTCCTCTTTCCTCACCTGTAGCAGCCAATAAAGTAACTCCCAAAGTATTTGTGGATACCACGAGAAAATTGAATGAACTATAGAAAAATAATAATAGGTATAATAAGTGCAGTGATCAATAAAAATTATTTACTGTTATCGTCTTAATCTTTCTTACTTAAGTTATAAACCTAAAATAATCATTAGCAAATAATTTAAATTGAGTAAATAATATTTTTATATTTTGCACGTTTCCAGCGCTTTGTTTTTTTTGATCAGTTTTCTATGCGTAGCAAAACTATATTCGTAACGCGTTGAATTCTTTCGGTAAGTTATTGCCATAGATAGCTCTCAAATTTTTTAGTTTTTAGGAGTTTATTTAATTATACCAGAAAATTTTAAAAGATAACAACTATAGATTTAAAAAACAAATTACCGCGTAAAGCAAAAAATTTTTGTAAGGATCAGAATAATGTAAAAATTATTTCACATATTAATTAATTTTAATAAATAGCCTAAGCCACATAGAAGATATTAAAATGCAATAAAGTGACAATTATAAATAAACTTTTTTTATTATTATTATAACTATTTCAGAGAACACTAGGAATGACGTCAGAAATCAAAATGGACCCAACGCCCGCTGCAGCTTTCGTGACGCCACAGTAGAAGACTGAGTCGTTGCAATAATCTTAAGGTGCGCTTCTACATTTTTGATTATTTTGTAGCATATTTTGTAAACATTGCCTTCTCTGTAAAATATTAATTAAATAAAACTAGAATTTTCGGTATCAAGTTTTATTAAAAGAAATTTTAAATATCTGCGATGTGGCAGTTTTAACAATTTAGAATTTTCTATTACTTTATAGGCACCGAGAAATGCAAAATATATATTAATGGCTCAAATCAAGGTATCGACAGTGTTTTTAATTTGTTTGATCTTAAGTAATTTAATTTGTTCTTTAACAAACTGTATTAGCTGCTTACTTTCTGCCAGCATAGTAACGCTAGTAGCTAGTTCTTCTAACAAGTTGCTGGCAATGTTTATTTTCTTTTCATCCGAATCTTTTCTCAATTCATCCGTATATATCCACGTTTTAAGAAACTCAAATAACTTGCAAATATCTGGCCAACAATCACAAATTTGACGTTAACTCAAAATTCTTTTCAGATCAGATGTGGATATAGATTGCCTTTTATACCACATTTTAATTGTGAAGTCCTCCTTAATTGATTATCAAGAAAACAATATACAAATACGTTTTGCGAAATTACTTTTAAATATAATGAACAATTAAATTTCTTAAATTTGTTGTGAATTTGTACTTGGAAGTCTTGAAAACTACTCATTAGATCAGACGCATTTTCCTGCTCCGCTTCATCTTCTAATCTAATCTTAATTTCTTCATTCCTTATTTTAGGATCTTTTCTTCTCGGTGGCAAATTATGTCTTATATTTAACGGCTGATTTGAGAAAATTGTTGGATATGCATCATCTGTAAGTTTTTGGCGCTTTCTTGAGATTACCAAAGTTATGTAGTCATCTCGAGTTGCTCGATGCTTTCGCATTATGTGATTTTTAGAGAAATGTAAAACACACACTTTGAAAGAACTTGTTGGATTGAAATTTCTACTATTTCTAATTCATATGGCTTCTAAAGCTTTATTTGTTGGAAAGCTGAAGACACTAATATTGCCACTTTTATGGTAATTGCTACGGCAACCCGGGACACTACAACGTGAAGACATTTCTTGAAATCTTTCGAAACAAAAAGAATTAAATTAAGATTTTCTATTCTTCTGAAGATAAACTGAAATTGATAAAATACGAGTAAAATAAATATGATTTTCAGAAATCCCGGAACATCAATACAATTATGTACGTGCAGCGATTCAATCCCTGTATTATTTAACAAGTACAACAAATGCACCATAAAGAACCATGGGGTTGTGGGAGACCCGACCGTCTTCTATGATGACTTAGCAACATCGGTCGAGGCCGGCATGTAGGCCTGATACTGGAGCGGGCGTTGAATGGACCATACTGCCGATACCAGCCAGTGCTTAAGATGGTAAAGGGCAATGCTACTTCTTCATAAGCAAACATAACGATTAATCTCCGATAATATCTAACTAATTTCAACAATGTTTAAACATCAACATCTTCTATATTTTGTAAGCATTATGAGATCATTTGAAGAACATACCAGCAATACTTATTTCAAAATGAAATACTTTGTGCAACGCTGTCTTCCATACCACAGAATGCGTTTTGTAAATTGCACTTGCGGTGTTAAATAAAGCTCGATAATGCAGAATACATTTTTCTACCTTTTACCGTTATGAAAATGTTTTTTTGCTGTGTTTGCGTTGCTCTAAATTCTGATATAGAGGAATACTTAAAATAGAAGATATTCTAAATATAAAACCAAATCTAGACATATTGAGTATTTGAAAAGAACTTGGAAGTAAATGGTTTATTATAGTTTAAAAATAAATAACAATTTAATAATAAATATGCAAAAAGATATTTCTGATATCTGGTCTTCTTCATTTAATTAACGCCCTTCCTGTAAAGGTCCTCCCCCCTCACAGCTTGAGAACTACTGAGTTATGGGATGCTAACATGTCATATTTACTTACCTATTAGTAGTGTCAATAAACGACAACAATTTTAATATTTGTTTCTGCAAATTTTAACGCTATTGATGCCGAATTCTACTTCAGGTTATGTAAATGTATTTTTACATTATGTATTATATATAGGAATGGGAATACAAAGATAAATAATTGTCATTCACTTTAGCAGGAGTTCTTCAGTCCTTTTCGTCATCGGCCTACATCAGTTGATACAGGTCAGTTGACCATTACAACTTATCAAGGATTCGGTTGTCATATGAGCACAAGCATGCCACATAGGATATCAAAACGAATTTCCTTTAGTAGTCGTTGTTTTGTGCCGCGCGAATTTGGTAAAATATGCTATCTTGTTCTGATATTGGTTAATCGAATTCACTGCCATCTTTTGACCGTGAATCACAATACTCTGCATAACTTGCAGTGCTAATAGTTATTGGTAAGTATATGAAATTACAGAAAAACGTTTGAATATGAATTTCGACGTGAAATTTTTTTTAGATCAGGTAGAAGTGGGGAGCAAAGTGATATTTTAATAATTCACACTGAAACGATCTTACATTTTACTTATATTGGATGTATAATTTGATGTACCGTTTTAGATTTATATTGAAGGTTAATATTTTTATTGCATTCTGAATTTAACTATTAGTAGTAATTGCTAGTTTAAGTCTACTGTTAAATAATTTATATTTCTAAATTCCTATAGCACCCTAAAATTATTTACTAAATATTTGAATGAAAGCATTTTATTACTCAAGATCTTCTTATAATGTAAGATTAAACATCTTGGGACTAGTTCGTAAAGGCTAGATCTAATAAATAATGGAGTAAATATACCAAAATCTCAAATTTAATTTATTATAAAGTTTTATTGTGAGCAAAACCGTAGTCCTGCAAAAACCTTACTAGTCTTAGTTCAAAGCAAAACAAAAGAAAATACGTAGTTTGTTTCATATATACATATGCATCCTATATTTATATAACAAACTTTGTATTATCGAGAGAAAATGGCCTGTAATAGAAATGTTGCAGTTTCTACTAATGAAGAAAAATTGTTGTTTTTATTTGTAATGTAATCTTAGTTGATGTTCTAATTAAGGTTTTACAGGAAATCTCTGGTTCATGTCCTACGAATGATCTAAAAATATTTTGACATATTTTCTGTCACCTTGTTTTTCTATATGTCCGAATTACTAATTTCTAATAAATGCTGATTAGTTTTAAAATAATTTACTTTAGCATTGATACATGCATACTCACTATTAGTCTCAGCTCTAGAAGCAGTTGTTAAAATGCTACAAAAAAGAATGAATAAATGAATTAAACAAAACACTAAATTAATGTTAAAAGTGAGTCTTTATTTTTGAACAAAAATAGAAACGAAGTTAATATATAACCTGACTATGTTGAGCTTACCTTCCATATAAAGTAAAATGGGTAATGATTGTAATAATAAATCCCTACTGCTACCACCTAGAAAAATGTCCGCTAAGAGCATGTTGGTGATGAGAAGTGATGACAAAATAATTTAAACTGAATGTAAAAGTTTTAGTGTTGAAATGGTGGTTGACAAATGGTCCCAAGAGGTACGAGAAAATATCTTCTCAAAAAAGCAAGGGTGAAGTTAAATTTTAGAATTTTTTTTATAAAGATAGGTATTACTCCTGAAAAATGTTTATTATTTAAAACCTTACACAGGTAAATTATTTCCAGTTAATATTTGCTTAAATAATTTCTTGCATTTAACCTATGTGCATATTATAAAAAATTTAAAAAATAAATTTGAATCTGAATGACAAAAATAATGGGTGTCCACAGGATTGGATAAAGTATATGTATATTGTATTGCTGAATTGTAACCTACTCAGAGTTAAAGTTTGGAAGCAAAAACTAGTCAGGTCACAGTTAATGTTTTTACTGTTGGAGAAAAAGTGTTATAAATTTTATAGGTTGGTGTCCTTGCTACAAACAAAAATTATGACTTATTCCCTTCCAGGGCGACTTTTAATGCTTTCTCTAAATAAAATAAAAATATATACCTCCGCCAGGATGTGGTCAGCTGCCCCCGTGGGAAATTCAGAAGTAACCCGACTGTGGAAATATTGTCAAACATTGTAAAGGAATATAAAAATACGAAAGTACGTCTTGAATAATAGAGAAGGCAATAGAAGGATCAATTGTTAAAACAAACAGAGCTGACCACATGTTATTGCGGCCTTGTAAATCCCAACTAGCCGATGGTAAGTGCTGGGGCGGGACCCGGAGCTCCACTCCATCACGTTGGGCCGCTGGGACGCGGCCGATACACCGACCTCTTTACTGCTCTTACATCGGGCGCTCCAGGACGCTTTCCCTTTTCCAAAACTCTCTTCCGTCTTGTTTTCCGGATGCACGGGCTTAACTTATTGCTCCTCACCAGGCGACAGCCCCACCTGGATTGATCGCACGATCATTTGTACCGTTTACCCATTCATCGCAGAGACTCCCTTAACTTCCTAAAACATTAAAATCTCGGAAAACTCTTTCATCAGTCTTAATAGCTTCAATATATAATATGGGAGTAGTTACCTATGTAAGTAGTAAATTGTTAATCAAAGAAACTAGATCCACCATTATAAACGAATTCTTTACTCTAGTCGCTTGAAATATAATAAACAGTGGGCAGTATTCATGCATATGGGGTACAGTGAGGATGCATTTACATATAAGGTGAATGCGCATTATCTATTCATCGTGACCCGAGCAACGGCGCGACATTTCTGATGATATTTATTCTCACGGCCGATGCAGTTGCCAGACAGAAAGCTATGAAAAGGCGATGTGATGGATTTCACGACCCCAGTGGGTGCTCTCAATTCTGGTCTAGAATTCAGTTAGTCTTCTACAGTCAACGCCTGATCTGGGCCCCGAAACTCCGTCTCTTGTCATACCACGCAGAGGAATAAAAAGAGATGGAGTTTTAACTGGATCATCCCCTCGCCGTTACAAATTCAGCACCGCGATTCACAGAACACCTAAAAATTTTGTTCCACCTATTTCTCTTCGTAGTTATTAATTATTGGGGGCATCTTTTTGTCCGATATAGCTTCCAGAAAATGAAACATCAAATTAGAGAAGCAGCAAATGCTTGGATTGGGTTATTGCTATTTGCCCTATTTTAGATCTTGTGATGAATTTTAAAAAAGAATTTGCCCTTACCTCGTCTTTCTCGGCGAATAACTCACATGCTATAGCTCCACTGAGACTTGGTTAATTGTCGCCGTTCTGGGAGTTCTCTGATTCCTTCAATATTTAAGAGAATCCGTGAAAACGTACTCAATAACGCAAACTATTTACTACACGATTCTGAAATAGTATTGCAACCACTGTATGTAATACAATAGTAATGTTAAGCGAAGTGAATTTGCATGTCCTGTCAGCCACCACACAAATTTGTTAACGATTACCGCAGATTGCAACACTTTAACGCCGCACGTGCACTCTGCTTCAACTAAGCGTTACAGCACCGCTAATAGCCCCAAATGTTTAAACACTTTCATTGTTTCTCTTGGAATTTATTGGAAATCGGAAAATTGCGGCAGATCCAATTAACTTTTTCCCTTGTGACGCTTGCTACAATCAAAATAAATGATTATGGTACCTAGCTTCAGGAAATTGCTGTTATATTGACATACGGCATTGCGAATAGCGAACATTGATCATGTATCGTCCCTTGCATAGAAGTTGCAGTATGATGTTACGTGTGCGTGAGTCAGGAGGGTTGACTCAAGTCCTTTGGGACCCGGACCTGGATGATGGAAGCTTCCAGTCAATCCCGGTACGCGTCTTTTCAATCTGCGACGATGAAGCTGCACCCTTCATTATTTTTGTACTTCGCTCTACGGCGCAGAGCTTTTAATAACTACGGGCTTTTGATTTTGCGACTAGTTCGTGATATATGATACGGGCTGGCCCGGCACCCCACAATGAGGGGCTCAGACACGTTAGGTGCCCTCTCTCATCCCCAGATGCGATAAGCTCGTTTAAAGTAGCTTGATAGATCCAAGTGCGACTAGAGCTTTTTTAACTGTTTTAAGATTTTCATAAGGCATAACTCACCGTGAGTCAATTTTATTACTATGTAAGTCAATACTTTGCTACGCTTGCGAGATTTGTAGAATAAAAAGGTCTATTGAAAATCTTAAGGATAACTAGAAATTGAGCTAACTAAATAGGTAAAGCTTTTAGTTTTATCACAAGCATTAGGTTAAACATAGAAAGTCCTACAGGATCTGTTGTTGCTTTGCGTGGTTCTCCAAGAAAGTAGCTGCCTCCAATGTTCAATAGACAATAACTGCATCGACAGCTGTCAACTTCTTAGGTAGAGATATTAAAGTCACATAACTAATTTTCTTCGATTCTTAGTACAAGAGTTATTGTAGGTTTTGAAAATAATTAAACTAACTAACTGGTTTTTATCACATTTTTCTACGCGCATGTTGAGTTAACCATACTTTTCAGTTTTGCATTCCGGTGAGCTAATATGTCGGTTTACTCTTGAAAAGAGTCTTTCAAAATCTTTTGTTGTTTAGCGTAGTTTTTCAATGTTCAATAGGCGAAATATGCATCGACGTCAATGCTGAATCGTGGAGGCGTTCGTCTAGAGAGTTTTCTCATTTGCATTAAGTATTTTGGTGTTATCTGGAAGCCGTCGGTTTGAATGGCGGCGGAGCGTTTTGTTCGGTGGGTTGAATACCTGCAGTTGCGGTTTGTCTTCGGCTGTTGATTAGAAGTGCCATTAACCTGATGGGCTCGCGTCGTACTCAACAGTAATTGACACATCTCGTTGCGCGGGCCGCAGATGAGTAACGCTGCCGCCGCCGCGGTGCATTGTCTCGGCCTCACCACCACCCGCCCGCCGCTCTTGCAGAGATAAGCAATTTTCTCGGCTCGTGATTGGGGATTTCCTCCAGGGGATAAAAACTCCATCTACAAATGAACAGCCGTGACAAGAGCTATAATTCGTCGTCCGGATGAAAGCGAAAGAAAGACGGAAAGCGCTAGAGATTACGCCGCAGCCACGGTGGCGGTGCGGTCATATCTTTTGCAGGACGCCGTGGCTACCACGCACGGTCGCCGTACGCGAGGGCATCCATCGGATTTACGATCTCCACCGGCAATACATCACTTGTTCTCATTTACAGCAGTCGTAAGGGTAAGCGCGACATCCGTACCAATAAAACTCACGCAAACACTACCCCACATATTTCACGGTGACTGTGGCGATGACCCAACGCCGGATCGCCAATCCAAATCAAACTGAAAACCTACTCCGGCGAAACAGATAAAAGCAACACCATGAATATCTCACAAGACCAGATTGGTTTTGGTATCTTTTTTAAGTGACCTTAGATAACAAAAAAAAAATAATTATCACATTAATCTATTACGAGAAATTGTCTATTCTTCTATTAATCTATTATTAACCATTCTCTAAATAAACTAATACTTTTTTGTTTTTTCTGTTAAATTATTTATTGTATTTTATAAAGTCTTTAATGTTGGTTTAGGGCATCTTTAATAATCAGCTCATTTTATAATTTTAACGTATATCTTTAAGCAACCGTTTAATTATTGGAAAACTAATTTGTATGTTAATTGAAATTTGTTCTTGAAATTGCTTCAATAAATTTGACTCAAAGCAATTTACAAACCATAAGAAAATTACAAAAAATACCGAAAAGATGTGGCTCTTATAATACTTTTTTTAATTGCGGTTGAGATTGATATATTATCGTCATTTTAATTAATTAATTTGATTGTGTAGAAAGGAACTGTTTTTGAAGTGTAAGTTCATAAATATGAAACATTTGTTAGGATGCAATATAAGCATTGAAAAGCTAAATTGAATGCAAAATATTCTATTGAACAGAACACATAGTTGCATCCATATTACGGACAGACATTTCTAATTATTTTTCACTAAAGTATTTGTCATCTATTGTTTTCGTAAAAAGAAGCTATTTGGACTAATAAAATCTAATAGTTTGCTTGTAGTTTATCTATCGTGAGAAAAGTAATTACTAGTAAAAAATATTTTAGAATTAATTTTAGTTAGGGGTTATGTTAAATAGTAAAAAGTATGTTTTATCACATTGATTTATATTTATACTGCAACAAGAAATTTGTCAGTTAAGTAGCAAAATTCTGTAATTTTTTAAACAACTTAGTCTTCAGAACGTATGATACGTATGATACTACACCAACCAAACTAATCCGTTATGGGGGCGCTAGTAGTAACCATCAGAGCATTTTAAAGATTGTACTTCTCTACTCGGTTGAGCTACCACCTTCACTACAACTTCTACTTGAATCTAGCTGCCCAACTCGCCTGAAGCCAACCAAATTTATTTATGATTGACTCAAAGGTCCCATTTATGGCGTTATTTGCCCTTGTCATTCACAACACATTTCTTGTAAACAAAGTTGTTCGAATTGAGAGCGAGCGACCAAGAATCGCTTTTGCGTAAACGAGCACGAAAATATTATGAGAACTACTCATTATGAAGATAATTAATAAGCCATTGTCCGACTTTGAAATAAAATAGTTACATGATGTAGAACTTAATACAGATTAAAAAAATAGCAACAAATAGAAGAAAAATTAGGCAATAATATTATAATTAAAATGTGACTTTTAAATAAAACAATTAAAATATCTTTAGAAACAGCAGAGTAAATATTATTCAAATTGACCACCTCCTCCCTAATGTCAGTTAATTGGAATCTTTTAATGGCATTCCCAAAG
Source organism: Pyrochroa serraticornis (assembly GCA_905333025.2). Lineage (NCBI taxonomy): Eukaryota > Metazoa > Arthropoda > Insecta > Coleoptera > Pyrochroidae > Pyrochroa > Pyrochroa serraticornis. Next base: position 42,573,101 of record HG995152.1, read on the forward strand.
CGTCTTCCGTATCATTGTTTGGATTCCTAATTTTTAAATCGCGTGGTAACCGAGCATCTATTAGTTAAGGAAGAATGCAGTTCAAATAAAATGAATTTAGCTTTGGAAGCATTTCATTTTCACATCAAAGTGAATCTTTGTAAATTTGCTCCACTGAAAAGTCGCTGTCAGTATAAATAATGAAGTTGCAGTAAATTCTTCCACTGATGTTGAGCTGGGCTTGAATTTGGAAGTAATAATTATGGCTTTGTTTCAAACTTAAAGATGATCATTATTAATTGAGTTACAAACATTTATCTAAAAATTACTGACGCAATCCATTTGTAATTTTAAAGCATACCGTCATTTGACTAACGTCCTTTAGTGGCCTGATAGTGACGGTAGACATTTTACCTTCACTCCCCCTTCCATTAATATCAAATCATTTTACCAGTAGTACATTTGATCAAATGCAAGATAACTTTAGGATATTGTTTCAGTACATATCCTAAATCCAGTATTCGCCTTCCAGACAATAAATCTTTACTATCTCTTAGTGACTCTACTTTCTCAATATAAAGAATGTAACAAACTGCTAAAAGAAAAGTTGAAATGCATAATCCTCTTACAAATTTTTCTTACCTATCTATTTGCTTGTCGTATGCATAATTGGCTGCTGGCAAAATTTGGCGTGATGATGTGGAAGTTATTGCTTGATTTAAATTGACCACTTTCTAACTTTTTCCAAACCGAATTAATATTTTAGTGACCGTATGAGTAAATTATAGTTCTTTTTACATTTTCAATACTTCCAATTTTCTTTTGGATCCGCGGATACAGAACTTTTTACCCGTGAATACGGGAAGTGGTCACAATTTTTTGGTCCTCGAATATAGGAGCCGCGAATAAGTAACTTTGACTCTATACAAATAATGCTGGCGTATCTCGCATATCTGGGTTCAAAGAGTTGACGCGGAGGCGATCGAGGAAGAAGTCCGAAATTTTAAATATTTAAATTAATTATGAAGTAATCACAATTTAAAAAAAATTAAGATTGCTCAGTCATAATTAAGAAGAATTAGTCTATAAATTCTTCTTAATAAAAAAAATATAAATTTTGTTTCACTTATGTTTCACCGTTTGTTTCATTTTTAAGAATTGAATAGGAAGATAAAATAAATATTTGGCTGTAACACGTTGAAGTGCCAGATGTAAGAAGCAAGTGCCTAAATTATCAAAACAACACAAATATATTTTTGGTTCCGTCGAAACGACCTTTTGTTGGTTAGACTATCTTTATGGTCGCAATTATCAATACAAGAGTAGGATGTGTAAACATGTACCTTTCGAGTTTTACTACAAAATACTAGTACGAGATCGCAGTTGTCACGACAACTGCATATTTTTACTTGGCAGGGGAAAATAGAAAGATTGAGCAAAGTAAGAACAGAAAATAATTTGACGGCATTTTGCTTATACGAACACGACTTTGCCATCCCTAATGCGATTTTCGAAATAAAACAAAGGTAAGTAACAAGAAACTATAGGCTATGCCGTGAAGATAATTTTATTTCAATAGCTGCCGGTTAAATGTATTAAATTAATAATTCTTTGCTGCACGAAATTTCAGCCATTTTTTTGAAAACCAAAAAATAAATTATAATGTTGTTGCTTATTGGAGGGCAATAAAAAATATGTCACTGCAATGTAGACTGAAGAAGCTTTAGTTCCATGAAGAAACTCAATCATTGAATGAATGGGTCCTTAGCGGTGTTCCAAATAAGATTAAATTTTGTTATTGTTCTATCTGTCTACACAATGCATTTTAATTTTCTTTGTTTCAACTTAATGTTATGATATTCTATACTCTAACGATTTATTGTACAAAAACTCAAAAAAAAGTTTAACCTACCATACGCCTTTAAGAGAAGCAGATTTGTTTTTGATTAACAACCAGGTGCTTCATAAGAAGTGTTTCCATTTTTCTTACTATTTTTCCGCTCGTTCTTTTACGCTTAGTTCAGCTATTTCGCATACCTACTCACGTATACGCCTGAAAATATCCAGTTAATTCTCTGTATTTTTTGGAATTTAATGATGGAGATATTTAATTTTCTTACCATTTTGAGTAAATTTTCAACCGAGCTTTATTAACTGAAATAATAATAAATATAAAATATTCCTCTGATATCAAATACAATTAAAATGTATCCCAGCTTCATATTTTTATGTTAATGGGTAATAAGTTTTTTCGATTTTCCATATTTTCCACTCATCAAATTAATATCGACAGCAACGCCGAATATTTATTATTAAGTTGCTGACAGTTTATCATTTTTACAAAGAATTTTATTTTCCTATGAAAAAAATTGCAGCTCATTCCATTTCAATGGAAGTGAATTAATTTTAGTAAACTTTATTTCTTGTTCTTTTTAATAAATTTTAAATTTCTGCGTAATGTTCGATTTTTATTCATTTTAAAAAAAGTTTTTAGTCGGGCTGCTATAGGAAATTAAGCAAAATTACTTATTAAAATGAACGATAGAAAAACTTTACAAAAGTTTTCGACTACTTCACAAATAGTAACTGTACATTCTGTGCTGCCATCTTCATATCAGTTTTTAAAGTTTTTGTTTTACTTATTTTAGCAATATAAAGCAGGATATGCAAATCAAATAAATATATGTATTATGCATTATTTAAATGGTATTTCAATCATTGGGCAACAATAAAATTTAGCAAATATACCAACAGTTTTTTATATTCTCACTATAAATATAATACTTCCGCTCTTGCTGGCCTTTCATAGGTTTAAGAAATAATGTTGTGACTATAAACAGATTGTCTGTTAGTTAACTAATAATACACTTACTAATTTGGAGAAATTGTATGCATCTTAGATCTTTATGTATTCTTATAAATGATTAAAAATAATTATTTTGCAAAGTTAGGAACCAAAAATTATTATCTTTCAGATTTAAAGTTACACAATAATTCTTTCTAATTTTATTCATCAAGTTATATGGAGATACAAATTGAACAGGTTACTTCTTCTAAAGTCATTAGATACGAAGAACACCTCAAACAGTAGTATGGAGGCGGCCAAAGCAAGCGCTATCATTTAAGTTTTATAAATCGTAACAAAAGTACAAAAACGTAGAATAAATTTCCAATTTCTAGAAGTTATAACAATTGCTTATACAGAGTATCCCAGAAAAGGTATTCACTTGATGACATAGTTTTCATTTATAAGACTATTTAAAATTATATATTGAGTAGGTATATAAAATATTCCAATAACCATCTGATCTTTTAGTCTTATCTGAAATCAAATTCCGAATCAAGGATATTATATTTCGCTTTCTTTGTAACTATTTATTTTATCAAAATTGATTAAGATGAGCTTTTTCTGTACAAGTAGCTGGGGAATTAGGGGAAAAAATACAAAAATATAAAAAAGTCAACGACCCCAAAATTCGATTGTAAAACTTACTAATGGTGGTTTTCCATGGTTACTTTTAAAATGCAATCTAAAAAAAAGTCAGAATAAAATAACTGCCTTCAACTAGGTTGTGGTGGTTTAAAAACTAATTAATTTCATTGAATCTTTCAAAAGATATAACAGAATAGCAGTAAATAACTCTTCAAGGTGAATATTTTACTAAGACAATTTTTGTATATCAAGTTATTCTTGCCCGAGGAATAAGATTCTAATTGATTGTCCACCTTTTTTGAGACATCTTCTATAATTGTAACATAATTTATTTTTACTGTACCTAGTGAAGGGTTCCTTGTAGTAGTTTTATGTTTTTAAACAAAGTTGCATAAAACTAAAAAAAATCTAATTATCAATTAATGAATTATACCTCCAAATATATATACCCAACATAGCTATTTTCAAGTAGATCTAAAACGACACATCAAATATTAAAAAAAATTATATCAATAAAAAGCAAGTAATTCAAGTGTAAAAAAAAACAATATTTTGGAATTGTAAGGTGCGATCAGCACTTGATTATTGATTACTTTTCGTTCAAATTGATTGTGCCCCAATTGCATAGAGTTCGTACGACGGCACCTCCCGAATCGCGTGTTAACAAATCGCTAACAACGCTTTGTGCAAAAACAAGCGTCACGATGATGAAGGGGACAGACAACAAATCAGTCGATTATTAAATCGGTTTATGGCAGGCGTTCACAATACAATCGGAGAAACACACAACCTGCTAAAATACAGTGTGTGACAGTTATGAATGGGCAGCATAAAATGATCATTCGTTTCGTCGTTTTTGTCCTTTCCGTGCCGATTGCCGAATTGTGCTGCTATTAAATTTCCATGGCCATTACGGGAGTACACACCCTCCAAGGCCACCAAAACAGTTGCGGGGCGGTAATGAGGGCGCATTCAGAATGCACCAAGCGCATTCTCCTCGTTAATATCGCCAACCTTCAACATGCATCTGCATATTTTACCCGGAAAATATCACGAAATTGGCGCTGATTGTGGGGCTTGTCTCCTTAAATAGTATAATTGCACGGAGAGGCTGAGGAATACTTTTTTTAACTTACCGACATTTTTGTTGACTCGTCGAAAATCCAGATTTTTAATAATAATAATAAATTTACTTTTTACTTGTCCTTCTTTCAAATGGTCGAGATTTTGATACTTGCATCATTTTGTTATTCATAAAACATGAAAAATTGTTTAGTTGAATAGTGAATATTTGAAGACTAGTCGTTTCTAAAATCAAAATTTTGAGGCATTTATAATTTTAATAAGAACTGGTAGATAAAAGAGCTGTAAAACTAGACATGCACTATTCGATTTCTTTCTTTCTTTGGAGGGTGTTACAACTGGAGCGATGTTGAAAATCTAATCAGAAGTTCATAAAACTTGAAGGAAAACCGCTTGAGTTATAACTCGTTCCAATTAAAACTTCAACTGTGTGATTGTGATTGCTCATAATTTTATCATAAAGCTGAGTTTAGAGCGAAATTGAGCTATAAGCTATAAAAGTGGAGGGCGACATAACCACGTTGTAAACTAATAATCCGTGCAATTTGCGGGTGGCTGTTTGTTCATAACGAGTCACTGTTGACCGACGGGTGCGACCGACAAACAAAACCCTCACGCTTCCTGAAAACGAGCTTTGGCCCGGAATTAATTACGACAACTCACCTATTACTGAAAAAACGTTACGGGTTGCAGCCGATGAAATCTAATCAGGATCTCGCTGATTGTTATGCTGTTGGAACCGCTAAGGAAACGCACGTCAATGCAGCAGTTAATTACACCGTTAACCAATAGAGATGTTTCACGGTGAGTAATGGCCTGTCAATTACTGAACTAATCGTTTACCATATCAACTCGAACGATTATGCTACTAGCGCTAATTACAAGATAGTTAACAGGACAAGAACTAAACGGTTTCTTCGCTTAAGTTTCAGTTTCCTTCGCTAAGATGAAGAATTTTAATAAGTAATTAAGTTTTAACTCAATCGACTTTATTGCAACTGGATTTATATGTATGGAAATGACTAAATTTTTGAATGGTTACAGCGCTATTTACGTGCTTTAGGGTTAGGAGTCACAACAAAACATGGAGCGTAAAGATAATATTCGTTGAAAAACCTCTAGCAAATTCATATGTATGTGGGGTTTATGAAGCTCGGCATTTTTATATAATTCAGGTCGTGGAAATTGGGTATTAATAAAGGGCAGCTCGCGGTAGCGCCATTCCATTTGCATATGGGTCCCTTCACGGTCGCACATCGCAATAAGAAGGCCGGCCGCGGTAATGGATCCATTAAGCCCCGGCGTCGGCCAGCAGTCCTCCGTTAGCCTGATATGATTACATTCGGGAGATGCAGGTTTATACAGCCCTCGAGCGACCAACTGAGGTTGAATCCGCCGCTACGGGTCACCAGGTGACGATTTGTCACATCTCCAAGGCGGCAAACAAGCTAACGCCATTTCACGGACACTCACCAGAGGATTACACTAACCCGTCCATTTCCGCGGATAATTGCAACGACACAAGATTCCACATACAAAGTTACCAACGAAATTACCACAATTAACAAGTTGAACCAGACTTTGGCAACAGTAATGCCGAATCCGTGTACGCGAATTAGATGTAAAGGCGTGCTGCGGCCCAGGGTGATTTTTACGAGTCTGTAAATCATCTTTAGCTTGCATCTACCGAATTAAAAAATTAACTAAATTAAGCTTTATCAAGGATTAGGTGACAGTTTTTTCGGAGTGTTAACCGTAAAACTCTATTAGGTACGTTACCCTATCCGCGCTTGTATGTACCAAAAATTACACAGGACAACGACAACAAAATAGTCGAACAAGCAGGAATGGATCTAATTATTTTTTAATTTCACTGATAACCTAACATCGAGCTAGAAAATTTCTTTAGGTATTTCTTAAGAGTTATGTAAAATTTGGCAATAAGAATTCAGAAAAATAATGGTCACTGTGTATAGAAGATTATTGTGAAGTCATGTTACCAACGCTTCTATGAAGACCAATCAAAATTAAAAATATCTATTGAAAGTGATCAACATATATTAGAGCTTAAACCAAAATTTCCTTTCGCTTCTCTAGATTAATATAACCCATCTCTCAAAGAGTCATTCCTATCCATGGATATATCAGTACACAGTATTTATTACAGCAAATCCTTACAAAAAGCATTTTGAAGTAGTGTTTTTCATTAAGATTAGGGAATTCAGTAGTGTAATCACTTTCATTTGGTCACAAATACAATTTTTTGTTAGAAGAAATTAAATTTAGGAAAACTGAACATTATTCATTTTCAGCATTTTTGAATTGAAGGAAGACATTGTTTTGAGAATGCGAAATCTCTCCAACAATATTTCTAATTAAGCAATTTACAGCCTAATTATTTGGATTATGGTTTAAGATCTTAAATCAAATGAACTATTTTACAAAAATAAAATGCATTTCTACATTTTACCGGTGATTTCAATTATATTTTTTAAAGATTGTAATAAATTAGTTATTATTGTACTTTGTAGTTTTGCCATTGTGTAAAATTTAAGCTAAGATTGTTAGATTTTATCTAAAAAACTGGTGCTAGAATCCTTTGTAATGATGTGAAAATGTCATTGGTGTGTAAATATGCTCATGTCTCTTTCATAGTAACCAATCTATCAAAACAATTTTTTCAAGTGAAATTTATTTAGGCCCGGTACGGTAAATCGAATGCGAGAAGCGTCAGCGGTCACGAAAATGTGAAACGCTGGGAGGGGAATGAGTAGAGGGAGCACAGGCTCCTCATACCCGCACGGTGTTAGGAAGGGAATCTTTCTCAAACAATGTACCACTTTGTGAGTAAATGTGGAATTACGTCAAAAGTGGGGACGGTCCAGTTGCCGTGTTAGTTGTTAACCGTAACTAAATGGTAGTAATCTCCATTCTGCATTTTCTTATGTATATTTTATATTATAAATGAAAAACTCAATTTGAAAATCAATAATGATCTATCAGTACCAACGACAAAAGCAGGAACAACAATTGATGCTGTATTTCTCAGATATTTAGAGCAATCGAAATCAACTATGTATATATCGTATTTCAGTTACCATAAACCAATAAAATACAATTTTTGCTTTGCCTTAATATATGTGTGCTGTGTCTGATAATAATTTCCCTTTTGTCACCATAATTTTCCAAGAAAAATCTTTCATCAATTGATCTAAATTTATATGAGATTTGTTCACATTTCAAACTAGGGAAGTTTCACTTCTGTCGTGTGTAGTTCTTACGCAAAGATTTTTTTTTAGATTAGTCATAAAGGTATTAAAAGCAGTTATTGATTTTATTACTAATTTAAAACTAACCCAATAGAAAACATACTTGCATCAATATGTTATTAAAAATTCAAACTTTCAGATCTTCTAGGTATCAAATTTTGTTTATGTAAGATCGAAATAATAACTTTTAGCAATTGCAGTTTCAGTTGTAGATTTCCACAAATTCTTAAAAACCTATGTGTTCTAATTGTTTTTGAAACATATTTTTAATAAAATTTTAATTCTAAATATGATTGATTTTCAAATTTGTGATAAAAAAAATATTCTACCAAAAAGGCTCTTTAAAATCAGATTTAACAGTACAACATAAAAAAATCTATGTTTACTTGCTATAATTATTAAAATAATTCAAGTTTGTTAGATGTAGATACACATTAGAGAGTAGGTAGCAAGGACTTACAATTTCTTGAGGGAACTTTGTTTGACATATGTTCTTTAAGCCCTTCCTATATAATAAGCTTTTTTCAAAGAATCCAAAAAACTTGTTACTTTTAATTTATTTGCTTTCAATTTGAGCTTCGAGAGAATACAACAGAAATATCTCTTCAAATTTCTTAGAAATTATTTTTCTGCAGATTTGTTACGGAGGTTATACATTTAGAAAAAGAATGTTCACAACTAGATTAAGTTGCAAGTTATTTCTCTTTGTTCATTATTTTTATAAAATCACTTAACCGCCGATTGCTGATTATATTTACCTATTCAAAAGTGTTAAATGCTTGTATTTCACTTCACTTTCTCCATATAATAGATGGCAGTAAATGGATTGATATAGAGTACATCCTTGTTTACTAAATTAAAGTAAAATACTGACGATGTCAAATTGCTACATAAGATTTAGGGATTATTTCGAATTTGGCTGACGCTAATTCCAGTTTTAGAATTTTTATTGGAGTCTACACAAATAAAGACTTCTAATTTTTGTTCAAAAGAATTATTTTCTGCGTCTCACTCTTTAATTTTTATTGTAACATCTGATATTAGTGTGATTTAAAAGAACACACAACAAAATAACTTCTCCCTAAATTTCAAGTTATTTAATTATTCCAGATTCATCCCTTGATTTTGTTAGATAAAAGTTATGTTAAGATAAAGAAAATTACATATCGATTATTAATTTAATTCTAGAAAATTTAGGCAAAAAGATTGAAAATTTAAAAATAACTCCAAGTTCCGGATAAATCCGATCAAAATAATTGAAAATATAGGACTTACCCAACTATATGTAAATGCGCATTTTCCTCTACTTTTTATATTGATTCATCTTTTCGATCAAATTGAAGGGCACTCATACCACTTGGTGTCAATAACAATTGAATGAGTAAATATGCTCTGCATTTGTAAAAAATGGTAACATACTGTCAATGAAACGCCGACCACCAGTACGTTCTTCAATCTGGCCACATTTTTACCAATCTGTGCCCATTGTAAACATCTGCGACAGGTTTTTTAGCGAGGATGCGATGGGCCAATATTTTATCAAACAATGCGGCTAATCACGAGCTATCCAGGATCATTATTTGGAACGGAGCGAGAAGAGCGGTGTAGTGCCTGCCACTTAGTTATGTTGGTTATTTGATACCGCACCCCGCGTAAATAATTAGAATGATAATAGCTGAATAAAAAGTGTATGCCAAACAAGCCGGTTGGGGATCTCCCCCTTTAACAGCGGACACTCTCAACTGTCAAAGGGAGTCTGATAAATCTGTTTGCGGTGGTGGCCATCTCCTCCAAGAGACAGTGGCAGGTTGCAGCCGAGAATGACGTTGGGGTGGATATTTTGAATGCGGAAAATACGCCACCTAGCTTCGATCCTTTCAATGGAGGCTACGGAGGGGTGAGCTTATAGTGACCAAATGGAGAAGAAAGGGGAGCTCGGCCGCGACATATGGCTCTCACAAAATATATGCTAGTTTTAAATTTGTAGGTAAAACTAAGAACGGACAAGGAAAGCAATCAAGCAACCCGACTCGATAAATGAACATTCATCTAGGGCAACATCAAACTTGGTCTAATTTAACACGAGCTTTGCCTTGTCGGTTGACCGCCCGTAATGGACTTTAAGGTCCTGGCAAACCAACACGAGGATCTGGGATATCAAACGGATTGCAATAATTGGATTTAACCTACTACAACCAACTTAGTTATCCCTACTTACATAATGTGGGTTCAAAGTAATTAATATTAAATAACATCCCAACCCGAGTTTCAATCAATCATGGTGTTAGTTAAATAATTTTTTAGTTGGTTGAGGACGAGAAATCGCGCCCTTTACGACGAAAAGAAAAATCGCACTGCCGCCTCTGCAAATAGCCGGGAAAAAATTCAATTTGCCGCAAAATGCTGGAACGAATTAGGGCATTATTCCTGAAATTCGGAAATTATACAGTCGACTATGGAGGGCGAGGTCAATCTACATTTGTATACAGCAAAATAGGACAAACTGTTCATTTCTTTCTTTGCTGTATTGTTACGGCATCGGGATACATATCCCTAACAGATGTGCTGGTGAATAATTGATCGTATTGCACAAGTGGAACCTGATTCATGCGACCCCACGCAAGCAGAAATCGCCCTTTACCAGGACCACCAGAAATCCCCGGAAATTTCCCCTTCTTAAATACTAGAGCCAGTGCAGCACATAAGCTTGAAACGAGTTCATTTTCGCTGCAGCAACATTAAAAATATTGTCAAGTGTTGTCTGCGAGACTCTTTGCGAAACATCGTTATAGTTTCCTCGAGTCTCAAGTCCGTTTCACATCTAACCATAACGAGGAGGAAGCCATGGATGCTTCTGGATTTCTCAAGGGGGCATTTTGCCATCTAACAATCGTCTTGGCCAATTCCCGGTATTTACAATAAAAGTTAAATACATCAAAGCTAACGCAGAAACAATAATAATATTTCATTTGTGAAAAACCTGACTGAATCCATCATGCAGCGCGACAGTGGTACTCATGCGGCCAATGAATATGCCACGGATGATCAATTAAACTTATTGTAAATGCGGCCTATGTGTAATATAATTTATTTTCTGATATAGGTATGTCCATAAATAACGACTCAATTGGCAAATGTACGTCACGTTCGACAACTGGACCGCAGCACTAATTTGTCTGTGGGGAGTTCGCAACACGCAACGACGATAATTATTTAGCATTATGTACGTTTGATATAATCGCATTTATTCCTATCTATGGCGAACTATGTAATTATGTCGCATGTTAATGCAGTAAACGAATTATCAATTGCTTTGTTCAATAATACGAGCCGATGTTAAGGCCCGCAAATTGTAATGCAGAGGGGAGTCTTTAGACATAACCTTAATTTAGTGCGTAAGCAGTAATTGACCGATGGTCTCAAGTTTTAATAAACCCAGCACAATCCTTACAAGTATTTAATGATTGATGAGATTGTAATATGACAGGGAATAAGCAATGCTTTACCGGGAGGAACTGAATCTTTTGTCAGATGGACATCCCATTCATTCCCCGAAAACAACAAAATTTGATTTTAATACGTGGATAATGAGGGTCGGACAGGGAGATAGTGCATAGATTGTGTAATTCCATTATGTTACTCATCAATGTAGAATGAACAGTTGTGCATTTGATGAATACGCACTACACGCGATAATATCTAATTTCCCTGTCTGTTTTTAGATAATAAGAAAAAGATATAAATTACAGAAAAATGTGTGTCGATCTTTAAACGATGATTTTAACTATTCCAACATTTGTACTTAATCCAATAGTTCAAAATGTCATTTGGTCATTGAAATGAAACCAACCGGATAAATCCTCGATGCACAACATAAACTTTGCATTGAACGGCATTGTTGTGTTGTTATCTGGAAGGGGTGTTAAGACCGCAGTCACTGCAAGGGTGCAAGAAATGATAAACACTCCACAGTTGTCCCCTTTGGGGTGCACCGTCCAGGCGTGACGATGCCAGATGCACACCTTACAGCACTAACCATTACAATTAATTACTGTAGTTTGACTTGTGCTTAGTGATTTATGACGCTAACCCTTTCTACGGATTATGGCGTTTATCACAGGTTTCACTAGGTCTTTATGCTCCGTATGGATGATAGTGATGAAATTATACGGCATGCTTAAATCATTTATCATCATTCAATTACTAGAGAATCCTTGGATTCTATAACATAATAATACTTTAAAACTGCCTTCTCAAAAAAAAAACTTTTTTAAGAACACGATTCTTGTGCAGATTATAACGGTAATTTTTACATGACACAAATAAATAATAAACAAAAAGAAAGCAGAAAATAAAGTAATTTTTTTCTTAATGTAAATAAATTTTATCTATATCCATATAGGTACAGTAGGTATATCTGGGATAAAAATGTTAAGCTTGAGAATCTCACTTGTTTGATGAATTACAATGTCGGTTAAATAAAAAAAAATTGAAACATTTAATTTTATAGAATAAATATATTTAAGCAACCACTTGCTTCCTCTACATTAAATAATAAAAAAAAAATCCATCTGATTTTTATTTTATTGCAAAAGTAGTTTGAAATTATTGGGTACCTTTTTAGAGAAGCGTTTTAATATGCTACAAAGATTCCTTTTGGTGCAAAGACACCGCAAACTTTATTCTATAGCAAGATTGTTAATAAATTCAAAAAACATTTTTGCTCCTCTTTCCAGCAATGTAACTCGTTTAGACCTTTAGGTAATTTAGTTCAATTAAAATCGCATTTACTTCATTCTCTAAAGTTGATTGGCCAATTTCAATCTTGAAATAATTTGTGACGTTAGAACATGTCTTGATATAAATGTTAAAAGCTATTGATTTTCTATTACAAGATTAGATCATTTTTCCCCATGCATTGGAAATTTGGTGACTTGTATCTGAAGCGAAACAATAACAGTTAACTCTATTAGTTTTATGAGAACCAGACTACATTGTTCATTTCCAATAATTTCTCAGATGAGCAATTTTATTATCTATAACTCCTACTTACTCAAACATTACGGATATTTCTTAAATTTTTGTTTGCAAGTATAATCTTTGTTTTCAAATGCGGTTAATTTTAATTAAAAGCGACTTAAAAGCCTACATCCGTGCTATTTCTGAAAAAGCGACATAAATACTTCTAGAATTTATAAGTTACCTAGTTATGATTCATATTTAGCAAAAACTAATTTTGCTTCCGTTTTGCAAAACATTAAAATTATATATTTCCTACTTTTTTCTTTTTTTTCCCAACTACTAGGCTATTCGAATTTTAAAAGTTTAAATACGAGTATCTAGAATTTCTGGTAAAGATCAAATTAGCCTTGTTACACTTTAAATCGTCATCATTTCTGAGTTATCATTTAATAGATGTGCTGTTGGAAATTATTTCTCTTAACATGAAGCGGAAATTTTTACCTGAACTGAATATGAATAAATGTATATTTAAAACTACTAGCTGTGTAAATACTGTTTCTTTTACTTGGTAATAAATTGTAAAAAAAATATTGTCAATTTATTTGCTGGCGTTACCATTTAAGAGATTCTTTCAACCTGCCTTTATTTACAAATTATAATTTGTAAATATCGCAAAAGTGGTAAATAAAAATAAATGCTCAAGCTTATTAAAATTTTGACAATTTTTTTATATAGTGTAAAATTGGTGCGATTGCTTTACTTTTAAGATGGTTTTAAATATCAGCCATTGACATACCTACACACAAGATTCAACTGATACATTTTTTCTAAAATAAAATATAAAATAATTTATATCGTCAATAATATCAAAAAATCTACAGTCAGGATTATCGTCACTATCATTGTTTGGACCTAAGCCGGACTTTGTGTGGAAGCAGGCTCTGTGCTGTTAGTGAGGAGAGGGTGGAAATCAAGCCACCAAAAAATGTGACGTTTATATTTGTTCATAAAATATAACCCGTTAATACGATCGTCTTAGTTAGTTAAAATCCTATTAGAATACAGAATACAGTCCACGAGCAAATCATCCCAGAACATTTTGGCCCATCGTATCGGATTTGTGAGCAGTAAAAAGTGAGCGTTGTGTTAAAATGTTGAACGAGTTCCCACATAGGCACCCAAGGAAAGTATTTTTGAGCTAAACGAGAGTGATCATCTACGTGTCGCGAACTAGAACACAATAACTATTTTTTATCCCAGAGAAGTCAGGAACAGAAACGCAAATTTTTCACCGGAAAGATTCTCATTTCACGGAAAATCCCCTATTTTTGCGCAAAATTTAAAAGGCATAAAACATTGAAAATGGCCGATGAGGAACCCATAGTTCAACCAGAAAATTTGCAAGAAGCAAATACAGCCAGGAGAGAATCAGAAATTAAGCACTTGGTCAAGAAACGGGCAATAAATAAAGCAAGTTGCACAGAATTCGAGACCGCATTGGATTTCGCTGCAACCTCCTAAATTCCTTTACAATTCCAAGAAATGTTAAGATTCCACAAACTAAGAATTTCGAAATTCATGCGTTTTCGGACGCATCAGAAAGAAGATTTGGTTCAGCGATCTACATTCGTTTCATGGCAGAAAAGAAAACTACGGTGAAGCTACTGTGCGCAAAGTTCAAGGTAGCTGCATTAAAGACGCAGAACTTACCAAGACTTGAGATCTGTGCCGCAGTACTATCAGCGCGCTTGTTTCGCACTGTTCAAGAATCACTGACAGTCATTCCGTCCAGAGTCGTATGCTGGTGCAATTCAATGATTGTACTTCATTGGATCAGAAAGGGACCCTGTCAATTGAAAACATATGTAGCTAACAGAATAGCAGAATTGTAAGAGATTACTTCCAATTTAGATTGGTATTATGTACCATCACAAGAAAACCCAGGGGATTTAGTATCAAGAGGAACAGATCCCGAGCAGCTAGAGCAAGGATGGTACGGACCAGATTTCTTGCACTTTGAGAAATCCTTCTGGCCATCACAAGCTTTAGAGTACATCTTGACCAGCGACCCAGAAGCCAAGGAATCAACAAATCCTACTGTTGTTGAGTCTAAGTCAGAATGCGGGATATTTACACCATTTTCATCATGGTTCAATTTGTTGAGAATCATAGCGAATTGTTTAAGATTTTTCAATGCCTCAAGAAAGTCAAAACTTGCCTGAATAAAATTAACGGTAAGCAAGTTGGATTCGACAAAAATTAAAATTTTTCAAACGGTACACAGGAAACACTTTGCTGAAGAATTGAGCGCGCTGAAAGCTGGGAAGTACGTGAACGCGTCTAGTAAACTGATCCTAGGGATCCTACAGATCTTACAAATCAGAAATATTTTATAGTAATACCGTCTTCATCGTTAAATTTAAAACTTATCATGCGTGAAAGCTATGATAAACATGATCACTCTGCACCAGGCAAACTATTGGCAACAACGAAGTTAATCTACTGACCAATAGCTGGACGCAATCTGGCAAGAAACATCACCAGATCATGCGAAAAATGCGTCGGATATAAACCAACAATTTCAAAGTACTTAATGGGAGAACTTCCAGAAGAAAAAGTCGACCGTTAGCATCTACCGGTGTTGACTATACGGGTCCCTTGTAACTACGAGAATCTAGATCACGCAGCAGAGTATCGACTACAAATGCATACCTAACTGTTTTTGTTTGACTGAGCATTAAAGCAGTATATCTGGAATTAGGGACGTCACTAACTACTAAAAGCTTCTTAACAGCCGGGCAAGAAGATTTTCCTCTAAACTGTTTTCTGACAACGGGACAAATTTTGTAGAGGCTACACGCGAGCTTAACAAGATGTACGAGTTTGCCAAGTTATTCTCTGATAACATTTCCGAAGACCTCACCAAGATGAAGATCCAGTGGCAGTTCATTCTCTCCCTCCCCATGCCCCACACTTTGGAGGCAGCTGCAGTCCGATCCTTCAAAAGCCATTTCTACGTTGTGTCAAATAATTTAATTTTAACTTTAAAGGAGTGTTACACTTTAATAACCCAAATCGAGTTAACTTTAAACTCTCGACCAATGATTCCAGCTTCAGAGAACCCTAATGATCTCTCCGATTTGTGTCCAGCCCATTTTTAATAAGGGACTGCCAAAAATTTTCATTTTGTAAGTCTTTAATAATTGGATTAATGTCTCTGAAACTAAATTTATTTGAAATGTTACCAATAATGGATAAGTGGATCAGAACATGCTTGAAAGTTTGACTAAGGTGAAAATACCAACAAAGGGTGAAGCGTGACCCAAAACACTTTGAGGAGAGCTTAAGATATTCTTGATTGGTGTTCCGTTACTGTCTTCATTACTTCTAATGACCAGGAGTTTTAAGGGGGTTGGGAAAAATTCCTTCCGATTTGAGACATTAAAATATTATCATTTCTCATGTTTCTTAAGCCTATGTTTTGATAAAACAATTACTGCACAATTTATTAAATTTATTAAAGTTGTTTCAGCAAATTTCGTTGATGTTTATTCGAAATCTGTTGATTTACTGTAAATTTTTCTTCTCAGTACGCAGAATAGGTGCTATAGGTATAAGAATAACATACCAAAGTTAACTTAAGAAGTAGATACAGATATTCGTCTAAGAGCTTTCAATCTGCGCAAAAGTAGCATAACCTGTTGGAAATTGCGAGTAGCAGTGTTTTTGATGTTAGAGAAGGGAACGTCTTCGCTGGACATTTTATCGCCCGCTAATGGTTCTCGCACCCGTAGTGAAGTGAAGTCGTCAGTGGAGATATCAGAGTGCTGGAACGAGATAATTGAAGACATAACAGAACAAGTGTTCTGTCATTTCCTCAAGCAGTGGTAATGGCGAACGACACGTCTACAATGCGGTCCCCCGTCGTGTCGTAATCTGGTTGTTCATTAAAAAGTGCAAAACGGCCGTTTGGGTGATTGTTACGGTGGCATTTGCGTTATGGAGCGAGGCGTATTGAATCGAAGGAATGCCGTCGCCGAGCAGTTATCGCGTCCATTACAATGGCCGTGAGAGGTAAATACCGGTGTAATGGGCACGTGGCTGGCCGACGAGCACCAGGGGACGCACTAACGCCCGCCTAGCTCCGTCGGACCCGTCGCCTCCCAGTGGCGTAGCTCGGAAGTGCTGGGTCCCATACAGGACCACCGTTCTGAAGAAACGTCTTGATCGTAGCACGACCAGCTGCGATCTCTTGTGTTCCCTTTCTCGATTCTCATATATTTATTAAATAGCCCGTTAACCATGCGACACTTCTTCCAAACGATTTAAGATTTCTTTGAGGTTTCTATATGCAGGCGGAATACAGCAAGCAATGTTTTGGGGCAATAAAAGTCGATAATTTTAATATTTAACATAAATGTTAATGGGTACGAAAAGTTCCAAATTGAAAGATTATGCAAAATTGTAAAAATTGAGATACGTTCAGACAAATAACTAACGTACTCAAACTCATTCATCAGAGTCTTCACGGTGGTAAAGCGCTAGGAACGAAAATCAACAAAGAAAACGTAGACAAAGAATCCGAAGAAAATCTTGTTTCTTTGATATTAAATGTTAATGGCATTTATACTGGTTTTGTGCCGATTGTCTTTATCTTAGTTTGATGGGTCTGCTGAAAGAAATATATTAGCTAAAGTAATTAATGTCCTGTTGTCATTAGCGTTTTCTTGGGGTCTTCTTCTATATCATCTTTTAAATGAGCAGAAACGAATTTAAATGGGAAGTAAATTATTATAAGTAGTGTTCTAGCTTTACACTTCATCATCAATTAAAAAATCGCCACAAAATATATCTAAGTACTGTTTGATAACCAAGAATATAGTTGTTAAATATTAAATGATAGAAAAAATTAATAACGAAGATTTACATGTATTATATACCTATATTCTACACGCATCACGAGGCAGATTATCCTGGCATTAAAATTGATGATTGAGAATGTAATTTTTCAAATATCTACAACATTAACTTAGTATCTAATTATTATTTTAAGCATCTACCATAATGTCTAATCTTGATAGAAAGTTATATCATTTGTGTAAGGTTTAAAATTTAGGAAAGTAAATAATAATTGACCATTAAACTTTATGCACTAACAAAGTGAATAGTGAAAACTAACTTACAATATTTTGGAGAACTATTAGTAAGTCAAAATAGCACTTGGTACTTTATTGTTGCACTGAGATTACCAACGAAAAATAATACACTGAAACCAAAAAATACAGCAATGTTTTGCAAAAACGCTTCCTTCCTTCTTTTTTCTATCTCACCATCGGAGATGATTAACTCAAAAAATACGGCCGATCATTTTTTCAAACGCTCCTTCTGTTAAACCGTTGTATGATTATTTTTTATAATCCATATACAATGGTTAAGCCAAAAAGTAATAAATTTATAAAGAGGCGACGGTCAAACAAGGAAACTGATTCGGCGACAGAGATGCCCAACCTACCAATTTAAAAGTTTTGTTTTGAAATTGTGACCCTAAGGGCTCGAACAATGAGAAAAATCATTCAAGAAATCTAAAAAAATATAAAGAAATATATAAAAATATATATCTAATGTCTAAATAAAAAGCGAGTGAATAAATTGCAGTAATTATTCACATTTCTTTCATACAAACATGTATAAATAAATACAGGATTTTAGTGTTAGACTAAAATATACTACCCCGCTTTTAATTACAAAAAATATTTGTTGCAACGGACAATGAAGAAAGTGCAGTTCTTTAAAATTCTAATCTGTATTTATAATTTAATAATTTAAATAGTCTAAATTTTGTAGTAACAAATTATAAATCTGTATTTTTTTCATAAAACGAGTTCAATAAAATATTTTTTACACCTCTGTCATTTATTGCTAGCTCTCAACGTCTGTCTAGCGGCCGGAATGAGAGTTTTTTCCTGCCTAAGTCAGAAAATAATAAGTAAAGGTTTTTTATTCTGTGTGGGTTGGCATCATTGGCTGTCAATGTCATAATCTGATACTTTTGTCAGTGTTAAATGTTAATGTCACAACTCAAACAATTACAAATTTACTAGCCAAAACACTCAATTAACTAGTTTTCAGCATAATCATTCGATGTAACGAGTTTTGTGGTTGTTGATGGGACGGAAAAAGTATTGTTTGGTTTTTTAGGTTAACATTCAAAGATACAGAAATTTAATTCCATGTTGGCACAAAAAATGTTGTGTATTACGCGTCCAGAAACTCTTTTGCAAGTGCAAGTGAGGTCGCGGGTGGCGCCTCGTCCTCACAAACCGTCCTCGCACTTGCAAAACATTTTCTGGCCTAGTGATACAAATAGCTATTGCAGCTATTTGTTTTCGATATTTTTTTATGCTTAGTTTCTGTACCTGTCATAAATTACCATGTTTTATAATTTCTTAGATACTTTATTGGTTAAATAATTGCTCAAAATATATAAAGCTCTTGAGAATTTTTACTTTTCTCGTTACATAAATTTTGATGCTTATGGTCCGATTTCAAGTTATGTTGCGAAAAGCAAAACTATCATTATTTACTCTCGATTTCCAAGATTTTCATAGTAACCTAAAGTTGGTAGTACCACCAATTACGGATTGCTACGGAGACTTAAGTAATAATATTATTTCCTTATTTGATCTTAACTTAGTATTTTTATTACCACAATAGATTGTTTACCTAAACTGAAAAAACTGATGTCCGATTATATACCCACTAACATTTATTAATTCTCTGTAATTTACACAATTATATCTTCAAATAAGTCAAACTCCAAGGGATAACCAGTATCTGGGTGGCATGCAGCAATTCCAATCCTGTTTTAGACTTTATCCGAGCTAAGAACGATACCACATTTCGCTTCTAGAGTGTAGACAAGGGTAGTTTTAGTTTGTCTTATGACTTTTTTTCAGGGCAGTTTTAGAATGAATAACTACCCCTTTGTCTTCTATTCGCATAGTTTTAAGTTACTTGGAAGTCCGGATAAATTGCCAAATTTGAAGCATTCATAATATTTGATAAGTCATATATGTTGAAATTACTTGTTAAAACACATCTTATTTCGATAAAACCAAACTAGTTTAACCATTTAAGTTTGGGATAACTGACTAGTACGTATAACCATTGTATATGGATAATAATCATACAACGGTATAACAATAATTTTTTGTATTCTCTCTTCTTAAATTCTTCCTGAAATTTGTATTAACAATCTTACTTTCAGTGCTGAATGTCTTTGTAAGCGCATCTCTCACTAAGATGATTGCTGCGTTCTTCTAGTTTCTTAATGTGGACTGTTCTTCTAAGTTTAAGCTAGCATCTACTATTAGACACATTAAGAGTTAAAAAGGGTAGATTTGCAGCGTTTGTTTCAACTAGGCATTTTTTCAGTCTTGATGCTATCTAGATGGAGGAAAGGGGACAGTTGTTAACTTTTACAAAATTTGCTCCCCAGTTACGCCGATAAGTCAGGTTCGAGTTGGGGTTGTAACAGGGCGTTTTGAATATGTTTGGATTTCTTGACAATTGTGACAGTGTGGTGTGGATGAAGGGTCGTTGGGTGCTGTGAACCCTTCAGTTACGCCACTGCGCCGCCGTACCTGGGCTGGCGCGGCCCCGTTATTGGATGTTTTATCGCCAATCTCATTCCTCTTTTCGGCACATGTTTCGCCAGATAGGGTTAAGGAGATATAGCGACAGTAAATGAAAGTGGATGGAAGACGGCGGTAAGATGGAGGTCGGCGGCGTGATGCCACCCCGGAGGGCAATTCCCGGCCCGCCAGTTACGACTGTCCGATTGCTCGCTATTGCCGGCCACCGACCACTACGTTCCATGGCACGCCCGCTCACTGATTGTTATTCGTTTTTTAGTGTCTCTCCGTCTAATCGAATGACGACGCTAACTACCTCGCCGCTCCGCCAGTATAACAGTCCGACCTCTTTTTACTGCCGGCGCGCCAGAAGTTAATTTGTTGTGTTGGTGTTTTTATCGCATTCCCTCGGCCGTGTCGACAGCCGCATATGGAAGCCGCCGCCGACGGAGATCTGATCACCGGCCCCATTACCTCCAAACTGCCAATATACGGAGGCATTATACCAAAAGTCAATACATATATGAAAGGCGCGCTGGCTGCAATAACCATTTACCACTATCTGCAATTCCCACGGCACATGTTCACTGGTCGCCAGATGATGTCGGCGAGAGCCTGATTGCGACGGGAATGAAAACGAATTGCTTCCCGCGGAAGGATATTGCTCGCCCTAAAAGTCGCACCGTTCTTATTTGAACCACCACACTGGCATTGCGACGCGTGTACGTTTGTGTACTCGCCGACAAATTGTTACGTTATTGTGTTTGCCTTGGAGCCGTTATCCAAAGACCCACCAGCCACCAGGATCACTGGTCTTTGGCAGCGCCAATAAAGCTGTAGATCGCGCTGTTCGCTGTCATAATGTACAAACACGTACACACCGGAAGAACGGCGCTTCCCTTTACCTCGAATCCACCGAGACGCTCTAATTGCTCTTCAACACAGCGGCACAGGGATCATTCTGTATCGGAAATTAACTTACTTTTCTCCACATATCATGAAATAACAGATCCGACCGAACGGATGTCCTCAACAATGCTACGCAAATTTTACGCCACCCTTTTAGTGTAGAACCAAATATTTAATCAATTTTCCATTTCCACACATACCATTTAATAAATTGACAATAATATCCTTTGGTGTTAAGTTACTACCTAATGTAAACTAAAAAAATTTGATAAGTTGCCATAATGTTCAAGTGTTGGCAAAAATACAAATTTTGCTGGCATTTTCACTAACTGGTGTAGTTTAAAAAAAGTTCAGACAAACCTCGTAAGAAGTTGTTTAAAAAATATTTCACGTCTCTATAAAGTGACATATTTTGGTTCGCATTTTGATTTTCCTTGACGATATCCCTTAACTATTGCACTACTGTCAGTCAACCTACGCCACTTCGCGAATTAATCTTTAATGAAGTGATCAAGACAGTCTCATCAGATTTTAAATATTTAAGCACCTGGGTATAGATTGGGCAAAGACGATTTATACAAGACAGCACCACATCTTTCTAAAAATGCTAAAAGATGTCGCCAATAGCAAATAATCGTAAGAATTATTTACCGCTGGTCAAATGGATCCCGACTCGGCTAATCATTGGTTTTATTTACAATTCATCCGTGCGGTATATGGTCGGAAACACGACATTAAAAACGATAATGGGCGCATTGTTGATAAACATGCAGACTCGGTTCGGTTTCATTCTATACTGCGTAAAGTGGACTTCAAAAAGTGGATTAACCATGAATCGGGAGAAAACATCAAGTGCCCCTAATCATTAACTTAGCGACATGTAGATTTTACCATCTTTTAAAACAAGGATTAAGCTATACCTATCTTTGTTTCTTTATTGTAATTTGGTCATATGTTTTGATAATTCATTAAATTGTCGTGCAGACAGAGTTTCGAAGAAAACTTATATTGACGTTATTAACAACGATTCGACAATGATTCATGTATTATTATCAAGAGAAAAGACGAATAGATGTTTGCTATTTGTAGATTTATAAAGGAGTATGGTAATTTAAAAAAATTGCTGAGTTTATTGATATTGCAAATAAATTATGAAGAAATATGACCAAGTTACAAAAAAATGGCTTAATCTTTCTTCTAAAAGACGGTAAAAACCACGTGTCGCTAAGTTAATTATTAAGAGCACTACAGGTTTTCTCCCAAGTTATGTTTTGTCCATTTTTATTATGCCCACTATATGCAGAAATTTTTAAATTTATTGATGTAAAAAATATGTTTTTTTGTTATATACAATTTTTACAACTTACACTCTAAAGTAATGATAAAATTATTTAACTATTGAATAAATGTAAAATTATATTCTTACTGATTGTTAATATGGAGATTTTAGGATGTTCGGCTCGTTTTAGACTTTTCATCGATGTGCTATAATATTTACTCTCATTAAAAATTACCGTGCAAACTAATAATTCTACTAAAAATATAAAATGCTGTTTGCATTAAATGTTCTCATTAAAAGCTTCTTAAGTATCTAGTAGTGTCGTTAATTTTCCTTTAATAAACAAGGCTAATGTGGCAGACAAATATCTAAAATTCCAGTTTTACTTAAGTTTTTTTAGAAATAACTTGCATAGCCATATTTGTAAAACTTTTTATTAACAGGGAAGGAGTTTTAAGATCGCAAAGGTTTGATATATTAAAATTTTTGTAAAGAAGTACCAATTCATTTTGTTTGGTTAAATCTTGTGTTCCTAAATATCTTGCTTTGCAAAAGGCGCACTGACAATTTTTTAATAACTTACACACTAAGTAGCCTGCAAAATAAACTACTGGAATTGGTGTCACTATCTGTATGACTTAATAGTTCGGTGGAAGTATTATCAAACATATTCTGATCTTTACCCGGTTCGCAGTTCGAATTGTCTGGTGGTTCTGTTAATGTGATTACAGTTTTTGACTTAAATGTTGCAAACTCTTGACTGTAAGATTTCTATTGTATCGTCCGCGTTGACGATATACAGCAAATAAATTTTCTAATGGATCATGGTTTAGCCTTCCGATGAGAATGTATGGCAATTCTTCCGATTTTGTTTCTTCATGCAGCATTCGAATACCGGTGATACTTTGAACCATTTCATCAAAACAGTTTGGTCTTGAACATTTTCCGCCTTTTCCAACATTATCAATATTTTGCATAATTTCTCGGCTAATTGTTAGTGCATTTACTACCTGCATTTTTGGTTGTCATAATGGAATATTACAAGGTTTTGGCGAGTGAAAATGTTTGCTGTTCAACGCATCAAATAATTTATTCATAGCTTCAACAAAATTAGCAGTAGCCAAAGCTTTTACAAACTTCAATCGAAGAGTTGCTATAGATGTTTTAATTGCTGCTGATACGCTGTGGCTAAATACTTGTGTGGCTAAACGGACACTCATTATCTCAAAGCAGTTGGGAAACATGTGGCGAACTGTAAGTTTTGTCAATGTTCTTTTGGCTTGACTTGCTTTATCCAGCTCATACACTTCCTTGATGCCCATCCATAATGTATTCACTGATTAAAAAATTGTTTCTTATATTTTTAATTAAATGTGGCACGTCAAATATCGCGAAATACTTCATGCTTCTATAAAGAAAATGAGGATCCTTCCGAGTTACCTTGAATTTTTTTACTAACTTTTGGTTTGTTGTCCACTGATCGCAAACTATCGCCCGTATCCCGTATTCCTAGCGTGCGGTAAATTCTGAAGAATAATTTTCTCTAAAGTTTCTGCTTGCACACCAGTTGCTATAGGTGGTTTCCAGTCAAAATATATTCCTCGCAACATAAAAGTTTAGGCCTGTTTCGCCGGAACGGGTCTTCTGCCAAATTCTTCCAAGTCTTCAAAACCATCAATAATATCGTTAGCTTTGAAAAATTTTATATTCTTTTTAATTGCCATTTCGTCGAACAAGAGTTTACAGTTCTTTTCTCTAGTCAACATTCTGTTTACTTTAATTTTAATCCTGTGAAAAATCTTTGCATTGTAACCAAGTCCAGTTTTATAATTCGACAATGTGTTATACCGATTAATACATGATGTTACGTTTATACAAATTTTATAAAAAATTATTACATTATTAATGTTAATTTAGTTTTTGAATTTATAAGTTCTGTATCTTTGTGTGGTTAAGTAGAATAGCTCATGCTTTGACTTTGTGGCATAAAATAAAGACGATTTTTAGTACTCCAAAAAATTTTGGCATCTTAATGTAGTATTTTACAGCCTGAGAAGCAGGTAATATAAAAAAGTATAATGCAATATACAAAATCTGAGAAAAATTTGATTTGCCCCGAAGCTGCAACTAAAATAAATAATTTGTTTTTCATATATTTGTTTAGAAAATTTGACTTGATAGGGTGAATTTATTGTTAAACACATTTAAAGATTTAAAAAACTAAGCACCATATCTTAAAAACTAAAGTTTCTAGACCAGAAATTTTAATTTGTTTGAGTATTTAAGAGTACCTACCTATGATGAGTAATTATTATGCATAACTTTTTCCTTGCACACTTTGAAAATGTAATAACCTAATAGTATATAATATAATGTACATCTCAACAGAAAACGGGATTCTGAATAAACACTTATGCACCATAAGAATGAGAAATAATCGAAAATATGAGATGTGTGGCGAGAAATATGAAACTCCTCTCCACATCTTCTCTGAATACCTAGTTTTGGTAGCTTAGAATCACTGGCATTAAAGGATTATTCACCAAACATAGGAGTAAACCCAGATCTTCTATTGATTATGCATTCACCTTTCTATGGAAAATAGAAAATAAAGTAATAAGTGTATACGTTAAACCATTGTATATGGATTATAAATAATCATACAACGGTTAAACTTAAACTTTAATATAAAGGGTCTTCAGATCGCAATTTTAATTATTCTGTTTTTAATGTGCATTCTCCCTGTTATTATTTAAACTTCTGTAATGACTTTCACAGCGGTGTAATTTATTGTTAACTGATAAGTACAGATTGTAACTAATTTATTATATTTTTGAAAACAGGAGCCCTTGAAAATCAAATTAATCTACTGCTAAATATAGGCTCTCTCTAATATTTCCATGCAAATTTATTTCGAGCTCCTTACATTTTACCGAATGTATCTCTGGCACTCAACCTCTAGTGAAAGTAAATACAACTTCTGTTTTGTTGAATTTATTTCGAGCCACTAGGTCACCATCATTTTTATCTTTGTCAATGTTATTTTTTTAATTTCTATTCCATGGCTTAGTATATTATTTAAAATTTGATACTTCAGGTACATAAATTCGGTAACCCCTTTTCAGCAACGCTAATTTTCTGATTTTTTTCTTGGCAAAAGGTGAGTTTCCAGCACCATAAGACATATTGGTGAAACACATTCTCTATTCAGTTTACGTTTTGAGTATATTGGGATGTTCATTTAAGTACATGCTTCAAATTTCTATAAAAATTTAATGACACGCCAATTTGCCTGTTCTTTAGGTTTAGCTCGAATAAGTTTTACCTTGAATTTTTTGACTGATTTTAATTATTTTTATAAAAAAATTCTATGTACAAAAGCTGATAGACCAATACTTAGAAAACACTGAACAGAGTGCAAATTACCACGTCACTCGTTTACACCGACAGTTTATAGATGCTAAATTTGGGAAGGATGTTATGTGTGTGATAACCAC
The DNA here is from genome assembly GCA_905333025.2 of Pyrochroa serraticornis. Classification (NCBI taxonomy): domain Eukaryota; kingdom Metazoa; phylum Arthropoda; class Insecta; order Coleoptera; family Pyrochroidae; genus Pyrochroa; species Pyrochroa serraticornis. The sequence goes on from HG995152.1 coordinate 42,599,146, forward strand.
TAAAGTCTTTGTTTCAGTTCTTTCAGTATAATTTTAGATTTTTGGTAGTAACTAAGTTTCTTGCAGCTCTTGAGATTTTTTGAACTCCATGAGTAATGATTTATTATTTTGACTCCCTAGTTTTGACTCTTCTTGGTCATCTCGATTGGATGGATTTGTATTTTTGTAATAAGTTTTGGTTTAAGTAGATGTCTTTTGATACGTAAACAAAGAGACTGAACTAAGGGCTCTTAATACTGGACAGTTTACTAATTTTTAGTTGTGGTAATAGCCGGGCGAGAAGAAAATTACACTCAAAGACATAATTCTAGCAGCTAATTAAACGCAATAATAATTTGGTCTCTACGACGTTTTCAGATGTACACTCTTGAATTTGATTTTTGAGTATATGCTTCTATTCTTTAAAAGCAGTTTTTTCTTTAAAAATACTTTGAATACGGTTTAAGTATTTTCCTTACTGCTGCCGGCATAAAGTGCCTTATTTTACATTTAAATCAAGATATTTTTTTAATTTGAAATAAACTTTATTTTTCTGCCAATTCTCACAATCTATCAAATTTTTTTTGGCCATTAATCATATTTTTGCAGAGTAATGAAGAAGTTATAAAGCTTTTAGTGGCATTGTTAGAAGTCTATTCGCAAATGGAGTAAACAACTACCCACAGCTATAACATTTCTAAATAAGTTGCGTACAATATTTCCATTTGAGCACAAGAAATAAAAGCCAAAACTTAACCGTTATAAACCAAAAGCAAAAGTTGCTTTTTTGCTGCTTATAGTAATTTTTAGAGCTTCCTAAGAATCTTCCGGAGGTTTGACTACATTTTAATACAATCCGGCTGAATCTCTTGTAATACGGTATTTCTTTTCTGCAATTAATTGCTAGTTATTACGTGAGTATTTTTGTTATTAATAATTATCATTAACCTCAAATCAGTGGCAAACTAATTAATCAATAATGCAATTAGCAAATTCTCATAAGTTGTCAGACGGCAGCACAAATAAAATTTTCAAAATTCAGTGCAAAAATTCAAGGTAATGGTCGGAATGATATTATTTTTGGGCATTACTCAAACAAAGTACTTTGACATTGTGTGCAATGATGCGGTAAAGGGACCATCGTCTTATAACTCTTTATCGATATATCTTTATGATTTGAGTCGGCTACAGTGTAAAATCCTCAACCAAATTGAAAGAAGTCAAATATAGCCTGTGTTGGTAGCAGCAACGAGTCACGAGTACATTTACACTTCAATTCGACTCACTGAAAGGGATTCCAACACGTTTAGGGAATATAATTTGATTAAAGTTCTCCTGATTTTAAAATTTTTATTTTAATGTTAATATTAAACCTATGATTTATTTTTTTTAATTTTAAAGAGGTGTTTTTGACTGTTACACAAGTTATAATCCGGTAAATTATGTAACGCCAAATTCATAATAATTAATAATAAGAGTATCAAGTTTTTTATACTAGGAAAAAATAATTTCAGACCAATCTTAATAACGACTTATTTTGCCAAACAACTGTTAAATCGTTACCTTAAAAATTTCCTTAGATTGTAAATATTGTCAGTTTGATTTAAAAGTGAGTTATTTCCCACAAAATGACTCGCTGGCATGCAAATAAATCATAATTATTCCTCCGATGCAGGGATTTCGTGTACGAAATTTCTTGATCTGTTTATTCGCATTGAAGATCCGAGACACGGCACTTCCGAGACTCCCTAACGACCGCTTCATCTAAATATGGATTATTTATTCCTTTTTATACATCAACTCTAATCATCTTGAATGATAAGTTTTTATCTGGAGTGGATATAAACATTACTTTTGATTTTAGGATTACGCTTACCACGCCCCCAAACCTGCGTCACTACAGGGGGTTAGAAATCTTTAGCAATTTCGCTGTTTCTTAACCGGGTCTGTTGGCCTATTCGGGACAGTCGACAACACAACTGGCTATTATATACTTGGATCTCCCAAGAGACAAGACAAAGCCGTATCTAATGCATTTACTACTTGTAGAAATGTCAACTAATCACTAGACCATAGTTAGTTTTGTGCAGCGGTTATTTCAAAAGTCCCTAAAATATGCATGACTCCACCTAGAATTCCCGGAAAACCAGGTAAAGTTATAAATCATATTTTACATATTGGCACGTTAACGGCGTGAGAAAATGTCTTTACTTCCGCAATCTACCAAAAAATAGGGTAACTGAAACCCTTCTAGATGTCAACTCGCAAGGAAGCGTCGTGACAGCAAAAATATTTGTGTACATCCATGCCAAATGGATTGCTTACGGCATTAATCTCTTTTATTAATTTAGAATATTTCGAAGGGAATATCGATTTTTTTATTACCCACAGGAATATAATTAATGTGATATAACGGGAACCCTTGCAACCGTGTCTGCAATGATGAAAGACACTGTATAGGAACGTATATAAATAAACCGAGATGTTGTGTTAAAGCAGGAACCGAATATAGTGATGGATTGGGCAAGTAGGCCAGGGAGTTTCGAAAAGCTCAACAGGATCCTGCACTCGACCAGCTGATTATCCTGCCACCTCTTCTTTGTCCCGAAGTTGATATGCACAATATAAGCTGATGTGGATCGCTGAAAATTTACAGCTACTCTTCGCTTTTACGACTAAGATGTAGCTATTATAAAGCAAAGGGAGTGAGTTTCCATAAAACATTATTTGTCAATTTCTTCTCATTCCCGAATAAAATTTCCAACTACGCGGTCTATTTCTCTTGTGAATTGGAGTTGAAAATTTAAATTTTATCGCACAAATTTTTGTCTGCAAGGGTTAAAATATTCTACAAGTTGTAATTGCTAAACTCGGTGTAACGAAGTAAGAAGATAGTCGTCAGTTGACTTAGTGCCGCGAACCCCAACATGCACAAGAATTAAAGATGCGTTAAGTCCAATTTTCTTCATTAGACTCAATCTGCATTCCACCCTTCGCGATGCTTCGCTGCTCTCTTACTTCCAACAACTAGCATTTTTATGAGGCTTATAAATTTGTTTAATTGGTCTTTCATGCAAAGCGCACGGCTCCAAATTCATTTGATTGTCTTATAAATGAGTAAGCCAAACTTGTGCTTCCTTGACGACAATAAATTTTCTTACGGTTAATTCTAAAAATTTAACATCACTCCAAAATAGCACGTCAGCAATATTGACGCAGATTTGTATGAGTTAACTATATTGAACGTGATTGATAACGCAATAACAACAAATGGGGGTAATGAAAAAACATTTTTAAATATGTATCACAATTGTTAGTGTTAGTTACCTAACGTACTTGTGACTACATGATGTTTACACAAAACACGCTATAGAATTCCCAATTCTGAAATTACTACCAATTAATTCACACTAAATGTTGATATTTCGGCATTTTAGGGCTCGGCAATTAATTCCCTAAGAACCGTTGTCAACATGCTATTTAAATATCATGTTTATACTGCTGTCGTGCGACTTTTATTTAACAGTATCAACTCATCTTAATTATTGAAGCCCAGTTGGGAGGTTTGGTTGTGCTATTATGTTACAAAATCTTGTAACAAATTTTAAACTTAGTTGATGTCTCGAAGTTTTTAGAAGAGCATTGATTATAGATACTAGTTTTTTACTCTTAAAAGGATTTTTAAACTAATAAAGTGTGATTTTTTTAAATGTAAGTGTAATTTTAATAAAGGTAATTTTCAAGAAATTTCAGTATGACGCTGAATGTATAATAGTTACCATGTTAATAGTTATCTACTGTGCGTCAATGGATATGTTGTACCTACATGCGCCAATTTACATTACATTACGTTCCTAAACTGTATACACGGGGTAGCAGGTTTTTAACAAATCTACTGGCTTGGATATCTACAGCTTAACACTTTAACAATTCCATTTCATCGGAACTTAAAGAGTTGAAATTTTCTCTGTTTGAGTTTACCACCTCCACTCGTTAATTAAGTTGAGATTTATTATATATTTATAAATATAGGTAAGTACTTCAATAAACGTTAATGTTGCGCTATCCTATGTTAAAGGCTATTAAATCTTGTTTGTTTTATGTAGTTAAAATTAAAACCTTTCAATTAGAAAGATTAATAGAAATAAAAAGCTCTGAAAACAATCCAGAATTTGCAAAACTCTAAAAATATTTAGGGTTCGGTTCGTAGTTATTAAATTTATAAATTTATAATTTAAACTAAACCATAAGTTTAATATAACTGAAGGATAAGTTTCAGTTAAGTTGAGATTTTCTAGCAATGATGCTTGTCTACAAAATATAAATTTATTAAAGTGTTTATAATAAAAGATATACTATAAAGTAGTAACGGAAATATAAGAGCCAAAGAAATTTGATTATTTTAGACCAAAAATATTTTTTATGTTTATTGACAAGTACCAACAGTTGTAGATAGTAAAAAAAACTGGTCAGGAAACACGAATATATTTATTTCAAACTGTTAGAGAAAATATAGTTATTATAGAAGGAAGTACTATGCACGTAAACTGTTAAATACTTTGTTGCAGAAGAAGCTTAGAGAGAAAAAGAAATAATTTTCTTACACTACAAGAAATTACCTACTGGAATAACAAATATTTGAAAAATTAAGTACCTACTCAGAATCTTCTGTGTTTGACAAAAACTTAGACAAAGAAATTTTTTAAAACAATAATAATTTGCTGTATATATTTCCCTAAAACCAACTTATAGCATTCAATTTCTGCTTATGTGGTATTTGAAAAATACTCAAGTAATATGAGATCAAAATAAAATTTCATCAAAAATAAACTATCTATATTTGCAACCTAGTGCAGTAGGTAAAGAAATTTGTATTGAATTTCTCTTTGAGAAAATGTTAACCAAATTGGGACGCCATCCATATAAACTTAGGATCCTAAGTTTATATGGAATTCTGCTGTAACTGCTGTAACACCTTGTAATGTTTTCGCTTTTAGCAAGGGTTTGAATGTTATAATTTAAAATTACTTACATTTATGGGGAGTAATTGTAATATGATACTTAATTCTCAACAAACATCCAAACTCTTTGAAGATGACGGATAGTCAGGAATGCAATAGTAACGGGAAGAAAACTCTTTATTGCATCGTATTTTAAAGCTCAGGTCTGATGGTAATAAATCAACTATTGCAACCGAAGATTTGGATAGATCTCTTATTAACTTGCCTTTTTGAGGAGATCTAATAAAGTGATGGTTTATAAGGTGTAAAAACCTTAAATTTTAATAAGGTGTTTTTGTAACATGAGTCATTTTTTAATTAAATTCTTTATTAAATCTTCTCACTCTTAGCTTACCCGTAAATTGAAATTTCAAATAAGGCAGCGGAGGGTAGTAAACTCTACCTATCACTTTTATTGTTTTTAAAGTTCAAAAGACAGTTTTTTGAATAAGGATAAAGAACTAAGATTTTCTGCAGTGTGTTTTTAGAAAAAAATTAAAATAAGAATAAAATAAGTAATCTAAGTTATAAAATTGCAATTACGCTACAGAAAGATTTTGCTTTTATATTTTTTTGCACAATGCACATGTTTGCAAGGAAAGAATTTTTTGCAGGCTGTGTAGTGCTATTTTTGATAGTAGTTTTTTCTTGTCTTCTCTTTTTTTCTCTCTTTACTTTTGTTATTATACAAATTTTATATAATGATTCTAACTATTTTAACTATTCTAATACAGAAAGGAAAGCTGAGGCCAAAACTTTTATTTTTGCGATCCTTGTTTTCAACTACCGCTATCTGAAAGATACTATCTACATTAAGAAATTATTACAATTTTTAAGTTAAATTTCTAGGAAGTGCATTTGTAGCTGGGCCTAAATTTGTGTATTGTATCCGAAGTCTGCTATTCGAATTGAAGCTGAATAGCTGGCAATGCCGGCTATCGGTACCGGCACCAAAAGTGGCAGATGGCCTCTGACGGACTAAAATTATACTCATGGAAAAGTGAGTGGGCGCTCCAATTATGGTGATTGATATGTGTACCTCTAGGTAGGTATTTCAATTATTGATATAAGACTATCAAACAGTTTCAACTTGAGTATTTTCTAAAAGGTCAATAGATACTAGATACTACCTATTAGATACTATCTCCCAGATGGTATCTAACAGTATCTAAGAGTAGGTATCTAGAGATGAAGCTCACAAGTTGATTGGATTCAACCACTTTAATAAGAGTTTGGTTATAATAAAGTTAACACGGGAGCAACAAATATTCATTATACAAATATTTTTTAAAGGTTTAAAAGTAAAATATAGTTACATTATACTGCGAGTCCACAATAACTGAGAGTGATTTATACTTAAGCATTTAGTGGGTGCGGGGAAGAACAAGATTATCTTTCTTAACTCATCTCTACAGATGAGGAGAATTCAATATTTGCCAATTTTGATAAATTAACAAAATCAACATAAATAGTTAATCCAAAGGCTCAGGCGATTCTAAATTTCAAAAATTATTTGGCAAAGAAATTGTTGAACAGACATTCTTGACTGGTAGAGAGCAAGAACAATTGTTTATTCTTACTTGGTAGAATTGGCAAAAAATCCCTAAGCGTAATTAACACTTCTGCAACAACTGACAGGGTCTTTTCAAAAGCCGGTCAAGTAATTTCTTACAAACGAAATCACGGAAAGATGTAAATGCAAACAAAATTTCTAATAAAGATTAATTTTGATATTATAAATTCTATATTTATTTGTTAATTTTTATGTTTCTGTTGATTTTGTTGTATTCTTTACTTATTATATTTAATTCTTTTATATTATTTTTTTATTATATTTTTGATTTATTTCTAACTTTATATAAAATGATTTTTTAATTATTGCAAATGTTTTATGTCGGTAGTTATTTTAATGCCTAATACTCCCATATCAAATATAATCCAAGCAATTCATATAAATAACGAGGATTGAACTTAATAACGAATAGTAACGATTATTCAAAAATAATTAATATTGGAATCACTAGTTTCAATTTTCAATATATTGTAACGGTTTGATAACCTGAGTAAAAATATTTGCTGCACCGAAACAGCACCGAAGCACTGCTTATGCCTACCAATAAAATAGCCCCGAAGCACCACCGAACCAATACTCCTTGGGAAACTGAGAGCCCTGAACGGGCACTGAAACCGTCCTGAACGGGGCCCGAAACACTACCGCACTGTATACCGAAGCAAATCCGAACGGGCCCTGAAGCACTACCGCACTACCTGCCGAAGCAGTACCAAACAGGGCCTGAAGCAAATCTGAACGAGCCCTGAAGCACTATCGCACTCCCTGCCAAAACAGTACCGAACGGGGCCTGAAGCACTACCGCACGGTCTACCGAAGCAGTACCGAACGGGGCCTGAAGCACTATTGCTATTATTACAATATAAAATATGCAGATTAATTAATTATTTAATTAATTGTAATATCTCTTTTATTGCCTTTCATATCATTTCTACTTTTACAAAAAATATTTATATTAAATCTGCAAATGGAAACAATAGGTGTTATTTGTTTACCAAACAGGTATTGAAAATTTAAAACGGTGTACATTACATATCCAGTTCCTAATACTGCAAAAGACATTCGTAATACTTAAGATTATACATTGGTTGTATTTAAATTTGATGATGTCCCGATTTTCACAAGTTGATCATCGCTATAAATTGAGTCTAGCATAACCCTAACGAATTCACGGGGTTTATGATTAGCCTTTGCTCACGCTGTATCCAAATCGCTCACAGTGCATGATAGCTTCAATGCTTGATCATTGATCTGTAACATCCAGTAGCACTTTAAAGTGCTACAAAAATAATTTTGACTCTTTATGTCTGAATTGCTATTTTAAGAAATTTTGAATTAGTGACAGGTTTGCCGAACAGTAGGCATTGGTGGTGGTGTCTTGAACTTAGGAAAGAACTATCAAAAATGAAGGCGAGAGACGGTGTGAAACCAGAAACTAGGCTCATCGTAATTTGTTTGTTGAGGCATCTATTTTTGAGTGAAATTTGAGGGTTTTTTTTGTAAGAGCTAAATTTGGCATATAGAACTTGACTCGTTTTTTTGTGAGCCGTGAAAACCGTAACCGTATCCAGCTGTAGACAATATTTTTTTAAAGGAGTCTTTGAAGAAGGCCATTGCTAGCTAAGTGGCAATTTGAAATTTATATCTTTTTTGAGGGTACTCTCGGATTTTCAACTACATTGTTTCATTGTAATTTACTATATAGATTATTTATTATCATGTTAAACCGACGTAAGATGCACCCTGTGACCGCTATTAATTGATTAATTTTGTTAAATAATACAACCTTTTCAAAACAAAAAAAATTTCAACTGCCAAAATTTTTATTCTAATAATTAAATTTATTAAGCGTTGGTTGATTTCCAATTTTTTGATCATCGCCTATTTGTTAAAAGCTAACCCCCGGACTCGCTTCAAACTGTTACAGCTGATGTCGCTTATGTGTAACTAACCTATACCGCAAGTCCACAATAACTGAAAGTGACTCATACTTCAGCATTTAGAGAGTTGCGGGGAGGAACGTGAGAAGGGGTAGAGGGGTAGGCGGATGGTGAAAAAAGGAGCAAAAGTTGAAAAATATGGAAAAATAATTATTATTTAAATTATCAATACCTATTTGGGGTCTGAAGCTGACTCGGAACCGTCACTGCCGCTGTAGCTGTCCGCCCCCTACATTATTTTATGAGAGGTGCCACCAACAAGAGAAATAGGAATTACCGAGAAAAAACCTTATGCTGCGCTACTGGTTAATCACGTGGGCACAAGTGAGAGACCACCTAGAATTGCTTGTTAAGATTGAAGTTATTCGGTAAACGTAAAAGTTGCTGTCGGCTACCTCCGTATTTTTCCGATTGGTTGCTCTCGGCGTGCTCTGTTGTAGACTAGTCCGATATTCTACATTTTCGAGTGCAAGCTTTAGTTGATATTAAAAGCTTATGAACTGGATAGAATTTGTACGTACACTTCATAGTGATAATGTTTTGTAATTAGGCATGAGTCACTCTCAGTAATTTTGGATTTTTACTACAGAATGGTTAAAATATGTAGGAGAAAGCTTGGGAGATATTTTGTTGCAACTGGAATTTTTTTGCTGTAAAAATTTACAAACAGTTTCTGTTGGAACATGCCCAATTATTACAGTTTCCAAAATTTCCAAAACCTGCTGCCAAAATAAATCTTATATTACCAAAAAAAATTCTGTGATTGCAAATTCTCTACAAGTTGATAGAAACATAAAAAGCGTAAAAGATTATTACAAGTAGACTACTAAAATATGAGAATTGAATTCAGCTGAGGATTTATACTTCAAGCTAATACACATTTGTATCATAACCGGCTATTGTGGCTATGCCGGCCGGCACTGATTGCAACACAGCCGTCGAAACCATCTCCGGCGGCTTCGACAGCTTTGACGGCTCGAGAAACAAGAAATGGTACATCTATTATTATTTTTTTAAATATATGCACCAGTTATCTATAATTTAATATTGTTAAATGAGTGGTACTTTAGCTTATGTTTAAGCATTTACAAAAAAAATTACGTTTATGTTACGGTTCTAAAGTTAGTGTAAACCAGCTCAGAACTGTTAACTTGACTTAATATAAAAATTGTTATATGTTATTATACACCTTAGGATGTATTGCAACCATATTAGAACAGAAGCTACTGTTAGTTTTCTAAATTATTATTACATATTTTTTTATATAACGAAATGTCTTAGTTTTGACAGCGTTACTTATAGAAGGATTTTCAGAATTTCTTTAGAATCACCATCTTATAGCCTAACGGTTTTAGACTATTTAATAAAAGGTGTAAGGGCAAGCTAAAAGTGTTTTCAGCTTACGTTGCAGAATGTACCTACCTCCTTATAATAAATGTAAAAATTTTGTTTCTTGTTATTCATCATTTCCTTAAAAATTATGCATCAGACCAGATATAGTTACAAATCAAAAAATCGTATTGTTAAGTTTTTGGCATTCAATCTTTATTTTGGTACTAGTTCTTTTCCACGCAGAGAAATTGCAGTTTATAATTATGACTGTAACCAATTGCCACTCATTTCAATAAATTTTTCGTCACAATGTAGTGAAAGATATAGATTTTTTTTTAAATTTATGAAAGAAATAATCCGTTCATCTCAATTTCTTTATGAAAACTTTATAAGCTATAATTTTAAAAACAATAGTAGAAAATGTAATTATGCTTGTTGCTTCGGGTATATTTTATTTGAATTTACGCAAACATCATTAAACGGTGATTATGAAAGTTATGGTTGTTTTCAATTTATTTTAATTTCGATAATTAGCCGCCATCTTGGATTGTTCTTGGTTCAATAGACATTTATATGTAAAATTGGTTAAATGTCGTAACTTTACTTAAAAATAGAAGTAGTCGAAATAGTTTGGTTTGGATTGGTAGTCTCGGGGAAGCGCGATTTAGCGGAAATTTTAGGTGAATCGCCTGCAAGTTGCGATTCCGGAAACGGTGTGGCGCTCGGAAATGCTCCGGGGATATCGAGAGCACTGCCGTCGAAATTTTCCGCTAGCAGTTTGGTTAGGTTGCGTTATCGGTCGCTAGAGTCCGTCACTGTTGCGTAACGCCGTCTCTTTCCGCACCATTTCCGCCGCCTCCATCCCCACCCTCTTCGTATAACTGATAATAACGCAACTATACTACGGGGTGTAACCGAATGTGACGTCGGTTAAACCTCATTGGACCGGCAGCTTTCCCGCTATCCCAAGCGATTGGCCTGTTGTGGAAGGGTAGCGCCCAAAGAGCCGCCTCCACCCTTGTCGGCCGTCGAGGCGCCCGGCGTCGTTCAGAGGTTCGTGTCTCTGGGGGAGGGGCAGGGCTGCCCTGGGGAAGCCCTCACCGATGCCACGATATCTGCGAGCACAGAACGTGCAGTACTCCACCCTCGAGAGGTCGCAACAGTCAAATTGCCAGCTGAACATTCGATGCTTATCAACGTCCCAGTCGTGTTTATCCGGTTGTTGGGTGAGCGCACAAGTGGTCTCTCGCGAGATACCCATCCGTCTTCCAGCGGGACTTGTGGTATGCGCTACTGCGGTGGTAGCAATTCCAAGTGGTAGTGAGTGCGTGCTGGTGGACTTCCAAAAACGTGTAGTAGAGCAGCCAAGACGCGGTCCGACGAGAGCCACCCCGTGGAGCGCGGTTATCCGACGGCGTCTCCCTGGCCAGCGCTGTCGCTGCCAGCCCCCGACTTGGACCCCGTCGCCGCAGCCTGGGGTCGCAAGTTTTATCCAGGCACGGGCGCACCCAGAGTCGCCAGTGCAGGACTCATGTTCGGGTTACATCATCATCAGGATGCTACGGGCCTCCACCACCATCATCAGCCACGTGGCCCCAGTCTTAAGGAGGAGCCGCTGACCACGACGCGCGCGTGGATGCAACCTACCGTGCCCGATCAGAACGGGTAAGTCGCATGTCCTACACCAAAATCAAAATAAACATCCTAAACTGCATAAAAACAAGTTGCAATATTATTTTGGTAGGTCAGAGCAAGAAATTCCTTCCTTGTTTATGCGTTAGAGAGTACAAAATGTTATTTGCGCATACCGTAAAATTTAATCCAGAGAAAGTAGTTTCATGAAATGTCCAAGACACTTCAACGAAAACATGCTGGAAAGGATTATATCGTAGAAAGATTTATGAGTAGCAGGTAACTGTCAAACTACTAGCAAAGTGTTATGGTGCAGAAAAGATTATCTTCCCAAGTAACAAGCCGATTGTAACGTAATTGCTATAGTGGCTGCCCTTGAAATCCTTTTTGAAACGGCTTTATTTTCAAAGTCCTTGTGGTATCTATTTGAGTTTCGAAATTTCGAAAGTTCCTCTGATGTTTGAATCTTTTTCTGAAAATTAGTGCAATTGTGTACTATCTCAAAATAAAAATAAAAATTTAGTAAAATTGCTACGAAAGGAATTATCCAAAATATTCCCGACTTGTCAAAAGGGAATCAATTTGATGGTAAATTTAGAATTTTCCACCTATTTAGTGAAAGATGTGAGGTTATGAGCCAAATATGTTTGTTTGCACAATGCAGATATACTTATATAAAAATATCTGGAAGTAGCAAGCAGCACAAATAAAATTATGATGCACCTAATCTCATATTTGTATAATATTTTTAGTTTTGTTCGTAGAAACTTATTTATGTCTTTTTATTTAAAATTAAAATTAACAAATTTTGTTTTATATTATTCGATTTGCCTGTATAAAAAAGATTATAATTAATCTACATTTAGGAGTCAGAAAATTAACGTCAAATGTGAAATTTGTAAGAATTATTGTCAGTATTTTGTAAAATTATTATTCTGACTGTAGATCTAAAAATTTTCTAAGAGAAAACTGTTAGGAACCATAGTACTATGAGTTTGTAGAATGAAATGTTTATTCTTGTGTGATGCTGTCAAGTTTTAGCTGTATTTTTTCTTAAAAGTTGTATCTACTTGCAAAAATAATTTGATTTACTGCTTGAGAATAGCTTTTTTCTAAACCGCTTTTCCGGCCCAAAGAGAATTATGTAAACGATTTTATTGATCATAGTATTTATTTACATTGTGAATTTTTCATTGCAGTTATCATGGTTGAAAATTTATGAGTAAAGCGTTTTTGGACACTTTTTGTTCATTTTTTTTTAATTCCAAATATTATTGAAGTATTTTTTTAGCTTTTAAGTTCTTGCTATATGCATTAAAAAATTAAATTATAATAAAATAGTTCGATTCAACAAATTTCTCTTAGATTTTTAGATTATTAAATTGACAAGAAACAGAAATGTTTTTTTCTAACAGTCCACTGTAAAGGGGGAAGTGTAAGATATAAGTAAAAAAGTAGAAAGAAAAATAAACTCAAATAGGGAAAAACAATCAATTTCACAATCTCCAAAGAACCGTGCAGGTACAGAATTTAGAGATTCTTATTTATCCCCAAAATGATATATAGGCATACTAAACTTTATTGAAGAACGGCCTCAAATTCCAAATATTATACAGTAGAAAAAATTGCGGAAAATTAGAAACAAATAAAAAGCTTAACACCGGAAAAAAGTCAACTGTTGTGTTCTCTGTTGCTGTTTATGGCGTTTAAATAATATCAATATTAAGCTCAATATTAAGCTGTCTATATTATGGGCAAGAATTTAATAATGTCTGAAGTTATGGGAACAGGATTGTTTTTCAAGGAATGAGTGACTCGAAATTTGATTAATTCTCAAAGAAATTTAAGCTGTCAGTTCGTTCACATCTAAGTTACAGATGTTTTTAGGGGTTCGAAAGAAAATTTTATTGCCAACTTATCACAGTTTTGAAAACAACAACATTAATTTAATATTCCGGATCTAGAATTGCAATTTCTTACTGAAAGACAAATATTTCAATATTGATAACAACTTATTTGCCTCGTTTATGCCGAATCGTATTTAATAATTTGCTATTGTAGTTTTTTATATTTCATATTTTCATTACGTTGTTTTATTTTAGTGCAATTTTTTATAATCTAAGTTACATTTTTGCACTTTACTTTATCGTTTCGATTATTTCAATGTAGATAACATTAAGAGTTCAATTGTTTATTATTTATTTTACTATAAATTCTTGTTGATCTTTTAAATTTATTTAAACCCTTTAAAACTTTTGTAGGTATGCCAAAAAATTGTTTTTGTTAATTCTCATAACTATACAAAATATTTCAAATTTAACATATTTTTCTTTACTGTTTTTGAGTGCAGTTTAAATGTGTTATGTATTTCTTATGGCAGTTATAATGGTTGAAAATTTCTGGGAGAATAAGCCGTTTCTGGACACTTTTTGTTTATTTTTTTAAATTACAAATATTATTGGAGGATTTTTTTAATATAATTTGTAAGTTTTGCATCTTGCTATTTGCAATAAAAAATAAATTATAATAAGATAATTCAGTAAATCTCTATTAGATTTTCAAATTATTAAATTGCCAAGAAAGAGAATTCTTTTTTCTAACAGGCCACTGTAAAGGGGGCAGTGTAAGATAAAAGTAAAAAAGTAAAATAAGAAATAAACTCAATTAGGGAAAAACAATCAACTTTGCAATCTTTAAGGAACCGTGCAAGTACAGAATATAGAGATTTTCGTTTATCTTCAAAATGATATGTAGGCATACTAAGTTTTATTGTAGAACGGCCTGAAATTCCAAATATTGTACAATAGAAAAAAGTGCAGAAAATCAGAAAAAAATTGAAAGCTTAACACCGGAAAGAATCCAACTGCTGTGTTCTCTGATGCCTTTTATGGCATTTAAATAATTTTTATTCTAGAATAAATGTTATAAGGTCATTCTCTATTCAATATTAAAATGCCTATATTATGGGCTAGAATTTAATGATGTTTGAAGGAACAGGATTTATTTTCAAGGATTGAAAGACTCAAAATTTGATTGACTCTTACAGAAATTTAGTTCTTTCACATCTAAGTTACAGATACTTTTAGGGCATGGAAAGAAAGTTTTATTGCCAACTTATCGCAATTTTGAAAACAACAACATTAATTCAACATTCCGAATCTAGAATTGGCAATTTCTCAATGAAAGACAATTTATTTGCCTCGTATATGGCGAATTGCATTTTATAATTTGCTATTGTAGCTTTTTATATTTCATATTTTTATTACCTTGTTTCATAATACTGCAATTTTATATAATCAAAGTTACATTTTTGCACTTTACTTTAGCATTTCAATTATTTTAATGTAGATAACATTAACAGTTCAATTGTTTATTTATTTTACTAAAAATTTTGGTTTATTTTTTAAATTTATTTGAAGCATTTAAAACTTTTGTAGGTATATTGTTTCACTTAATTCTTATACCTAGAAAAATACTTTAAATTCAACATATTTTTCTTTACTGTTTTTAAGTGTAGTTTAAATGTATTATGTATTTTTTTAAGTACCCATACATTCTCCTTGTAAAAGATTTTTCTGAATTGATAATGTCAAATAAGAAAATATTTTTAAAGTGATACTAATTTATTATTTACCTATCTTTTGTATCAATACTTAATGAAGAAATTCTACAATCATAGGTTCCGTACCTATCCATTCTTACTTAATCTTTGCTTATTATGGATGGGTAAATATACTTTTAAGTAGCTAATTGCTTGTTTTTTTTAATAATCTTGAAAAAAATAACTTTTCTAATTTAACCAGCTTGATTATTCTTATTTGTGATATACATACTTATTTTTCGATTTCTTTAGGAATTCTGCAATTTCTTGTTACGCCAGTTATTTTTGAAATTGTTAAAATTCCTACATTAACAATTGTTTTGAAGAATGAAATCATTTATTAAGTAATAATTTTAGATTTATAACTTTACCGAAATGGGAGATTTTACCACCATTTTTCCCAGTTTGGAAAATAATACCCCAGTAATTCCAACATGGATACATTTGAAAGCCCCTATATTATTTACTTTAGAATATTATAAGTAAATAATTTTCTATTATCTGGAGGTTTAAAATAGGGATGCTTATATCATACAGCCCTTGCCTTCCGCAGTGGGCACCTCTTCCGTAAATAAATTGTTTTAGATAAAAATACGCATCTACACGTCACCAGTTTAAATTAATTAGAGCCAATAGTCATTTAATTTTAATTGGGTTAATTTTAGTTGTTTTCTTCCTATTTTCTGTAAATAGCTGACAACATTTTGATCACTATTTCTTGCCATATTTTCGTTTTATTCCCGACCCCCCTTTGGAAAACAAAGTTGGTCATTATTACATAACTGGATTTATGATAATATTTGGAATCTCGTTGAATAAAAATTCAAATCATATTGTTGAAGATCATTTTGTCTCATCTTACATGCCTTTTTACATGAATTTCTTCATTCAGATTAATTTTATTTCTCTAAAAGAGCTCAAAAACCTACCATTTGGTACTCTTATATTTAGCAGATATTTTTCCAAAATTTTGGCTTTAATTATATTTGATAATAGGTTTGTTATTTATATAGCTCTAGCATTCAACGATTGCCATGCATTACTCGTTTTTAGGGTGTTTTAGTTAGTGTACAGATTTTTCAGCAATTTCAAAATCACAATATCATCGATTTGCGAGTATATTTAGCAAGGGATTGTAATTTTTTCCCCTTTAGTGATCATTGTGTTGTTATTTTATTTAATTTTAAAGAAATAGGTAGTTTGTAGAACTGCAAATGGTTTCTTATAATGAGGAAGGTGCATATAAAACTAACTACAATAATTAATTGCTTTACTTATTAACATAACAATCATTGGTACACCCCCTCTATAGTCTGAATAGCCGGTTTTATGTGAGAAGGGTGCCGAACATAAATCAGTAGAGATATTTTGTTGCAGGCGACAGTATTTCAATATAATCACCCGTCTATTGGTGGCCGTTACTAGCCCGGCTTCGTTATATACCGCACTCAATTGACCGCGTGAAATAAATGAGCGAAAAACTGACATAAACACCACCATTATCTGATTTGCGAATCCTATAAATACTGCCGCATCCAACTTACCATTTGCTGGGCGTAATTGCCTCGTTAATTCCAGCACCCCAGCGATGGAACAAAATATAAGCCTACCAAAAAGAAGCAAGGTCTACCCTAGAACACGTGTGCTATAACTAACGGCAAATATAGCGGAATTGTGCATAGCGATTAACAAATTAAAAGCAAACTCGTCAAAATTTTTAATCAATCAAATTCGACGATAATCAATCGTGAATAAACACAAGAGAAAATCTCGTGTTATTAATGTTTCATGTGTACAAATTTAATGTATATAAAAATGTTTAACGCAATTTTTTGTATAACAAATAACAAACAAATTTAACAATAAAGATATATTTATTAAAAATCACAATTCCCAACAATACAGAAAATCGAGGGTGTGTGATCTTCTTCTGGCAAGACACTTTATTTTTGCTTTATTTAATTTTATAATTCAATATTTTTTGTCAGTCGGTTCTTCAGCTTTAAACTAAGAATCCTACCTTTGAAAAAAGTAGTTCCACTATGGTATAACATAATTATTTACAAATTTCATAGATGGTATTATATCTCCCTAATTAGAACATTAGTTACAACTTAATTTTACATTACAGATGATCTGTATATTCTTTTTCCTGCTTCTCAGCATAATAAGAAACGCGACATTAGTTTTCAAAATTTTCTCCTATTCTCTCAATAAGTTACTTAATTTTCTACTTTTATGCTGTAGCAGTAAAATATTATATTATACCCAGTAACAAATCTTGATTCGCTAGTTTGTTTGTGGTTAAGATATTTGATTAGAATTGAGCAGTAAATGTGACTTTCACTATCTCTTAATTATAATAGTTTCGAAATTGCTTGTTTAGTTTTTCTAAATAATAAACATTGATTTCTTGATTCAATTCGGTTTTCTACTCATTTGCATCACCCAAATTTAAGGCTAAATGGTAAGATTCGTTTTCCAGTGAAAGGATCTGATGTAAAGTAGTTGTAAAGACTGAGTAATTAATGAAAATAGCAGCAACTGAATAACAAAAATAAGTCTTACTGTTTGTAAAGAGAGAAATGAGAATGTATATCTCATTTGAAGATAATTTTGGTGAATACTCAATTATTGAATTCTAATAAGTGCTCACGAACGCCCGAATGGCGAACGGCCGCATGCAAAAATGTTTTGCTCTTGATTAAGTCATTATGATGATGATGGCCGATTTCGGGAATGCCGTGTTGCGGTTTCGTGGACCAATTAGTGAAAAACGGCGGTAATGACTTAATGCGTGCTGTCTCGATGCCGCGACGACAAAAGGATTTCCAGTTTTTGTAAACATCCAGGAAACAGCCATTACGAAATTAGTTATAGCGTGGCACTCCTTCAAATAATATTAATTGTCGACCGTCTGGCAAGTCGATGATGTACTCCAGGTAATTGTATGAACTTATCTCATGAAATCAAGTAATTATTGAATGTTTAAAAGCGTTACAAGTGTACATTAATGAATCACTCAAATTAAATATGATCAATCCACCGCTACCGCGACCGGATGGTATAATAAATACGCCACCAATCATGCCGAACGTGGGGTCGTATTTATTAAAAATTTCTACCTACACGCCGGTTTACTTCCGAAACGGTATGTGAAAAGTTGACCGCATGTGAGCAGGATCAATGGCAATCAGAGCCATTTGCGGCGAGAACGACGCTGGTTTTGGTTCGCAGGACGCAGAACTGAAATATGCCCTCGAGCAGCGTGAATTATACCGACGCGATAATTTATACCTTGCTGTTAATGAAGGTGGTAAATGCCTGGTTTGTTCGTTTGCTCCTATTAATTTTACAACGCAAAAACTGATTCTCGCAAAACTCCACCGTTTTCCAATTTATTTCAGCCATTTTAGAGCCCATTATCACCAATACTCACCAATAATCCATATCGATTCCTCAAACATCGACATGGAAGCACCGATGTCCTCATAGACCACAACTTTTCTACACCACAAAGACTTTGCAACTTAAAAAAATTTTTAATACAAAAAAGTTCTCCAGAACAAATTCAATCAAAATTATCGCCCATCCTACAGTAGCAAGATGGCAAAAGTTATGTAGTAGAATTTAGCTTTGTCAATATGTCAGTAATGAATAATTTTCTTATTTCTACGAGGAATATCGACAGAAAGCATCTTCACGTTCATTTTTAAATTAAGTTTTTATTGACTATTATGTGTAAACCACCAAATGTTTCCAACACATCTATCATGTTTTCAATACTTAGTTTTAGTTTCTTCTATGTTAACATGATGTTCACTTTCTTTATTTTTGAAGAAGTCTTTCCTTGCTTCTCATTTTCAAAATACTTTTAGCTTCAACTGAAATATTGACGGAAAACATTTCAAAGGCTTCACTGAAAGTTTATTTAATTGCACAAATAGAATTAGGTGTACGGTTCTTTTTTTTGAACAAGATAGCGATATTTTCAATCTATCAGCATAAACGTTATCCGATTAACTTTGTTAAAAATTTGTTGTTTTTTAAACTATAAGGCCCTCATCGATTATAATTATTTGAATAATATTTTCGTCTTTACACAATTAAATACTTTATTTTATAAATTCTGATGTTGTCAACTTTGGGTTTGTCAGCAAAATAGACCTATAATAACAGTGCGACTTTTAGATATTTCGCTTATAAAATCTTTATAATTTTTTGAAATAGTCATATTTTCTTCCTATTCTATTATGTATACATAGTGGTTGAAACTCAAGTATAAAACTCTGAAACTATCAATATCATAAATCCTTTATAAATTTCACCCAGCTTATAAGTTTGTTAATTTCAAAATAGAGACAAAGTATTAACCGCAAACTTTGGACAAATTACTGTCGGTTCATCTAACTTTGCAAAAATTATTGGTAAGTTTAGAACTGCATTCCTTACCTAATACACTTAAAAGTTTACAGTTTACCTTGGAGGGAAAATAATAACTTTATTCTTACATAAATATCAGAAACTCTACAAAGCTAAATAAAGATTAGTTAACTGTCACCTATTTTTTCTCATATTTCAAATTGCAAAAGGTGACTGATTAACCGTGTGGCACTATGTTTATAGATAAATTTTGTCTGATTCTCAAAATTTGGTGCCATTACCTACTTATACCACTCATAATATTGTTTTCCGTTATCTGCTTTTCTAAAAAAATAGTCATATTTCTGCAGATACTTTCTGATGTGGCTCCGGGTTATGGGAATATTCTCTCCCCGTCCCTTGCCTATCTGTTGAACTCGGTCGGGAGATTGATGGTCCGCAAAGCGCCAGGACTGACGTTGATGACAAGATCCAATTAATAATATCGCAAATGAGTGTTAATCTGTTGTGTCGAATATCAGTACAAAAGCGGATGCGACAGGTAGAAGCAATCGGTTTGGCCCCGTATTTCTCTATGCAGACTTTGGTGTCACGTTTGGGTCCGTCGATAATGTTATCTATAGCTTCTGTATTGCCTGCACCTGAACCGCCTCCTCCCCACTTGTATTACTTGCCACTCCATTTATTTATTCGACAAAATGCAGTGCCGATACCCCATACATTTCGAATATATATTATAACGCGTTCGGAAGGAGCTTTTACAGCTTAATAAAACAACACTTTCTATACGGACGCCGCCGCATCGGCAGCGCCGCCATCCCCATCACGACTCAAGGTGAACGGTTTAATCCACCGTTTTATTTGCATGCTATGAGGAGCCAGTATTGTAATATTCAATTTGGCCAAGGAGTTATGATCCTGTCGAACGCGTTTCCCGGACGGCCAACATTTCACGCCGCTCCCTACCAACAGAACCAATAAAAAGTAGCAGCATAGGGGAACAAACGAATTATAGATGAAATTAGGAAGCGCACCTTTCCTTGTACGAAATAAAAACCCAGACCCTGTCAGCGAAGATTGCACAGAGCCAAGTCGAAGCTGCATCTAATATATTGTTAGTTCAGTAACTCTTTGAGAGGAAACCGAAAACTATCTTCGCCTGATTTTGCTACTAATAAACCAACTAAATAACTGTTTACTGGAGAATTATAAAATAAAAGGTTTAAAAAGAGCAATAGAAAAACAATAATCTTAACAGCAGTACTGAAATATCGCCTAAATAATTGTAGAATATACTGTGAAAATTATTTAAAAGTATTTTTGTTAATCTTTTGTAATTATAAAGTACATAGTAAATTTTAGTTTATGTTTATGGCATACAGGTTTGTTTTTTTGCCGTCTTGTTATTATTAACCTAACAGTTAATAGTAAATGAAAAAAAAACTTGAAAAAATAGTAAAGTAAATGAAGCAAATGCCACACCTCTATGATCTATACTATACAGCGTGTCCAAATGATTAATAATTAAAAAAGCTTTTTAACGAAGAACCCTATTTAGTTGTCTTTAAAAAATAAACTCTTGGTTTTTAAAACTATAATAAAGCCCATCTGGACATATGCAACAGAATTTTGATGTAGTAGCAAATCAAGTACTTATATCTATTATTTGAAGAAAGTAGTCAAAGCTGGTAAAAATATGTTTTTGCAATACTTGAAACTCTTTAACATTTGCTATCCTCTCTTGTGTAAAGAAAACTAAAAATGCTTTTATGAAATTTGCATCGCTTTTATAATTTAATATTTTTTATATTATTCAACTTGCAAAAATAAGTTTTATGTTTGGTATTTTTTGTTGCATCTATCATTCCCGCGTATTGAAGTGCATAATGTTACTCAAGAACCTGGAGTATTAGTAATTTACATTTATTTGTTAATTCTAGTTTTAAAGTTTCTTATATTCAATAACCCCAATTACTTCGAATTCTATTAGTGCTGCGGTTTGCCTTAACGCCATCAGGATCTCCTTATAAATAGAAAGCTTAAGTCTCTAGAGAGTGTCTATCTACCCGAGAAGGATCATGTGATTCCTGCAGGTTCAGGGCTAGACATCGTAATACCTGATACATCCCTTACATGTCGCTATCACGTCGAGTCCAGCGGAGTGGTACCTAAGCAATTACACCGACTACAGCGAACAATGGACCCGCAATGACCAACTCAGTCGAACCCTTTCGCACACATGGTGTTGTGACACTTCAAATAATGCCGTTTAACCGCGTTATCTGCTAATGTTAAATTAGATTAGGGGTGCCGCTGCTCTGCCGGCACCTCTTTAGGACGTGTTAATGCCCCTGTTGTGTAAACCGTATTTACCTTATTCCCCTGAATTCAATTTAGGATATCCTCGAATGTATGGTCACTTCATAATGGATTTTTGCTTGTTCCAGGATCGGAGTCGGTAGGGCGCATTTCGAGAAGCAGCCTCCTAGCAACCTAAGAAAGTCCAATTTCTTCCATTTCGTCATCGCTTTGTATGATCGGGCGGGGCAGCCTGTGGAAATCGAAAGGACGGCTTTCATCGGATTTATCGAAAAGGATCAGGTCAGTCTACTTACATCTAACGTCGTTTCATTAACAATACCATATTACCACGATCAATAATGGTAAAAAATAGTTGATTACATTCTTGGAATTGAGGAAATTGATTGGCACTTGGTTAGTTGTCAGGAAATTAACTGTCGGTTAGCCTCAGAGTCAATAACTTCACGCAGGTAAACAAACGATATTAACTTGTATCGGCCAATTATCAAGAACAACGTCAAGAGAAATTAAAAATTCCTATAGCGACTTGCGCTTATTTTGTTGAATCCTTCGGATAATTCTTGAATTGCGTAGAAATGCCTAGGAGACGTTTACATTTTCCGCTGACAAGCGGCGGTCTATTACTTAACGATAATAGTATGTAAAACGATTAACTCTAATGTTGTTTCCATTGTTTGAACAGTAAACGAATCCTGTGTCGGCCTCTGGTCACCGTTAATTAATTGCCTAGGTTGCAAGTAAAATAATTAGAAGTCAAGGGAGGTAATGCAGCTCTTCATGCTAATTACACAAATTACTTTTGCAAAACCGTGCAAACATAAAACATGCACGGAAAACGTGCATGTACACATGATTAAAGAGTGGTGAACGAATCTTATCGCTACAAGTACATCAAGATGCGCCCTGCCCATTTGAAAACTTGATTAATGGTCCTGCAGGAGGAACATTTTTCTTTTGTCTTCATTAATGCCCGTTCACCATTATCGATTATGTGTCGCATTCTGCAAATCCACCCACAGAAAGTCAGAGTGGCATGTTTACTTGGTGCTGATTTGAGTGTTTTGACCACGTGACAATAAAGGCTTGTCACAAAACTTAATGTATGTAGTCCAAACGTTATTCTCTATGTTGTAATTTGCCAAATTTTTATTTGATCTTTATGCCTTCATTGTAGATGACTGCTTAAACCAAGTTTGTGCAATTTGAAAACCTAACCAACATTTTTGGTTAGGAGTAACTCCAAAATTTACAAGTTTTAAGAAAGTGTTTTGGTGCAAATCACAAAAACCAAGCAATCAATCAAATCTTGTATACTTCTGCAAGGAGTGTTGTCAATTTTTTTCAATATTATCGTGAAACATATCAATAATAATTAGGCGACAATGAATTTTAGTTGAATATTATTCTTGCAGGACGCAGTAAACTTTTTAAGACAATTTCAATTATGTTAGTAATTTTTTTTCGGTGTCCGATAAAAATTTACGTTCAGTTGAGAAGTAGAACGGCGTCCACGTGGGGTTTGCTTAATTGCCGCTTTGCCTCTTAGGGTGCAAAAATAATTCAGAACATCGTTCGCCGGTGGCGGCGGCGTCAAAATGGACCCAGCATGGCGTTTCGCTAGGATTGCGTTGCTATGGCAGCCGCGTTTGGTAAAGTGTACAACGGAGGGAAAGTGAGATGAATAAATACAGCGTGTTTTGGCTGGGTAGGAAGTTGTAGACGGGCGGTGAGACGGGGTGTAATTGTGTTCGTGGCGATGCAGAAGATTAGGGCGCGAGTCGGGCAGAACATTTATCATGGAGCCCAAACCAGAGCTGAGCTCCGGTCACAACAGAAACCATTATAGCGCAACGGCTTCCGAACTCGAATTCTGCACTTTAGATTTATTAAGATATATATAAACGATCGACTAAATTACTAATATCCCTCTTTGTTCCAGGAGGCCGACGGCCAGAAAACGAACAATGGCATCCAGTATCGGCTTCAACTTCTCTACGCTAATGGTAAGAACACTTCCGGAAGATATCTTGCATTCGAAAGAAACATCTTAAAATGTGCGCTTCCCTCTTGTATGTTTACCATTTAACTTGAAACTTTTTAATGATTCTAACTAATCTAAAGAATAACGAAAGCCTAGGAATCGGATCTTGCTTTAATGAAATGAACGATTCTCGAGTATATTGAGGGGTCAAATAAGGTAACACCTAACCAAATTTTTCTAACTATTGTACAAAATTCATACGAAACTATATTTAAGCTTTTATACTAAAGAAGTAATTTTTTATTTCTGTAATGTTACTGTTTTTCAAATTATAGATCTTTCAGAGCTTTATCTTCCCGCACTTTAATAAAATATTATAATATGTGTATCTTAAAGTAATAGATTCTCCTCAAAATTACACATTTGAAATACAGTGAAACTTTTCTTGGCCGGACAGTGAAGGTCACGAATTTTTTGTTCATACAAAAGAAGTGTTCGTTTTAGAGAACACCAAAATTATGTGGTGTTAAAAATGCAAATTTAGTTTTATAAACCATTTTACATCCATTATAAAATAGATTAAAGCAAAAAGAATAATAAACAATATACAATAAAATATATATTAGGGATATCAATATACATACATCTATGTAGGAAAGCATATATGGGTATAAAAAATTATTATGATTTAAAAAAATCAATTATTTGGGTTTATGCTTTACCCATAGTAATTTTCTTCTGAAAATAGATTTGTGGTCTCATTAAGAGTTCGAGTCCTCTTTGGTCGTTTTTTTTTTGCCACAATTGTTTTTAAGTTCTCCATGAACTTTTGCGCCTCTTTATACGAAGTTATGTTAGTTTCTCTTTGGTGGCAACGGTATCGGTGTCATTAAAGTCCTCCAAATGCATAGACTCGATGTAAGTGGTAATTACATCATCTTCTTCACCTTCCACATAGACATTACTATCAATGAGAATAAAATTTTCTGGTGCTGCAACTGTCTCAAAGTGGGCTGGTTCAATTAGTTTGGACATCGATGCTATAACTGACAAGAGAATGTCATCTCACTCATCAAATCCCATATCATTCTGCACAAGCTTATTTTCTACAAACCCACATCTTCTGAAACAGTTCTTCCTCTTTCTAGCTCGTATTTTTGCTAGTGCATGAAGCCATTCTAACATTATATCCTGAGTCATTCATGCCTTCTTTTTATGTTTCCAGGCAACAGATAGTTGATCAACAGATATATTTTGAAAGGCCCGTGGTCGTGCAGATTTGTCGATTACCAGAATCTTCTCTTTCTTGTCAGTCATGTTAGCGCAATGTAAAATTGTGAAGCAATTTTTGTCAATTTTACCTCCTGTGCAATTTTCATCTTTTAGACTTATAGTTTTAGTTGGATGAGCTTGATAGAAAAGACCAGTCTCATCAGTGTTGTAGATCGAATTCACTTCGTAGTCTTTAATTAAAGAAGAAAGTTCCTCAGGAAAGCTGGCTACATTAGTAGGGTTTACATCGCTAGCTTCACCGGACGCGTTTTTATATGAAAACCCATGGAGTTTCTGAAATTTATCTAACCAGCCTGTAGATGCTCTAAAATTGTGTATACCCAGATTATCTGCTACAGCCTTTGTCTTTTCTTTTATTATAGGTCCAGAAATTGGCATATTCTTATTTTGTGCAGCTGTAAACCATTGATAAGTTGCTTAATCGATCTGTTGGCTTTCAGGTTTTAAAAAATTTCTCTTCATGTCCGTTTTAACCGAAATGCGGCGTCACTGCTTCAACAATTCATCCTTTTTCTTCAAAATCTTCCCTACTTTAGTTTACCCAACAGAAAAATCCTTAGCTAGTTCTCGAATGCTTTTTTGGTTCTATCAGCCGTGTTTATTATATCAATTTTTGCTATCATTGTGAGAATGTACCGTCTTGGAGCCATTATGAACTAAAGAAGTAATAGTCAAATAACAGACACGAGAATTTTCATTATTTTAAGACTTACCAACACTATCTACTGGCCACCACAATATCCGTTTAAGAGAAATAATTTTATATTGAATCATATGGATCTTTAAACGTCACGAAAATTTTGTCCGCATAAGAGAAGTGTCCGTATAAGGGAGGTGCCCGTAACGGGAAGTTTTACTATAGTTACTTTAAGATCCAATCCCACCAGAAAAAAATAAATAAGTTTAAAATGATTTTCTATACCAACTCTTTTTTAAATCGCAATTTATGAAGCAAAACCGCTATTTAAGAAACTATTACCATGGTAAATTATCCAAGTTAAGTTTAAGCTCGATTAATTTTTTCTGGTGGGATTGGACCTAAGGAGCATATGTAAAGACACTTAAATAGTAGTTATATCCAACATCGGTTGTGTAAAGTGGTTGGAATAGTTTTCACACTAATTTTTCTTTAATGTTTTTCTTATTTCTTTTTTAACTTTAATTATACATTTTGGAAGTAGTACATTTTTCTTCTCCTGGATTTTTTAAAAATCTTTCTTCTGTTTAATAAATTTTACCTTTTAAAATTCTGATACTTAAAACTTAGTCATATGACTATCATGTCAGTTTTATATTTATGGAAACATTTTATTTCACAATAATTAACTTCATCCTGTTACGTTATACATCACTTTTACCTATATATATATATATATCTCAAATTCAGCAGCAATCTACAATTAACATATTTTGTCTAATGATCTGTGATTAAACATCTTTTGACCAATTAGATCTCAAGATATCTTGCACAATTTCCTTTTTGAAAAAAAAAATTTTGTCGCCTTCTTCACACACTTTTTTATCCCGGAGTTACTTACTCCTTTATCAAGTTTTACAATTATTAACTTATTTCTTCTCAGCAATAATCAAGCAAAAAAAAAAAATTTCTTTTTAAAGCCAAATTCCTCCACATAATTTCTTCTAGAAGATAGGTATTGTACAACTTTAAGTCAGAATAAGTGTTAACATTTTATTTTTTAAATTGATCTCTCTAATGGTCAACTAACATCGCTACTAGTTTAATTAAGAGGATGAGTTTTCAAGTTAAAATGGAAATATGTTATGGCTCTCTTAGTATCTAAGCCTTATCAAGGATCAACCTTTCCGCTATACATGCTACAATTTATATTTTGTCAAATCAATTCAATTACAAGTAGTGGTGAGCTATTCAGAAAATAAAGTAAAATGAGGTAATTTAGTTAAAATTTTTATTTGGATTATAATCGAAAGCATTTTGATTGATTTTGATACTTTTGACAAGGATTAAACTAATTTATAAATTCTCCAGGAACTAACTCTATAGCGATTTATTTTATATTCGCTGTATTTTAAAGACATCAAGACTGTTATTTGGTACAAAACTGAAACAAGAAGAAAGAGTAAGAAGATCTTATTTTTGCAAATTATAGTGAAGCTACTTCTTTATAATGGCAACAATAAACCACAGGTGGCCGATTTGGCTTGTTAGTTTTTTCTCTTGGCAAGTGCAGACGTCAGGACTGTACGGAAGTACGGAGATGATAAATTATTGAGGGTTGTGGGTTTCGGGCCGTAAACTAATTATTGTAACGGTTTGTAACAAATCCGCACGAGCTGGCTGGTTGCCTGTCTTGAAAGCCCCCGAGTCCAAAGTAAGGAGAAGCCGCAAACCGCTACAAGTCTCCTACCGCAAATTCCTCAGCAACTTGGCCACCTCCTTATCTCGGCGGACAACCCTTCAGTTCGCGGCGGTGGTCAGCTGGGGTGGCAAATCCGTCAATCCACCAAAGACCAAACGCGCTGAAAGATTTATAACATCCACTAATAGCAGAAATAAATCAAACAACGGACGGACACGCTCCCGCTGTGCCTTTCGTCGATGTTCAACTGACAGAACAGCGGTTTTGCCGTTTACGTAATAATGATAGGCTGGTCACATACTCTCAGAGTGCTTGTAAATGCAATT
The DNA here is from genome assembly GCA_905333025.2 of Pyrochroa serraticornis. Taxonomy (NCBI): domain Eukaryota; kingdom Metazoa; phylum Arthropoda; class Insecta; order Coleoptera; family Pyrochroidae; genus Pyrochroa; species Pyrochroa serraticornis. The sequence goes on from HG995152.1 coordinate 42,626,844, forward strand.
AATTAATTAATTAGTTTAGTGGATGGTTTATCAATTGTCAATTACTTCTATTGCCGACCCGCTGAGGCTGTCTGATTACCTTTTACATTCGGGAAGAAAAACACCATTTACACTTTAGCGCAATAAGGCGCATCGCTTATAAGGAACTGGTTACGGACGAGGACGATGGAGGAATTACAAATCGGTACAGCAGGACGCTGCTTTTAATTAGGAAGATAATTAATCCGACCGGTCAATCAGATCGACCAAAACGGGCGCTTTTCTTTCACCCGATTCAGATCGGAATGTTCTCGTTCTGATGGAATTTCTTTTCGCTATCGGCTCAACATCCCAATTTGCATCGCTTTTTTACCCAACGTTGCATTTTTGACATTGTTGGCCGCAATAGTAGTACTTACGCCAATTACGCTATGTGCGGCCGACAAATTAGAAATGCAAGATGATTATCTGCAATTTATTTCTTGAAATAGTTAAATGTTATTTCCTTAAAAGATATCAATAAAATTGTATTATTTTTTTTTGTTACTTCAGAACTTGAATGAAGTTAATATCTTGAAGACTATGGTGCTATTAGCAATATTACAGGTAGCTTAAATTTAAACCTAGCTTAGGGTATAATATATACGTTTACGAGATATAGCTGACTTCAATTTACTTAATGACTGTGTTTGAGAAGGTTCAGATTTGTAATGTGGAAGGTAAAATTTTGTATAAACTAGGAGAACTAATTTTATTTACTGAATCAACCTGAAAATGAAAATATGTAATTTTTAAAAACAAATTAAAAATTTTTGAACAAATATTTACCCCTAAAGCTGAGACACATTAAGAAATGACAGGTAGCAGAACAAAATTTTAAAGATTCTAGAAAATCTGTTATTATGGTAATAAATACCGGTACAGGTTTACTAACTTTTTCCTAGAAGGCAAGGATCTTCATAAAGAAAAGTGGACAACATGAATCGAACAGTAGGCTCGGTCGTCACGGTGGCAAACACGATAAGCGACTGAAAGATGATTTATGAATGGTAAAACTCTAAGTGCAGCTTTCATAAAATTATTACCTACTGATTTTTTGTGGTGTCGTTCAATTCTTAAGAAAAGATTTATGAGCAGGATCAAGGTTGTAAGATGCAGTAGCCAAATTCCATAAAAAAACACTTCTAACTTAACAACATCTTTTTATGTCAAAAAGTACAGAAGAATTTGCAGCTTGTATGACACCGTAACAAATGTTTTAGAAATTCTTGTAACTGGCTGTAAAAAAGTGTCAAATATCATGTTGGTAATACTTCAAGATCAATTATGAATTTATTTAAAAGATCTGCGTTAAAATTTATACTCAAATATGATTTTTAAGAAGTTATTTGCAATTGAGAGTTTGACCAAGAGTTATTCGTTCGACTCATCAGAACAACTGTTTCATTTTTATGTTGCACGATGATTGCAGTGATAATAATTATAATTCTTGCAAATAAAAAAATTTCAAATTCTTCAACCATTTTCAAACTCTTAGGATGTTACAATGTTATCAAAAATAATAACTATCATCTCATAGTTACTTACTTACCTTTAAAAGCATTTTAGTAGTTTTTATAGGTTAAATGCAAAAATACAAATAATTGAAAAACGTAATGTTACATTAGATGTTTGTAAAATTTGTTGAAAAATTTAATTTTTTACGTAGCTGCCGGCGTTGTTTCTTTGGATGTTCTTTAAATTTTATACATACAAATGTACAGTTTTAGTCAATGGCCAAGCATCTGAATTATTTTCTTCTACTGCTTATATGTGTTATAATTACTGTGACGATTGGAGATATTTATTGATATACAGATATACATTTGTGATTTGTGATAGATAAACCAATACCTTCTCATATTGGTTACAATATGGAACGCAGAAAAATTTAAAAACATTCGTTATAGAAGAAATGTAATTATAATGTTATCATCCACATAGGTAAGATATCGCATGGTTCCTAAATTTTAAACAATAAATTTTGTATGCATAAACACCTAATAAACTAGTAGTAACCGATGCTTATTAGAACTTGTTTGAATTTTGGATAATTACAAAATTGTGATATCTTATACCTCAAGAATATTTTTTTATATATCTTGCACGTTATCTTATCTTGCAAGTTTGTTATATTTTGACCAGATAGGTGATTTTGTGATACCTCCGCGCAAACTTAATTTTAAGTTAGTGACATTTGGTGTTTGATATTTGTGCCGATTTTAGTTCTCCCTTTATTTGACCCCTTGCTCGCTGTAGACTTTTCAATTGTGGAAACAAAGTCGTTGAACCGATTTCCCTTCAGGGCGCCCCACTTGAAATAATGTAAATATTTGACAATTTGTTAATACCTTCGGTAACGATTTATGTAGGATCGGGGGTAGAGACCGTAAATGCATTGCACGTAGCTTAAGAGATTTCCGTGAAATATACAAGAAGGAAGACGTAACATGTAGTGAACCGGCGCTATATCTCATTTGCCACGGCACACCTCACTCAGCATCATCCCCGAGGAGCACTCTTCCTCTCCTTATTTGTAATAAAATAACTCCACAAATGCTCTCTCAGGACTGGAAAGATGGCGAACCCTAAGGCTTTACCGCCGCCCTAGTCTTTGTTCTGGCGCTATCGCGGCTGCATGCGCCCTGCTTCGTCCTTATCACGGCCCGCTTTGGCCAACTTAGCCCTGGCAAGAGTATCGGAATAGTTTGACGTGCCGTAAACTTTGGTATTATCATTTTAATGATTCACGAGATGGACGAGAGCGCTTCCGCAAGACGGTGCGAATGTCGGCAATAATAGCGCCGGGTAGTCGTAACCACGTAATGCCCAGCCCAAACTTGCTAATAGAAATGTTCCGGACTCGGATCGCGTTATCCATAACACGCTTTTACTGCCCCGCACTCACATAACTGACAGATGATTTACTGTTGCAGGTGTACGACAGGAGCAGGACATCTACGTGAGGCTCATCGACTCCGTTACCAAACAAGTGAGTTAAAATTTTACTCCCCAATTTGAGCTCCCCGTCTCCTACTTCCCGTAAATCAATACATTTCTTGTAGACGTCCTTAAACAACAATATTTTTGACCATCGTCATTCCTCAAGAACCACCTTTGACCTATCCTCCGAGGCAAGACAAGGTTACGTAATTAAAACTGTTTCAATGCCCCTATTCAAAAGACAAAATTATACAGTTAATGTAATAGAGCTAGGCTAGGGTCGAGGCACCTTTCCCTCTTGTATAAATATTTTATGCAGTAAGAGTATGTTGAACTCATTTATACTCTGGTATGGTGGGTACGGTGATTCATATCTATAGTTTTGATAACGTTGGTAGCCTTGCGTCATTTTCTTTCGATTTTTGTCATTGTGGAAAACAAAATAGCATACAAATTTTGTTTTAATTAGGTTTTATATAAGCTCTCCAAGCAGCATAAGTGATATGTTTGGAGCAAGTGGCTCAAAGTTTCGACATGTACTGAAGACTAAAACTATAGGAATGATCGTTTATAACGTTTTCTTTTAGGGTCAGTTTCATTATTATTCACTTTATCACTCGAAATCTTAAAAATAAATTATAGACAACCTTTGAATTTAAATGTTAGCACATGAAAATGCACAATGTGAAATCGACTGATATATTACAAAAAGCTACTCGCTGATGGAGGGTGCGGTGAGGTTGTTTTAATGTTAGATGTCATATTTTAATAATTGGAGCTTCCGAGTCAGCTTAAGTATTTCCATTATGCACGTTGCGTTCGGGATTGGTAAATTGTTGTGGATGCAAATACTGGGGTGTCGGGTAATTGTTAGAAAAATAACCGAGAAGCAGCCTTAGCGAAAACACTTGCAGTGCTAAACGACAAAGCAGAACGTAATGAAATTAGGCCTGAAAGGTCGGACAAACGGGCCCTAAATGGAATTAGCACCCAATGTGTTGTTCTACCACTTTGAGTCGGTTACGGGGTAAGACGAACCGGTATCAGCAAAACATTCTAGTTCGGAATTCGCACGGAGTAATAATTAAATGAATTATGCAATAAGAAACAAACTGGAGGATCTTTCGTCACACTCCGGACGTGTCTCTCTCTCCGGTTGTAGATTCGACGAGCGCGAAATTAAATTTTACCTCAAACCATCTTGAAGTTAGATGATTGACTAAAATTAAATTTAAGAACTTAAACGCGTTAAGCTTTCCCCTTTACACTCCATCAACTTGACTCGAGTAAAAATTGTTCTACCAGATTTTGTTAGCGGGCAATTTTTTACGTAGTCGCGTCTTCGCTATAATTACTGCACCACTGACTGCGATCCAATTTTCGCCATCAATAATCTGATTAAATAATTTGCCGAAGTGATATCATTTATGTCGTGCTGCACGCGACGTAGACAATTCAAATTTTCTCCTTGTCACGGCACCGCGAGAAAAACGAGGCGATTCCTGGGAAAAATTAGTAATTACCAGTAAAAGAAAGTAAAGAAACACAATTACGAAATAATGAGAAACCAAAAAAAAAAAAGTTGAACAAAGACTGTTTAGTTACATTTATTAGAAGCCGCCCCTTCAAATGATCCCCAAACAAACACTGTTATCCTCGTACTTTTATGAATATGCATTGTATACGTTTTAAATCGTGCGGGTTGGGGGGCGTTTTGCTGATAATCTTCCTTTGGTGATGGTATCGGACAGGCGCGATCACGTCCACGTGTCCGGCACGCGACAGTCAGGCCCCTCTGCGGACTCGACAGGAAATACTCGACTCTCATTACCTCCTTATCGTAAGTCGTTTAGCCGATCTATAAACACATCAGCCGACAGTTTAGCTGCTAAATCTTGAATTATGAGTTATTTTAGCACGAAAGATTGGCATCTTCCTCTCGATTATGTCATTGTGTTGAAAAATTTTAATCCACTTAGCGTCCGTAGGTTTAATGCAAAGGGTGAGAATGCAGCTTGCATGTCTATCAGTAGGTAGCTACTCAAGTAAATGTGTTCCGTACGTCTTATGCTAAGTTTAACACCGAGTCATTAGTTGATTACGACCGTCCTGGTTTCTGGATATTTTCGTATTTTAATTATTAGTTAGTTTGCGCACCCTCGGCTGCTATAATTAATTATCGATGACCAGACTATATTTAACAAAAACAAACTAAAATTAATTTTTTTTTGTCTAGTAAATTCACAGTTTTTTAAATTAAATCTGCAAAATTTTTAATTTTTTCTTAATGAGTTTTCTCCTTACAATTTTTTTAAGAGTTTCTTCAGTTCTTTAAATATTTTTCATAAATACTTATAATTTCAAAGATATTTAAGTGCTTATACTTACATATTATGTTTTAAATAACCGAGTCACTCTTTTCGATGTGATTACTTGCAAAATCCTCCAGAGGTTTTTATTTACTTGACAAGGCATTTTTACTTATATTGGAGCGGATGACTTGTTTCTTGCTATAAGCTAAGGTGAAGATCTAAAATTTTTTGCTTCTTAGTATGCAAATCAAATTTCAACAACTTACAACATAAAGCAGATTGATACACACACACTTGTTATGAAACATATTCTTTATAGAAGGGAATAGAATGTTTTTTGAAATATCAAAATCAAAGTTTCAACAACATAATTGTAACGTAATTTTCAAATGGCATTGTTTCTTGAAAAACTAAGCTGAATATGCATGTTAAATGTAATTCAGTTTTATTTTCTATTGAATTTTTTTTAAATAAAACTAAAAACGGTAAAAATATCAAATTTTTTTAAATAGGATGTATCCTGCGGTCCTAGAGGAATAAAACAATAAATAAGTTATCTGCTTCGCACTGCACTGCGCATAACATATGTCTGCAGTGCATGATAGATAACGGCATTTGTACCCATTATGCATTATCAAACCTAAGAAGATCACTTGTGATATTATGTCGGTTTTAAAAAACTTCTAACCATAATGAAATACGTTATTTAGAATGTAATCTGAAAATAACATTGTAGCTCAGAAATAAGAAACGTTGTTAATAGAGATTTGGATTTGCAGTGCTAAATTTTATTTATTTTTTCTATATTTTTGAAGAGCCAGAAAAATTGTGATCCATTGTTCAATGTCGTTATTGTGTGGAACGTATTTTTATTATTTTTTTTCAAACTTTCCTTTGGGCCAACTGTATGAAAGTTGCTATTTCTAATATTTTCGGTTTAAGACTTGGATACATTATACAAATAGTGGCTGTATGTGCTGTTGTTAATAATTTGGTAAGGGATCCGCGTACGTGGCACTCCTCACATGGCATTGTAGTCCCGGTATAAATAATAATGATGGCATGAAATAGAGAGGAATTACCAACCTAAATTCTAGATTAATCCGGGCACCTGCCTCCACCTTGTCCTAAATTAGTCGTGCCGTAATAAATCCTCGATAATTGGCTACATTGCCACTATATAAACCGGGGGCTCAGATTTCGGCGCGAATTCAGAAATTTTATTTATTAGATTGCAGTTCATTGGAATTTATTAAGGTTGGGTCAGTCCGCTGCAAAATTTATTTAATCTAAGGGTTAATTTGTGTAATGAAATACGATAAAGTCCGGAAGTTGGTGGCGGTAATTGCGTTATTGCGCAGAGGCAACATCAGCTAAAAATTCGAGGGGCCCTGGAAGTTTTAAAAATTAACGAAACGACGGCGGCTTCCGGCCGCCTGTTGGACGCAGTCCGATTCCGTGACCGGAACAATTTCGCCATCGGTTAAAATTCATACCGGCAAAGTTTCAGAAATATGCACTTTTGCTCTCGTTAAAATTACATTAAAGCGCCAGGTTTCATATCGAGATACAGAGCGGAACCGCTGCGGTAATGGAGCCCCAGAGATGCGGCCCTCTTCCGATTGACGCGATCCATTACCGTAATTTTTAACATGGTTTATCAATTTCTACATTTCGATTCAATTTCCTGTCAACGTGTTTCGGTAAGGATTCTATAATCGCGAACAACCACTCTATCTGCAACGTCGCGTCAATAATTTAATATATAAAATGGAAAAATGGACGGGACGGGTTCGTGTAAATTGCATAGACCACTTCGTCCCCACTACTAAAATTCTAATGCGTTATTAAAATGCATTTGTGCCGGACATCAATATACTTTTGAATTTCGGTGTTGTTTCGAATGCGTACAGGTTTGGACAGAATAGCTCGCGATCTCCTATTAAAATTTTATAGCACATTACGCGATTACCAAGTGAACCGGGCACTATGTTAATCTCGTGTATTATAAATGCAGGACATGGAAATTTTATTGTTCGTAGGTAAATCATGACAACTAGAGGCGCGAGCAAAGTATTTTTACGAGCCAAATTATCGCAATTAGTTGGTTATTTAATAATACCGCATTATTTTACCGAATTACATGATTGGCGGCCGCAGTACTTAATTTCATTAAGGCCCAATCCAGTTTAATAAATCCGATGGTCTGGTTTTCCGCCACTGAGTACATAAAAATATTAATCGACTCATGTATAAAATTGTTCGTATATGTTAAAAACTGATTAATTATAAGAATGTCATTTGAAAGTTTATTTTTTAAATTACAAATGTCCTTTATATTCATTTTTTGCTTTACAATATTTTTAGACTAAAAATTGTTTTAACGAAGACATTAACTTAGCCACAATAATTTGAGGTAGACCTCGCCAATCCATCCAGAATCAAATTCTAAAATTAGTATTAATAGTATGTTTATAAGCAAACATTTTGTTCTTTTACTTGTCAAATTGTTATCTAAAAAATGATGTTAAAAAAATTAATTTACCTATAATTATCTTAATTTATTTAAATTTCTATTACACTTTTAACTAACTCCAGTTAGTCTCTAAAAAACAAACATATCTCTTTACATAACATCTCTTTCGAATTAAAGTTACAAACTACTAAAGAAATATTATTTTTTGCTTTGGTCTTTTATTAATTTGAGAGAAAAAATTATTGTTTAGAACCAAATCTGACGGTTTCATATGATTTAGCCTCAGTTTACCAGTGTGCCTTCTTTCCATTCTCATATAAGAACAAGACAATTTTAGCAATTTTTTTTTACCTTTTTTTACTTTTTTCTAGAGTTCTTTACTTCTGTTTCACGATATTGTTAAAAAAAATCGATAGAAACAAGAACCTTGCATATGAGACTAGGTAGGACAGTTTGCGTTTTTCTATTTCGAGCAAAGATAATAAAGTAGTTTTCAAAAGAAATTGTTTTGCTATTAAAAATAATCATACAACGCTATTAGCCATACTATAAAAAAATTAGGATTTTGTTATCTATTCGCAGACAACTGATAATAATATCCTGCAGATGTTTACTGCACGTTCAATACAATTTTAATAAAAGGTTTCAGTTTCCTCTGACAAGTTTTGTTAGACACCCCACCGACATGTCAAAGTTACACTTGACACTATTTTTTTACAGTTTCATTATTTACAAAGAAAACTTATTTTTGTTCAAGGGCAAACATTCCTAATTTGCAGTTTAGTTTACAGAACGACACTTCCTTATCTTCAATAATATAATCTTATGCTAGAAGTTGCTCCACAAACAAATATAAATTCTATGTCGTGATATATAAATTCTTCTTTGGTAGCATTCCCTTGAGACCCCATTCTCTTTGTTTTTAATCTACCCTTTAGATTTGCAAATTTCTTAGAGAAATCTAGTTATTATCTTAAATTGCATTAACTCTCGCAAGTAATTCCGACTTTCTCATATACCTACTGTTTTCAATTGGGGATTCTGGTAAAGGTAGAAGATATTTACAATAGTTATTTTTGTATCAATTTTAAACTGAAACTTATAATTTTATCATATCATATAATATCACATTTATTTATATTAATAGAATTTATCACATCTTAAAGAAAACTTAAATTAAAATTTTAACTAACACTAGTAATTTTGTGTTAAAGAAACACACATGGTAAACTTTTACAGATATTTTTTATTAATACCTTGCTGTTATTAATCTTATAATGTTATGAGTCATCATCATTTTTTCTTCAAAACTAAGGAACAGTAGCAAATTATAATATAAATTTACCAATTGGTCTCTTTGTTTGAGAACTTGAAACAACACAGTACTTAAATTATTTCATTGAACTTAGTAAGTTAGCTTTTTAATTATTATTTTTAATCTGGATACATTATCATTTGGTGCTGTATGTGACAGTACAGGGGATATGAAACTCAATTGTTAGAATGAGGTTTTTATTTAGGCGATACGGGACTTTAAAATTGTGACTTTAATAACAGAACGATTTGAACGATGTCTTATCATTGAGTTATGTTCCCTTTTATTGCAACCATTAATTCCCCAGGGAGCATTGATATACTTTTATGAATATGCAAGAGCGCCAATTAATTAAAATTCCGTCAGATAACATGCATACTCACATTTGCTCATCCGATAAGAAAAGTAATTCCCTCGGGAATATTTAAACAAGTCTTTGGGGTGTTTGCCTAAAACTCTCCGGAGATGTGCGACTTTCAGCGTGGTCTCCAGAGTCCAGGACATATCATACTCCCAGGAATTAAAATAATATTTCTAAAGTTTCCTCGTGTTCTTTCTTTTATGCGGTCCTCACGGGCCACACAAGCTTTAGCGAGCTTTCATTACCCGAGCTAGTGAGGTTTATAATACGTCAGGGACGTGTTCATTTCGGTCAAGATCGGGAGGATTAAAAGGTTATCTCGTTTTAGTTGGCTTCTTGTAGTGGGTCAGGTGGAAATGGAAATCTCTCCTCGCCTGTTAGTGAAGAATTAATGTTTCTTTATCCGAACACATGTTGCTCAATGTCCAGTAATCTTAGTTGAGCTCCCTACAAAGCAAAGCCAGGGGTTGCGCGTTACATATTCAATTAAACAAAAATCTATCAACTGCTCTAACCTAAAGCACCTTAATCCTCCGGTCGGGGGCCCAAAGCCTCCTCGCAGATAGATGTGTGCGCTATCGCTCCGGCGTACATGCAAGGGGCACGAAATAGCCGGATTACTCGGGTCTGGCCCGGGGAAAGTCTGGTAATTATACTAGCTTCGAGGGTTATTCTATGCTCATTGATGACTAGCAATAGTACGTCACTGGTGCATGGGGAGGCCGACTTGGACCCCGTCATAATCCGATCTTATCTCCTTTTCCCATTATAAAACAACTACCCAGCTCACGCAGACACCCCTTGACTTTCATTATTTAACCGGACAAACGGTAAATACACGCGAAAAACAGTGACACCTTTTATTATTTCACAAAACAATTTAATTTGCACAAATTTGAATCTACTTAACATGCGAACTGCAAATGACAACAAACACGCTAATTTTTCATCCCTCGACGCGTTTTATCTAATTCTCGATTGTAAAACGGGTATCAAGAAGCGCTACCGGGAGTAATTAAAAAATGATTCAGTAGATACCAGTTGGGATAATATTATTTTCCACTCTGCTAATCGAATTAAACTCGAAGCAATCTTGATTTCAAACTGCAGTTACAAGACGATGTAGTCGTTTTACGGCTGCGCTCTAATGAACTGGTAAACTGCAATTAAGTTTTACGAGGATTCAAACCAGCGATTCGATTTAATACCTTTATTTGGTTACAGGCTATCGTATACGAGGGACAAGACAAAAATCCGGAAATGTGCCGGGTGTTGCTGACCCACGAGATTATGTGCAGGTAAGAAATTTTAACTACTAACTTCTTAAAAATCCTAGAATTCTCCAAAGACAAAATTTGGAAACATCAGGTCTACTCTAAAATAATTTAGCTAAAATTTTTTAAAGTTATAAAATTGTAAAATTTAATGGTAAATTTTGTACAAAATTTTGCAAACAAACAAACAAAATTCTCTTAACGTCCCACACGTAACTGAACTTTTAAACAAAATTAAGTTCAAACTTGTTATAAGTTTTGTGCAAAAAGTGCAAGAGATTCAGCACACGCGAGCAAATTTTCTTTACTTGTTACTTCTATTAACTTCATCTATTTTTTAAGTTATTTTATTTATTGGCGTTTGGTAATTTGCCTTTCTGGGCAAAGGAGAAATTATTTATTTAATTTACGTTTCAGTTGTTTGGCAGAAATAAAGTCAATAATTAGTCTGAGCATCTTAATTTTATAGGAATAATTTAATGTACGATATAATGTACCTAGTTCTCTGAATTGTGTTTCTACTTTAGAGATTAGGAGTCTACTTTAACTCTAACTCTAACAAACATATTTTTCCTCAGTCTAAAACATATCCTGTATAAAATAAAATAATTGTGAAAACTAAAAATATTGATAGACTTTATAACATTTTAACTGAAAAATGTACTTGGTTCAAATATAACAGTTATTTCAACTAAAAATCAAAATTTAAGACAGAATAATGTCTTCGTTATTCCAAATGTATTCAACAAAAGAATTTAGATTTAACAACAATAGGGCAACATGATAAATATAGGAACGTAGCAATATATTTGAATGTAAATCTTTCTGTATACAGAAATAATTCATACAACTTGTAACTTAATTTCTTATACAAACATTCAATAATTAAAAGTGTAAAATTTAGTTAGTTTTACTTATTGCAAAATTTTAATCAATTTCTTTACCACGCATGTTTTGACTTCTTTATTGAATTTTTTTTACTAATTTCTCAACTCAGCTGAAGTAAATTATTTTTTGCATTTGTGATTTTTGTGCACCAGAAATTGAAAAATACTTAGTAACAAAATGTAAAGAAATTTAATTTTGAATAAAAAAAAAGAAGATAGTAACTAATTCTAAATAAAGTTTTAAGACGAATGTAATGATATAAATTAATTTATTTAAGATTCTTCTTATTACAGGATTCTTAAACAAGAATTTCAGTTAGATGTAAGTTTTAGGAGTAACAAGTATAATGATGAAAGCTTTGAAATTTTTCTAGGACCATAATTTTCTACTGGCTAGGGTGCATAATATTATAAAATTATTTTTGGCAAAAATAGAAATGCGATGTAATTATAATGAACCAAGAAATAAATCAAATACTTAAATCTTGAAGCTTGTAGATAAAATATTTTTCTTTATTTTATATTTCAACTTTAATTCTATTTTCTGTTACAAAAACACACTACGTAATATTTATTTATTAAAAATTAAAGTTGAGTAGTAACACCAGGTGTAAAGTTCAAAGTTAGTGAATGGTAAAATTTCAATAACGTGCAACACGAAGCAATTCTAATAAACTTACATTTAGCAGGCATGTATGTGTAGTTTAGGTATATGTATTGATATTACCTATACCAACTTTATCGATTTTCATTTATTAGATTAGGGATTGGCACTTTTAAAAATGTGTTATACTTTGTTATGACTTATATCCATCATATTTGAAATATAATTATGTGGAGACACTAAGCATTCTAACTTCCGCCTGAAGGATTCTTCATAATGTATTGAAATGCAGTCCAATCACTAAATTATTGATTTTATGTCTGAGTTCCAGAATTAAATAACATTTCTACAAGTGTGCCACTAGTGTTCAAAACTAAATTACCAATACGGCTGCAAAGTTTCAGTTGATAGCCACCATCTTTTATAACGAGTTTTAGAACTAAAATAGAAATACGGCAAATTTTCCTGGCATTTTCTTGTATTTGTGCTCTTATTAAATTTTGAAATCTGCTGAAAGGTTAAAGTTTTCCGGTTATTACTTATGTAACTCTATCTTATTGTTTTGCAGCAAAATCGATTTTGCAATGAATGACACTGGATAAAATTTCTTTTCTGCAGTATAGATGTTAGTTTATTATTTCGTAAAATTCTTGTTTCGAGTAAAGCTAAAAGTCAGAGAATTTGCTTTGTAGTGCGTGTTACTATGTAAAATTTCTAGTCTTCTGTAAAGAAGTTGACGGGGTTGGTTCGATGATGTAGTCACGAGAATCCCTAAATATCTTTCCCCCATAGTCCTGTATAATGCTGGCGGGTAGCGGGGGACGGGAACGTCCCCGGGGAGTCTGTCTTTTCCCTATTCCCTTGTCTTGCCATAACAAACATCGCTCTCATTCGCCAATCTCGGCACACACCATTGTGCATTTTCATCTTCCTTACATATTTGACGTTGAAGTCGCATCAAAATATGTTAGCACTTCATCTGATGTAAACAATCTCCTCAAGAGTTTTACTGCGCGTGACAAACGACTTTACGTAAATTTATCTACTTATAAATTTAGAGAAATGTACAGCTCTGTCGGAAGACGCGGATATTAAACAAGAAGTTTGGCGTGGCGACACTCGCTTTAATCCGCTTTATAGCACCACGTAATTAATTTGATTTTGTGTTTTTGCAGCCGTTGCTGTGACAAGAAAAGTTGCGGAAACCGAAACGAGACACCATCAGATCCTGTGATAATAGACAGGTAAGCTATTCTTGCATTTCGGGCAATATTCGTCGGAAAAAGCGCGATCACGTCAAAAGTCCATCGCAATTTTCTCTCCCGGAATTGTACACTGCTGATAGCGAGGGGATAGCTACAAAATGGTGTCCCAAGGGACGCGAGATAGACAAGGGGAAGACGACATCTTGCGGGCAGACGGATATCGCGGTGTTGCAAATGGGCGAGAGAACTCCCTCAAGATCGTACACCAATTCGTAGACTAGACCATAGTAGCATGCGGTCATGCAATATTCCGGCAGACCTGAACGACCTGTCGCTTCAGTTATCACCGGCAATTAGTCCGATGGACGATTAACGAACATTTCGGGTAAACGTTCGGCTACCGTAATCGAATGTATTTTAAATTGATTAACCTTTACGGCCCACGCTGTGATCCAAGACAAGAAATACGTCGGATGGTCACACGAACCATCCAAAACGATCCCCGGAGTACAAATGTCACTCGATACCTCTGAAATTTATACGTCCATCCCCTAAATAATAACAACACAAGACAACAAATATTTTTCAATTCACTAACGAGCTATCAACGACCAACAAGTCTCGGATTTCTATATGCAGCTAATCGCGTAAAAATATCCACTTCAATCAACCAAAAGTTTTCGTATCGTTAGAATAACATTAAAAATTCATCATTATCTAGTGGCCATGGATGTTTAAGTAATTCGAGTAACGTCAAGCAAGTTTAAGTGTTCTTTCAATTATATGATCAAATCGGGGTTCTTCTATTAGAACCTTCTTCAGCGTTGAAGAAAGTATGACTAATTTGTAGGAAGTTGCATCTTTCAGACCATAACCCAGCAACTGAAAAACTTAGTTAACAATCCAGAAACCACTTCTAATTAGTAACCCTCAAAAACCCACAAACTTAAAAATATTTGCAGCAGAAAAATCAGATCTAATTTACCAAATTTTCTTGTTAATAAGATCAATTTCATGAAATTTTTGAAAAATATCATTGCACAAGAATTTGCTTCCGAAAACTTGACATAGAAAATACTTCCTAAATCCCACAATAAAATTATGTTAAGGTTTCAAATTGAGACGCGACTTCAATAACAAGACAATAAAAAATGAAATGATCTTCTAAATTATAAGTACCTACTCTTCAAGAACCGTCCAACTGAGAATGCCATCAGAAGTTATTGAAAATAAGTTATAATTTATTATAGCTACACTGGAGGAGTTTCAAGCTCTCCTAATCGTAATAATAAGTATCTATCTTTGAGACTCTGAAATTTTCCAACAAACCTAGAAATTGTACTGAAACTCATTTATTTTAGGCCTTTTTATTTGAAACTTAGGAACAAAAGCTATTTTTATACCTTTTAAAAATTGGTGGTTTTTCTGCAAAACATTCTTATACTAGAGGAACACCATTGGTAAATTAAATCTAGTAAAAGTACTTTTAATTTTTCTTGAAATTTAGTTCTTCATTTTTTTACAACCAGCTATCGTTTTTAGTTTACTTTCCATGTTCCTTTCCTTTTTGGCACTTGTTTTTGATCTTTTCCAAATTTCTGATTTTGAAGTTGCCAACTTATTTTGCAGAGAAAACCTTTATTATGCTACTTCTTTTAAAAATATAGATTGATTACAATGATCAAACACAAGATTTTGCTAAGCATATATTTTTAGTTGTCCAAATTCAATAGAACAACAAGAACTTGCAGAATTCTGACGGTTATGAAAAGTTTATAAGATTTTCAAACTAAGACAGAAACTGGATATATAAAATTTATAAGGTTTTCCTTTCATCTATTAATTGACAGTAGAAACTTTGAAAATATCTGAAGAATTCAACCTCTCATATGTGGCTATGACCTTAGTTGTTGTAGCAGATTAATTCATTTCTTTCTTACAATTTCTAAAATTATAAAATTTGTATTGTGTTAGTTTTCTTAATATTATACAAAATGCTTTGGCCCTTTAAGGAAAAAAATCCAGAATCATTATTATAGATGTAAGTAAGTAATTTTAGTTATACTTTACTTTACGAAAAAGTCCGAACACTCCGTTTCATTATAATATCCTCTATGCTAAAGGATAATTAAACGAGTCTAGGTCGTAGTAACTTGGGATATTGATGCGGGATAAGAATGGCACAAGTTGAAATCCAATTCCGCAGTTATCTTCGGCGGAGCGGGTCGGATTCCGGGAATAATTTGCAGTTTTAAACTGTGGCCAGGTTGATGGATCCTTACAAATCCTCGGCTCATGATAAAAACTTTGTCAGTTCCTATTTGGTCCGAGTTTTATTGTGAGATCCGAAGAGGAGCCGTATCCGTTACAAGACGCATTGTCCCGTGTTAGTCTCCCCATGTGCCTTCCAATCGAATTCATCATGTGCCTGGATCCATTACGCGCTTTCAAGCGCCCGAGCGAGACCTGCATCTCTGATACTCGCCGGAAATCAGTTTTATCAGATCCTGTGATCGCCTAGTCGCCGGATATTTACAACTGATAGGAAGATGATTCGATAATCACATGACAATGGTGACTCGGGAGCAGTTAGAAAATGCGATTGGATCCGGAAAAGAAACGAATCAATAAGAATTTACAGAACCCAAGAAAATATTCGATTTTCCAAAACTTGTAAAGCGTCCAGTAACGTTATGTATTGACATTATGTAAGTACATCTAAAAAATCAGTTTTGAGAAATTTCTGTACAGTTAAGTATAATTGTTGAAATTTTGCCTTGCAAAACACATGTGGTAATTGTTGCAAAAGGTGATTCGGTTTGGTCAACACCCACTGACCGCCGTCATTTCCTGCCCCGCATTTATGTAAATACCTGTCCTGCCCTTTGGGAGATAATTCGATAAATCGGGGGCTTTGGAGTGGCGGTCCGCCCCTGGCGTGGCGGCAGGTTACGATGTTCCGGATGATGGATGCGAATGCGCTTTGTTGAGAGGATGCTGATGTGAATGAGTTATTTAGCTCTTGATTGCACACGCAAATGTCACACCGCCGGCATCCGACCTGAATTATGTGCCAGTATTGTCATCGACGATATGACACCGCACTTGTTATGACGAGTTTATATGCAGATATGCTGTCGAATGAAATTCGCAAATTATTAGGTACAAAAATGCTTTGCATTCGACTGTGTCCATTAACGTAGCAGCGCTGACTGAAATTGCATGTTTCCAAATAACTATCCAATTAATTATGGCCATACTCTCGTGAAGCACAAATCCACATTGTATGAAATTGCGTCAATTTCGATACTTTTAAGGCGTACTTGATAGACAAAAATACTTGGAAATTCAAAAGTTTTGATGTTCCCAAAACTTTTTACATGACACCATATTTGCTTCGTGATGTCAAGTTTGCAAATGTACGTCAACACAGATAAATCACATATTCTTGGAGCTATAGAAAAACTACTAAAATGGTAACAAAAGGACAAAAATTCGGAAAGATAACTTTAAAATTAAGTATGAAGAAGTAATTCGTATGAAATTCAAAAGGAAGAATGCAGAAAAATCAAAATTAGCAGGTAATAATTTAGCTATTTCTGGATAAGAAAAGTACATTAATAGAAAGAAAAAATACATTCAATACTGCACATGAGATCCTAGAAATAAAGATAACGTCTTAGGAGAATATGTAAATATGAAGAAATGGAGAAAGTTAATTTACTTTGTGGTCATTGAATCTTCTTTGATTTCCAACCATGTCTTCTGTTATTTGGTGAAATATTTTAAGAATTTCTATCCACTTCACTCTTCGGCGTTGAGGGGGTCATGCACGATTGAGATGAAGTTTCCTCCTTAAAGTCTCTTGACTCTAAGAAATCGATTTTAAATGACAAATAGACATAAAGCTTGCACTGTGTAAAAAATTCATTTACACCACCTGAATTTGGTCGACTCGTTAATCCGTAGCTGATTTGAATAATATAAATTGCGTTGCAAAATTTGATTTCCGGCTTCTGCCACTCTAATCTTTACCCGCGATGAGGGTTATTCTGTGTTGTTTACGTTGCCGAACTGACCGACTCTTGCTGAGCAACCCTCCGTCTCGAGTCAAGCTAAAATTCCACCTTCATCTCTGAAAATGTAATTCGCTCAGCTACCCCTTGCACGTGTAAACATATTTATATCGAATTTTTATTCAATTTGGTGCGTGTAACACAATGAAGGCTAATTCCGGAGTCGGGTGCGTGGCACAATGGCGCGGTGTCACCATCAAACGCAATCCCGTCGGGGCAATTTTGTTAGGCGCCCAGTGGGAGTCGCGCTGTTTTTTCTTCCCCGCACCACCCTGGATGGCTAATCTGCGGCCCGGTGACAAAGCCTGCCTTGTTTTGCTCCTGCGATTAGCCCATTCAATGACTGACGTAATCTGGTAGCAGGATTGACAGAAATCATTCGTCCGGAAATCGTTCTTGCGTCGCTACCCCGGAACGTCAATAGGAACGGTTGCAGTGTAGTGGTGATGGCGCTTCAAAGGACGCGGGTGGATGGCGGTGACGGTGGTTTTCGTAATACCAAAATCAACCGGTCATAATTGACTTCCGCCCCCATGGTTAATCACGATAATCCTTGCAGGAGCGGCTACTGCCGGATTTAAAATGACAACAGGGGCCAAAGCTCTTTTATTTGGCAGAGCCTTACATCAACATGCCTCTATTAATAGAAGTTGCTCAAGATTCAAATAAAATTTCAAAATTTACATAGTTGCAAATTATACAGTTATTTCATTGCTAGTTATTTGGTGATTCCAACTTTATTCTGTCATTTAAGTTATATTGCAATCTGATCAGAATTGAATTCAAAATTGGTGTAAATGCTGTATGACTCTTTCAAAATTTTCAACGGCATCATAGTTAAATTTGGAGAACCCGGAAATTTTACCATTATCTTGATGAGTTTGAATTAGCTTCTACTCTCAAGCCCCGTCCTTATGCGATTGCACGGCGACAGCCGAGCACACACATGTAACAAAACATATGCACGCGACCAAATTACGCTGCCACGTGCCTACCACAGTCCACTTTGCTTAATACAAATTGCCTCCGGTTACACGATACTGTATGCAATCAATTCCCGAAATTGCCAACATAAGATTTTAATTTGATTTTTACGTCGGCACAATCGACGTTGCATTAGCTGAATTAAGAAACAAAATCCGGGAAAGAACAATTCCAATGGGGTGCTCGCGTCCGAAATGCAAGCCACCTGGGACCCATCATCAGCTGGTCATGAACGTTACGGAAAGGGGATGAATCATCCAAAAATTAACCAAAATCTTCTCCCGTCCTGAGTTATTTCGCAATTGTAACACGTTTTCGACGTTGGCAACGGGGGAGATATGGGGCGTCCTGAAGGAAATATTGTTGGGATTTCTAAAGGTCCTTGTCCGGTTGTCATGGTTACACACTTGAGGACGTAAATCGGCCGTTCCTGGCCGCTTGCTTCTCCCGCTTCGGCCATCCTGATGGCCATTTCCGAATGCACTTCACACTGCCGCACATGTGGACACAGTCGAGTGTGAAATCACCGTGTTGACATCAAAACAACTTTTGAAATATGTTCCACTTAGTTATTGGGAATTTCGGAAACACTCATATCGTCTTAAAGTCGAACGACAGGTGCTGCAGCAACTTAGGGACAGTAATTTCCCGTCACAAGGTATCTGAACTTTCACAACAAAATCTCACGTTTTTATAACACTTTGAAGATCTTATCTTCATTTTCTTCAAAATGACTTTCAAGATTGTATGAATCGCTATAGCAATATTCAAAAATTTCTTCAATTTAGTAGAAAATTAATTAAGCGCTTAATTTAAAGTTTTAAGAAAGAGTGGCAAGCTTATAAGTTCTATATTCTTTGATTTTAAGAAATCCAGGTATACATTTCAGTAATTACAGAAAGGTTTTAATTCGTGATTATTCAAAATTGTATAATTAGTAAGCATTATCGTAAAAAAAAATGTTGTGGTAGTAGTTTTAGAATATAGAAACTTGTTTTCTTTCTGATTTCAATTTCGTGAAGAGTTGTCACAATAGAACAAAAATTAATTTTGTAACTAATCTTTATTTGCTAGACTTTGAAATCGCCAAGATCTTTAATCTCCTCATTGAAGCGGTAAAGGGGAGCTGACCAAATTTGTTCAAAATTACTCAATACGTAAAACTCGTTTTCAGTTCCAGTTAAAATGTTGAAAAGCACACAATTTTTTGTGGCGTTTCGAGATATATCAGATCGTTGGGAATTGAGCTGTTTAATTCGTTTTTCCGCAGTATTTTAACAATTCCGTTTAGAGGATGATTAATAATTGCTATCGTCCGGGTATCAACATGTTCCCTAATTACTTTTCCATGTAATTAGTATCACTTTACATTATAGAACGTGTCTGGACACATGCAACATTGGCCATCTGCACTTGAAAGCTCCATTCACGCACACTACTGAATTTATTATTATTATTATTTACTTAGTTAGATTCGTGCGACAGATGCATAAATTAACACCGAATTAAAAATAGACCAAGTACACAGTAAACAGACCAGACGGCGGCACGAAAGCAGAAACGGTCATGACGTTTTCTTGTAACAACAATTATTGTGTACGTACGCTTTGTTAATTATCCATATCGAGCAAGCAAGGAAAGCAGGACGAAAAGGAAATGGCTAGCGATCTCGCAGCCCTTGGTGCGTGTTGCGGCAAAGGGCCGAGATAAGGCCACGGAATGAGTGTCTATTGTTTGTTTAAGAGGGCCAAGTTATTTACTGGCTACGATCTCGACGCACGCTATCTCCTCCTTTGGCGGAGACTATATCTATTAAGAGCCCAATTTACAGCACCAAAACTAGACCCGAATGCCCTACCAGAATCATTAATAATTACAACTGAAGACATGATGCACTTGCAAGCAAATTGCCGAGATTTCAGCACCGATCACCCAAAGACAACACAAACTAAAACATTTAAGAATTTTTTTTTATTATTTCTGAGAATATTTCATTCTGCCATTGCATAGGTTATATGAAGGATCATTCACAAGTTTTCGCAAAATTATTTGCTTTACCTACACTTTTTCTCAACTTCATAGTAATTATAAGTAATTAAGTGGCTGCTAACATAAGCTTATCAGAGTTTTACATCCAATTAAATTTTAATGGGGGTTAGAAAAAACTTATTGAATTTTATAGAAGCAATTTTCCATCAGAATCATTGTTCTAGAAGTCAAGTCTTACCGCGCATTTATAACTCTACATATCACTGCTAATTAAAATTAACTTCAAATAAGCGTTGAACTGATTCGGCCGGATTTAGAGCCGTGCAAAAATAAATTGTTGTTGTTACATTTTATATAGTGAATAAGGGTATCTAACCTAACCAAATAGTATACAATTGAGTTAAATTTCTCATAGCTTATAGAAATATAGATTAATTAATGCTTCGAATACAAGACTGTAAATTTGGAGATAAAGGACGCACTTAACAAAAATACAGGAATCGAGAAGTCCGTTTTGCAGCCCCGGGCTCCGCCACTGAAGATCCTAGTTTGAACTCCTTAGGGAAAGAGTGATTAGGACCAAGTGGACCCGAGTTGTTAGCAACATGGATATTCCGGAAGGACCGGACTTACGTGCAGTCACTGGGGAATCTTCTGTTTTGATCGTTGCGAACAGATTTCCGACTTCTTTATACCGCCAGTTCATTGTTTCAAGAGCTCCGTTCCTTGGTAGGGTTGGCAGACCTCTTTCTTTCATTAACCTAAAGCTTGATTAGAATAAAATTTGTATCCAGTCACGAACCTCTTCATCAGTCTCGACTAGTTTTATTTAATGCACGACAATCCGATAATGTAATCAATCGATTCAATTTGCAAATGACTCCGTTACAGATCGACGCTCCCCCCAGGCTCTATTACGTCTCATTTCATTTCAGGCTTCTTGTAGCGCAATCAACTGGCCAGCAGATTTAGGATTGAAGTACTGGGGGTGCTAGCAAAACCGCCTCCATCTGTTTGGTGTTGCAGTCGAGGAGTGTTTTACTTAGATTAGATTGATATGTCGTTGGTCCATTAGACCGAATGGACTATATAACGCGAGTTAGTTGCGTCTGATTTAATTCGAATAGGATGCATTAGTGAGCTGAAATCAAGCACTCGAGCAGGGCGTGCAGGAGCACCCCGAAAAACCATTATCCTCGCTAGAATTCGTCGAAACTTTCAAAGTTTAACATCTTTCTCTTAAATTGTGTATTTTATTTTAGATGTTTATCCTACAAATGGCGGCTGCAATCCTGCAATAAATAACAGAACCTTTTTGGTTATTTCGTTATTATATTAGATCGATTTAAATAAAAAAATGCATATGATAATGGTTGGAAAAAAGATACTTTAGAGATATTAAAGCTAAAGTATTCCTGACCTTTAAATCTTCATAATTATTTCTTCGGGAACCTAAATATCCTGATCAGTGTTTAATTTAAACTTTTTACTTTGAAAGGGTCTTTGTAAATTGCAATCACTGAAATAATTTGGACCAAATGGGAAATCTTTATGAACACCAAGTTAATATTTACACTATAAATGAGGCTTAACAAAAGTAATAATTCTTCTGGCAGATTATTGTGCAGACATGTTGAATAGGCAAAATGACACGCGAATGAGGATTCTCCGGATGACTGGCGTGTGGACACGTGGGAGGCGCTTGTGTCTGTTTTATTTAATCATAAAGCGTCAAGTAGCATTAGCGCCTCTTAAAGCCGCATTAGTATTTCCTAAACATTGTCACACATTCCAAGTTCCTGCGGGATCGCCATGTTTACACTTGAGTGCACCGTAAATAATTGAATAATTTAAATAATCTAAACTACCACAAAAACAACTTGATGTTGGGGTTTCATCAAACATTGAAGTCATAAATTGGGGTTTTAATCATCAATACTGCCAGATGGCCGCTTATTAATGTGAAGATAATACTTAACAGCGTGTTAACTCCGGTATCGAATGGCCAGCGATTTGCAGAGCCTGCACTGTTGATGGCCGACTACAATTACAAACGAGCATGGCACTGACATAAATAGTTGGCTAATTGTGGTCTGTTGGAAGAGGTGGTCCTTTTTGCTCATCCGTCGCTTCTCTCGTCCATCAAACTTTAATGACACGTGTGGACAGCACCGGAAACAGACTTCATGTCACACTCTGACCGCAATCATGAGACTCCAACTCAGTCGACACCAACTAACATCACCACTAGCTAATATGGCGCTGCTTCCGCGAAATTACTACGTCTCATGTCTGTCTTGATTTACTCCCCAACTTTCGACTGCCATCACAAACCGAGAGCTTTTTCTGAATAAGTTATCGCTGCCTCATAAAGCTCCCAGGCAAAAATGGAACAACGAAGGACCCACGCACGTGGTTTTATTGCTAGCGTTTCAACACTTCGGAGAGTAAAAGTTGCCCTAAAAACAACCCTCTAATCTGTTTGATAAGTTTAGAGTTACGAATTGGTCAATGAATCTCAATAATAAATTTCCAGTCTTCTACGAGAGATGAAATTATTTTGATTACTTTAACCTGAACCCCAGTTCCAGGTTCTTAAAAACCGATCAGATCCCCTTAAAATTGCAATGTGACGATTTGATTTCGTAATGTCTCACCATATGTGAGTCGAGTATGATTGATGTAAGACAGCGTTAAAGCACTTATAAGGCGCTGAAAGTCAGCGACAGCGCGACTTTTTCAGCGCATAGCCTGATTTTTGTAAATTCTTCTCAACAAAACAATCTGGTACGAAATCCGAACGCGGCTATTTGTTGCATACCATAAAACACACGTACCGACCGATTTAATTAAGTCTCATTATCGACTCGGTCTGAAATGGTTGGAGAAGGCCGCCCAGCTCCAACGGTCATTGTCATTGTCACTTAACAATGCGGACGAATAAGGAAGCTCCCGAGTATGGCAACAGATGCGAGCTCCGGGACTCGCACCGTGCAAAATCAGCGCTTTCTGGCCCGCCAAAGGACCTTAAACACCATTCACACCACCAACACACGCATCTAAATGCAAGAGCTACCCTCAAACTAACTGCACGTATACGCAACATTAAGCGTCTATTTCCTAAGTCGAGGTAATTGCGACCGGAAGAGCCTCATTTTGGGATATTAAATTTCAAAATAGTGCCTATTCGACACGGAAAGTTAATTTGTCGCTGGTTATCGATACAAACGAGCCGTGCGGGGTTTTCTTGTTTATTGCCATCGTTAAGGACCAACACGACTTTTGTTTTAAGGTGTTCGAGGTGGCGATTTTTTTGCTGGCCCGTCAGGGAAAATCCAGCATGGATTAAATATTGAAGGCGCAGAAGTTACGTTTTAAATTTGCGTGTTCTCTTTAAGGGATATAGTAGCAGGTTTATGTGTCCAAAAGAGCAGTCATTTTCCAACGGAATTACGACGTATTACATTCGAGTTTATGATTTTGGTAAAACGCTTCTATTCGACGAGAGGGTCGTTTGAAACTTAATGTTCAGTTCTCTATCATGGCGCATTCAAGGGACAAAGATAGTGAGATGAAAGATGTTATAATGCAGTTTAAAAGTTTTCCCCGCAGTGTAAGCGCAATTATCGCGGCCTAGACAGCGCTTGCTCAACATTTAAAGATTCAGTAATTGGTAACAAGTAATTGTTTCGATAAGAGAATGTCCAACATTTTACTAAAACAAAATTACCTGAAACGCTTTATATTAAGCAGTACTTCCAGTGCAAGCCTGGCCTACACGATTTGTATTTCACAAGAAATTTTGAAACTAATAACTATTTTAATTATATGATTAAGATAAGGATTTACAAAACAATCTGGCAATATTATTTAATACCCACCATTAAAAATTTCTCCACTGATTTCCGATAGTATATATTTATTACAATTTTACTGTCTGTTACTATCAATTTTTCATTTCTTACAATTTAGTTTTAGTTTGTCCTTTTATTTCACACGTCTTTCTACCGATACCATCTCTTAGTAGCCTGTGGCGCTGTTGTTATAAACTGTCTTAGTTTTCTTAAATGCTTCTTTCCCTTTTTCTAACACATCTTTTATCGACATCTATTTCTTTTCTTTTCAATTTTTGTTCCTTTTTAAGAATAAAGCGCCAATAAGCAGAAAAGAAGTAACTAAAAAGAAGATATTGAGTCACTCCTGTAAAGAGTAACTCAATTTAAAAAGCATTATTTTTGCTGCCGCTTATACTTATAATATTTTAACAGTGGTAGATATAACTTTTAATATTTTCGGAGATTTTGTGATTATTTAATTTTTATTTCAACGTAAAATGACTAAAATGCTATATTCCAAATTCATAAAATGAGAAACTTTGCTCGACCTCCTTTCAATTCAGGCCTTAAACGACGATATAGGATACAATAATTATTATTGCGACGATCTTTGCCTCGGCGAATATGAATAAAATATATCTGACGTTTCCGGCGGACCTGAAAAGTTGCGCTTAATTATTGAAGAGTCGGGATAGCGGCCGCTGGATATCTTTCAGAAGAACCGCGTTAAGCACACGTGACATTATCCTGCAGGACGATCGCCTGACTTAGACTACTTAGGTTAACAGCAGCAACAAGTACGTAATGCAAGCATTTGTCTGTCCGTGACGGAAGTTACTATGGTATTGCGTGACCGCCGGAGCCGCCATCGTGCCTGCGACAAATTGATATTACTCTAAATTCGATCAGACAAATTAAGTTTGATACGCGCGCCATATGATACGCGCGCCCAATTTGTTTGTATTATAACAAAGAGCTTACATCAAAGAAGGTGATAAAGTTAAAAACTTTTCTAAAGTAACTAAACGTTTGCCAACTTCTGCAACAAATTTCAAAATTCTTGGCTAATTTCCGAAAGCTAAATATTTTTGTCGCCATTGCCATCGCTTTTGTTTACCACTTCATAAATCTGTCGGTGACACGTTTCGAATTGCCGCAACTGTCTTCAAAATAGGAGTTTTTATATCCGAAAGACGACAAACTTTTTATGGATAAAAGACTTAAAAACTGGATTACCTCAATCTGAAACGACAAATATATTATTTGCCACTGAAGGAGAACAAGCAGCGTGTCTGAGTGATTTACAATCGATTTTTCTCGGCGGCAATGTGACTTAATCGCAACACCTGCTCCACTGATTTCGTTTCAAATTCCTGAAGGCGAACTGCGGCATTGGAAAAAGGTAAATGCCGATCGGGGATCATCAATCGATCTATTTGTCTGACGATATTATGTCCGTGATGGATGCTGCTTATCCCATCATATCGATACCTACGTGCTCGTTGCGAGGGCCCGGCCTCCTCCTGCAACATTACTCACTGCCAATAGCTTGATATAAGACGTGGAAGTAGGCAAGAAAATCGAACACATGAAGAAAGTTACGGAGGCGTTCGACTACGAAGACAGAAATAAAAGAATGAAACAGATTGGTCCGGATAAGAAACTTGTCAGTTCCTGTGAACGCGTTCATCCCTGAAAATTAATGTTTGTGTAGTCACCGAGTCGGCCAGGATAACTGAGCTATACGAAGACGACGGCGATCGTCGCACTCTAATAACTTTGATGAGGCGTCGGTTCGGGAATGCGTCGCATGCAAAAGGGGAAAGGCAAATAATTTTTTTATCGGCTCCGCCAGCTGGATAACGACAAAAGTGGCAGTGATGGTAGGACGAGACAAGATTTAATCTTTACAAAACTTGACAAAAAAGGTTCTTGTTGCCAAGCAAAATTGCGTAGTCTACATTTTTTCTATTACTTCGGTTAACTGTTTTGTCTCACATAAAATTTCACGCGACAAAAAAGTCTTACACACGACGTACAGAATGCGAAATGCTCACTTGCTGAAAAACGCTATTATTACTAAATTGAGTTGTAAAAGTAGAAGCATGTTAAGCTTGTTTTTTCTCAGTCCAGTTTACAGTAAATCGAGAAATTACTTTCACATAATAAGACGAAAACTCAGACTGACCTGCTCTAAAATATTAACTTTGCAAATCTCCCAAACCTTCGTGCTTAAAGTTTAGTGTTTAAACATTGAGGTTAAAATAAAGAACCGTATCAAGACAAATTAAGCATATATATTGGGATATTCACTGAGGAAATGTTTATTAGCATGTTTTATGGAAGGACTGAGATGAGAAGGGTCATTATCACAATAGTAAAATTTAACTGCGTTATCAATAGTCCTTCATGAAGGATTCTGTAATGTTGTGCAAATCTGTAAAACTTTCCAGGGCCGTACATATGGAATTCTAATTTAAACACAGTATTTAAATCTATTTTTCCATACAAAGCATTCGTTGAGAAATTAACGTTACTTCATTAAAACATACTTTTTCAACGCTAGATACTCAAAAGAGATTTGATAGCTTTACTCAAATTTGGGGTCTAGCTTTAAAATGGGAAGCGCCCAAACTGTATTTAACGCAGTTACATTTTTATAAAAAAGTATCTGCATAGATACGTCTTACATGATATGTAATTCCAACAAATAATTATCTGCACAAAATCCTACCAAATGTGGTGTAATTTGTGTTAAAATAATTCCAGATAATTCTTACGCCATTCAACGCTTAGGCAACTGCGTAATTAATCATAATACTGTTTACGTCAAAAATTAATTAGAATATTGCAAGTAAATTAGGACTTAAAGTTTATTTTTGCTGCAGTAGATCCCCGTAACACTTTTTATTCTGAAAATCGTGGCAAGTTTCGTCCTTTCAACGTGAACAATTGTCGTCTCAATGTAAACAGAGGCAGCGGGGCAATTTATTTTGATTAATTCAGAAAAATCCGTCCTAGACCGTTGAGTTTGTCCGGGAATACCCTGACACGCTACATAAAGAGCGCCTAATTAAGTGGCTTGGTAGTAAATATGTAGGCAGACCGAGTAACAGAGAAGTTTTGCGGATAGACAAACGCAAGGGGCTCGGCTAGAGTCGGCACGGTACGGTGGCTCCCTGCGGTATTGACGACCAGCTCAGGGGAGAGAGAAGAGTCAATACCGACCCGAGGGAGCCCCTTCCCGAGGGAGCGCAGAGAGAGAGAGAGGGAAACAGGAGAAAGCGAAAAACGTGCTCATACAGAACGGCGGCCCTGACGCCGCCAGTACGACAGCCTCGCGAAAGGGCCGCGAAGGCCCCGTGTCGCAGTTCAATTAACCAATTTGTAAGCTGTTCGTGTTCTTACGTGCAAGGCGGTTTGGTATACCAATTTTGATGACTGCATCTTAAAAAAATGTTGTAGGTTTATCGAATTATAAGGTGTTGTAAAGGAAGACACCGGATAATAGAGTTTTTATTGGATTCTTAAAATTAGGATGATGTGATATCATAAAGCTGAAACTGTCGTAATGCAAGATTTACTTTTTGGGCCGGCAAGGAAGAAATAAGAATTCTTTACTTACATCTCCCGGTCTATTTTATGGGGAAAGGCTCTCTAAAAATGAAAAAAGTATACAAAAATAAAAGGTTCAAGAGATTGGTACACTTGCATCTCTTATAAGCTTATTGCGTAGAACCAAATGATTTCACAACACCCGTTGGATCAGAGAATACATTGTTTGATTAGTGAAAAATATTTCCTTACTAAGCCGATAAGAACGTGCCAATTTCTAAACCCCAAAACACCAAAGTATCAATATCCCATTATTTAAGAAAAATGTTACTTCTATTCCAGATAATTAGATAGATTTTGTAAAAATTTTTAGAAGAGAGCGCAATATAGATTAACTTGAAATTAAAGAAAGAAAGAGAAAAATCAAAAGATCAAAACCACCAAAAAACTTTGGAAAGGATTTATACACCTACG
Organism: Pyrochroa serraticornis; assembly: GCA_905333025.2. Taxonomy (NCBI): domain Eukaryota; kingdom Metazoa; phylum Arthropoda; class Insecta; order Coleoptera; family Pyrochroidae; genus Pyrochroa; species Pyrochroa serraticornis. Next base: position 42,655,153 of record HG995152.1, read on the forward strand.
AACACCACATATAATAGCAGGAAACTAGGTTGGTAATTACTATTATTTGCCTTTACCTCACAAGTTTGATTGCATACTTTCGATTTTAAAGAACTTTATTCAGCTCTGGCTATCAGTGCGATCTATTCAGTTTTGTCTATATTGTGACTTCAAAATAACAAGTGTCCCTTAAAAGTAACACCACCATCTTGAAGCTACCTTAAATAGGTTGAATTGCCACCATTACCACCCTTTATTCATAGAACTATTAAGTATTCTGGGTATTCATCCGCATTGTCAATTGTTGGTCTAGGAAAGGGCTGGAAAGGAATCACAATTGTCCTTTTTAGGTAACTTGTTTTGAATGCAACTATTTGTTCTAGTCAATCAAATCTTAATATTCAAATATCAGTACTTGAGTGGGTAGAAGCAGGAACGCTCAAATCCTGATATTCAAATACCAGTGACTAAAAGTAAGGGCAAAGAGTCGCACTCAAAACAAATAACTTGAAGTTGGCAAATATTTTTCTTACCGAAACGTCGTCCACACCAATTCGGTTTTTTTCAGAACCAACAATTGACATCACAAATGAGTACTTGGAATACATTAAATTTATAAAAGTATTTGTTACAACAATATAAATGCTAAGCTGGTGACATAAAATCTGTATTATAATATATTTAAGACAAATCTAAATATAATAAATTTAATATTGCATATCAAGTTTATACAACATTTATTGCTGATAAGAAGTCATAAACGCTGAATTTCTTCTTTCAAGTACTCTTGATATTGAACTTTTTGCTGGTGAAGCTTAAGCTCTGGGGAAAATCAAATTTTCCACATTTTTAACAACTGTCCGCTCTTGGTTTGAAAAATATTAAAAAAAGACATTTGTACGTTACTAAAGAATCAAATGAATTGATTTTAAAGACTTTAAAAAATGAATTAATATTGAAACTAAATTTTATTTTATTTATTAATTTATTTCGATAATAATGATATTAATATTTTATTTAGTATTTAACAAAGAAGATAAAAGTCCTTCTGAGTTTTTTTGGATACATACATAGATATTTTTTATTAAACTTAAAATTGTATGAGTTCTTCCAACAATTATCCTCAAAGTTGTGATTGTTATGGTCTATAATTAGAAAGAAAATTACCAATCTTATTATAAAATTTCCTGAGTAGCAATAATAGGTTCTACATAAAATGTATTGAAAGGTGTAGACTTTGATCTATCCCAGTATTTGTTCTGCAAATAAAGTGCCGGCTTCTAAACAGGAATCTTTATCTTACGGAAACTTAATGGAGCTTTTCCGTTTATTGAGTGGATAAAACAACCAATTGTTAGATATCTGTAAACTAACCAAAAATGTATTAAATAAGGAGTCACTTTATATGTACAAGAAATTTTGATATTCAGTATTTGTGGATTTTAGTTACTGGTTCTGACGTTTATGTTTTAAAATATTCATTTGGAAATTTAAATTGGAATGTTATGTCATGCCTGTTATGTGTGTTAAATAATCATACTTCATTTTTCCCGGCGCATTCACCATTTGTCAACATCTCCAAATATCACTTTTTATGTTTTACAATATTTTGCAAATACTCTAATTGCTATTAATTTATTCTACTTTTCAAATTACTTACATTTTGAAGCCACATAATTTTGCCGACTTAAATTAAGTGTCAGTTTATAGCTTATCGTTCATAGTGACTAAATTCTTCATTTATTATCACCGCATCGTTACCTTTATTCCGTTCCTATTTTTGGTAAAATTATTGTTGTTTTCTATACAGATTACAATGACAAAAAGCTGAAGTGTTGTAACTTAGTCGTTAATTTTTAAATTTATTGAACCAATATTTCATATTTCACGGCTCTGCCGAAATACCGAAATTATACCTTGAGCAGTTCTAGCAAAGTCATGTTTTCGTTGTAATAAATAATTGTAGTAATGTGGATAATCCCCATTTTAAAAGTGCTTTATTATCTTAAGATTACAATATTGTTTTGGGGAAGGAAAAGTAGAATTTGTGCATTCTTGGTGTTTGGAAGATTCCTTTTCGCCGAATTGCCAAGGCGATGTAAAGATGTAAAATTCCTGGGGCAAATTTGTTTTCTTGTTCTTGGAGAGGGTTGGGCTCTGTCTTAAATAATTTATGCGTTCGTCTGAAATTAGGGGAAGTTATGTTTTTATCCTGCAGATAATTGTGAGCGTGTGGGCGAATTTTGTAGAAGTGATGTTTGAAATGGAGTTGCGGCGGCGAAGGTAAGGTGGCTGGGTGCCGAGGGCGTCCGAATAATGTTTCACTCGGAACCAATTCCTGCAGCAAATGTTTACTTTATGAGAAAGCGCTGTGATGTAATATTGAAACTGAGACTGAAACCATGTGTATTAATTCAGGAGCACCTCGGCTTAACGCCGTTTAACTCGTAGAAAATAATAAAGTTTACACGGTTGGAAATTTCATTCTGCCTGTATATCCGCGACGTCTCAAACTTTCACTCAATTTCATCTCGACACTTTTCGCATTATGAATCGCTTATAAATTAAGTTGCTAACGAGACTGCGAACTGCTAAAGCAAGGCGAACTCCTGCTTAACTCCCGCGTACAAGCATAACTAACTTAACTCGAAACAACTTTAGAGACGGAATTGGTCGCTCGGTTGGCGGTTTTCGAAGTTTTGCAAAACCGGCGACGAGATAAAAAATTATCCGCTGAACTCCGACGAGCGCCGTAAATAACCAGCAAGCATTGCGGAGCCAGGCTTTAAAATTATCAGGTAAATTTTAAAAGCATACAAACAGTAAGATAAGTGAGAGTAAACGGTAAAACACGAGAAAAGTCTCCCGGGAGACAGGGTTCATATTCATGTCCTGCTATAATGATATTATACGTCGCGTAAATAACCTGAGGTTGTACTAAATAACGTAATAATATGACTAACGCGCTGGCTCGAGTGAGATTTATTAGACTTTGAAAACAGAGAGAGTTTAGAGGTGTTAGCGTTTCATGCAGTAAGGAGTTCTCATGAGCCACTTACATATACAAGACCACCCCTCACCGAGACCATCACCCAGTCACCACAAGCTGTTCCTTGCATTTTATCCCCAACAAGGTGATTAAACCTACATTCTCCGGCCAGTGCCATATAACTTATTCCATGAAGAGATCGTTCACACCTAATCGTCGAGACCTATAGAATTAAAGAAAACTCCAGCAACTAATCCAATGTTATATGTCACTGGTTAAGTAGAAGGCTTAAATCACGTTACGTTTGTTTAAAATTAGCGCTATACGCAACGCGAAATGGTCTTCTTTAGTTTTTCTAATACTTTCGATGCTCTCTTAATAATTTTAATTGGAAGGGCAACTTTGTATCGCATGTTTAAAGGTGCCGTAAAAAACGAGAAATATTTTGTCTTTAGATCATTTTCGGTATATCTTTCAGGTCGTTGTTCCAAACATTGAGCTCAAAAAATTATTTCAACACCTTCCGTCTTTTTCCAATTTGCGAGCAAAGGAAAGGGTGACTAAATAAAAATAGAAAAATTACAAAAAATCTCGAAAAAAGTGGTGATTTTAAATGGTGGAAATGGTAGAAAAACTTTTCAATTGTGTGATAAAGCTATATTTTAATACCAAAAGGATTGTAAACGTTTAAAAATAATTGTTAACTGTTGAGAATAAATTTTAAATATTGAAAAAGTGAAAATGAAATCTGAAGTTTAAAATAACGACACAGAACATTACAAGAAAGAGAAAAAGGATCGTAAAACACGTTTTCTCTGAAAGCTGAACCGAATGAAAATCGTAAAATACGCCAAATTTTAGATTATTTCTTATACACTTTAGTACATTGCAAAATTTTTTAACAGTTGGTTCTATTACATTGATATCATATTTTTTTGCCAACATGATATACAATAATATTTTCAACATGAGATGGATGGCAGAAAATCTGCACGGTCAAGTGTGGTACTTAACTGAGGCCCCCATAATAAAATTTCTTTTTGCTCTGTAAAACATCAACATTAATTTAGTTTATTCAATTTTACTTAAATGTCTTTACATTATTTTATGGTTCAACTATTAAAATGTCCTGACTAAGCAAATATACGAAATTATATTTAAGAGTCAGAGAACTAGACAGTTAGAGCTGAACTTGGATAGAATGGTCAATCCACCATAAGGCTAAAAAATCTAATTAACTAATTTGAAAACCTGCTTGCGAAAGAATTCTTGCAATTTTAAAGCAAATCGAATTAAGTGGATTTCTGATATACGTAAAATATATTTTAGTAATCTTGGTATCTTTGACGGGTTTAAGTTTGGAACAACAATTACGGAAGGTGATCTACGTAGGTAAGGATGGGGATAAAGTTGTGATACAAATGCATTGTTCTCTTAGGCGCAGCAGCAAATTCGGCGCGTGCTCCTGCGTTTATTTTGGAAATTTACGTCTAGGAGGTCCGAATCGATGGAATATACCGTGAAGAAAGGGTTATGCTCGCAGCTCAAACAAGCAGATCCAAACCAAGTAAATTTCTTGTGCTTTGGTACAGCATGCGCCTGCCTTCGTGAAGGTTTTAAGGTTTCCTTGCTAACCGAACCTTTCCTTTGCTGATAATTTCATGAAGATGGAGATGCAACGTAAAAGAATTGTTTAAGCGGATAAATTTAGTGTCTTTCGAGATGAAACCAGGAAATAGATGTATGATGCGGTGTAAAGTAGACGTATAATCGAGTTCGACACCGGCGTCGGTACTTGGAGCGAGGGTGGCGTCGGAGGAGAGTTGGAACGGTCGTCGAGTATTATCTTATTACAACGGCCCATATGGCCTCGAGGCTCGTCGGATGCCTTATGTTGCCAGTGTACGCTAACTAATGTATGCTGGATACGGGGGTAGCAGCGGACTTGCCAAGATAAATAGACCGGCAGTAGCCCGAGGAAAGGAGACTAACACGATATAAAGGACCCTCGCATCCGCCTCCTTGTAACCAGATTACACAGTGCGATATTCGACCGCAGAATTATGCCAATTGTGTATAGTCACGTAAACAGGACTGGCATGTCTGGCTAGTGAGCTGTGTAATCGCATCTGCCCGACTTTATCGGGTATTTGGCTCTCGCATCGACGACTTTCCTGCTGTAAAGCCCGACTGGCTTCCGCACCGTCTTAGACTTGGCCTGTGTAATGGAAGCTCCCATCAAATATTAAGATCTCGTGATATGGGTTTTATTAATTGATGACAGCCGAGAAGCGCCCGATCTGCATAATGCATGCCATTCCGCGCGACTCTAACCGATTCCTCCGACTGCAAATTATTATTATTATCGCAACAATTTTTTTCTTCTTAAATTATTTTTCACCCATCAACTTATAACCGTAGATCTCCGACTAAATTCATTTTTTTTCATATCATCTCGTTGAATTTAAAATTAGAATAATATGAATGTGAATAAGAACTGAAATAAACTTATAAGTGCTACAATACTTCCTGCTACAGCTACTCTTCTCTTATTAGTGTAATTAAAAAAATTAACAAACTAGAAAATAAAGTATTAGTTACTTTTTGTGAAAAGTCATTGGCCTGATATTACGTATTTTTGCAAATTCGTGAAAAGATGTTGCAGTCTGGCGACAGGGGCTGCGGAGCGCCCGACGCAGCGTCTAGCAGCCGTACGTGCAAAGCGCTGCATTAGCCCAGTTAATCTTTTTCCTTTCGGTAATGTGCTGATTCGGGTGAAATTCCCAGATACGCCCTCGTCTAATTCTCCGCAGCCTTTTCAAGATAAATTACTCGTTTTAGCCGGCGATAACGATCGCGCAGAATATAAAGAAGTGCCAGATATCTTCGTTACAAATTAACGTGGGTGGGGTAGCACCGTTTCGAGTTATTTATTAACTATCTTTTTATTCCCCTTTCTCGAAAAACAATCGGAAAGTCGCTCGAGCATATAATTAAGCCTTATCCACATTTGCCTGATCTCTCCTGTGAAGTACTCGCCGCCGCTACTGCCGCCATGGCCCGGTGTAGCGATTTAATGGTCCTGCGGGACATTTCGGCACGCACAAAAGGAATTGTGCACTGACTATATTTCATCAGGACTGAATGATGTATGTGACCGCGAGTTATCCTCAACGGACCTACACAGGCAAGTGAATCGTCAAAGTCGCTTTCTGCAAGAACAATACGAACTTTGGACGCATCCGGGCGTGAAAGCACGCCAGGGTCCACGTGCGCAGCCACTACACACCATCCGCACTGTTTGCTCTTCCTAACCACCGGAAAATTTCCATAATTTCAAATCAGACGGATCTTACACCGGCTCAATTTTAACTTACCACGCGAAAACTCCACTTAATTGACGACAACTAAACCATAGTTTCAACTATCGCTAGATTTTTTTTTTAATTTGATTAATATAATAATAATAAAAATGCTACTTTTAACTCTTGTAAAGGGGCCGTGATTTTTTTGTTTGAGATATTTTAATTTCCTTGTAGTAATTTGGTATAAACGAAAGTAAACTAATAGAGTTTCCAATGATGGTGTTTTTGCAAGCCACACGCAAATTGATAAAAAAATTCTATTTCTTAAATAATAATTATAAGTTTTTGTAATTATGTAACTATATGCAGATCAAACCTTAATTAAGAAAACAAAATTTGAGCAAAAGTTTTAATATTTATTATGAAAAATAATTTTGTGTATGACAAAAAATTCATGTTAATACGCGAGTGTTTTCTCATTATTTTATTCCTATTAAAAGAACGAAAAACAACAATTTTTTACTAAAATATTTTTTGGGCTCTATGCATTATCGTTATCGGTCGTAAAAAGAGTAAAAGAATAAACTTTTCAGCTTCAATTTTAAAATTATTTTCTAGGTGATAAGAAATTGGGGTGCTAGGCAGAGAAAGTCCGTAATCCCAGCCGTTAATCCTTAGCTATTCTCATTTATTTGTAAATACATATAGATCCTGCCTTCTTTTGTGGGCCGAAGTGTAAATAATGGAGGTCTTCTTTCCATTGTCATGGCCCGAATTGGATTTTGCAAAGCACACCCTCACAAAAGATAAATAATTCCGGTCCCGAGTTTTTCCTAAATATCGTTTTCGGTCGGAAAATCAAAGTTCATTATTTTCAGAATTAAACCGAACGCAATACGGGCTGCCAACAGACCATCAATGATTCCGAAATAAAAACGCAATTGATACAGTTATCGAGTATTGGCAATCAATTCCCCGTTTCGGTTGCGCTTCAGTTAACGCGTATGAAATATGGAAAACATTTCCAAGCTAATATGTTTACGACGAGATCTAAATACCACACCCTTCTGTCTCTGTTTCTTTAACCAACCACAATGCCATGTTCTAATTAACTTTTTTTATTAAATGCATTAATCCAATTTTTTTATTGCAGATTCTTTCTGAAATTCTTCCTCAAATGCAATCAGAACTGTTTAAAGAACGCCGGGAACCCCAGGGACATGAGGAGGTTTCAAGTAAGTATTCATATATTACAATCCTCAAACACATGCTCATGTATATGCACATACAAAAACCACGCAAAATCAACAAGCATTATTGTTGTATTCAACATATATGGAGATTTAACAGTTTAAAACATTAGTAGCACCTCATGAAGATTCTTAAGATTTTGTATAGATTACAGTGAGAAGGACTTGGAGTTTTAATATTGCTTTTTGATGTTTTACAATTTCAATTTTTATGAGTTAAATAGCTATTACCAGTATATTTTTGTCTTTTAAGCAACTTTTTATTTTCATCTGAATTAAAAGGACAATTTCCAATATACAGAACTTCTTTCAGCAACTGTACTACAATTCGAAATTCTGTTACGTGTTACAGTTATTTAAAAAAATTACTATTGCTTCCCAATGGCCTTTAATTTATTGTAAATGCAGTCCATAAATGATCAAATATTTCCTTTCCAGTCATTTGCTCAATCTTTATTCATTTTTGATATTTACTTTACATAAATCTATATCTCTCAAAGTAAGTAACTTGCCCATGTTGTTGGCAAACTACATATAATAGCTGTCACTGCTATCTTTATTTCAGTATTTATTTCTTGAATTACAAAGTAATCAGACTTCTTATTTTCCGAAGTTTCCCATTTTTTCTAGAATTGTTTATATTACTATTTATATCTTCCTTGGTAATAATCTTTACCGCAAATTGATTCATTAAAAGTTAATCATCTCTATTTATCCTGTTACTACTTTTTACTATCTGCTTTGCTTTTTTAAGTTAAATTTTGCATCTAAAATCCGAGTTGCTAAATATCTTTATAAAAGTAAAGGATTCTATTTAATGCAAATATTGAGTGGCACCTTTAGTAACATATTTCTATACATATTATATAGAACTGTAAAAAAGGAATTTTAAAAGGCCTGATATTTCCAAATTATAGGAATAATTCCAGAGACATTTCTTTCTTAACCAAATATTTGTTACTTTATTACATTGATATTTATCAAAAGTTTCCCTAAAATAAAGAAAAACGGTCATAAACTCATGCTATACTAATTTTATTGGTCTTCTTTGAGAAGCATAAAATGAATAAAATTTGTGTTTCTCTCACAATCTGAAAGTTAGTTTCGTCTCTCTAGTTTACGATATTTTTGCTGAAAATCTTGAAATATTCAAAATTATTTCCACATTATTCTGCTAAAGCGTTTCATTTTTGTAAATTACGAGCACATAGGTATAGGTTTGGCTAATTATATCTTATTTAACTAAATCTCTGTTATCTTACAGTAATCTTATTTAATCCTGACCTAAATTAAAAAAAAAGGATACGAAATGAACTATTTTCACTAACTCGTGTATCTATTATTTGTGTTACTTTAAAAGATTCTTAATCTTTACTAAGCAAATTTCACTTTTGGCCACCTTGATTACAAAGATAATTTATCAAGTTCCGGCTAATTTTCTGGGTTTGAAGAAGAGTTTTCCGATCTTGTTTTGTGCACCCCTCGGTTTCAGTAGCGACAGAAAAAGTCTAGTAAAGCGCAGAACGAAATTAAAACAAGTCGCTATAAAAATAAATGTCTAGAAGGAGCAGAGAAGCCCGTGTTGCTCTTAATGGAATCTCAGGGGCGCACCAATTAGCTGCTACAGCGGGATCAGGAATTAGTCGTGTCAGTACGGGGACGAGTAAATTAAAACGGGATGAAAACGGTAACGTTTCGCGTTTCCCGACAAGTTTACGTTACACGATAATTATTTTTTCGGGATGATCGATTAGGATGGCGGAGTTATTGATGGGAGATTTCTGGTAATCTGCCACTGATTAAGAAGAGTGGTGTCATTAATCAGTCAATATGGGGGTATATCGGGTGCAATGGCGCCCTCGTCGAGAAACTGCTCATCACGGTGTGGGCGGCGTGCACGGCGGAGGCTAATAGCTGCCATTAATTTGATTACGTTTTCGTTGTACACGCGCTTGTTTTTCCACGCATTTTAAGCGTAATGATTAAGAGACTGACACCCGAGGGACGAACGGCAATACACTTGACGACTTCTTGCAGTAATCGTCGGCATCTGGAATATCGCGAGATCTTCGTTATTTAGCACGTAACGGCGTTGTGTCGTTGCGCAAATGGATCGTTTGTATGTAGCATAGAAACTGCAACGATATGATGTTGGAAGGGTAAACCAGCCAGTTGTTTGCACTTTACGCTTTTGTTTCGAAGCGGAAATGTAAAACAGCGTCAGTAAGAAACAGTTTCTCTTTATAAGTTGTATACTTAATGAGTAAAAAAAAAATATTTCTGCAAAACTGGTGGATTCTCAATTTTAATGTCAAAATATTTAAAACAATTTTGCTTCAAATAAGGGTCAACATTTTTTTTTTCTTCACAGTCCTTGAGGAAATTTCTATTGCTTTGTTCAGCACTTGGTATATGAATGTCACTACAGAATACAGAAATTTTACCACTGGAATTTGAGATAAATTCAAAACTAATTTTAACTATGTCAATCTGAGTTTCCTGTATCACACTTTAGATTAGTGTCGGTAAATGGAAGGTAACTCAACGCTTAAGAGAAAGGGCAGAAGTTAATAAATAAATACCTATCGTTATCCGCTATTATCTGGTCTAGTGCCAACTACTTTATGCTATATCCCATGTAAATTGATCGTTTGTATGTAGCGTAGGAGGTGCCAGGATATGATATTGTTGTAGTTGTTAGGTCGGTCGGTTGTCGAAGCGAGCGGGAAAATTACGTAGCAATGGAGCGGCACACGACGGTGCCATTTATTTCAATTTCCATACACGTTACTGGAAGCCGTGCACGGGATTTACCGTCGGGGGTTGAAATAGAAAAGATTTTTATTTGGCCGGAGTCGGGGGTGGTGGATCGAGAGCGTAAGAACTATAAGGAATACCGTGCCTTGCTAGCCTCATTTATTTCCCCTGATCTCATCGGCGACGGACGGTTCCTTCACTACAAGCATCAACCGTCCCCGCGCCTCTTATATCCAATTTCGTCGGTAGCTGAAAACTACCTCGCCAAGTGCCCATTCATATCGGAGTTTCAGCCGCGTTAAATATTGAATTTATGGCGCCATTATCCGTCGATATAGACGCGAGCCTCCCGAATAAGTCGAAAACCAAGTGAATTGTTGACGACGTCCGGTGGCGGTGGTGCAGCTTCTCGAAACGGTGGTCGATGGCCGTATTTCAAGCGGCGTATCGAACGCCGCCTACTGGCCGCTCCGCCGTCATCATCCTGTGGTTCCCATGGGAACGCGTGTGTATCGTAGGGGCGCGGGGTCCCTGGGGAGCGAGCGAGCGTCCCCGAGGGAGGAGTCTGTCTTGCGATGCACTGCCGCCGCCACCTTGGCCGCAAAATGGCTGCACTTGCACCGCCGGACTCTTCATATATTAATGATGTTTCCGATTACAGGTTGTCATAGCGACACAGGTGTCCGTCGATGGACCGCTGCTTGCCATTTCCGACAACATGTTCGTCCACAACAACAGTAAACATGGAAGAAGAGCAAAGAGACTCGACCCCGCAGAAGGTACTGCTGATTTTTCTTTTTTTTTGGGTACTCTTTTTTTGGCATAGTCACCAAGATATTCGACACCTTATAAAGTGATTTGTTTACCTAGACAAAATCATTTTGGTTTTTTGAGTGGGTCCAAATTAATTACGCAAGTAGCTAAGCCACATTAAATTAATTTTTGCATAATCTGAAATTTTGAAATTTGTCACAAAATCTGTTTTCCTATCAACTTTTGGTCTCCTTCGTATCAAATAGTTTGAAGAATGGTTCGATTGTTCGAAAATACTCTTGGTCCAAAGTTACATTTTCTAATAGAAGCATAGAATTTGGCATATACATCACAATTGGAAATTTGAAATATAAGAAATTAATCTCAACTATTAATTTACACAAAAGCAAATCCCGACTTACATTTATTTAAATGCCAATTAAATTTAAAGACACGAATTTATTTTTCTATGCTAATTATTTTTTTTATCTTGATGATATACTATGCTATACATATCAAGAGCTTTTGTTTGGTGTGACGTCAATATTTCTGTTACTCTGTAGCGCTTGTCCTATTATACAATATTGCCAAATATGAAATCTTATGTTGGATGTTGGAAAAAAAATCTATTTGCTACTAAAATCTCTTGACTAGCTTTTCGTCATTACCAATCTTCTTTAACCAGTATTTAATAATTTTTAAATTCTTTCTAACATTTTGGTAAGAGCTATTTTCTTTTGGAGCTTTAGTACGACTTCGAAACTTTTTATTGTCAAATTTAATATTTTTTTTGGAAATATTAAAATCTTGCAATTGACTTCAGCAGAAGTCTAGAAGTTTTTGGGGGTACAAAAGGTAAATACATTTTGTCATTATTATTATTGGTCTTAGAAAAAATGCGATTCAATAAGTAATCACATAGAGTCTGGAACTACAGACTATATGATATTGAGTAGTATTGAGACGGATAAAAAATATCCAACAGATCTTTTTAGTAATGGTTTGAGAAAACTAATGTGTCAGAAAAAGTTCCATTATCTTCTTAAGAATATTTACATGAAATATTTATCTCCAAATATCTAGAATTTTTTAAAGTACACCCGTTTACTGCTTTTGTTTTTTTATTACATTATCAAGATTTGTTATTGTTTGAATTAATATTTGAATTCACAAAAATTTTATATCTGAATCGAAAACTGAAAATTAATATTAACAAGTAAATAATTTGTTTTTAATATTCTACCAAACATAAAGAAAGGCATACTTACCAAATAAAATTGCAGTAGGGTGAAATATTTATTTACAATTGTTCAAATATCATACCACTTGTTATTGTTTGAATTAATATTTTAGTTCAAAAAAATTTAATATCTGAAACGAAAACTGAAAATTGATATTAACAAGTAGATAATTTGTTTTTAATATTCTACCAAACATAAAGGAAGGCATGCTTACTAAATAAAATTGCAGTAGGGTGAAATATTTATTTACAATTGTTCAAATATCATACCATTTGCGTTATAATGTAACTCTAAAATGGCTTTTAAACAATTAAGTAATTTTTAATACATGCCGTTTTATTTTTATAATGCTTTTTACTCCTATTGCGTCACTTATTGAAACAAATGGTGGACGCGCCAAAAGAATTTGTACTTTTTTGTTCATGAAACACTAAAAAAAATCAAAATATAGTAACTAGTGTATACCTAGCAATCGATTCCAAAGATTAGAAGTAACTGCTTTTTAACTAATTTATTGTAAAAAGAAATAAGCCAGGCATCTAAAAATAATTTACTAATTTAAGTATTCAGTGTCGTAAAAATTTTAAACTATTTTATGGCAAAAACTATAAGTAACATTAAATATATCTATTGAACGAGGAGCATGTAAAATTTACAGCAAAATTATCGAAAAAAATTTCTTGACCAGTAAAATTCCAAGAAAGTTATTTTTTTTTCATAAATTATTGTCCAGCGTAAAAATAGCTAAACTAGTGTAAAAGTCTATAGCTGTTAAGAAATTCTCACTGGTTCGAATTTGCGAAATTCGGGTTTTAAAGATTTGACGTTTCTTGGCTTAATTGAGGGTTGAAAATGTTGCGTAATTAAATGGGGGTCGGTGACGTGTTAGCAGGGCTGCGGATGATGGAATAGTGACGCGCAGGTGAGATATTAGCCACAAATCATCGCGCTCATTGGTATGCGCCGTGACGTCGTGTATCCCGATCCTACGGTACGCCAGTGTTCTGCAGCGCGCTTCACGGAAACATCTCGTTTGTATGCGGACCCGTGGCGGATCCAAAACTTTGTGAAATTGGCTCCCGATTCAGTTCACTGGAGGAAGGAAGCGGAAACGCCGTACAGCGCCTGCACTTTCTTACGAGTCCTTTAATCTTCTTTCTTATTCACTTTCTCCTTCTATCTTTATTACACGTTCGTTCTCGAGATTTGGGTCCCGAGCTGATATCTCACCCTCGCGCGGTTCTATATTATCCGCTCGTCGCGGAACAAGCCATGCTTCACTTTGTTAATATCTCACTTTGTTCTACTTTATTCCTTTTATCTTAATCTTTTTCCCGAAAAAGTTAACAAAGAATTTCGTTATTACGCTTTCACGTCGTGTGCAAAAACTGATTTACTTAACCCATTCCGTCGAGGAAAACATAGGAAAGATACATGATATGAAAAGGTCAATTTCCAGGATTATATCCCCCTTTACCCGTCGCTACTCCCTGCATCAAAGCTATCAGCCCTAGCGAAGGGTGGACGTCGGGAGGCTCCACTGTCATTATTGTTGGCGACAACTTTTTCGACGGACTACAAGTTGTTTTCGGAACAATGCTGGTATGGAGCGAAGTAAGTTAACCACTCTACATCTCAAGAAATCAACACTAAAATTAACTTCCACAGTTCGTAACACCCCACGCGATAAAGGTTCAAACGCCACCTAGACACATTCCCGGGGTGGTTGAGGTCACATTATCATATAAATCAAAACAGTTCTGCAAAGGAGCACCAGGCAGATACGTGTATGTTTGTGAGTATAACATTTCAAGTGAATTCAATTTCAACTTGCTACTATTTCTAAGACCAATATTTTTTAGCTTTAAACGAACCAACGATAGACTACGGCTTCCAGAGGTTGCAGAAGCTTATACCTAGACATCCGGGTGATCCGGAGAAATTGCCAAAGGTACTTTTAAAATTTCCTATCATATTTTAATAATATATAATGGATGGTTGCAGGAAATTATTTTGAAGAGAGCAGCGGATTTAGCAGAGGCACTGTACACGATGCCGAGAAACAATCAGTTGCTGACGGCACCGAGGTCACCAACGATGCCCAATAACGGCATGTCCTCTACATTCAACACGTATACGGGACAACTGGCTGTCAGCGTTCAGGACAACGGAAACGGTCAGTGGACAGAAGGTGCTTGTCCTTCCTTGCTTACCATAAGTGTTGTTGCCTAGAATTTTAGGCAAAAAAATACAGGCACTATCCAATAAAGTCCCCACTTTATGATCATCTATGCTAATATGCATTGAGACCCAGTAGTCAGTAACAGTAGTTCAGTCTTCCCTAAGGTGATAATAAAATCTGGTTAGACAGTTTGAAGTTTGAAAAAAAGCAAACTGGATTGCCTATTATTATTTACTCATTTATATATATGGTAGAAGGGAGATGTAGCCGTAACTAACTTTTATAGTAGTCCGTTTGAGTAAATTACTTTAACACTTTATGATTTTTCTGTAAATATTTTTTTACATATAGTATTATCATAAAAAAATCTTTTATTAGTATTAGTACTAGCATTTAGAGTAGTATTGAATATCTATAACTCAATTATTTCTACTGATTGTTTATTGAAAATAGAACGTTTGACCCTTAAAGTAACGACCATAGATGTAGAAGAACCTTTTACTTTCATTGAGAGTAAATTAAAACTCTGCTACATGTAGGACAGTAATAGAAATAGTTTCTAATATCGTTGGGGAATAGTAACAAAATTATATTTTTGACCGAAATTGCATGATAGTTTAAGGTGAAGTTCTTATCTCCAAGTTCAAGAAGCAAATACGAAATTGGCAATATTTTGGCCATCATACTACTTTGTAGTTAAATCACTTAAAAAACCAAAGGAGTGAGAGTCGTAAGTAGCTTGTCAAACTTTTGATTTGCAACTAATTCGAATTGTTCGAATGGAGGTGCAGTTTTTTGAGCTTGGACTAGTTTTTGGTATTAGTAGGTAGAGGTATTCGGGGAGTTGTTACTGACGCCAAATTTTTACCGGTAGGGTTTTTCTTTTAGAGGAGTACGGGCGGGCGCAAAGTAGCAGCGTTTCGCCACGTGGAGGAGGCTACTGTTCGAGCGCATCTACCCCTCACTCATCTAACGGCGGCTCGTACGGGGGTAATATGAATGGGTACGGGAGCACCACACCGACGAGCACCTCGCAACTCAACATGCTACCCGGGTCACCGTCGGCCGGCATTTTTAATTCCACGCCAAGTAAGTTGTTAATCAATATGCATGAATGTTATTAATAAGTAAAACTTGTAAGTGAATCTGGGTGAACTGTTAAAATCGAAAGTTATTTCATGCTCTTTATGGAAAAATATCTATTCGATTATAGTGGATGAAATCAAATCATCAGCGTTTGGCTAAGGAACCCCTCATTGAGTAATAGTTCAAAGGATATAAGTCAAAAACAATTATTAGAAAACATAATTTTTTTATTTAGTAGAAACTTGTAACTCATGTCCTTTCACCATGTTTGAAAGAGTAATGTTGACTTAAGTGCTAGCGTCACTGAACTACATGATAATAACTATAACCAATAAAATAAACGGATAAAATAGCAACAACTCATCTTTAGCAAGTAGAACGCTCTAAAGTGATCCATTTTTAAAGAGATTCTTGTTGTCAACACGTACCTAAGTGGGTAACCGAGATATCTCTATACCAATCTTTATTTATACTGAAGTTATCACCTTAATTGCACTCGTTAAATGTATTGTAATCACACAATAGTATGCTAACATTTGTTAGTATAATAAATATTCATGACATTAAAAAACTATATTTACAGTGCGTGTAAGTCACTGTGAGTAAGGCAGGGTAAGTCTGAGTGAGATAAACTAAAAGAATCATTTAGTTCAGGTTAATAGCATTTCATTCTACTTGCTTATAATAATGTTAATTTAATAATTGCTATCTTTAGTGAAGAAAATTTTTGCTTCAGCCTAAACTTGATTTGATTTAAGCTTTAATATGAGTCAGCTAAGTAGAACTATATACGGAAGGGTTTCCGCTGCCACAGTTCGCTTATTTTCCCGTTCTGAATGTGAGTTTTTTTCCATGGCCAAATTTCAAACGATCCACACTTATTAATAGCATTTATGTTCATTAGCCGAATTGTTGCACGAACACCCTGCAATAACGGCTAGTTGTTGGCGGAATTCACTTTATTTCGAATTGTTATTTTAGTTTCTCCTGAAGCGGGTCATTATCATTTTGGCGCACACAACAGCAAAGCGGCAGCGGAGTCGGATAAAGAGAAAAGCGCGTTTGCCCCTGTGATACGGGGGAGTGCGACTCCCCCCGCTCACTTCCCGGCACCCGCGCTTTTCCACCACCAGCCCGTCACTGGCTGGCACCACTTGGCTGTGCAGTGTTAGTATATTATTTTATTATCATTTCATTTTGCTTATTCTACTCTAATTGCGTTACATTTGTTTTCATAAACGTTATGCTTTTAAAACTAAGTAGATTTTGTTCATTTAAGTAGAGATCTAACAAACCTCCCTTGTTATCCCGTTTAGCTCGACTTTGTCCTTTTATTGTGTTTCCTCTGGTTATTTGGCTTTTTGCAGTCGTCCTAATGAATCGCTATCATTTGTAACATTAACTTAGCTACATCCGCACATGTTGCCATTACGATCAACTACTGCATCACGTTTAGTTTTCTCCACGTTCAATCTTGACAATGTCAAAGAACAATTCGTACGTTGTTGATTACAGCTAATTTCTATTATCTAACTTATTTGAACTTAGATCATGTAGAGCAAGTTTAGAGGCAATCACGTAATATTTTTTATACTTTATTTGCTTTATTTTTGCAACCGTTGACCTAAAACTACGAATAAATTAAATAGTATTTATTATTTCTTGTCAAGAATTATTCAATAATTTTGAGTTTCGCGGCATGCATTAAGATAAGCCACTGCTTTGTATTTACTGTAATCAATTTAATTCCTAATTATTGTAGGTAAACACATATTTGTTTAAGTAACCTTTGTTTCCTACTAGATATTAAATATATTGTTACTGTTCTAATCTGTTTCCATTTCTATTTCTTCCATGCTTTGCTTCTTGCATTGCGACAATTATTCTCTTTGTATGCTACTAATCCTACTAATTTCTACTTGTACCTACTTTGCTTAGAGTATGTTAATCTGTTGCTTTCCATTCAATGCCTATTATCCTCCTTTTCTAGCTTTCCAATCTGATTGTATCAATAGTCATTTCCCTATAAAACTACTCGTTATTTTTTTTCTTATTCCCATTCTTACAGAAATTAAAAATTAGTTTTCTTGTGATAATCCTACGTTCTTTCTCCTTATTTCTTTTTAGTTCTCTGCTTTTCTATTTTTCAGCTTCTTTCTTAGAAACGTATCTTATTATTACTCTCTCCATCTACATTATTTATTTGCCTATTTTTATATATACCCTGCACATCTTATGTTTACTCTTTGTATTGTTATTTTTTGTTCATGGTTTGTTGATTATGGATTTATTAGTAGTAATTCCGTTAAGGGTTCTAAACTTTTACTCCTTTTTATTCCTTAATATGGTTCTTATACCTTTTTCTTGCTTCATTTGATCTTTTCCTAGTAATTTCAAAAATATTTTTTTTTCTCTCTAATTTTAATAGCAATCGTGGTTTAGATTTACTGCTGAACATTTATTTTCATGACTTTCTTTACTCATTAAATATTTTTATAAATTTTTCTTTCTCATATATTTCCTTGTTACTAACGTACATCTCAATTACAGCTGTTTCGTTACCATTTTACATTTTTTTCTCTCAGATTTACTTCCTCTCTTTAGCTGTTATGTATAATTTTTATATTCCTTTTACTTCACTTTAATATTTCTTACATTTTGCATAGTTTGTTGTTGTTATTGGTGTTTCCCTTTCTTGGCTCGTATGTATTTTTTATTCTCTCAATGATATTTTGGATTTTCTTCTCTAACTTCCTTCGTAATTCTTTTTTCCGTTGTTCCTCCTTTGTCCAATATTCCTTCTATGAAATTCTCTCTTCATTTTTTACATAATTTTTCTCTACTCGTTTACCCATTCCTCTACTTCATGTCATTTCTTTCCGCATCCCTTCTTTTCTCTTTGCTTCTACACAATCAGATAATCTTATTTGAGCTTTTCGATTACCTTTTTAAATAATTTTAAAAATCTCATCTCTGCTTATTAGTTTAATATTTTTCTAGCCCCCTTACTTACTCTACCTATTTAGTGTATCCTATATACAAGGTTAGTCAAAAGTATAGAACCAACCCTCTCCTGCCTAAACAATTTAACTTAAGGAAGAATGACTAATTTGAGGTCATATTAGAGCGGTTTTCTTACATAATGGTGCCGGCCATTTTTTCCTGCGACAACTTTTCTTTTTTTTACTGGCAATGATAAATCAACCATTAAAATATGACACAGTTACTTTCGAATATTACTTTCAAGTATTGTTGTCGCCTGTGAATTGTGCTGAATACCATTCTCTTTTATCCAGGCTAGTATAATTGGTCGTCTTAAAGAGATCAATTGCAAATTTTGCTTATTTATTTAATAATAAACACCTTGATGTAGGAAAAAAATATTTTACACGCATATGGGAAATAATTCTCTACAACAGGATAAATAGAAATATTAGTATGTTGTCATTAAAAAAAAGTTGTCGCAGGCAAAAATGGCAAACACCATTTTGTAAAAAATATTAACACTTTAGTAACAATTTAGTAATTGGACATCAGGAAAAGTTTGGTTCTATGCTTTTCACTAGCGCTATATGTGTGACCTCAGTTGTTGTTTCTTTGCTTCATATAAGAGTTTCACAAAGTATTTGTTACATCTTTACCGTTTATTAACATTATTTCGAATTTCCACTATTAACTTATCTTTCTAATTTTAACGCTGCGCATACATTTACTAGTTTACCTGTTTACCTGTTTACCTGTTTACCTAATACAATTCTGAATATATCTTTCTTCTTTTCAGAATGGGTTTTGAATGCCCCAAAAGAGTTTTATCACTTCAATACGTTGATTTACTCCCGTCTTTAATTATGTTATGATTTTATGTTTCTTTTTTACCATCTTATTTCTCTTTGCTTTCCAGAACTTACTTCTTTTGATATCCGGTTCAACTATACTAATTTCGCATACTTTTTAGTACTAATTAAGATAAATCAAATTTCCAAATATCTTCTCAAAATTTAACTCTTTGTTCCCAAGTACTGCATTAATCCAAAAGTATCGTTTAATATACTAATTTGATAGTGGAAAAGTGTGTCTAGAGATATATTATTGTTAGTAGTTTGCTATAGCATACATATATGTATTATTTCTCCTTATTGTACATTTATTAAACTTTTGTGTAACTAGTTGAGTTGTATAATCTCCAAAGCAACTATAGAGTGACTGAAAATAATTAAAATTTAATCATCAAATAGTGACATAAAATTATATGTATCCATCAAAGTCACACTTGATTATTGTCGTAGTTTAAATCTATTATTGTTACCCCATAGTCACGAAATAACTGAAATGTTTAAGTTATTTACAGTTTGGAGAAATACAAAGATTTTTTTCGCAATATTACGGTATTTTTTAATTGTTTCAGGAATGGGTCTAGTCTCATCCCCATTTGCTTCCATGAATCCATTCGCATTACCGACGTGCAATTCGCAAAGTTACGGCTCTAGTCCACTGTTGGGCACCACTAAGTAGCCCACGGTGGGCCAATCGAGCCCACTTAGCCAGCACAGCACAACTCCCACACCTCAAGAAGCCAACAGTGCAATGTATTCAGTTTAACGTGTACCAAAGACTTCAAAGTGAGGAACTTTCAAGCAATTGACTAATTGATAATTTCTGACGGCATATTTATCATATTAGTTACCTGCGCATAATGTTAGTGTTGTTTATTATTTTTTCCCGTACCTAATACTAAAGAAATTAGTTTCTTTGTATTTATTTACGTGGAATTTTTAATTTACACCTCGTCGAAGTACCAGTAATCTTATCAGCTATACACGGGCCTTAGTCGAGAATTTCGTAACTGAGTTTAGCTTGAAATTTAAAGTTTGTTAATGAATTGGGGTGGGGATGACGCAGGTTTGAATTAAAAATTCAACAGGGATGCGGTTGTTTGCCGAAATTCGTTTGTCGAAACTGTCTTGAGTTCCCTATCAAATACCTACTTAACTGTGATCACACGAAGATACTCCGATTCCGATAAGTACTTGTGCGACGTTTCGAATCAATTAGTGTCGTCACGGGTACTTATGTGGGCTTAGTTATATAGATATTTCTGCACTGCAACTTAATCTAAAATTAAAACGCAAGTAAATTTAGCATATCTCTACTGAATATACATATCGCTTCGAGCTGGGATTCTATAATAAAAACGAAACAATGATTTGTAGTTTTGTAAAATAAATGTACATATAAAATTTCTTTTGAAATGTACAAAGTTGTAAAGTAACAGATAGGTTACGTAACAACGAGTCAACGAGTATATATTTTGTAAATTCATCATATCATAGTGCAAAGTCTTTTGTGTAGCTGTACATAGGTAGGTAAGAAGCAATTTAGCGACGAATATACATTACATACGTGTCTTTACAGTCCTCTTTTCTCGAAGTGAGACCATCCGAGTATACGATTGTGCAAATTCTAACGCCCTAATTTTACACTATTACCATTGTATTCGTCATTCCTGTTGAAAATTTGTGCTGTTTTATTTATACAAATTACTTGTTTACTCTATAATTCTCCTCATTTATTTACAACGAACATAGTGCAAATATTTAATTTTGTTATGTACAAAGCATAAATGTTTTCTTAAAGTTTCTTAAAAATATAAATGTAAAATAAAATTTTTAACATACATACTACCAAATCCTCTCTTTTATTCATCCCCTAGTCATTATTATTTTACAGACGCGAAACGCAGTGTCAGACTTTTTAGTGGTCCATATGGGGCTCGATAGCCACCCTTTTCTGGAGAGCCACTCGAGAACTCACCCTATTGTTACACAAAATGAAAGCACTTGCGATCGTGATAGATAAACAAAACAACAAATCAGGAACTATCCCTCGCCGTTCTTGCAATATTTAAACGGTGCAGGGCCGCTGTTTGCAAAAAAACGCGAGAGAATCCATTGTCGCATTTACTTTTACCATAGCTAGAACTGGAATTTATCGGGACATTATTCATCGAAATGAAAATCCAGTTAGCAAATTCGTGAAAATACAAAGCGATTGAGCGTAATTGAAACTGACACCAGTGGCACATAACAAGTAGACGCAATGGCATTAGCCGGGGGCTAGCAGGGGCTCTGCCCTTCGTTCTAGCTTGACAGATGGTTGGCGAGCATAAAAGGTCATATTGGTGACGTCACGTCATACGTACCTAATTTCATGTCACACTGAATCCGACCGCATCGATTTTAATACAGTCCCCTCTTTAACACCATTCGGAATAATATGAGTTCGATTTAGCTGAAATTATTGTCAAATCAGGATTTCCTGTCAATATTTTATATAGCCGACACGACGTGTGGGATTAAAATTGTTGAAAATCGTGTTGGAGCAGTAATTTTTGTAAAATACATTTTGCATATAAAGGATTAACCAAAATTTCAGCTACAGAAATTTTATAATTCAACCACAATGCCAAAATTAATTTTAATTTTTCTTAAAATTGCTTTGAAAGTTTGGAAATTCAACTTTTTACAATTTTGGTAATGTTTTGCTGTAATAGAGATAATAACACTTAATCCGTTTTCTATTTCAATTGATACGCCACAATCTTATTCTTAAATCGTTTATGACGGAGCTAGTAATCTGTGGTTATAAACAACTTATCAGTAAGTTTTACAACACACACATCGAAACCACCAAGTGTTTTTATTATATGTAGTTACTCTAATGCATTAATCTGGAAAATCTGTTTCAATTCAACAAATTAGAGGACAAAACTTGGAAACCCTAAAAATTATTCCAAGTTTTGAACATCGAGAGTCTTAACCCCCCAGCACAACATATGCGCCAAATAGCCGAATACCAAATACCGAATTACTATTTGGCTCATACCTATTCGTGTGGATGGAAACTTTGTAGCAAATGTTCGGTAAACAAGAGTATTCGCCAAGTACTGAATATTTCCCATTTAATGCCGGTAAAGTGACACGAGTCAAAGGAGACGAATACTTTTTCATATGGATTTCAACAAATAGACGCATATGTGGAGCGGTGTGCTCGTATTATGACAAGCTGCTCGGCGAATAGTTCGCCAAATACACGAATAATTGCTATTTGGTTATTCGTCGCTTTCAGCTTTAAGCGTAGAATAATTTTTCTTATTAGAGCTATATTTTTAATGTTGAATTAGTTTCTTGATTTCATCCGCTTAATAGTAGATCAAGAAAAATTAATAAGCTATTTTTAGAACCGCGTAATTAACGTTTAATTTTATGCTTATTCTTTCTATAATTTACCAATGTCAGACCAGCTTTTTTAACAGTTTTATATAAATCAATAAATTCCACTTTTAACAACAATATTTTGCCCGTTTCCAGCCTATTTTCAAATTAAAGTCAATTATTCAACATGTTTTGTGACTGTAGCGTATGCCGCCCTTTAAAGTTTTTCTTACTCTGTTTCTTCAAATTTTTTCTTAGCTTAAGGTATTACTTATTTTTCCTTTAATAGTATGATTGAAAAGTGTTTATGCCATCTCTACTTTGTCTATTTTTTGTATTTTCTTACTAATTTCTTCAGTTTTTTTGCCCTAATGTTCTTTGTATTATTCTTTTGAGAGCTTCTCTATACACTTGTCATATGACTAGTTCTATTGTTGCTTACCCCTTCTTGATTTTGCTTTCTGTACATTTGTTTTTGCTTCATGTCGCCTTTTTTGATATCCCCTCCTATTCTTACCTTGTCACGGTCTCACCATATGATCTTATTTAAATTTCTTAACTACTTTTGTTCCTCTTCTTAACTACTCTTTGACTTTCTTCACAATTCTGTGTTACCTTATGTTAATATTATTTTAATTTCTTGCTCACAAGCTAACTTTATTTTATTTTGATGTAATGTACTTACTCTACGCTTTTTGTTATTTCCTTCTCTTATTTTGTATCCTTAGCAGTTTAATAAAATATTTTCCACATCCTTGTTTTATTACTTATTGATACTTTTCTTTTAGTTCCCAATTCTCGTAATTTTCAATTTTTCCACCTAAACAGAGAAATTCTCAGTAGTTGATTATTTAAAAAAAAATCTCCCCCATAACTATAAATATGTCTTTCTTGTTCAAAATAATTCTGGAAGGTTCAATAAAAAATTTTTAACTTCCTAATTTTTTACTCTAGTTTTCTATTGTAGCATATATTTCCTGACTTTATCATCAATTTCTTTTTAACCTTCTACCGCTTTTTTGCAGACTGTATTTCCTTTAATATCCAGTTTAACCACACAGATAATTTTTTTATTATTTTTAATCAACTATCCTATAATTTTAACCCCATTTTTCTGATAATTTGCCTATGCCGAACAAACTCACTTTATTAATTTTCTACAAAACAGTCCCTCGTAGCTTTTACTTTTAACAACTAGTGAACCTGGTTTACGTATCCAACCCTTTTATGTCTCTGCTGATCCAATTAAAGCCAATTATTAAACATTTTTGGTGGCTGTAACGGGGCCACGATTGTTGAGGCTGAGAGATTGTTAATATGCTTTTTAAAATTCATGCATAGTTGAATCCGTGTTTGGTCAGGATAAAGGATAACAATCGGTTTTGAGCACGGGTGATGATCCTGGTGCGTAATCTAATAGCAATATTAGATTGACATGGGATGACAATACGCTCTCGTGTATACTCGTGTCGTTGTCAATAAGACACGTGCCGACCCGTCTGCCCGGGATTATAACAGGAAACTATCTGTCGATGGCGTTTTGTCCTTTCAAACCGGAATCTTCCTTTTCAAATTACATAATCTAGGGGCGGGAAGGGGTCATTAAAAAGTACGTGAACATAGACTTACATGGTTATTGCTAAATCCTTTTGTCATTTTCTAACGTGGGAAGCAATTACGCAACAAAACACCACCACTTAGAAAAACAATTTAAAAAATTGAAGCTGATTAGTTTTTACCTAAGAATAACTTACGGTAGTGAAGGAAAATTATGATTTAATTTCAGTATATGTAGTACTTTCGACGTAAAAAATTAACCGCTGTTTATTTTTTTAACTAAAATTGATTATAATAATTTGTCTTTAATAGCAATGGTGCGTAGCAGTAGCATAAATTAGCCAGCTCAAATTTATTACCTTTATAGGGCATGAGATATAAAACATATAAAATACGTCAAACAATGACGCATGTGTCTGTAAAGATTAGGAGGATTTGTTAATTTTGATCTACATTCTAATATTGCTGTGATTACCAGTGTATGAGCATTATATGCAATTATACTATACCAAAATAAATACACTAAATAAATTGCAATTTACAGTAGCAAGGATAACCTGTTTCAGAATAAATAAACACTCAATTAGGATAGGTACACAAAATGTAACCTTTAGAAATTACGAACGCCTTTGCATTATTTAAAAGCGCCATGGAAATCCCACTAGCAAAGTCTTAGAAGTTTTTATAATAAAAACATAAGCAATTAGGTGTCAGCTAACTCGTAGGATATGTGGGGGTTTACCCACAATCGTCACAATGTTCAACTATATATCCATAACTTAAGTTTATTTAGGGTAATCGCTAATCACTTGATCACGTTCTTCTTTATATGCGGTTATACAAATATAAATCATTGATTAGGTAACTTTAAAAAATACATTATTATCATTTGATTTATGTTAAGAATTAATAAAATTTATTCAATATTTTAATTATCAATAGCGAGTGCTGGTACGCATAAAAGTGAACTAAAAGCGTCCCCTAACGCAAAATGCGTTTATAAAACATATTTCCCGCAGGGTAGCATTTTGGGACCTATTTTGTTTTCGCTTTTTGTATTTGACATGGGTGAATCGTTTCAATTCTGTAACTGGCACATGTACGCGGATGATGTGCAGGCGTACGTGTCCTTTAAAGTTGCGGAGTCCGCGGACGCTGCCTACAAGATTAACAGCGACTTGCATGGCTTGGGTGGGTACTGTGGGAGAAACGGCCTAGCACTGAACCCGGCAAAGTCTGTGCTGTTGTGCATTGGTGACGCTATCTTGCAGAAGAAAATCGATTTGTCTTTACACGGAATCTATGTGGGCGATGAGGTGGTTCCTTTCGCGGCAAAGGGCCGTAATTTAGGAGTAATAATAGATAATAATTTAAATTTCGAAGCGCACGTGAAACGGATGTATGGGGTAGCTGTGGCATTATTAAGATCCATGCATCATTTTAAGCCGTTCCTCTCAAAGGAAATAAAATTGCGCCTAGTGAAGTCACTGGTCTACCCTAAAATAGAATACGGTATAGCTGTCTACTATCACCATCTTTCAATATCAAACAAAGCTGTAATGCAACGAATACAGAATATGGCAGTGCGATTTGTTCTGTGGGTCCCGTATGGGCATCACGTAACGCCGTATATTTTGTCTCTGCGAGAGCTAAATGTATGCTATCGTGTAAAATTCATCTATTTGTGCTTCCTAAGAAATCTGTTGCTGACAAAGTCTCCGGGATACTTGATGGATTTGATTAAACACAGATCGTCGGTTCACGGACTCACGCTGCGGAGGCTGGGTTACTGTACTCCAAAACATAGAACGCAACGTTTTAAAAGCAGTTTTGAATATGTATCTGTGAGCCTCCTCAACGAATTCGCTCCAATTCTATACGAGCCAAGTTATAGAAGGCTTATCCGGGAAACACTTATTGAGAGGTATAGGCACATGGGTTAAAATACGGAGAGGGTCTCTTGTATTATTATTTAAAATTATATTTGAGTCTTTTTTTTTTTCTTTTTTCTTTTTTCTTCATATTTTGGCTTAGAATACTATTAACTTAATAGGCTTTTTTACTTTTAATTTGCATATGCTCCAGTATTAGTTTTAAGAAACGGTGACTTATTTTATTATTACATGGTGTAAACATGAGTTGTAATTACACTGTTGAATTGTCGTTTTGTGATTGGTTGTTGTTTAGGATGGCATGAAAATCAACTTATTGTTGATGCCATTCCTTTTGTATGTATAAATTATAGCACAATAAATGATTATATATATATATATTTGTAATCATGTAATAAAAATTCAACACCAGTTGTTCCAACTCTTATTGGTTGCCAAAAATGGTTTCGATTTTAGATAGGCTCAAAAATAGGTATTTGGTGGACTTAATGTGATTGAAAAAGAGAAAGGACACCAAATATATATATATATATATACATATAATTGCATATGTTAAAGCTAGTGATGTGTAAGTTTTAGCATGTTTACCTAGCCTTGCAAGTCATTTAAATTTTATTTTTTAAATTTCTCCATTTTATCCAAGTTAAGTTTCAGGAAATCTTGCGCCTACTTAGGGAGAATTTTTAAATATCTAAAACTCATTTTTTTTTATTTTTCTATATAATTATGAGGCGCCATTATGGATTTTATACAACATATAAAAAGTGTTACATTGTTCGTTAATACCAAGAATTGTTGTACTTAAGCTGGAGAACCCCAGGTGGAGGTGAAAGGTGAAAATTTGGACGTGGCAACGTTATACAATTTTTAGTAACCTTTATCTATGATTTTTGTTTTTATTACTATAAATATAACTGATACTTTTATAACTCTTTTCGTGCTTTTAACACACTTATACGAATAATATAACACATTTAGTATGTTGTACAAAGTCCGTAACGGCGCCTCATATAAGTTCTTATAAGAAAGGTAAAGTTGTTTTAGACTTCACTCTTAGCGTTGTATGATTATTATAATTATATTATATTATTATAATCCATATACAATGCTTTTAGTAACCCAAATTAGAGAAGTTTTCAAAATAAGTTTTTACAGAAAATATAACTTTGATAGTTTGTTTTGTGTTTACAAATCTTTTTCACAAATTAGGGGACAGATGAAGATTATTATGCATAGATAATTTGAAGTAAAGTTTCTAAATTCTCAACTAGCCTAGCTTATTATGAAAGAGCTTATATCTTCTTACAAAGCTGGATTCTTCCAAATATATTATTAGAATAGATCCACAATAATCTAAGTAGGACATCCCAACAGTTTTAATCATTTGCATTTAACTATAAACAGAATGATGTCCTTTAAGGAGAAAAAAGTCTTTCTAACCAAAAATCTATATGTATCTCACTGATGTGTAGTGATTTAGCAGTGATGGTGAATGTATGCATGCAGCCGCTTGGGTTTGTTAAAAAATTATCAAATCGTTGTGAAAAACTTAGTGTAGAACTCTGTTTTGTTCAATATTAAACCATTTTTTCAAGATAAAAGCTATATTTTTGGGAGTGATTGAAAGTCTTCATCATATTGACTAAGTGTTTGTTACGAATTTACTGTCTTGAGCCATTTCTTTCCACGAAATCAGTACATAATACTAGAACTTTTTTATTTCTAACAAATTTAGAGCTTATATGGTAAACGCTTTAAATATGAATACAAAATTTTTCAGGCTAAAGAGAAATTATCTAACTTTAAATAAACAATAATAGTGCGTTTGCTGTCGAAGCAATAATTTTGTGGTATTTTTTTAGTACTTTATGATATCACTTTTCAAGACTACAAGACTGTTGCTCCTGTTTTTTTAAATATTACCTAATTGAACATATCTGAGAAATATGTCCAGTAGAAATTGTATTTTATGAATCCTGACGTTATCGATATTGGGCTCGTTATCAATAAAACAAAGCTTCGATAACAGTAACTCATTGCGATTCTTGGACTTTGAATTGGTGCACGCCGAGTTAACAAAGTCTAATCGAAATTTTAGGTAAACTTTGAATCACTGTACAAACCCCCATAACTAGCTTACAGTTAAGACAAATAGAAAAAAAAACTTTCTGCATTGAAGTGCTAAAAGATCTATTTGAATTACAGAGCCACACTCTTTCAAACTAAACGTTTGGTAAATATTTTCTTATTATTAGATTCTTTTAAAATCCATTCCTGATTACATATGGCTTTCCATCGCGGGCTATTTTGATCTATCTATTGCACATTTTTTGAGATGTATTGGTTCCTCTGTGTGCACTTTTGTTTACCCCATCTAACAAAGACCTATATATCACAATATAGTGTTGGTTTCTGATGTGCTTCTATCTTGTTTTTCCAATTATGCATCTTAACATCCTATATGACAATTACAGAGGTCTTATAGATTCTTGTTTTGGTTTTTTATCCTTAAATGTTTATTTCTCCAAATTATATCTCTTTATTCTTCTATTGGTATCAAATAGTGTCAAAACATTAACTTCATAAGTGCGCAAAGTGTAAAGTTACTGAAACTTAATAGTTCTAACTACTGAAAGTATCACTCACTATTAAATCAAATTAAATTAAATTGAAGTCGTCGCTCTCTCTACATTTTGCAATGTTTTGTGCCCGCTTCGGTTAAAGTGTAGATATTGTGCACCAAAGTATCTGTCCAGTATCCTATTTTAGGAGGTTCTATTTTCTATATAGTTTATTTTGCACCTTTTGTAAGCAAAGCATTAATTTGTACAGGAAAATGCGAGATTTTTAAATGAAAGTAAAGAGATATAAACTGTTAAAAACTTAATGTTTATAACGCAAAATTGAAGACAATATTTCTTGAAATTGTCTAATATATCCTTTCATTTAATACATTAGATCTTCAACGTGATGGATTTTTCTATATTATAAATCATAACTCGCGAGGTATCATAAATTCGTTACAGACTAATCGCGTTCTTACCTTTCTCAATCTCTCTTAATTCCAATTGATTGGAAAAATCCAACGATTTATAACTACACCTAATTTCTTGAGCCTCTTTGACAATTTAGTAGAATCAACATCGATCTTCTTGTAGATGCAGTTCAAATTATGATAACTTAAACATTGAATAAAATGCAGCACATACTGAATATTTTCAATGCAGTGCAAGTGCTAAATCGAAACTTGTAAAATTATATTCCCTAGTGTGTCGGTCGAGCAATATTTGCAACCATAGTATTATGCATGAAGTGATAAACAGATAAGAATAGTTGGGTGCACCAGCAACCCACCAATAACTACGCAATACCCTCAACAAAAAGGGAAAGAGCACTTGGAACGCCTGACAATATTTAGATTAAGTGCTCTGATAACAAACAAATGGTGCTAATCCGATTCAGATGCGAACAGTCGGTGGTGGAAATCTGATCTTCTTTTCATCGATGTTCATTTGTCCAATCACGTCATTAACAACTTCAATGAACATTCGTTTCTTTATTGTCACCCTCTGCAAGGTAGTTGGGGTGTTAAACTAACCCCATCATGGATTTCGTTATGAATTTACATGCACTAATATATAATTGGCAAGTATGTACGGTTTTCCATTTAAATAACAACCGCAGTTAAATATACAACATCCAATATATGCCTAGTCAAATCAACATGAGTAAAAAATAGCAATGGATTGATATGGAAAAAATAGTGGTATAGAGAGACGCCTCATTGGATAATTCTGATGGATAAAAAAACTGTATAAAAGCAATCGAATGGACCGTATCCATGTATTCAGATACTAATAATTGAACATGAAATTCTTTCGACTGGCAATGACGTTCGGTGAAATGAAATGACAATGTGATTTACAATTCCAATAGTATTATCGCACCCCTACAACGCAGGGGTTCTCCAATTACTGATAAACCAATTACAGTGCAAAAAGTAATTTATATTTCATAATGCCGCGAAAGCTTCATTTTTATGCAAAACAATGGAAATCGTACTTTCTAGTTTGGGTCGTTAGTTGTCCGTTTTTATGGACGAACGAGATGGTAATTTTTTGACACATTTGAATTTAGTTCATTTGCATGGAATTGGCTGGAAATAAAAAATACGTTCCTGGTCAACCACAAAATGACAAAATAAACCATCAATATAACATTTGAAACTAAATATAATAATTTAAATATATTGATAATACTGTAACTGATTCCAGGTATCGAGATATTATTATGGATAGAAAATGGATGAAAAAGTTTAAGAATTTGCAATGTTTATATGTTGGAATTTCAGTTTAAACATAAACAAGTAAGAACTAACTGCCAATTTCTAGTTAGATTTCTAGAAAATTGAAAACACAAAAAATAATGAAAAATTATCCTAATATTAGGTTGCCATATCTTCAAATATCACAATACAAGTTCAGTTAATCATTAAATTCCATTTAAATGGTAAGGTATTAAAAATTATAAAAATAAAAAAACGCCATATTTAAAAAGAATAAGATGCTGTAAAATTGGAAGGTTGATTGAGAAGAGAAAAATTAAAAATGTGACTCATTTGAAGGAAGGCTTTTAAGATTTAATTCAGTTAGATTTAGGCGTATTAAAATTAAAACGTTGAAAATTATTTAAATTAGAAACGGAGTCATAATAATTTGAAATATTAAAATTTTAGCTTATTGTTGACTGTACTTACGTTTACTTTTAAAATCAACAGTAATACAAATTGTGGATTAAATATTAACTATTAACTAAATTCCACAATAAAATTCACAAACATAATGAAAAAGAAGAGTTTCACTGAGCTCCCGACTCTTCTGGTGGTACTTTCTGCGGGAGTCTAAGAATATTAATTATAGAGTTCGAACCAAGGCTAATATAGAAGAAATGATTGTCAGTGATATGATCTCGATGAATTGACTATAGTATAAGTTTATAATTGATTATTTTAATTTCTAGTAAGAGTTGTAACCCGGATAACTAATAATTTAGCCTAAATGTAGACTCATTTGCATTAGTTTCACTTTAATATTAGTTTTCGAAGATAATTCTTAATTTAAAGCAAATCCAAAATATTTTATTTTAAATGTTTGTGGAATTAAAAGATTCTTTATTTATATCTACGAGTTATTTCCTTGTTATAAAAGTAACTCGAGTAGATTTATCTTCATGTTCTAACGTTCAAGCCAGATTTGCATTAGGTGTAGATAATTTTGTAGTTTGTTGAAAACCCTGCCTAGATCTACACTTAACGCTAGAGTTGCCCTATCATCGGCAAATGTGACCATTGTGATATCATTATTAGTAGAAATATCTGCAGTAAAGAAATTGTCAAAGAACAGTGTCCTGGGTATTTCGGATTTTGACAGGGTAGTATTCTGAAGGCTTCAGTGTTTTTAATTTTTTAATTTTTATTTGAATTTCTTTGAGTGAAATCATTTTAACTGATAGATATAATTGACGTAGTGCATTGTGGAAGTTATTGCAATCATTGTCATTTGTGTTACCATAGTTGGTTGTAAAAACTTTTGCAAGATATTCTACAAATACGTCAGCTCTTTCGTTGTCAGATTATTCTTAAGTTCTAAATATTCGACCATAAAGGAATTATTATATTCGAACAGAAGCATAACTTCTAGGAGTGTAGTTATATCTTACAGCAACTTAATTTGAATCAAATTATTTGGGCGCCTGATATGCTAGAATTTGTAGAAGGGTTAGAACCAAATGCAGCAAATTGGGTTGAAATAAGAAATTTTTTAACCTCTTTAAATTTTTAAACTCAAATAACAAAAACGTATACACACATAAAGACATTAAAAATTAATCATAAACACTCGTTTTGTTTAGTTTATATTTTTGAAACTAAGCTTCTAGCTAAACTTAATCTTAATCAAATTGACTATGAAGTCGTTACCTTGAATTTAGTAGTTATTATTTGACTATTAAATGCTTGTTGATATATGTTGTTCAATGATTTGTTGCAATATTAATCCTTTAAACCACAGAATTTACTTGTTATAACAATATTGCAGTGTAAGTAAATTTTGTGGTTTAAGCGATCATTGTTGCAGCAAATCATTTGAGCCTTCATGCTTAGTATTAAAAGCATCATCAAGGATAACAATGTGTCATTTTAGGTAAATGGATTTAGATCAGTCCAGAATCTTAAGAGATCAGACGTACGTCGATACGATAATAATCACAACTTGTTCAGGTGGTATCAAAGATAATAAAACAGACTTGTCCTTCCCTACTGTTGATTTGAATGGTGGGATGTTTTTTATTATCTAAAACTTTTACAAAACGTATTTAGCGATATTTGAAGCTGAGCCAGGACACGCTCTATAGCCTGGTTCAGACACCTAAATCATTTGGGGTGATTCACCTTTCAAACTTTAATTTTATTTTTAGACTTCATACATTTATTCATATGCCATCTTCAAGTCATCGAAAGTATTTATCTTATAATAATAATAAAATAGATCAACAACTACTTCAAACCTATTGTACAATAATAATGGTTGCTGTTTACTTTAGTGATAAAACTTGATTTGCGATAAAATAGTAAAATAGAAGAAAATTCACAACATACTGTATGCAAATTCTAAATTTTCAATCGTTATCAACTGCCATTTTGTAGCATGTATGAAAATGAAGACAGATAATCATCTAAACGTGTCGTTTCAAGAGAAAACTTTAATCGTTTTAAGATGCAACAATACATTAGTCTTTTGGGGCGCCGTAGGCATACCATCGTTAAACCGATAAAGATAACAATAAATGATTGATATGTCATCTACTAACTTACTTAAACGCACAGCAGGGACGAATTTAATACCGCCAAGCCTCAGGCGGCCACCACACATCGTTCACCTCATACAATACCACATTTTTGAAGCCAATTTAATACAACCGCCAACGAGAGTATGGGTGATTGAATTACATTTTTTAATTGAAGAACACTCCATAAAGGGGCACTTGATTAGCTCCTGTTTAAATTATTTTAATTTTGCCCGAAATAATGGTAATACCGTATTTGTCCCAAGCTGGAATCGGGAAAGTGTCCCAAGATACTTGACATCACGTGGTGATGAAATATTTCGAGTTGGGGTAGCCGATTCCTAAGGCCCCCAAGGGCCGCGACAGGGCGTGATTGCTCGTGGGAGGCAAATTTGCCCCACATTGTCGACCAATTTTTTTTTCTTTGAATTAAACACAGAGCCGTAACTTTACTCCCAGCTGACCTACGCAACTTAAATTTTTGACAAGATTTAGAGACAACCAAAATGACAGGTTGATCAGGAATTAATTTATTCCTGCTGGAGTACGTCCGGTAGCTTTGCAAAGTGTTTCGCCGTTGGCGTTGTCAAACATTACAAACGTGCGAAAAACACTTTTTCAGGAATCCACCATGACATAACGTTTAAAAATGGAATACTGCAATCTGACCCTAAAGATAAAGTGGTGACAGATATAGAAATGATCTAATTGAATCAATATATCAATATCGACAAAATCTGGAGGGAAGGTATAGTTAGTTGTAACTTAGCATTTCGTTTGCCCAGCTCGGGTTCAGTTACATGAAGATCTTCGGTGCTAATTGCTTAATTACATAACTGTTTAAATCAGAAAATTAATTTGAGTCAACAGCGACGTTTTTATTTAAATATTGTTTGCACGTCCACTTATTACCTATTTCGTTGAAAGCCCGCCAATTGCACTGCAAACAATCGCTCCAGTTACCATTGTTCTCCAGGAAGTGCCGAATGTGTTTTCGCTAAGACAAATTGGGGATCACGCCATCATCAGACGGAGTGTCTCAGTGATTGTGCAATGAGATTAATTACTTAATGAGTGTACAAAAGTGTTTTTAAATGTTTTCAGTTAAATGTTACAATAAGTTTTAAGTGAAAATTCAATGGTGTGGGAAATTCTTATTCTGAATTGGATCTGCATTTCTACGTGAGAAAATACAGGTAAGCACTTCATTGATGATTCACGCAACCTCTACCAGATATAGGCAGTTAATTATTATTATTAAATATTATTTTACCAATTTTCTTTGTATAATATCTTAATTAGGATGCGTCGTATCTGACGTATAAAATATCATAGGGATCTAGCTACTTTAAGTCAGTGATTATCTCGATAAGATATTATGTAGGCAATCAAATCTTGATTTGATCAAAGACGGTATTAAACAGAAAGCTTGCCATAAAAATGTTTTGGTTTTCAATAGAGCTAGTCCTACAGGTAAATAATTAATTATGCGCCCTTAGCTCTAGCCTTTAATTCTCCTACAGGTAATATAATTAGAGTTACATGAAACTTTGTGATAATTGAAGACGTCATATTTCGATATGATAGCACTATCACAATGGTCACTTTAATCTCGATGGCCCGTCATTTTGGAGTATTATTTGAGTGGAAATCAGTTTTTCAGCAAATCCACAATTTAGCACTTCCTCCCATAAATCTTTTATTTTTTAAAGTGGAATTAGCTTTTTCTGATTTGCAATATCATTTTCTTTGCTTTTGTTCACCAAAGTTAATTTATATTTTTAGATTATGATTTAATGGCTTTCAATGATGGATTATGATTTAGTTTTTCTTCAACTATGAGAAACAAATATTGTGTCTGGGTTGTGTCAATTTGATTAAATAAAACTTATTAGTTCCAAATTTTAAATAATATGCTGCATTGATTGATTTTCTAAAATTATAAACATTATTTTTCCAAGAACTCTTAGTAAAATTTCTATACATGAAGTAAATTACGTGGATTAATGAATAATGATGTAATATTATTATTGGTTGTGTGGTAAGGTCGATACTAATACCGTAAGTAAGAAAAATAATTTAAGAAAAGATTGATCAAGACCATCAGTATCGACATTTTTATTTTTTAGAAATGGGCTACTTAATTTATATTCATTTTCATACAATACAATTCTTCTGTAAAAAATTTAACAAAAATTTCTAAAATTGGTAATCTGATAGCCATAATAATATGTTAAAGATATACATTCACATAATTGCCATATCAGGAAGTGATTAATTGCAAACATTTTTTCCCAAGGGGCACATACATGCGTACTTAAAAAATTGGAACAAATTAATTTAAACAATTAACACAAATTGACTTTTACAAAAAGCTTAATTAATACGCCATCAATGTTTTTTACATGGAAAACCAAATTTTTTTCATGTGTGTTTTGTACATTTTCTAATTTTAATTTTAATGGTATAGACTTCAAGATGACAAAATCTGACGTATTTTTTAAGAAAACAATTTAAGGCCCAATCATACAATTTATGCTGATCGGTGTTGAGCTTAAGCTTCGATCATGAATAGTACAACCTAGCCTTAGTAAATAATAAATAAAACAAATGCTCAGAATGACTATCTGACAACAAACCACCTGACAATGGCCAAGATAATAATAAAATTGTTCTAAAACTTTTTAGAAAGATTTTGAGTAATGCGGAATAAATCCAATTAACAAAGAAGTTCTTCAACAGTTTGTACTCATGTTCGTTGTTCAGTAAAATTTTTATTTTATGTCCATACCAATACCACGCAAAGGTCATAATATATTTTGTAGTTTATACAATTATTTCACTTCTCAGTTGCATTCATATGACCTGAAATTCCGATGTAAGTACATACTTTCAGCAATATTATAATGCAGGTTGTAGCTTGTCTTTTACCTCGTAAACTATATTAAGGTAACAAATTAACGAAATTGTGTTATGGTTTGAATCCTAGAAAGAGCTTCTATATATTCTTCGATTCATATGAAGAGAAAATTAGTAAACTTTGGGGTGATAAAATTGCTTATTCCTTTATTTTTTCGACTTCTAGCTTGACTCAGTCTGGCAGTAGTAAAGTTATCCTTTTTAGAATATAATTTGATTTTAAAATAAGCGACCGTGTTAATAATTTTAACATTTAACATCCCTATTAACAATTAGAAGAGTCAACTTTAAAATAAAATGTAGTTGTGTTTGTTTCACTATTCGGTTGCACAAATGTCTGCTAACTATTTTAAAAGTATTGTATCAGCGGTTAGATACACGTCAAATAGTTAAACAGCTACTAAAGGTAATGGGAATGCCATCAATCGCTATCTTTATAGTTTGACGCGTTGTTAACAAACCATCAAAAGCTGGTTATTATTGTACGGTGGAACGTAAATTGTAAAATTTTAAATGGACACCGTTAAACTTGCCGTTATCTAATTTATTACAGGTCTTTACTATAACCAAAGACCACCTACTACTAAATCGAGTTTACGCAACTATACCAATATAATTCTAAATAGGATATTAATAAGTTATTTCTTAACATTTTTCTTTTATTACAATATACTCAATCACGATGCACAATAATGAAACATTAAACAGACAACTAATACATTTATTGTGAGTTGCAATTTATTTTAATTAAATGATTTTTAAGAAAATATTCCTACAATTTCTATAATAACTTGAGAGTATAATTGTACGATTGTTTCACAATTTCTCAAAACTACAATAATTTAAAATTTTTAAATAATAATGTCGCTTTTCCTCACAATCTAACTGAAGCCGTTGAGTGAATAATATAATAATAATATATTATTCACTCAACGCTGAAGCGCAACACCACATTGCGTTCGAATAGCACGTGTAGATAAATATGTTCAACCGGCAAGGGAGCCATCTATGCATGGGCTGCTGCATCTACATCAGTTGTGTTCTCGGTTTTAAAAATAATTCTGAAATTACAGTAATCTTTAAACTTAAAATAGAAAATATATAATTAAATTTTTTTGAAGTAATAAATTTATTTGCTACTATTTCAGTCTAGTTACTCAACTAATTCACTAAAACATGTAGATAGGTGCCTGTTTAAAGCGTTTGTGTTGTGTTGATGTAGTAGTTGGAGTTTGCGTCTAAGGTAAGCGGCTCGTTTAGGACTCTCGTCGAAAGATGGCGCTAACAGTATGGAGCAAAGTAAATTTAAATAATAGTGAAGAAAGATACTGTCTCATTTTTGTATTAAAATACAGTTTTACAGGTACAGTAAAACTGCTCAAATTAGATAAGATAAGAAATATTTTGTTTAATTAAGAAATTATCTAGTGATAAAGTGAAGCTCAGACATTATCTACTTGCAAAGTACTTAGGTATTTTATTTGAACTGGGAGTATTTAGTTTGTATTAGGTAAGACTTTCCATATATGTAATCAAGGAGTCCTACTACTAGTCAATAATTTCCGGTATGTACGTTATATTGGTGATTGTTAGTAAGTAGGTACACTAACAAAACGTATTAAAATTTAGAGTAGATACCTAGTAATTTGCATATTTATAAAAATTTCGTTGTTTTTTCGTTTTGGCTATAAATAACGAGGCCGATAATGCCTGTCAGGCTGGTAAACCGTTTCGAAATTCATAACACGTACCTAATTCCGGCCAATTAATAACGTCGGTGCGCAAGACAACCATCTATGAAATGAGATCTGGAATTAATACGATGAAGGCATTAATTTGAGGCCAGATCGGCCGAGCAGTGCAGCATACTTAATTAAAATTCTTCACTATATTCCTTTTCCGGTTATCTCCTTAACCGCCGTTTAATATTTTTAGTTATGTTACGACGCGCGGCGGTTTCAAGACGGCCGAGTGCCCTGCAATTACCTTTGCCGTCTCAAAACGTCTAACTAACTTACATCCACCCATCCCTGCCTACTTGTCTAATCTGATGGAATTATGCACGTTTAATAAAATTAGGTGTGCGCATTGCGGCTTTTAATGGGCAATTTAGCAATTTTGTGCCGGTGCGCAGCAATATTTAACTTCCATTTGGTCTCTTTTTCGCGCCGGATTTAATTTGGTAGCCATCAACCGCCCTGATTGCATCCAATCCTGGCGGTAATTATCGCAACGTAATGATGGACAACTGAAGTTGTCGGTAGGTAACCCTTTCCAGAGATACATACCGGGACGAAAATTACGAAATCTTACGCAAGGAATGGAACAGAGAACATATCTAAATTGCGGAAGATATTTAGATTTTTAAATAAATCATAAGGCTTATCAAAGATTATGTTGCAAGAAAGTTTATTTTCGTTAATTCCACGCGAAATAATAAAATAACGCTTTTTACTTCAACTTATAAGTCGCTCATATAAAGTTATTAACAGTTTTCCCATCTACGTAAAGATTGACCATAATTTATTCCATTTATGAACAATAGGCTATTAGCATAATTTTCCTCATACAATGTCTCGTTAACTCTTTACATATTCACTTACTTGCACTTAGCACTAATCTAACAGCTAGATTGTCTCTTTTAAAGCAACAACGGCAAACGGTTAGAGAAAATCATCACCTACTCATTACATTACTTGGACTATTGTAAAGAATTGAAGAAGTTACTTTAATTCATAGAACACGCACTGATTCTAATAACATAAGCTCATGCTTCGGTCCGAGAGATTACAAGTTTGAGGAACATTGTCTGTGGGCCTTATTGGTCAATTAATATTAATATAAATCGGCAAAATTTAAACACCAAACACAATTGCATTGCAAAAAATTCTGAAAAAAGGTTTTAGGAGATATTTTTAATTTTTGAGTCATCAGACGCTAAACCTTAATAATACGGAAAAACATTCATAAATATTATAACACAATGAATGATTTCACGAAAAGAAATAGTCAAAATAATAATATACCGTAAACTGGGATAAACTTTGACACGAGTCATTTGTACGATTCTCTTAATGTGCAGTTCGTAATTTTCCGAGTCTGTAGCGTTTATCCACATGTATTACGTTAAATAGCACCTTATATATATATTTAGTAAATGGTAAATACATGTAATTGCTAAAATACAGAAGTAAAAATTGGGTGAATATTGTGATAATATCATGCAAAAAAAACAGGAAAGATAGCGTTTGTTTTGAGTTAAGTTTATTTTTTTCGGAAGTTTCCACTTAGGTAATTTAACAATATACATATAAGAAAAATCATGTGTTTTTTATTTTATGTGTTTTTTCTAATTATTTTTTACATTTATTGTTTTAAAAACTTTAATTTCAGATCGAAGTAGTTTCTACGGTGTGGTAAGATCGACAATACATGTTTATTTATGTCAAAGTTACCAGTTACCGCATTGTAAGGGCTACTTCGACACTTAATAAAAAAAAATATTTTAGGATTTTGCAATAGCCATGGCTTTACTTATATGGTTATTACTTCCAACAAAACTCAAATAAGTATTGAATCCTCTTACTTACAAAATACTATAATATTCATGTTTCATATGTTTATATACTTATTCTAGTTACCTAGTTACTAGTTACTCTTAACCAGATTACCGCAATTATTTCACAACGATTGGAAAAAGAAACTGAGGCAAATCATCAAATTTTTTAACAAACTGCTTAGGTCTTGGCGAACTAGAATATTTCAATTTCCTTGATTCATGTTTCATTTCCATGTAGCAGTTCTCGATTCAATATCAGTTTTGAATTAATATTAGTAATATATTATTAAAAAAGGTCTAATTGGAATACAATCCCTTCACTCTTACAGGTTATTGATGAATAAATTAAAGTAAACTATCTTATTAAAATTCTCAATACCTCTTATATTAATTTTACCACAATTTGAATCATGCCATAAACGACACAGATATTTTCAAAAGTAGATAGCGATTATGATCTACCAAAATGTCTTATTACCAACTATCGCATATGAGGGGTTTGAACACATAAACGCTTCAGAGATTCTCGTTAAAAAACAAACAAACCGTTGAGTAATCTTATAATTTCAAAGTTAATTTGTCTTATTATTTACTTATCTATTTAGGCTTATCTATAGATAAATTACATCAGGCTATACCTTAGTTTCTACTAGAGATCTTAAATATTTTATATAATGATACCTAATCACAAAAGTTTTCAATCACTGAAGGGTAAATTGGATTTTGAAAATAATAACCGTAATTGTTGTGTAGCCTATTGATGCCATGGCATCAGTTGCGTAACTTTAATTACCTTAACTAATTACCTTATTGAATAAATAAGTTTTTGACCAAACCAAGTTAGAAATTTATTGGGTCATATTATCATTAAAATGATAGTACCTGCGGCATGATGCTAGTGATAAACACTGACAGTCACATGCCAAACCCACATACACATTCGTAATAATTTTCCTCTACAATGATAACCCAGGGTCACGTTTCATCTGCCTCGAACAAATTCACTCTTATGTCAGAGCGTTTCAAGTTGCATACCCTTTCATCAGAAGTTTTGATTCAAATATCTAAACTGTACTTCCTAGATATCTTTAAGTTATCAATTTTTTTCTAAAACTTTTTCAGTTTCAGTCTACATATTTACCTGCTGACTTATTCAATACAGAAACATGGTTTATATAACCTTCGCTATTTTGGGAATTAATGTGCTAACAAAATTGTGTGTAACAGTAATTAAACAATTTTTTAATAGGCCAACAAATATTGGTAATTAATATTGAATCTGAATTTCCGACTTGTAATGATTCAATTGATATACCAACAATGTCATATGCCTTCATTATTTAATATGAAATATGGTTCACCTTTGATTTATGTCGCATACGTGCATGAAATTTGATAAACGTAAAACAGCATACAGGAGATTATTTGGTGTACCTGTACGGATCATTATTTTATTTATAGCTCTCTCATGTGAACATTTTGAACTACCTGAGAAGTTTTTCTGGTCCCATCGATGTTTTTTTATCCGGCACAATAGAAGCCAAACTGTTTCGACTTCTCGACATAATGTTAGTGTTATGTTTAGATAGACCAAATAAAACGTGTATACCTAAGTAGGACACAAACACACCCCATTTTTTTTTAAGACAAACAGTGGGGAACTTGTCGTTTGCTCTAGCGAAGAGTCGTGCAACAACCAACGTCACCTCGAGATTCTTACCTATAGCGTCTCAATCAATCACTACGGTAAAAAAATCCTGAAATCCTGGATCAAGTTGAGTTGCGACTTCATCATCAAATAGTAAAGCTATAAATACTTAAATTAAGTTACTTTTATTGCGCGGTTATAATAAATAGCGTTTCTAAGCAAACAGGTTTATTAACAGATAAATCTTGTGGTCACACATTGATTTAAAAAAAATATTAATATTTAATTGAGCGCCGACGTTGTGGTTTTTATTGTTCTTATCCCAGTTTTATGTATCGATATACGTGAAAAACGGAATTAATTAACTCGATAAATTTATCTTCATCATTCGAGATTCAAGAGACCCATAAAAGCTTTTATGGCGTTATTAACAATATTTTAGTCTCAATTATAGCGTTAACATTCTAATTAAGCGTGTTTCCGAAATCGATACTGGTATCATCCTGAAATTGACAACTCTTATATTGTAACTGTATAGCGTCATCTTCGTTTTTTAATTAAATTTGTTTTGAAAAGTATCAGTTATTCGATGGGTATCGGGCGCTATACATAACCCGATGGTGGTTTTGTGTTGGAAAAGCCCCCATGGCTCAAAGATAATCAGATAATCTAGTAACGGTGATTCTTGTCAGGGCAATAAATAATAACCACCATCGGACTGGGCGAGTTAAATAATTTTACGCCGATGAAGAGTATCGTGTTTCGAAATTTTTATGATGCAAACGGTACGCAATTTCGACCTTTTGTGGTCGTCCTGCGTTTCCTTCCGACTTCGTTAGATGGTGCATCCGAGCGAACGTCTCTTTGTGGGCAACTTACGGAATTCTAAATCATGGCGTGGTTTCGTTAAACAAACTTCCTGGACCTCAAACCGGATATTTCGTGTTTTATAATGTTTTGTGGCTGAAATTTGGAGAGGTTTCTCTGCAAACATGCGCCTGATTTACGAGGATGCACAATAAATTGTTTGCATGCTAGAAGAATGTGGCGCATAACATCTCTTAAAACAAAGTAAAATGTTGGATGTGTAATTTAAGCGTGACAGAAAGGGTGATTGCACGAAACAGAGGTCCTTATCGCGTTTTAGTTTACTTTTTTTATCTTCACTTAACTGGAGTTCTTGGTGAATAAGTAGACTTTCCTCAATTGACTTAAGATTTACTTGGGATAAGCGTATGATGCCTGCTGCTCGAGACCACTTTGGATTAGAAAAATCTTAAAACTGATGATAGCAGAATATTATCTGAGTATCTTCAAAATTGCTAAAAAATAATTTTAGTTGCCTAACTAAAATATAGTTGACCGTGCTTTATAAATACTTTAAAAAAGAATTCAGAAAACTGTCAGTAACTATTATTTTTTAGTGAATATCATTCTGAAAAGGAAAATGTCTGGTCGAAGTGCGGAAAATATAAATCGGAAAACAGATGAATTTGTAGAAGTCCCAAAACATAAATTGTGAATGTTACGTTTTCTGTTATGGTTATTGAACCAATTTTGTTAGCCCGGATTACTTACATTTAAATTACTTGTAATTATTGCGCAAAATTACTAAAACTAGTCAGTAAAAAAATTTAATTTAAAATGATTATTCCAGCTACATTAAAGAATTTCCTGTAAATATTTTTATAATTATTATTTATTCGTTCATTCATTTTTATTCATTCATTTATTAATTCGTTTATAATAATTATTATTTTTATTATTTATATAAACTAAACCAAATTCAAAACTTGTACACGTCAGTTTGCCAATTTTTTAAATTATAATTTTATTTTAAAGAAATTTATACTATTTATTATAGCTCGTAAAGTGTCAAAGAAATTTGTTCTTGTTTTGCATAAATTATTTCTTTTTCACTTGATGATCATCGTGATGATAAATCATCTAGAGAAAAAATCTATGGCAAAAGGTCAGTTTGAAGGCTAAATCTTTATTAAAAACCACCAGTTTTATAACGCTTAATTAGTAAATAATTAGTTAACTAGAAATTACATTCTATTATTAGTTAACTTATTTAAGTATTGTGCAACTTGCTGTTAATGACATGTGCCCCAAAATTAAAATCATAAAGTAACAGAAATCCTTATCAAACGTTATTTACTAGTTACCTTTTTATTTTTTTATTTATTATTCCGTCTTTAACTACATGAAGCCATCTCTTTATCTGGCTACTATAGATTGTGGTATTTTACAACAAATTTTCTGAGAGGGACTGAACTGATTCATCATATTTGGTAGAAATTCTTCTTTTTTTTTAAATATTTCTTCTTGACATAGTATATACTAAGTCTTTAAATGTTTTCAAAAATAGATCTTGCAGGAACTGAGAAGAAGCCAAAGTCTTAATAGATAAATTCAACTATGGGATTTTTTTTTTTGGAAATCTTTTCGTTTCTTTTAAATGGGGTATTTTTATTTTCAAATAAAGGTTTTATATCGTTATCCAAAAAGTGCAGAGTCTATTGGAAATTTAGTGGAGGCGGTAAAATATAAGGACCACAAAGATTATTATCTCTTAAAACTAATAAAATATTCGCTAAAAATTGGCTGGAAATATTCTTTTTTATAGCTTGGAAATTCGATCATGCTCAATGTAAATATTATAAACTGAGTATTTTTTATTTAGGAACTTTGTTTTATCTATCAAGTAGCTCAAAATTTATCTCTAAATAACATTCTTCTGTCGGCATCTTCAGAAAAAAGATCTGGAAATAGAACAATAACAATATATTTTTTTGTTATTGTAAAATATCGAATCTTGACGTCTTTACACTTTAGAAAATATGAACTAAAATTTCAATAGCATATTTCGATTATCTTTTCTGGTCCTAACTATTTTGCTCTTTCTATGTGTAAGTTGGCTATTACAAAAATCATACTATATCTATATAGTGATCTTTTAAGTTGAAAGTTAAGTAATCAGTAAAGATGTGC
This sequence comes from Pyrochroa serraticornis, assembly GCA_905333025.2. NCBI lineage: Eukaryota > Metazoa > Arthropoda > Insecta > Coleoptera > Pyrochroidae > Pyrochroa > Pyrochroa serraticornis. The sequence goes on from HG995152.1 coordinate 42,699,321, forward strand.
TTTCGTCGCTTTTTGTAAGTTATGAATCACGTTCTATTTTCGACACCAAAAAATTCAAACGTGTAATATCTATTTTAATTTTTATATTAAAAATTCGCTTATTTAACATATGCACCAATTTGTTCGGTCAATCTTTTTCAAAAGATAAATTCCATGAATCCAAAACGTCTACAAGTGAATGTAACCTGAAAGCAATAACCGAAGCCTACGAACTGAAATATACAGAGAAGTTGCTTTATTTTGCATATTGCCACTCTGTCATATCTAAACTGTTTATACATAAACCAAAGAATATTTACGAATTTTTCAAATTTTTTATTTTTTTTATAAATTTAAATTTGATACCGCCTATACTTCGATTCGAATAACTTACTCATTTAGCCCACGTGTATTGATTTAAATCCGAAAACTTTTTCTCAAGCATTCCAATAACGTAATTGAACCCTCGTGTTCCACTCGACCTAATTAATATGTTACTGCAACACATTCTTAAAACATTCCAAAACGAATCAATCCACTTATTGTAGATAATATTGATTTACATTTAAGTATTCTTATTCCTGATCACATTGATTCTTAATCGATGCAATCAAGGTCAGTTTGACAAAAATACTTTTTTGTAACCAAATGTTCGATTCTCTCTTCTCCATTGAATCAAGTAAATTCTTTAATATCCCGCTGCTTGTAGGTACTTCTCGCCATAAGTACGATATTGTCTTTGTCCTTTTAACCCAAAGTTAACAAAGCTCTTTCTTTCACGAAAGCGACATTTGCTTATCGTATAATAAACAAGTCATTAAATCACCAGGTAACGCATTCGCGTAGGTACAGTTACAAACAAGCTAACATGTATTCAGTGCACTTTAAACAAATGGACAATAAATATTATATATGGTGTATTGGATATCAGTTCTCTAACATTACAGAAATCTTGTAGGTATTAAATTTTTTTATGATTCCAGCAAATAACTGAAAACAAGAATCATTCTTCCTATGATACTCGACAAGTACGAGTAGGTGGCTACTACTTAATTTCTTCATAATTTTATCTAAAAGATGGCTAAGTTAATTACCGATTCGTCAGAAGCCTACACAAATTTTTCTGATATCTCTATCACTTACCTACCCATCACAATATTAAGATAAGCTACTGAAGAAAAGCAGTAGTAACCTGAAACATGGAATTTGGTAGCCACCTGACAAATCCTTGAAGTAAGTCGCAGTTATTGCGTAATTTCTGCCAACAAAAATAATTTTAGCCATAAGTACCTAGTTTTAGATGTTTAGAATTGATGTAGATCTTCAAAAACTTACAATGTCGGGCGTGTGCACTAGACATCAAGATATTGTCTTCAGCGTTAGCCTTGTAACAACATATGAGATTTCGGATGGTTCCTAATTGGTTAAGTTCCCGTACTGGGTTCCCACGAGCGAAAGTCCACCCACTCGACACGTGCTTCTTATCTGCATCATAACTGCAGCGGTCTTGTTAACTCGCCGCTGCATTCAAATAAAACGCTGTATATTAGCTGGAACAATGGTTCAAGCTTGGAAATTACGAAATTGGCTTTGCACACCTGATTCTTGACAAAGGTTTCGGAACTCGAAGAAACGATTTCTAAAGCTCAGTCTTTCCATCGATATTCCGTCTGACTAATTGGTCTCGTTGTAGGCTAATGTACGTATTGATGGATCGACGGAGCGTACTATGCAATGCTTGTACAGCAGTGATGGATGAGGTGGTCCGTATGTGGATCTAAGCAGCTCTAGCGGCTTTCGAGTGCGTTGCCTTCAGATCAGAGGTTTGTGGCCAAAACCCTATAAAAGGACGTAGGAATTTCTGTTCATTTAAAATTGTTTAATTAAAGAGTGATAAATATTTTCCCATTAGGCATCAACAAACTGGAACATTTTCATGTTGCTTATCTTGATCTGGTACGGTGATAATTTCACTTTATTCCAGTTGCCGAACTAAATTAGGTCCTTATTTGTTGAGGTCGCCGTAAATCCGAAATTCAAGAATTTACCGTTTTTGGGCCTAAAGTTAATAGGAGTTTATTCACCATCTGCCAACGCAACTGGATTAAGCAAAGAGCTCCTAACCATCTCATAAATAACATCTTTTCTATAAAGAATTTAGGTGTATCTAGTTGAAAACACCTCTAACAAACTAAATATAGTAATGTGAACTGTACTAATGTAAATATTGTATCTGCTTATATCATTGACCTTTGTATTATTTTGCCACAAGACGGATTTATTGATTATCGAGTTACAGTGAAAATTTCATTGTCGGCTCGTAAGCTCTGGGATTAACGGAAAAAAATCAAAGGAGCCGTAGAATAGAAGTACTTGGAGTAAGTACTCGAAGTACAGCAGTATTAGCAAATCATGGATTATAAAGCTATTGAAGTAGAGATGTTAATGATTTTGATTAATCAGCGTAATTATTGAAATGGTAATCTTAATACTTTTTGAAAAGTAATTACTTAAGTAAACATCTTTTCCAAATTTTGCGACGCGGTACCTACCTTTGCTTCCTAACACAGAGTGCGATCAAATAGTTGTTTTAAGAATTATAAGTGTGGTACTAAGTTGCTGGTTTTCTTTTATTTTTAGAATAAGTAAATTACCAATTTTAGCTTCTTCAAAGCTCTCTTAGAAAATAGAAAAATTATTAATGTTTTTTATATGACACCTTCAACACCTCTGAAGTAGGTTTTTATGTAGAACGAATTAATTTCTTAATTCCTATTAGATTGAATCCTCATTTTGTTTGCTTTCAAAAGCCTTTACTCATCACTTTTCAACAAAAATTATGTAAGAATTAATAACGACAGTAGTTTTTATTGGAAAATACTGCAAATTTTGGCAAGTATCTCTTTAATGTATATTTTCCCCATTTTTAACAAGAAAAGTATGTAAATACCATCTTCGCAATAGTTATAAAATCAATTTTCCCTACCTCCTATAAGATATATTTTAGTAAATTTGAAATATGTTTAAGAAAGCGCTTTTTAATGGGCGTATTTGGCAACAGGTTAATTACATTCACCAATCAATGTTTCAAGCTGTACAGTGTTACAATAAACATTTACGATTAAAACTATATTATTATACTGAAATAAATCAGGACCTACATCATTGGTATACTACAAGATGATTCGTTTTGGAACAAGCAGAAAATTAGCTGTGAAAGAGTACTCCACAAATTCGAACTAAATTTTAAAAGCCTTATTGCATTCAATTAATTGTAAATTGTACAACTTTCTTTGTATCTTTTTTACTGTTTTAATTGAACTGATTTTTGAAATTTCTGGATGAATAACTGTAATTCTAAAAAATAAATAGAATTATCCAATTTCTTAAATAAATTTGCTACATTTATTGAAAATGATAGAACGAATGCTAAAAATGGTTAAATTTGGTGGTTTCAATTTGATTTCTTGTAGAATTTTATAAATGAATAAGTAAAAATACATTCAATATTAATTATTGTAAAACTTTTTTTTTGGGAAATTATTCACATTTGAAAAAATACAGCAATGTGAAGGTTTTTTATAATTTGGTTAGATCTTATCATTTTATAAAGTTAATAAGTTAAAGTGCCCACTGATTTGCCACTGACTATGAATATCTGACTCAAAAATGGGTTTAGGTTATTCAAAAAAATACTTTTTTTTATTTTTCTATTATATTCTTTAGTTGCAAAAGCAAAATCTATTAATTATAAGCCATTAAGATATATTTGTTTTTAATTAAGAAACATTAAACAATCAGATACAATTGCTTTAGTATTATTCCAATCCCACAACTAAAACAATACGTTAGCTTCAAGGCACAATAAATATAATTCTTTTCACAAAAGAAGACAGTCCTTTTTGAAAAAATACCTTTTCCTCTCTTTTGAAATAAAATCCAAGACAGACGTCATCTATAACCTAGAATTTGAACAAGATGGAGTTATTAATACCTAATTAATTGCTTAAGTAAATTGAATGATCGAGGAGCAGAGTAGCGACATAAGAGTATTAAGAAAAAAAAGCCGTAAGTAAGGAGCTAAATTTTTTATTAATGATAATAGAAAAATGGAAGAAGAAAAATACAACTGTTTTCAATTTGTAGCGCTGCTCTACATATGAGTGAACATAATAGATTTTACTGAATCACCCTTAGGAACTGCCTAATTTTTTAAATCAATTATTTTATTACCTAAAATAGATTCCAACATTTTTCATTGATTTTTAATAACCTAATATCTTGCCACTAGATAAGGCACTTTTTATGGATATGCTAATTATAGCCACATCCTCTTTGATCTTCATAACATGTTTAACTAAAATACAATTAAAGCCAATTAAACAGACAGATCTATCACAATTTGAACGATTTGTTTGTTGATTAGTAATTGATATCTTCCCACGTTACATTTGTGAATACCTAATCAAACAACCAGTTGTTTGATATTGAAGCGACAAAATTATCGAACAAAACTATCACGACATGAGTTGGTTAGAAAATACACTAGTTTGTTACAATAAAAAAAATCATACCTCGTAACCGAATCCGAATTAAAAATGGTCGGAAATTGTGTCCATGATATGGTACAGCCGGAGACCACCCAGCACATTTAACAACCACTCATGACTAATAGCACAAGATTACTGTAATAAGCGTGTCATCATTCCAGATTGGTAAGTAGGTCCGCGGTAACCCTTCACGGTAATTGCAGACACCTTCAGTGATCTAATGACCCAGGCACGCTGTTATCAACTCCTTGTTATATTCCAATGGCGTGCTATCGAAGCATAACCAAAAATTTATGTAAGAATAAAATTTGCGGAAGATATCTTAATCAAAGCCGTACCGACTAATAAGAGAGCTAGACAGAAAGATGTATTTAAAACTTAATTTCAACAGTATATAGAAGAAGTTTTAGGGGAACGCCGTTGAAAAAATTAACCTTCAGTAAAATTGCTGAAAAACGCAGCTTTCTGAAGAAAAATAGCCTTGATTTCCACTAAAAATTAATTCAAACTTTTTTCTTCAACCACTAATATGGTTTGGCAGGAATCGGGCGCCGCCACTGTCACGACATGTACCTCTGTGTGGGACCAAACTCGTGATATAAATAACAGTAATAAATGGTGCAGCATTCTCGTATGTGAGCGCATCAGAGGGTAGTTATCGAGTGTTAAGTATATCTGTTCCCTTCCGCATTAACTCCCTGATTTATATCCCGTGTAACGTCGTTACAGGGCCGGATCGCATCGCGGCATTAAAAAGAAAACTTCAAATAGTTCGATTTGTAACTGGTGGTGCGTGACCAAGTGGTCCTTGTCTTCACGGATGGGATATCTGTCGCTCTAATACCCGGTTCTCGCGAGATATATGACCCACTAAAATGGGATTTCAACGCCCTATTGTTTTACATCTTAGAGATTTATTCGTCATTGTCACGACGGGCTGTTCTACGATGTAGTAACTGGGAGTATCGTCCTCGACCGGGAACATGCTAATAATGCGGAAAAATTGGATTTCAGCAATTGGAAGAGTGCGCAAATTCGTAAATATTTGTTTAGTATCGAATTACGTTTGTGTTGTTTAGCACGCAAACAAATTGATAGCAAATATTTGTAAACAGTAGAAAGTGAGCAAAAATTTGACTTTTTGTAACAATTCTTTGTATTTATTGTTGGGATTATGTAAACTGAATATTGATAATAAAATTTTTATGTTACTACTGTTAACAATTCTAATGCTAACAATTCCAAACTATTTCATTTAGCTCTTTGATTCTGTTATAATTACGAGTGTAATTCGAAATGCACGTGGTGTTACCCAGAGAAAGCGCTACAGCGGCAAAATCTGTATTAACATCTGCGAAACTGTCTCTTCTTAGCTTAAGAATGACAGTAGGTACAGGGCGGTACGTCAATTAGTTTATTTATTTTTTGGGTTAAATACTTTGCTCCGGTTCATATCGGTCGATAAAACGTGGGTTCATCATAACCATTTCAAAACGAGACAGTCCCAACAAGGAAAATACAAAGACTTTCTACTAACGAAGAAGACAAATGCCGTAGACAATATTACATACTAATTACCTGACTTGGTTTTTAACGCTTATTTTCATTTCCACATATCTAAAGTGGCAAAAGACCTTTTCCCAATTCCGAAATTATAGCTGCTGGGATTGTATAACTTGGTTTCCGTTGACTGTTCCACAAAAAAATTATTTCTGCTTTAAGTCGAGATCAAGCAATAAATTCCATTAAAAGACCTTGAACTTGATGAGCAAAGAAGTAAAATTTTGAAATTCAAAAAATATAAAGGGTTCTATCTATGTCAAATTACTGATGCTGTTTTTGCGACCCTAAAATAAAGTTATAAAAAAAGTAACAAAAATTACGTCAGACTGTATAAAATTTGCCAAGAAATATATGTAAAATGGCAAATATTAAAATTAAAACCACAGTTTAAAAAAATATTAGTACAGAAAAAATAATATCAAACAGAGAATAATACTAAAATAAAACTAACAATGATGGAACGTATGGAACAAAAAATTCTGAAATATGGAAGTTAGTAGATGAGTAAATTCACAAGTTAATTAGACATTTTTGCATCCTATCTAATTCAGATTTTTTCCAAGTTTTTGCCTTGGTATATTAATATTATAAAGTCATGATTCCGCTCTAGCAAAATTTATCATCTTTATCTTCAAAACATAATCGTTACAACTGTAAATTTTACAGTCGCCCATCTTCTTGTTTCAGGTGATATTTAGCATTCACAAAACAGTGGACATCTGATATAAAAACTGGACATTTACAGATAGAAACAACAAGCAAAACAAACCAAGCACATGATTAAGAAGCTGAGAACTAGTTACAGTTACTTGCGTAGAGCTATCCCAAAGATCTATAGAGTATACACTAAGAAAATCAATTATGTTTGAGTTATAGTAACTATACTGAAAAATAATTATGAGATAGATATTAATTAAAAATTCATCCTTAACTTTTACTGAATAAAAATTATTAGTCGTAAGATTCTTCTCCTTCTTGAAAATATACAAAAAATAGAAGATTCTTTATTTCTTCTGGGCGTTAGTATCTGAAATAAGCAATATATTTGTGTAGTAACAACAATATTTATGACGTTTCTTAGAGTAAAAAATAATGATATGTAATAAAAACTCTATTCAGATTAAATATATTTTAATTAAAATTCCAATTAACATTTAAACCAATCGATAATATAATATAAACATCTAACTATTAAAAATTTGTTCTTACGTTGTTCCTACTAAAATTTTAAATCTAGGGAATAAAGAAACAAAGCATATAAGTTAATATATTATGTGTTCAATTCAATTCAACATACAGCGCCTTATGTAACAATTAAACAAATTTTAGGTTGTAAGCCAGAAATAATGGTTTTTAAAATTAGAAGGAATAACTCAATCAGATAGATATTGCGTTATAAAAATATATTACACTACTGGGCAGGTACATATTGTAAACTGTCAAACCGTGGTTAAAGTACAAAAATATTAGATGGTTTTAAATTTATTTTACAGATTTAATTCTTAAAATTGGATTAGAATAGGATTGATTACCATGTATTGCATGGCCCATGTTAGGGAAGTGGTTCCATAAAAATACATTATAAAATTTCAAAAAAACCCTTGAGAACTTACGTCATTTTGTTATCACTTTTGGACTTTGAATCCACAGCTTAATTATTTTACGATTCGGGGGATTTTATTTCAATCCTAGCTCTTGAAGATGAAGCTCAAAAAATCAACCTGGATCATCCGGTTTAGGTATAATTTAAAACCTTTGAAAAAACGTTATTTTCATCAGTGGCGTTTCATCAAGATCGCAAGTAATCATTTGTAGAATTAAAAAAGAATTATTGTTGTGTCAATAAATATGAATTGATGTACCTACACCAAAAAATTCCAAGCTTTTGCAAAAATTGTAAAGTTGTTTAATAATTAACAAAGAAAATTAAGAAGATAACGACGAAATAAAATGAATCGTAATGAATCGCCGATAGACTCTTTTAGTTGCTTGCAAAATATTTTAAAATCAGATGAAACAGTGATGTTTTATGATTTGTTTTGTGTTAAGAGAAATTGGCGACCTGGAATGGAAAATTGGATCAGCTTAAAGTAGTAAGTAAAGTAGTAATTTGTTCTGGTGCAATTGTCATTTGATTATCATAATTAAGGTTTAATTGCCACCAGGGGCGTACCTCGCGCGCAAATGCTGCGTAAAATTTAACGGCTCTACATAATTTTACTGCCCGTTTTCGCCGTTTTATTCTCATCTAAAGAAAATATTCAAAACGACGTTGGAGTAATTGCATGCTTGCTACAAATTACCGCAACATAAACCGAGAATTTATTGTGGATTTGCGCAATTTCAATACAATGTTTGCGAGGCTGAGTTTGCCATCGCAAATGCTGAGGAAATCGCTTTTCCTCTACTTATAACACCGTAAACACTTAATTGGTGGCTCTTAACAATAATCGCCGGTCGATAAATCTCCAGTATGGCCCAACATCCGTCTTATTTCATCTTGTCAAGTCGCCTTATGTATGAGGTATATCATTAAACATAAATGTTCCTAAAGAGGGTAATTGTCGGAAACCACCCTATGAAAGTCATAAATCGTTAAACATGTCTGAGTGAGGGTAAAAGTTAATTGGTCTGACATCAGGCGGTTTTTGCTTCGGCTCTAATTACGTTACGTAACTGACGTCTTTCTTTAACTTGTTGGGAAGCTAGCTGAAAAAGAGAAAGTGCGAGCGGCTACCCGAAAGTCGTTCAAGTGATTATTGTCCTTTTACTTATCGACGGCAGATAATTGAAGCGTTTAGAGTCTGGTTGTTGGTTAAGGATGGCTTTTTATAAAATATGGTTTTACGTATGTCCATTGGGCATGGAACGGTAATTGGGTATCGGAGAATCAAATAACAGGCGATTCGACCGACGTCTGTGGGGGGTCGCGCCTCAGGCCGCGATATTCGATAGAGACGTAACCTATAGCAGTGGTTCATCAACACAAATTTTTAATTGGACTCGAAATTCCGACGTCAATCGATACCCAGGTAATAGGGTAAATGACGGACGTCTGCTGCGTTCGATATTTATTAATAATTGATTACATTAGCGCCGTCACATGCAATTAGAATATGTATAAGGTGTGGGCGGCTTCAGTCTAAAGTTCCACAACGTCCAATCCCCAATTTAGCAACTACTCCACCATATCATTAGCTTTTCGGAGTAAGCCTGTTCGACCAGACCATTTTTGACAGCAGAATGCATACTTATATGTAAATATTAAAGTTACCTTGTGAAAGTACAAATACAGAATTCAATTATGTGCAAAGTCAATCTAAAAATCCTGCCATTGGTAAATTTGTATCCAAACCATAGGATTGAGATCATTACTTATATTTTAGAATTGCAATTTATTATAAAAATATAAAAAGGTATTTTGAAAAATAGCAAAGGCAGATGCAAATAATTAGTCTTGTTTCTATAATTCATAGTTAGTAAGATGTCAACCTTACAGGAATTGATGCGAACAAAACTAAGAGTAATGTTCTTCCTTCATATTCTTTATACTACTTAGCTCTTCTCCTTGGTTTGTTCACAAGTGTTTGTTGCATTTCTAGTTTTAATAAATTATACTATTTAATTTTTCTTTCTCAATTTTTTAAAAGTATTTTGTATTAATTTCAATAGTTCTCTATGATTCATTAAATCATAAATAATATTTAGATCAATTCCAGGTTATATAATACAATTTTGTCAGACCTGTTGTTTTTGGCAAATCGTTCTTTAAATTCATTGTTATAATAACAATATGCCAGTTGACATCTGTTTTTTATTTGAATTTTTTAAATTAATCTTCAAAACTATTTATTTTTATTATTTACATTTCTGTTTTCTCTAACATATTTTACTCTTTTGTTTCCTGCTTTTACCAATTCTCTAATATTGGATTGCCACTAACCGGTATATTTGATAAATTTATATCTTATTTTGAACTATATTTGTCATTCAATCGTGCTGATCTTGAATTATTTAAATTTATTTTTCTTTCTTGCATACCTTCACGTGCAATTATTATTTTTATTGTCAATTTCTGTGACTTTGAGTTTACTTCATATTCTGTATACTTTTAGCATGCTTACTTTTTTTTCTTGTTTTTTCCTTTGTTACATTTTCTACTTATTCGATGAGTTAAAATTCGGAACTTCTAAAATTTTCTTTAAAAATTTACTTTACCACTCCTCTAATGTATAATTACGAAAATATTTCAAAGTTTACGTAGCTCTAACAGACATAACGCTCCACTTGCAGAATTTTCCTCACAGTGAGGAGAGAACTTTCTTGACATATAGTAATATCATTTAGTACGTGTTTAACAATACGTCAAAATAAATATCTGCAGCTATTCTGTAAACAATGTATTAAGCTGAATTTTGGGCAGTGCTAAATTATTTATTTTTATATCGCATCCAATTGTTAGTTATTATAATAATTACAAAATTGATCAAATTTCACAGTAATCGTTGCTGAATAACCGTTTTGGAAATTTAGATTTATTGATATAAAGGAAGTTATAGGCCGCTTTGATTGCAGACTTTAAGCTACTTGTTAGTGCAGGTAAGGCACCAATAATAATAATTTTGTAATACCAACGAATTCATAAAGCCCTTTTTGAAATTGTGAGATTACCCGAAAATAAGATTTAATTGCTACTAATTATTCTCGATACTGAATAATTATAACAAGCTAGTTACGCCTAAACATTATTATTAATATTAACTTTTTGATAAAAGAGAAAAAAGTCTATTTTTGTGCGAGAATTTGGATATATGAGTAAGAAAATTCATACACCACAATGAATGAAATGAAACTATAGTATAATAGAAATTTATATATAGTAAGTAAGAAACTCAAAATAGTAAATGGCAAAGAATGAGATGGCGAAAGATAGAAATGATCTAATTAAAAAATAACAAGAGATACGGTTAAGCAAATTTGAATCATTTGAAAATAAAGCTCATCAAGTGCAATAATCAATATAAATAACATGTTGCGATGTTATAGAAGCATTAAAATGGACGAACTACACAAAGACCACAGTGCTCAAAATTGGGCTTGAAAGAGGCACCACATTTATAGCATTTGTATCACATTTTATTTTCGATTTGCCACAAGAAATGGAATAATTAATTAACAAATAAAATAATTTTTTTGTAAAGATTGTTGTTTTTTATATTAACAACATATTAACTTGTATTTTTTATTATTATTGTTTTCCTTCTTCATTATATATTTAATAACCTATATTTTGTAAAAATCACTTAATTTGTTTCCTTTCTCCTAATCATTACGCATGTCTTGTTTTTCCTTACTGTAGTGCTTCCTGTTACATACATAATTTTAATTTCCACCGCTTTTTCCACTTTTATCGTCTGTTTCAGAAAGCTTTTTATTTAAGTTCTCTTTTTCACTAAATGTTGGTCATATTCATTTTCTTTGTCGGTTCTCTCTAGTTTTGACGTGCCCCAGTATACCATTATTAAAGCAATCAAAAATGGTTTGTCTAAAAATTAAAAGTTGAAGAAAAAACAGATGGCATTGTTTTGTTGCTAGTTAAAGAACATGTCAATTTCATAATATTGTTGACTGTCCATGAAATTGCGAGTAATAAATTGCAGCTGGTAGTAAAGTATGGCGACCACGAAAAATTTTGTCGAAAATGAATCGTAAGAAATGAAATTTTAAAATGTGACGCGCAACGGGCCGTGTGAACAAATATAAAAACCGTCATAAAATACCGACGTGATTACCAGAAAATTGCTTTCTGAAATGCTCTACCAGAACAAGTGTACCTTCATAATAAAGAAATGCAAAATTTATATTTACTTACCCGTTCAGGTGCTGCAACAAGGATCTCAAATAAAAACAAATGTACTGCATTACCTGAGTTAAGTCCTTGTGAGTAGGTACTGATTCATAATTAAAATTAACCTGTTACTTCATTTAATCAGTTTTATCACACTAATAAACAAGAAAAGAAATGACTAAAAATAAAAATTCTTATCTCCTTCCACCGATGGTTGTACAGTTTCGATGTATTTTGGCTGTTAGGTAGTGAAGACTTTTTATCAAAATGTAAGTGCACGGCAGCAAGTCGTTAAGAAAACTCCATTAAAATAATAATGAAGTGTAATTTAATTTTATTGAGGCGTCGAAAAGAGTGTGTCTGTTGCTATATCATAATTTACAACGACATAAAACTGATAGGGGTCTTTGCCTTATCTATTTTAATAACAGCTCCTAAGGGTAATTCGAATAATATATTTGAAAGATCAAGTGTCCCGCTGGATGTAATTTTGACCGCACACTTAACAAGATAGCTAGTTGTAACAAATTGGTAGATAATTGGGAGTTGGAACATAAAAAGTAATTAAACCTTAAAAAATTTCGAGAAATAGCAGCAATTTTCAGGTTTACTACCAAATTCTCCCGTAAAGCTCTAAAAAGCTCTGTTGCGCTGCCGCTCAACAAATGACGGTGCCTTTAGCTATAATGTTCCAAGTTGAAAGTTGAAGCCTCGTGTTCGTGACATATCACACCCACTTTGTCCATATTTAATCCTTTATTTTAATTATTATTATTTGTTAACCTTGTAAATGCCTCGCGAATAATTACCAGACAGATTTAATTTCTCCTCATTGTTTACGACGTTCATGAACATAACACAAGAATTGCCGTCTCTATGGTGACACTTTGTGATACATCTGTGCTTAGTTATTTTACTCCTTTGTGAAATTGCTTGACAGTTATTAATTAAAAATAAATTTGTCGAGAGTTCAAATGTTGATAAATCAAAAAATAAATAATAAAAATTTGGAAAAAAAAATGGAGGGCCTGAACTTTAGTACTAATAATGTGTTTGTAAATACTGTGGAAAAATACTTTCAGCGACCAGGTTTTTTCCTTGATAATTTTAAAAACAACAATGCTACAAACACTGTAAAAATTGAAAGGGAATAAAAACATATTAGAGCGAAAAGTCTCTGAATACAATTAAATATCAGATTATCAGTAAAATTATCAAAAAAAAATGTATGACTGCAAAATTCTTCAAAAATTAGAAATGGGACCTGATAGAACTCTGATTTTAGTTTCAATACTTTCGGTTAACTTACTGGTCTAATTACAATATCGTCAAGAAAAGAATAGAGTTGTTTTTAATTGAATAGCAAGGCTATCAGGGAATGAGATCGGAATGTCGGTATCGTACTCCGTGGCGTTGAGGCGGTATGAGCGCCCGGAGTCGGACAGCGACTCGCGAGGGCATGTTGACACAAACACAAGTGGCGCCGCTCCGGACGTGGGAACTTACTTTACAACCCGACAGCTATCTTCCTATGTTTATAGCTGAATGGGATATTTATATCTCGTAAAACATAGGTGAAAACATTAAAATCTCATTCGGCTAATATATCCGATAGCGCTCAATTGCCAAAGCGATCGATGCAAGGAGCCCCCACACATGATGCTGTTTCAAACCAGCAATTCAATCTTTATTAAGTGCAAATAATGACAGATTTTTTATAAACAAAGTAAAATCTTTTTTTAATATTTGCTATAAGGCTACTAAAAAAGTAATTTAGGAACAGAACTCAAAATATCTCTTCAACATTAGCAGTTGTCAAGTGTTATTTTTACTTCATATTTGACCGTAATTATCTGTTAGCACTCTTCATCCGAAATTTTTCTATTGGAACAATTTTGAAACTTAGTCACTTGAGAGTTTGTCATTGATGTAGAAGCCAAAACTTAACTCAGAAAAGTATGATCATCGTCGCTCTTTACTTACAGTAGGTACTTTATTTCTATATTTTTGGACCACTTTTAAGTCCGTTTAAAGTCTTCAAGTAATTTAATCGTTTAGCCTAGTTATGTATTACTGAAATACTTGATGACTTCGAAGTTTATATAATGATGAAACTTAATTTCATGCTTCACTTATTTTTCTTTCAGTTGCTATCCCAATTTTTTATTAGTACTGTATTGTTGTTTATATAATAATAAGATTGATCTTATGTCTTAGGGTGCAATTTTCTTATTTCTTCCACACTTTATATCCTTAAATCTCAATAATTCTGTGTTATTAAAGAGCTTTATCAAATCAACCTTTACATGCTGATAAGGTTTTATCTCATGGTTTTGCTAATAACTCTCTCATTTTTCTTACAGTTGCTATTCTACTTCTTAATAGTTATGTATTTCAATGAGTGGGACAACCTTGACGAGTATTGCTAATGAAGCTTTCAAGCAAAGTTTGTACACCACTTGGTGCTATACTTTGACTATGCAACTTCCAATGGTATTGCTGACCCGACTATTGTTTTAAAAGTTTTGAGAAACAGTTTTGACACTATTGATAGTAGCAAAATAGATCGAGTAGATGTGATTTCGTTTGGTTGTCTTCTTATCTTTACATCATTATACTTTTGGAGACTATCTACACGCTCGGTGTACATGTGGGTCGCAATGGTGTATTTACTGTGTTGGTTGGGTAAAATATACTTTTCTCTAAATGGTTTTTTTAATGCTTATATATAGTTCGGAAAAAGAATATTTCTTGGATTTTAGTTGAATGAATAAATGAATGAGATTTTGTTAATATAAACTTGTTAAATGATCTGTTATAGCTTTGGCTGCTACACGTCAGAAAAGATTTAATGCTCAACAAATATTTAAACAATTCGTTTTGCAGATATCAATATCTAAATCTATCAGTTTGTCGAACATAACTAATTATCCTTGAAATTACTTCAAAGCATCTCGTCGTTGTTGTTGACACATTTCCAATGTCACCAGCAGACGCCAGGTTAAAGGTAAGAAGAACCGAGATTGGTGTTTACACAGACCTCTCCAACGTCTTCGAGAGCTATTTGTGGACAAACTCATCTCACGTCTTCCCCACCGTTTATTTCTACCTACCCATTTAGAATTTTTTTCAATTACCTATCAAGAGCCGCCATTTCACTGAACTTTCCGCTATGACAGTAATTGGACTTGAATATGTGGCAACGGATGCACGCGTCAACGAAGAACTTGCCGGTGATAAACGCAGATAACTCAATATGAATATTTATCTCGCAAATTGGACATTTACATTTAACAGTTCTGATGTTTCGGCAGCATTTAGAAAGTTGATTGATGGCAGCTTCACGACAAATCGATGCATCGATGCTGTGCGCGTGTAATTTAACACTTCCTACGGCAAAACCTTCCTTAAATGGGTGGGTAATTGGCCGTAACGGTGGCTTTCAAGCCCACGGTATTACACGGGAGTTACTAGATTGCACGATGCCAGAATTCCATGGATGCGACACATCAAAGCTTCAAGCTTTGTCACCTCTTCTTGTTCTATGCAAAACAGTCTAGGTGAAAATTGAAAAAAAACTTTTCATAATTTTTAAATTACCATCGCTTTCTGGTTTTTCTGGTGAATCGACAACTATCAACTATTTTTTTACATCTTTTGAATATCAATAGTATTACATGAAAAGTCGAAAGCTTCACGTGCCAATAAAAAATAGCGGCTCTTATTACATTTATAGGACATCCTTATGGTATCAAACTGGTAATATAACGTCGTATCCAATCTCTAGCGCGTTTAGCTCGAAGCTGTTTTCTAAAAAACTACCACATTACGGTTCTAATTTTGATATGTATTAAGTGACAGGAATTCTTTTTCAAATAGGTTATAAAATGTTTAGCTTGCCTCGAAAATTAGTTAAATGTTAAAATGTTTCATTAAAATCATAAGAGATATTTGAACATAATTACAATATATTACTGAAATTTATCCATATTTCTTGATTAGCGTCTTTTAGTTACTCCATTATGTGATAGAACTCTTTCTTCACCATCTTAAGTAAATTATCATAAACAAAAATCACAAAAATCACAAGCCATTCAAAATGTTTTCAATTCGTCAATGAAGAATAATTTTATTCAATCAATCAGTCATTAAAAATATTAAGTCATACATTTACATGAAGTATTCGTCTTTGTTGCAAAATTAATTTTCAATAACAACTTTTCTTAGTTTCAGTATTTCTGTTAAACATACCACCATTGCTAAAATAACATATAAATAATTTTCCTACAAAAGATTATATTTAATTGCATAATCTATAAGTATACCTATATAAAGATTAATTGCCGTGGACTAGTCTCGCAAAATCTCGAAAATGGCTCAGCCAATTTGAATGACTTTCGTTCTGTTTTGGTTGCCTCAACACAGGTAAGAAAAAATAGGAAAAATTGAATGGAAATTGTCATTAAATTAACATTAATTGTTAATTGTGAAATTAATTGCATTTTACAAACATTCATTTTGATCAGCTATTCTATTAAGGTTAATAGACTTTGCAGCTTAGACCTCTTTGAGAAGAGGATCCTGAATCCGAGATTCGTGAATCTCATCTACAGAAAATATTTACGCTCAAATGAAACTTTTCAGATGGGCTGCAGCCACGAATTCAGTATCCGGCTATCTTCTGAATGTCGTTTCTCCAGCCGTCGGCGACTGAATGCATAGCTCAGATACAAATTTTATATTGCGGTATATGTCAGACACAGATACTTTTTTAAGAAAGCACAACTGCTTATTTTGTTCTTATTCTTGAACTTTTCATTTCTTTACTACTACACATGCAGTTTCAATTAATTTTCAATGATATTTGCAATTTTCCGACATATCAAATACAAACCTGTTTAGACTTTTATGAAATTCTCGAATATCCAGGTTTTGTTTCAATTTTTAACAGAGTTTGAATGTTATCATCAAGGTTCTTGCTTTTTGGCAAAGAGAAGCTTATACATTTTCTGTAATACATCAAGTGAAATTTTTCAACTGATCATAAATTTAGTCTCTGAATGACAATTTGAATTAATTTTTAACTGAATCTAGTAATTTCTCATTTTTATTGTAACACTCAAAAAGTTGATTTGGTAATCATTTTTCTAATAATGCTGTTTTTAAGTATTTTGCAATTTTTCTATTTATTATAACTTTTATTTATTTATATAAGTTTAGGTGAAAACGGTGGGAAAAACTTTATTTGGATTTTTTTTCAACCACAATATCTCTACACAATTTAAACAATGGATCCGATAGTGCTTTAGTTCATAACTCATTACTTCTAAAATATTCACTAAAATATTAGGTTGGATGAGTTTTTAAAAGATTACATTAAATATTCTAATTCTCTTCATAAACTAAATCGCTTATTATCAAATCGATACAAACAAATATTATTTGCGATTTTAAATTAAAACCTGTATGTTAATATCAATATCAATATCAATCCGTAATTAATAGAAACTTAGTTAATCGTTACAATCTATTCCTACTTAACCAGACATACTATTCGATGAAATGGTAAGATGAATCTACCATTGTTAAAGAAAAGAATTGCTAAATAGATTTTTAAATTATTTTAATGTTTATAAATCTTGAAGAATACAAATTTTTTATTAGTAATTATAGCGTGTTAGGAAAACTAAATCTAATTACTTGAATTTTAATCTGGCTAGAATTTATTTGTAGGATCTTGTAATAGGATTGTCAAAATAAAAAGATATTTAATATCCTTTGACTGTCACTGAAAAATGAAAAGTAAAGAGTCCAATACGGATCGATTAGGAAAGGTTTCTCCAACATGAGACTAACTATGGGTTAGTATTAAGGAAGGAAGTTTATGTTATTTAACTGAGACCATTTAAATTTTCGTTTGACATTTAAGTAGGCAATTAGATGTTAGTACCTTACGTTTTACGAGATACCAAGGAATACTGTTTCTCCCATCTGTAGCTTCTTATCGCACAACAAGAGACACACCCTATCAAATTGTGTCAGACCGCACTACTCCGCATAGATTATAGTATTTAGTATGTAAAAAGCTGTTTGCTTTGACACCTTATCGTTTAATTCCTCTGTGCTTAAATCCAGGCACATGCCTTTTATCACACCGGTTACGTTCAATTGTCTCTCAAATTTAAATTGTTGATCTCTCTTCACATGTCATTAACAAATAAAAGCCGTGACGCATTAGTCACAATTAGCCGTTTAACTTCATTGATTTTTTGTTATGTATGACCTTGTAGTATTTAAATTAACCTATCATAATTGCAATTAATCACTTTGCTTCTTTTGATCATTGTAATTACTACATAACTACAAATAGTTTAAATTTTATTTAGATTTCTACGACTTTAAACGGAGAAAAATTTAAAATTTTATTAGTCGTTTTGTACTTATCACATGATTTAATAGTTATCAGTAATATAAGACTGCAATTACGACGATTTCAATTCTTCTACTATATTGTAACTTAAAAAATCATATCTTTGCTTGGTTAAACGTATAGTTAAATATTGGAAAGTTAGAGAGAGCTAAGGGATATCAAAGAAGTTCTTCAAATTCAAATTGAAACCTAAAGTTTAAATTTCATAATCATGCTAATATACATATATAAAAATTGACAATCGATAAAATCTCACAAAAATAATGTAGCTACTTGCTATTGCAGCCACGAAAGACTTGGGTCAATTTCTTTTTGCCACATTTTTTGACAATACTTTCAACAAACACGGTGAAACTGCTTTCCACTGTTGAAAAAATTTACTGTGGAAATTGGCCTTATCCACAAACATTGTTTAATCATCCTATCTATAGAAAATTATTATTATAATTACTAGATGGAATTGGGTCATCATTTCTTTCGAGACTATTCTCTTAGAGTGAAACATTGTTTCTTCTGCGTGTGTGGGTAAAGAAGAATAATCTTTACTAGTTTTAGGTAATTTTTTCAGCACCCTTTATAGTTATTAGCCATGTATCTTTCTGTCATGCTCAGTCAATCCAAATATGAAATAAAATCCTACACTTTACTACTAAACAACCGTAAATAGTATTGTAATCCTTAACAAACAACGCGTAAATCATCGGATGCTGTGTTCACATTCCGCGCCTCCAGAATTTTTATTTACACCTCATGCGTGACATTGTAAATGAGATACACTTAAATTTTTATAGGCCATTAAGAATATGGCCCAACATATTTAATAAGCACAGCGCCATAAGTGGTTACCCTCCTTTCTTTCACGAAATCAAATAGGTGATGAGGTGTATAAATTTCGTTGGTTCATCAGACATGTTACAGACTTCCAACTCTATTATTTAACAATGTAAAAGTTTAGTTGTGTAACATATACTGTACAAACAATGTTAACTGATGGCGTTTATTGTAAAATTGTTATTGATAATAAATTATCGCAGAGAAAGCCTGCCTTGGAAGTTTTGATTATCGACAACAATTTAAGATTAGGCTTAACGAAAATTATTAAGTCATTCCCGATACGGCTTATTTGATTTTTAACCAAGTTGCATAAGTATTTTTTGCTATTAAATCATATTTTGCAAAACGTGTCATTCGTCGACTCAACCAAATGCAAATAACTTTTTAGCATGTCGCTTTACAAACAAATTTCAAACGTTGGCAAATAAGTTTTCGCAACTGACAAAAAACGGAATAATTTCGAAAATTATTTTCTTTTTCAGGTTCCTTCAGTTTTATCAAATGGTGATCGAAGTGCGTGCTACCCACAATAAGTGTTCATTGTCAACAACTGCCCATGATCCACGTCATGCCATTGTGTCCAGCTACTGGCATGATTTACGTTTATTTACCTCTATTCACTATCGGTGAGTTATATCTAGTTAAATCATTTACCTGCCGGATTATTTATAAAATAATTTCAATTTACTATACTTCATTTCAATGGGATTTCTATGCGGCGTTGTTTGCTTAATTACATCTCTTGTCGTAAGTTTGCTGGTATTTGGTTAATTCGGGCTAGATTCCATTTTGATAGTTGCCACAAAAGAGCTTTATGCCTGGGAACGTACACAATTATTTAGAAAATTAGGAAATATCTGGTTGCGAAACTGTTGTTATTTTTTATTGTTACTACAGAGTAGTCTAACGTTATTTTTGTAATAAAGACTCAAATTTAGCTTATTGTTACTTTCTCGTCAATTTCTACTTTTTTACATTTGTGGCAGCAAAGTGAATACTTAATTTTACAATGGGAATTAATATGGATACCAACAGTAATTGCAGGTTTACTGTTTAGAAGTTTTGCACGTTGCTAAATTACCTTCAACACCTTTTATGTAATTAAATATGTTTTATGTGCAAACCACAGATATTTTATTAGAAATGAATGGAATTAACTTACGGGCATATTATACCCATAAAATAATATAATTAAAATAAAGAATTCAACAATAACAACATTCTTAGGATAAATTAAAAACTGCGTTTCATAAACAAGCCAAGTTGTATTTTTACCGCCATAAAATCCGTTACATCAAATTATTCCTTTAATTGCTTTTTTTAATAATTTATTGTTTTCCAATATAAAAAAAATAATGTTAAATTGGTGTATACTTAGACGCTGAACTAATACTTTATTGGTATCTGCGGTGTAAAATTTGTCAGTAGTAGAAAATCCACGTCCACTTTATGAGTTTTTGTGGTCAAAAGCTCTGGTTTTTTGTTTGTAAAATAACAATAATAACAACCAAAAATTCAAATGTGTACTCCTAAACCACCCATTAGCACTTTGAGTAAATAAGGGCGCTATTTTTTAAGAATTTTTAAACATCCAGTGTTACAGTTTCTGCAGATCAGAAAAGTGGAAATGTTTCTTATTAGGACACTTTCCGTTATTAATTATTTACAAACTACTTCAAACACGTTTGTTATTTTAACTTGGATTTCGAATGTAACTAATTTGCGGTATCTATGCAAGTGAGATAAATGTAATTATCTGATTAGATGTGTCCGTAATTGCAAATATATTTGCTAAAACTTTATATTTTTTACTACAAAACTGCTGTATAAAATGTTGGCCTTTTGTAGGTTACTATTTATTACTTTCTCCAATATTTTAGCTGGTAGATTTTCAAGTTTCTGTTCAGTATAAAGTTTTAGCAATTGAAGATGTGATTTATTAACTTACATTTTGCTTTTCAAATAACCGCACAAAAATGTTAACGACCATTAAATTAAGTGAATTTGCTAGCCAACGCATGTAAACCACACATCAGATTTAAAAGGTAAAAAGTAACTCTTTCGTTCTTTCAAAATCTCAATTATTGGCCCTCATATAGGTAATGTGTTATCTTGCTGAAACCGTTTATTATTGTCTTAAAATTAAAAAAAATATATATTTTAAATCAAAATAATGACAATAGGTTTAAATTACGGCTTCTTATAATAGACATTTGCATCACCAGGTGTTAAAATTAACATTTTGAAAATATATCAGTAATAAAACCAACAATTTATTTTTTTATCGATACATCAAGTAGATTAGTTTATATTTGAAGTTCTTCAATTAGGTATATAAATAGCTAAAATTTCAAGAATTTTACAACAAATTTACATTGGTCTTGTTTAAGATATTTTATTTAAAGCTCTGAGTTTTATACTTTTACTCTAAACATATCTGTAAGATTTAATTTGACATCGAATTCCTTCCACATATTGATGTTTTAAATGGATCAATTTTTCCAACTTTTTTTTTGTTTTAAGTAACACTTCAGATTCTCAGTCAATTTAATACACTCTATGTAAAATTTTACCGAACCTAGTTGATATATTTTTTATATAACTCATCATATTTAGCAAAATAATTTAGCAAATATTAGTCAGATTTCAGTTGGTATATCGTACGCAACCGGACCTTAAACATCTTATCCAATAAGCACAGTAAAAATATATAATAGTATCATTCCGCTGTTGTTGACTACAATAAGTTGCTCGACCTGCAAATTTCAAGCTTTTTCACCTGATATATTTTTTAAATATACTACATATCATAGAATTTCTATGAAAGCGGAGCTATAAAATAATTTTAAGTTGTCTCCATATTTTTTTGAATCGTATGACACATTAAAGGAGCTTCCAGTAAAACACCGCAGTGCTAACGGTTAGCTGGGAAATGAGTTGCTTTAATCGTATAAACTAGAGAAAGATGATGTTATTTGAATTAAACTGCAGTTTCCGAATGCCTTAAAATCTCTCCACTTATTATGCCAAGGCGTCGATGTATTAAGTAACATAGAAAAATCACATGCAGGTTAGGAAATTCTTTGATCTGACCCAGAGGTGATACAAGGCCTGATTGCGGGAGGTGGGCCCCCCCGTTGCCTCTTATTGTTTAAACTCTCCACTGCGTCTCGAAAGTCGTTTACATAATCTATCGCACTTGTACGAAAATCGTAAAATACAAAATATACGGTATTCTCGAAAACCGGCAGCATCCTCGTGTTGAAAAACGGTCCCCTCGAGCCGCTTTCACATCTTCAACCGATTATTTAATATTTTTATAGAACTATTTGAGCGATAAAATAGCAGAATTTAAAGATTTCTGAATTAAAGTGATGCGCGTCGTTGGTGGGGACACCTCGATTCAAGCGATGGCAATAAAAAGATATAACGGCTTTATTACCATTATGAACGCATAACCCCCGAAGAAGCCGAGGTCATAAACAGTTTTATGGGGCGAAACAATGGATGCTTCATCAGTTGAGGAACCTTCAGGTTAAAGTATGGACGTTTTACACGGGCGGTTTTCAGTCGCAGCGAGTTTATGAGAAATGTCGCGGCTAGCCAGCCATTACTTTCAGTAGTAGCGGTCTCCATACAAGATTTCAGCGGTAAGTAATTTTCAAATCGCTTAACGGATTTCGCAGATGCCAATACTTCGAAGAGAAACCCAAACGTACCTTGTATTGACTTCATATATTTATTTTATATTATTATAATACCATTAATTACTACTTATTCCTCTCGTTGTTTTTGGGTAATAATCAAAGATTTATTTTGCTAGTAACTTTTTATGTCGCTCATCCATACAAGGTTAGTTAACTTCACAATAACTTGAACTGATTATGTTCAGTTAATGTCACAAAACAAGCAATACGAACAAAAAATTTAGTTATTTAGTTAGTTTTTGGTTGAAAGTGTTTGTTGTTTCCATGCGGTGTCTTATTGAGGTCATATCCAATTATTGCTCTTTTATAAATGGGTGCAATAATGAATTAGAGCGTATTATATTTATTGGCCGGTGTTAGTAATTTACGTTCTGCTTTATATTCACGGCAATTCTACAGTTCTGTGGTGGTCTATCGTGGGAACATTTAACTAGCGCGGCTACTCCATAACGCTTAAAATCCATAAAATTACTACCAGTAAAAACTTGAAACATACCTTATCCCACGCAACGATTTATGAGCTTTTAAATTTGGGCCAATTACTGGCAAAATTTTCACAATCGGCCATAAAGGTTTTTAACGCCGAATAATGAGCCGAAATGGCCAAGAGTAATGAATCATTGTGTCAGTTTTTTGCGTACCTAACGAAACATAATATTTCAAGTAGTGCAGGACCGCTATATTTCATTTGAATGCAGTTCTGTTTTATATACATATAATATTATGATCTCTAATCAGTTATTTGACAAACAACTCTCATCTTCTAATAATAGATTGTCTAATAATATGTATGCTAAAAGCTTGGTTTCATATTTTTGACTAACCCTGTATAAAACAAAGTGTACGTAAAAAAGTTTTTGTTTATTTTCTAATACCTACCAGTATGTTTCAGAATAACAAGATTTTTTGTGACGATGTGTATATACTTACTATAAATATACCTCAATCTTGCTTTGAACTTAATAATATTGGCTGACGTCAAATTTCTACAGTTCGTTATCTGGTCAAGAGTGGTAATTACCTCCAGTCAGAGTGTTTGTTCTGGAATGTGTTTATTTGAATGATCTATTAATTATATAATAATTTTGCTACTGCATTTAAAGTTACGTTGTTAGAGTTTAATTTACACACTTTATATATCAGCCAATGCCATTTTGCAAAGTCTAATATTTATCTTTGGTTTCTTTGGTGCTAAAAATTTACTACTTGTAGATATCTGCAGGTTGGCGTCTTTTTTATTTGTCTGACTAATGACGTTGGGTATGCCTTGCGGGCTGTTAAATGCGTGAGCAAATTTGACTCGACCAGAACCTAAAGTTCTGGATATTTGAGCCAAACTGTCTTCTAGAATTGGCGTGTCTATTGTTAGTAGTGGATCAGGCACTGAGAAATTTACAGAATAATGCCTAAAAAGCTTCCACACTATTTGAATATTATGTACTAAGGACTCCTTTCAGCAAAACTAAATTATTATACTTCAGATGTAAAATTTTTAAGGATCGCTGAATTGTTGAAAGGCATAGAATTTTATGGGGATTATGGTAAAGGGTAATTTGTGTGAAGTATTATTATCTTGTCCAACTGTTTTTGATTCCTTCTCTTTCAGAGAAGTACAGTAAATTACCGAACCGTAGACTTGACTTGACAATCGATACATGAAGCGATTTCTAAGAAGGAAAGCAAGGTTCAGATTAATAGCTGCCTGCCAATAAAGGAGTTACTACTGTATTCTTATATTTTTCTCTAAAATCTCTTTTCATCAGAAAAAATTAATTGAGTATAATTTACCTTAAATGATTCTTCGTGACAATCACTTTTAAATCGCAATTTATGAAACATATTGGCAATTTGGAAAGCGTTTGCCACCATGCAAGTTAAACTTGAACCAGATTATTTTTTCTGATGGGATTGGATTTTAACAAGTTTACTTTAGAAGTGTTCCTGATATGTCTTCTGTGTTAGCTACTATTTAAAAAAGTCCTGAAGATTATTTCTTAGTTTCTTAGTTATTCATTATTTATATTGCGGATCTGAGTAAATTTTTGTGCAAGTAATTGCGCATTCTACTAAAATTCCATCATTGCAAATTATGCAGTTGCACTTCGATTTTGCCTATTGAATTAATCTTTTTTTTTATTTTTCAAACGCGCTGTTTTATATTCGGAAAGAATAATTTTTGCTTAGCTCTTTTTTTGCAAATTGGTGCTTAATGTAGAACGACAGGCTTTGGGGTAACAATTACCTTTTACAAATTACTACGAGGCTTAATTCAATTACGGGTCTTTTGCTAAAAATTCTTAAATTATGGGGATGGACACATGTTAAAACGCATTTCTAACATGCTCAAGATCAATTTTGTATTTTGCCAAGTTAAATCTCCCTTTCTAGGAGTGATTAATTAGTGGATACTCGAGCGTGTGCAACGTGGTTCTTATAGAGATCTGCTGTATATTCAAAGATTTGATATATCCGAAAAGGATGAGGGTGGTAAATTGAAGAAGGCAAGCTGGAAGACGTAAATCAGGGTATCTAATCCACACACATGAGATTTTTTATTGTCACCTGCAAATTTAATAAGGTTTTAATGCTTGAACAATCATTCCAAGCTGTATGGAAATATATAAAAATTTTCCTGGAAGATTTCCTGCAGAAATCTTCGTGGATGTTGACAGTAGAGATGGGAGATGGGGAGATGTCTCTGCCCCATGTCCGCATTTCCAGATTTACTTAATAACTCTTTGAATGTAGGTAGGTATGTTTTGTGACAAAATTTATTAAATAATTATTTTTTGCAGTGAAAAAAGGTAATAGAAACTTGATGAGTCAACTATACTAAACAATCAAAGATTAATAATAATTGTTATTATTCCTTAAAGTGTTTTTTTCACAATATCGATTTTATGTTTGATTAAAATAAATGTTTATATTGTCATGAAACTTAAACTCAAATGCAATGTGCAAGATCGTTATTTACCTTATCGTTTGAAAAATTGATTAACCAAAAAATTATCACTATTTTCAAATGTGCAAAAAAGTTTCGGAGTTTTGTTTATAGAATACTTTTTAGAACGATTGGAATTGGTTATTTTGTTAGCATAAATAAGCAACTGGGATGTGGTTACATCACATTTAGATTATGGGCTACTCTGTGTATCCACCTCTAAACACGTTCAACTCGTATAATCCCCATGCCCCCTTTTTATTACAAAGAAAATTGATTATGTGTTGAAAACACGCCCCTCATGAATAAAGCATCTACGTTTGTATAGTGATAAAGGCTCTAAAAATACATCCCATACTTTAGTTTTGATTAGAGATTGTCGATGTTATATAATTTGTTGTTCTGTAGATCTGCAAGGCGGGTAGTTAATTAGCACTGTAACTGTTTTTCAATATCCTCCACACTCCACATCATAGGAATAAATATAGGTTGACGATTACCTGTGTTACCCCCTAAATTCTGCCTTTCTTATTGCATTGTTAATAATTGCATAGGCACACTTCCTTTGCCATGAATCGCACCTATATAGGTGACACAAATAAAGTTCAACAAAGACGAAATTGCATAAAGTCGCATTGGGAATCATTCGCTTCGCCAACCGTGAAACCTTTGGCTTTGTCGTTTCACTTCCACGTATGAACGTTCGGAAATCCGACAAAACTCCCTTTCGTCTGTCGAATCGAGAGAGGCTTTCACATCCGTCACGGACCATTGCGATGTTTTCTAAAAACGTTTTTGTCCAAATATTGGAGTCATTTCGAGGAACGTCTGTGATGTGCCCATTTCATATAGCTAGTCGCTCGATAAATTGCGGCTGGTATTTATTCAAATCCCCGGCAGATGCGTGGCGGTAGATTAACCCGGTGAAAGGGAGGAGGGTTGGTGTTTTGTGTTATTTGTTCTTCTTTCTTGCCGAACGGGTGCTGCCACTAGCCGATGCGTTTCAATCGAGCCGTGAAAAATCAGAGAGCAACCCCGGTATTAAATCACCTTTAGGAGCTGCGTGAACGAGCAGAATTGGCCGCAGATTGGAGCAGGGGCCGCCCGCCGAGTCATCAACCTAGTGAAAAATAAGGCCCCTTTGCCTTGACGCCAACATCCAAATTACACTTAGTTACCTACTTAAATTTGTATGAAAATCTTCTGAATCTTTACATTGAATATTTTACTTGATGTATTAAATTTGTAGTATTTCAGACCGAATAACTAGTATCTATCTATCAAGATTTTGCGACAATATAACAATTCATTACACTTATCGAAAAATTTCATATTTTTTCACCAAGTAACGCTCTCTTTCAGCAAAATAAACCAACCAGAGTCCACCGGCAATACAATTTTTGTTTTATGCGAATTTTTTTGGCGTCAACGGTCTCTCCTCATTAGCCAGCAATTCAATCGGGCCCCATCAATGAAACCAACCAATTTTCTCAATGAAATTAATACCATGCCTATTAACTTGTTTACTTATGATCAGGGACTACACGGTCTTGTAAGCAATTTGCAAAACCAGTAGAAATGGGTGTGTAACTATTCTAGCTAAATGATTAGATGGTATCGTCTTTTTGATATTTGCTAACCGGTTACACTTGATTAGAAGAATCTTATCAGATGGAGACACTCATATCTTTGAAAGCTAATTTGTTGGCTTCATTTCGTTGCGAAGTATTTACAACGTGTTTCAAAATGTAGTAGTTCGTTGGTATTACATTCATGTCTTCGAGAAATATTTTCAGTTATAATTGATTTCGAGAGATTCTGATATTGCTATTTCTTTCGTTTGTAACAACTTCGATCTAAGTCTCTACTGAGGAGAAAAATGATTTCTTTAATTTCTTCAAATCGAATAGTTATTGTTGTAACCATTAATCTTTTGCAATAATTTTGTGATTGAAAGTAAGATAATAAGTATCTAGCACTATTCCGTTTCAAAATAATTGAGAAATGAAACAATGTTTTAAATAGTATACTAATAATTTGCCAGAAATATAACAAAGCATTGAAACATTTCAGAATAACTCCAAATTGTTAGTATTGGGTAAAAAATGCAAAACTTTAATTTATTATTATACAAATTTAGAAAAGTGTAAGTAGTATTAAGAAAATGAATAGAGGAGGCTAAAAATGCGAGAAAACTGGTAGAATTATAGAAAAAGACAAATTTTAAGACTAGAAGTAAAGACTGGATAGCACAATTTTTGAAGGCGACACACGTATCTAAAATGATAGCTAAGTTATCGAAACTAACTTTAAGAAAAAGAAAAAACAAACTTTTTTAATATACTGCAAAACTGTAGTAATTTTATATAATTGAAAGTAAAAATTTTGTCTTAATGCAAGTGATCTATAAATACTTAGTGCTCTTTTATGCTCTTCTTTCTTTATTCATAATGAGTCTCCCTCAACCTTAGTTCAAAGTTACGTTGATCAAGAAGTTGGAGCATCACCATGTTCACATAGTTGTTAAAGTCTAGTTTTGTGATTTTTGGTGAGTTTTTACAGATTTGAATTTTGAGCAAACCACAGTCCATCTACAAGATTTTGGAATACCTTATTTTAGATCTTTTCGATCATGTATAAGTCAGTTTAGCATTAGATCTATCTATTGTTACTTCAAAAAAGTTAGAAGATGTGTTTTTTTATTATCCTTATTCAATATTAAAAATTATACAAAAATTAGGTCCAGAGATTACTTGCTGGCAGCACAGTTGTCATATTAATGAAAGTTACGGCTACTAAACACTTCCACATCAACAGCATCTTAAAAATTGACACTTGAGTGGACGTTAACAATGAGGTTGACTGATGAGTCCCAATAGAGACATATTCAAAGGGGAATAACAACGGCTCGCACATCTGTCGAGATCGACAATTAACGGGATGGTGTAATGAATAGGTGCATGCAAATCATAGTCATGCAATATGCCGTAAATACTGTTCCTCTGTTATAAATAATCTGGAAAAAATTTAAAGCATAAAGTAGAAAAATTGTTTAAGAAAAACTAAAATTATTTCTGAGTTAGAAGGGTTAAGTTGAAGGAAAAATTGAGAACAATATCACTAAAATATAGATAATTAATTAAAAAAGGGGAAATAAAATTTAACAACGTTTAATTTATAATTAAATTAATAAACTCTTGCATCATAATGTTTTAATATAGAACCATAAAAATGGAGTGAAAACTTTGAATAGATAATATACGAAATAAATATTTGGAACAAAAATGACAATTAAGTACGATGTACTTTTTTTAACTAATAACTATGAACGCGTATAGGAGAAATACATTTCCAGTATTTTTCCAGTCTAGTAGTAGCGTCAATCAAAAATATACGTTATAAAATATTGTTTTTCTGATAAATAAAGTGGTTATTCTAAAGAAGACCACACAGTAGATTTTTTCAGAAAATGCAATTTTTGTCACATATTAAGTTTTGACTGTATATATTTGAAAAAAATGTTATTCTTTGCTTCAAAATTTATGGCCTACGTGGTGATTATTGAATTTAGTACTATCTAAAAATTTTGTAATATTTCTAAAGAAATTAGGTTTAATGACATGAAAAATATAATTCAAACAGCCTTTTATTAGAACTTGACAAAATTATGTAACAAGAAATTATGAAAAAACTTTAAATGTTATGACAAATTGTAGTATTTTGAATCAAGATTCTTATTATTCACCGCCTAGTCGAAAAATTTCGACGGTAGTAAATCTCCATTTTTTCAAATCGTTTTTCAAAGTACTCTTGCAGAGATCATTGTTAACACTGGATGATGACAGACATATTTTACTGTTATTATTAGGTTTTCTGCGCAATTGAAAAAAGACAGCGTTAGATTTCACCTTATTTCTGATTATGGTGACAAATTTAACAACAATTTAAAGTCAAACCATATTTTATATGCTGCTAATCTTAGAGTACGTGAAGATATCGAACTGCCATGAGATAACAGGACAGCTGATTAAGTTCTAACTGAACGGTGGTGTAAAATTGGCTGTTAACACAACTTTAATAAGTGTTAATTCTTGCATATTGGCACCACAAATAAATGCTCTGATTATTTATTGCATGAACAATCGAATGCCAAGGTACCTCAACAAATAGATGTTTGCGTTACAAGACCTTCGTTAGTCTGGTCAGGACAGGTGAAGAAATTTATTTACAGCACTAACAAATATTTGAAATTATCTATAAGGCTATTGCAACATATTTTCTAATATGCAAAAACTGTCTGATTTTCTTATTTACTGAAAAATATTCAGCTTTTTACTACTAAAAGATTTGCTAAGTTTAGGAAGTTACAGTGTAAGCCTGAATCTGCCATTGCCTAAACAAAAATTTAGAGTCATTGTTTGGTATTTATTGCAATTGGGTGTCTGAATCCTCGGAAAGTTAATAGAAATTTTCCAATTTATTTGATAAATGAAAAGAATAAATATAAGAAAATGATAAAAATTAATCACATTTATAATATTAACAATTAGCAATATACTTTTTAAACTTTATTAAAATTCATGTAGCTAATGCAGATAATCGCTTTATTTGGCATCACCTAATCTGTGTCTTTTTTAATACAATAGAATTGCTATAGATTGAAAAGATATATACATTTATGATAACTTAACGGTATTTGGATGATTTTGGTGTTTATATTATTATTTCTACACTTTTCTTCTACAAACATGCCTTGATTCACAACTGGGGAATAAACAACATGCATTTGCTTTATTTGTTATTCGACTAAAATATAAAAAGTCAACTCCAGGTCGAAGGCTGTCTCCGACAACAATTATCTGCATCCCAAAACAGGTAATAAATGTACAAATATAAAAAATAACTTCATTATTTTGTCGAGGCAATTAAAATTAATTGACAAGTCGCCAGTCCTGGCTCCAGAAAGAAACCGCTAAACACACTCGGTGCTCGTATTTATCTTTCTAATTAACATAGGCAAGACTTTGTTAGAGCAAGAGTCTCGCGTAGTAGCAAGCTAGGTATAAATAATTAAATTTGACCTCACATAAATCACAATTCTTTCGCCATTACAAATCATCGGGAATCCAAGTACCTCGATGTGGGAGAATGAGACCCGTTACGAGGCTCTCGAGAAAACACCCGAACTCCCAATCTACTTAAATCAAGTTAAAAGCCGACAAAAGCGCAGCCAATAAAGTTTTAGGATAACATTTTGCTTTGACTGTCTATGCCAACAGGTTGGTCAAGAACCCGTTTAGTCATATTTTTTAAAGTATTTGTTAAATATTATACTGTTGGCATAAATGAAGCTATGTGGATAGGTGCTATAATAATTAAAGACAGCCAATATTCTGTTATAAACCTGAAAGCTGTGATAATAATCTGTGTAAATACTTGGAGAACTTTACTTCACTTTACTTATATCTTATTTTTTATGAACTAACTTTGAAATAATTACTTGTTATTTATGGAATATTTGGTTAACCCCAAGAGGTTCAAATTATGCTGTTTATTAATTATGCATGTTTTGTCATGGACATTTTTCTTCTATTTTTTTACTTTTTTTATTATGGAATTTTTACTGAATTTATGGAAAACTACGCGCAATCTAAAATTATCATTTTATATTGAGTTTTTTAATTTTGCAATTCAATCATCATAATAATAAAATGATATTAAAAACTCATGATTGACGTATTGTAAAATAAAAAAAAATGTTTTATATTGACGTCATTTAAACTGATTCTTTTGAATAAAAATAATTCGAGTTACCAATTTTAACAAAATTAGGGCCAAGCATAGAAAATTTATAAAAGTCTTCAAGCGTCATTTAAAAAGTTATACTAGCAAAAACAAAACCGCGGTGAGATTAAGTATAATCATTTTAATCAACTAATTTCTCCCAAATAGTTGGAATTTTTTTGTTTTAGTGTTGAATATTTATTTTTATTAAACAAAACAAAAATTTGAATTGGCAGGATTCAATTGTGATTACGATTTATTAGATTAGTAACTGATTTAATAACCGATAGCTTTAGTGTTGGAACAGTAATTATTCTTGTAAAACATGAAGCGTTGAAGCGTTTGTTTATGCACTAATGAGTTTTTATCGCTAGCTAATTATTTTGATAAACAACAATGTCGTTACGGATCATCGATGCATTGTTATTCTTCATCTCGCGATTAATATTTATGGTAATTCATCAGTAATTGCCTATTAGTATCCACATGCACTGCTTGAAAGTAACTTTGATTGACTTGACTTACCATTTGTTCGTCTCTCCACGTCCTTGACGTCTCAAAGTTTTTTTCTCTGGCTCTATAGTATTTTTTGTTGATAATAATACACAAGTGGTCGTTTTAAATGATGTATGTATTTGTTGTAAATGCATAATATATGATTTGGAATGTATAAATAAGGACACTGCCTCTACATGGCACAGATCTTATAACAATATGAGGCTGACATAACTGCAAATAACAACAGATAACACATATTATTTTTACATTCATATCAAAATTTCCTACATCATATCAAAGCCTCATTCATTATTTGGTATTTCGCAATTAGATTGCCCTATGGACCATTAAAACATGGATAGCGTAAGTTAGGCACCGGTTAAATGAGA
This sequence comes from Pyrochroa serraticornis, assembly GCA_905333025.2. NCBI lineage: Eukaryota > Metazoa > Arthropoda > Insecta > Coleoptera > Pyrochroidae > Pyrochroa > Pyrochroa serraticornis. The sequence goes on from HG995152.1 coordinate 42,731,844, forward strand.
TATAAAATATTAGCAAATACTGGAACGGGTGCCCACGAATATTCATCAAATAAATAATTAATTTACAAAAGTTATATTAAGATGAGTTATAAATAGAACCCCATAGGGGTTAAAATAAGACTGTACACTCACATTCATAGTCGACGAATCGATTAATAATTTACATACAAATTATACAAAATTAAATATTACACAAAATAGAAAAATAAATTACAATTATACAGCTAACTTGTAGATTAGTATGGTTATGTGTAGTATAGTATGCATGAATATGGGTGTACACTGGCGTTTGTATATAGCATACACGTTTACACGTACACAGGACCGCTTGGACCCGGTCGCTTCGCTTCAGCCGCCCCAACGTCGACGTCGAAAACAATGATTGTGATAGGAGAGCGGGTTTATTGTCGAGGGCGCCACGACCTTCTATATGCCTCACATACCTCACAGATACTACAAAATACTGACACTTTTTCAATGTTTTCCGCATCGTTTATTGTCTCTGATTTGACATAAACTACTTAATTCGCAGGGGATCGCATGCTTGCGGTGTCTCCTCTCCATCTCTTCGCAGAAGGAGCCCGAACTGCAATCACTCGAGACAACTTGCACAACAAAGTCCGAATCGGCACATAACTTGGACAACTGGACGTAGGCCTTCTTCGTCTCGTTCGTTAGATGCAAAGTATTTAAATTTGTCATCATGTCAACATCAATCTTGTAAGTAGGATGTCGACCGTGATTTTTGTCGTTTATTCTATGGCTTTTCTTCGTCAAACATTTTCGGATAAATTTAGGAGTACTGAAATTTCCGAATTTGCTGAATTTTAATTCGATTTCTTTCCTCGTACGCCCGTTATTCGTGGTGTACGTTGTAGTGTACCTCGTCATATCCGTGGGATGTTTAATTGATACTTTCTCCTCGAATTTACAAAACCTCAAATCTCTGGGATTTCTCTAGAAATTTGACAATTTTATACAAAAATTTACAAAAATTAAAATAACTTACTCGAGGTAATAAGTTTGTATAATGCTTGTTCCAACATATAAACATTTTTGCGTTTGGATCATATAACGCAAAATAATGATGATCTATTGTCACAATTTGTAAAATATCTGGAACCAATTCTATAAATAAGTGAAACTAAAGAACAAATAAATCAACTTACGATCCATGAAATTTATGCTACTGCTTGCTACAACTTTTTTTTCTTCTATTCGAACATGCCCCTTTGTGAAATCTGAATAGAGTTGAATCGTCCTCACCACACCGTTGCAGCTTCGGGAGCTCGCAGGACATAAAATCTGCAACGGAATATTAGGATTCAAGACACAATTAAAACGCATCCTAATTAATATGTGGCAAGTGGCAATTAACGAGTGCAAAACGCGCCCAATTACATGCCTGGGAACGAAACCAGACGGGATATCCTACGATTCAGGTTTAAACATGTCAATTATTGCATTCTCCATAATAAGATCAGACAAGTTGTTCGTGTTGCAGTAGCATTAGTCTTTATGTAGACGCCAGGCGCTACACAATTGCGAATCTCAACTTTTAATCCTCCATATACGTCCAACAGATCAGATAATTCTGTTGGAGAGTTATGCGTATTGAAACGTGAGATTTCGTGCCCACACGCGGTTGTTTATTGAAATAAAACGCATCGAACATTCGAAAAGGACAAAGAACAGCAGGGCGGAGACGGGATTTCTCCTGCAATTATCCTCGATAAGTCGGTAGTAATAGCAATTCTGTCGACAAACTGGTTATTACTTTAATTTAATATAAGAACAAATGTCCTAATGGATACATGCAACGCAATAAATCTCTTTCAGTACTGAACAAACTGCGTAATCAATCCGGCTGAAAAGTGCGTGGAAGGCGAGAAAAGGATGTCATTCGTATTGATTTACGACATATGCACCTCGAGTGATATCAGTTGCATCACAAAGCAATGAAACTGTGGTCTTTTTGAATTTATCTCTATTTGATTCTTATGCAATTGTTCTTGTTATGGCGCATTGGATTTCAGAGAGTAAAATGTAGTCAACTTATGTTAACTATTTTATATTCTTACTTTATCATATTTAATTAGTTTTTATTACAACAACTACTATCACTCTACAATATTTTCAGTAGCATCGTTCCATAATATTCTTAATTTTTGTTCTCTCTGCCTTTAAACGGGAAATGAAAAGCTAAAATATTATTTATCTTGCTATTACTAGATGTCTGTTAACTTGAACGTAAAATTAATTTTTTGAAACGTGACGTTTTCTTTGAAGCTGCCTTTCACCGGATATTAAGGCGAAGCGAGTATTAATAACAGAGAATTTCACATATCTAATACTAGACAACTGTTAAAAATGGTGGATGCGCCGGGAGAATGGTGCGGTAAACTGACTTAGAGAATGAGGTGGCAACGAAATTGATAGTTGTAATTCTAATGACGTATACCGTTGGTAAAAATAAGTATACGGTTACAATTTATCGCAGTAATTTGAATTGGTCTAGGATATTAGTTGATTCAAATTATTTATTGTTTGTTCACAGTTACGTTAGATTCAAGGCAATAAAAGTTAAAATATCTTATTTCAGTTTCTACCTAAACATAAAAAATGCTATTGTAAAGGTTGGTATAAAGCTTTATTACTAAAGTTCAGGTAGTCTTAGTAGTTATCTTAAAATTCATTTGGCTTCGGTTGTTACAATTACATTTTTAAGACATTTTTAAGGTGAATCAGAAAGTGATTTCGGGTTTCCCTCTTACGATTGCCAAATGGTACGTTTGCGATTATTTCATTGTTATGATCACGTTGTCAAATAGCAAGCACGTAAATTACCTTGCTATTAAATATTTACGTCAATGTTTATTGCTGATAAATTTAAAACTTAAATTAAAGTTGATTTAAAGAAGCAGGAGAATAAGCTATTCCTCATGTCTTGGAATATTTTTGATAGAAGGTTTAGATTTCAAGGTAGCTATTTTGTACCTTGTATTTGAAGGCAAGTAATCTGAACCTGGAATAAATAGAAATGTATACCCGGAAGAAGCTATTAATTTCTTATTGTGCAATTTTCTTAGTCTAAGTGAATCACATAGATGCAACAAGTTTTTTAATGACATTTAATGCTTAACGTGGCTTTTAATTTTTGGACGTCAATTTTACTGATCTATTACCGTTACTATCACGAAAACTATTAATTGACAATAACAACAGTTTTGCATGTTTTAAAGTTCTATTTTAGTCAAGTTAATGAACAAATAAATAATATATTTGTGAGTATCAACTTTACTTGTCAACTAAATACTTTTATTGAAACTTTTAGAAAAAGTTTTTAAAAAATATGTCAGTTTTGCGGCTACGTTCTTTATCTCATATTTTCTTGCCTCTATTCTCCGATTATCATTAGGCTTAAAAACTGTTATCAATTTTAATTAATATTTAGTTTTTTTCCTTTTCCAAATTAAACTCTTTAGTCTCAAATTAAGTGAATAACAGAAAAACAACTGATAAAATCTTTCCAAGGTTATTCATTTTGATATTTTTAACACCTCTAGGAAATATTTATTTCTTTACTTGTTCCCCTGCATTTATTCGACGCATAATTTTGCTTTCTGAACCCCAGTTACTTGAACAAGCTATTTATTTATTAACATTGCTAACTTCAGATGAAGAAACTAATTATACAATGAATGATTTTTCTATTATGTCTAACTGGATTTATGAATAATAAATAATTGCAGGCTATTACCCGCTTCGATTGGTATTTATTACGATTTTCAATTTTAATGTATATGAATATATTCTTTGTTTTTCTTAATCTGTTAATAATCTGGCAAATACAAGAAACTAAATATCATCGAAATTAATTATGATGTTTCCAAATTTCTTCACTAATTGCAATTTCACAAAACTTTAAGATGCAATTAATTTACTTACATATGCATATCATCGTTTTTTGTAAAATCATTGTGATATTTTTTGAACAATGTTCACCAAACTTTTGATACTAGGACATTTACTGTTCTTAGTCTTCATTTCAAAAAGAAATATGTTTTTGTGCAATTTTTAATTAAATTTTGTTAAGGTTCCAAAGTAGCACTGCTAACTTGGAATCTAGTATGATAAGTAATTTGCTACACATAGTTTAATAATCGGTCAAAACAAGTTTTAATTGAAGAGGATTTTTTAAAACTATTTTAAGTTCAATAATATTTCATAAATATTAATAATGGTTTTAGTTAAAATAAAATGTATTACATAAAAATTAGCTACGTATACATACTAATACTTGACGGCTTTAAACTATTTCCCAAATTAGGATATAAAGCAATTAGGAAGAGAATTTCTACCAAAATTAAACTGGTTTTAAAACAAACTTTAAAAATAAGACTTTTGCAAGTAAGGCTATTCTTAAATTAAAATTCTTATTAATATCTGTTTTACAACGCAAAATTATCTTTTTCTAATTGCCCTACAAATATTATGATTAACAAAATAATATCATTTTCAAAACAAATAAAATATTTCTAATTAATAAAATTCAAGCATTTTTTACATGTATTAATGAAAACCATGAACTTGATTGCGTTACTAAATTGGGTGTTCTTCAATAAATCTCTACATTCTGAAAATAATGTAGAAGAACAATCATTCGCCCTATAATAATTCAGGACACAATTAACTCTAAATTTGAAAGTACGCATATAAAATACTTTCAAGACTGATAAGAAATTTGGTTATTTTGACCTGAGAAAACCTATTACTTTATCTTAAAAGTGGTAGAATCCTAATTTGAAGCTAACTTAATTAATTACAAAACAAATCAAATATTAATAATTCATGTAAACACTCTTTCTTTCCTATTAAGTTCAGATTTCGGTAAAACTTCGATAATAAAGTGTAGGCAAATCCTAATAAGCCACTTGCCACATTTTTTGTTATGATATGTGCGATTCTGTTAAAAAATGTGATATAAAATTGACTTACCATCATACAAATAATCAAATAATGTACTAGACGAAGCGGTTTATGTAGTTTCCTGCAACAAAAAACCTCCAATTAGTACACTGACAAAGCAAATCAATAACATTTCCGCCACGAGTAGACGCTCGCAACTGCATTTGAAATATCTCAATAAACCCACGCAAAACAATAGGAAAATACGCAAATGTATTTTGATGTTTCTCTCACGTGCATGCGTTTTACGTACATAGAGATGTGATGCAATAATCAAACAATAATACAATTAAAATTAATAGCGCATAAAACTACGAAGAATGTCAAGTTGGGAATGATTTCGGAATGCATTTGATTTCCTTTAAAGGCAAGTTAAGTGTTTAGTGAGAACGTAATAAGTAATAATAAAGTTTACCAAAAATCCGCATGTTCAGTGATGCGCTCCATAACACTGTTGCAATTTTCAAAAAATTCGTTTGCAATTCGCGCCGATTTTAAGCAGTCCCGCACGCGCCATCACCGTAACTGAAATCCGTGCAAACTAATCGACCGCTAAAACCGTACTATAGTTAGTACTTAGTGTCATGCTTTAATTTCATACAGCGTGTAACAAGTGGTTTGTTTAATGTGTCATTATTCTTGCATACAAGTATACGAAGACGCCAACATTTCAGACAATGAAAAAAGCGCTCGTCCCGACATTGCGATGGTAAGATGACGCCGGTCCGTGACGATTTAGCGCCGGGTTCGATTACAGGCCGATCAGTGCCGACTGAAATTAGTCTGAGCTTAGCGCTTTCAGCTTTGACCGGCCGCCTCTCCTGCAAAAAGTGGGCGACTGCCGGGAATTCCTGCCGAGTGGCGGGTAACCGGCAATTTTCGAAACGCCTCCGCAACGAGGTCCAACCATCCGCCGCAGCCTTCCTCAAACTGTTAACCAAATTTTAGACGAATCAATTTTTTGGATTTTGCAGCCAATTCAATCCTGCTAGTCAAACTCAAGCAACTATAATTTTAACTCAAGATTTCGGATAATATCCCAAAAAAAAGTAAAAAAAACTCAATTTTTAGTAACGTAAAGAAATACTCTTCCTGATATAAAATAAAATAAGAAGAATGCAATTAATTAACGTTTTTAAAGTAGAAACCACACAATTTGAAAATCTTGATGAAATTAAATCAGAAGAGTACTAAGAAAATTGGACCGTTGTCCTGAAAAGTTTGGGAAGCACTGCGTTAAAAAAAGTGAACGCGTCTAGTGTTGACACTCGGGAACAGGAAGAACAGAGCCGCTGTCACTGGGTCTGAGGCCGCGGATGATTGATAATCTCGACGAGCTATTAACCCGACCAGACCTCTAAGTAGTTGTGGGGGCGCCGCATTATCGTGGCCTGGTGCTCTTGATCCACCGTGATGAAGGGGCATTTGGCAAAATTTCGCCCCGTGGCCGGCGCCTATGTAAATTCTCGAACAGCTCTTCATCTTTGTACAAACAACAAACGCAACGGCCTGAAACGCGATCCATTTATCATTGCGGCTGTTCACGTGCGGAAACATGTGTTTGCGTTTATGATACTATTTACTCTCTTTGTTCATCCGAGTTTATGCGAGCACCTTATATCTACAAAACTTACTATAATTTAGTAAAGTAACAGTGGCATTGTGGTTGTAGCACTGGAGTAGACAACGATAACATTTGAAGACGTTGCGTTTCAAGCGTTTATACAATGAAGGTTTTTACGTAGAGGGATAAATTGTGTAGGTCATTTTACTACAAAGTATAGCACTTCTTGGAAGCAACAAGTTGATTAGGAATATCTGCCAACTCAAGTATCTGCATTGTGCACCTTATGGTTTATGCGCAAATTTATGAGATATTTTCCTCGAAGCTATTCTTACTTCTTATTTTAATAACTACATATTTTGAAAATGCCTCGTAAACCAGTCGATACTCCAAGAGAATCTCCATTGCTCATAACGGTCTTTCAACAACTGGCATTCTTGCAGAAATGTTAAATTTTCTAACATTTGCAACAAATTTTATCTAACGTCTGACTTGGCACGGTTTTATTTCACTGAGGAAATTAAAGTCTCGGAATTGATTCTTTTACTAGGCATTCATTCAGTGTATTACTAGACCAAGATTAGACTATATTTAAAAAAAAATCACTGTGCTTACAAGCAGAGTAAAGAAGTAAAAAAGAATCAAGGCAGCGACCGTTCCACGTTGATTTTATTTTTTCTGCAAATATTTGTAAACCGTTTAAAACTTGTTGCACAAATTGTATTGCTGCAGAAATTCTATTAATTATTTATTACAAGTGGCTATTTCTGAGGGTGGGCTTTGAATTTTCAGTTACTTAATTCCACCAATTTACATTTAGAAAATTTATTTCTTTGACAAATAAAGTTTACATATTTTTATATTTAGCACTGTTCTTAAAGCTAAAAATAAATTATATACCTAAGTAAAATACAAGTTCTCTATATCTAAATAGCATATCAATAAATTAGAAAAGGAATACCAAAATAAAAGTCCATATTAGAACAATTAATATTTAACTAACCTAAATTTCTTATATATCTTGACGACATAAAATATGTTCTTTCTTTAATTCTATCCTATTCAAATAATCATTTTTAAATTAATAAAAGAAACTCTTAACCATACATCCCTACAGTTTTAATTTTAATGATTTGAGTAAGACAAAACCCAAAATGAATCTACTTTGCTATGTAAACTTTCCATTAAAGTATTTATTGTTGCGGTATCTTCAGATCTATTGAGTTGTAGTTTCCAAATATTTAGAAATATAGTATGGAGCAACATCAAATCTAAAATATAAACCTGAATCAGGGTGATTATGGTATATGGTATAATTACCATAATAATCGTAATTATGTTCACATACTGAAAAGTCAACTGCTAACAAATTGTAATATTGTTAATACAATAAGGTTCTCAAGGTTACTATAAAATTAGTATACACACAATACAATAAAAATATCTCTTTGCAAAATTCGAATCTGTAGTACAAAGTTGTAAATAACGCTTATAAGTTTTTTTAATTAAGAATTAATAAACAAAAATGCAGCTAGTGTTTATTCTTAGTTAGAAGATATTTCTTCATATTGATTTTATTTCTTGTTAGAACATATTTATCAATATTATTTTTTTCACTGTTTATTTACAACATTTAGATCGATTACCATGAATTATCTGACTCGTACTTTAATTTTAAAAAAGATTACAAAAGAAACTCTGACAAATATTCACCAAATCAAAATTTTGTAAAAGATTCAAATAGGAAGAAGTGTTTGAAGTATTAAACAGACAAATGCTTATTATTATTATATTAAATATAGCTTCAAGATAGGTTCAAAATTATACTAGTCAATCCTAGATTTTGACTCAGATATAAAAAAACTTTTGGTAAATCAATTTCCAACCTTCTGCTGTAGAGGGTGCGAAGCGCTTCACTTCAGTCTTCCCAAGCGCCGCTAAATTAGTTTCACTTTAGTAGTAAACATTGTAGAAATTTATGTCAAGACAATACGAGGTTTCGCTTAGTCCTGAAGTATTTAAAAGTACCTTTGCATTTTCCAAATTGAAGACACTTCTCTTTTATATGGTCTTCATATAGTTGCGTACAGTTAAAATTACTGGCTCTTCAGGTTTTAAGATGTGGCTTAAAACAGGATTTAAAAAGCAGACGACGTTATATGCTCCTATACTTTACCAAGAAGCAATATTAATTCGATCTAAATTTTCTTGAACGCTAAAACGAGGCGCTTAACTTAATTATATTTTTAAATTAATACAAAGTCCTGGGACCCAAAATGATGTCTGCTCACAGATATGGGGCAATAGGTTACGTCGCCTCTCTTCGGCGCCTCTGACGTACACGGCGAATTTGAATCACAATTGATCCGCCGAATCGGCATGAAACTTATGCATCTAATTATTCCCATCTTTTTAAACAATAGCGTGAATGGGTGTAAACAATATCGGCGTTTTTACCGTCACAGGCGGCATGACGAATTCATCGGTCCCAACCCGAAAAAGCAAAGAAATACAATCAAACCCGAAAATTTATGCCTATGGGATGTCCGCCCGTTCCAACCAACACAACACTGGCAATTAAGCTTCAAGCCGCATGCAAGATCGGGTCTGGCGCCGGCACCCACCCAAAGCTTTAGCGTGTAATGTGTCAAATTACCGGGAATTAAAGAGATGCAACAACACTCCAAAACTGTTGCGGGCCCGTTTCGTAAACGGCGTGATTCATCTCGTTTGTCATCATCATCATCACAACAATCGCCAGTTCACGCAATAACTAGTGTTTTATCGCCTGGTGTTATTACGATCATTTTAATGTCATTTTTCTTGAGATGCCGGCCTCCTCGCTATTCGATTATACCCGCCTTTTACAGCTTTTTAGAGCTGTCAGGCATTCATTAGTAGGGATTTACGAGGCTAATCAAATCGCGTGCTTGAAATATTAACGAATTAAAATCGCGTCACGCTATAAATATTTATATTCCTAAACGTTTTCGGGATAATCTGAGAGCGGTGCGGTGCATTTTGATGGTAGTTGCAGGCAGGTGATTTGCAACAGTAATTTCGTCATTGCTTTCGGGGAGACAAAAATCGATTTGGGTCATTTTTGATTGATGATTAATTAGTCAAATTAACATATTTGCAACACCGTTGGACGAGTTTTATGACTTTCATGATAACCGATAGGTGTTTAGTGAAAGTGTAGATTTTATAGCTACGAAAAATTAACACAGAAATTATGTTTGGAATATTTAATTTGACGTTGACTTTACCCTAAAACCAATGGACTACAAAAGTTTGTTGCTGGCCTCGTTTAAGGCATTTATAAAGAGGTCGATCCATTTCCGTTATCAGTGGTGTAACGAAAGTAATTTCGAAAACAGCACTCAGGTTTCAAAACACGTCAATACTACTTAATACTTAAATTAATCTGGGCAATTAACTTTCAGAAGCTTGTTATCATTTATCAATGAACATGCTTCATCGTGGTCTACACATATACCAAAATTTGATTAATATCAGTGACCTTCGTCCCATGCGATTGGCATGGAATGCCCCTAACATTTCATAAGTTGCTATACCATATTCTCTCAAAATAAAGCAACGAGTTTGAAAAAAAAAAAATTCAACAAAATAATTTCAGTTTTGAAGTAACGATTTAAGGTCGAGACCTCGCTTAAATTTTCACCGCCTCAAAAATTGGAATACAAAAAAACTAAAAAAACTTTAAAGCATCCCTCCAAAGAGTGTCGTCGAATTTACTGGGTTCCTTTATTTTATGTTATTGCTTTCTATTGCTAGTTTTGTAATTGTACAAAAGAAATATACGGAGATTTTGGAAAAGCGATATGCAGCAAACTGTACATGGCTGCGAATATATTTATAAATTAACGGAATTTTATGTGATTTCCTGTACTCTTCCAATAATTGACTTAAAGAAAGAAAATACTATAATAAGCAAATATTATGCAGTTAGATGTAGATGTTAAAATTTTACCAGAATCGTAGTGTTTTTTATTGTTTGAAATTTATTTTAAAAAACTCTGTGTGTAGCCATTTATAATCGTCTAAGTTAAAGTTAGTATAAAATTACTGCAAAAAAAACAAAAATCACTTACTAGTAGTTACAACCTCAACATTTGCTTTTTATCAGAAGACAGTAGAGTACGTTGACAAGGCAATTAGTGCCATACAGACTAAAAGCAAAATTTTTCTATATTTAAAAAACTACAAATCGAGCAGTTAATACTCCTCCTATTTAACACCTTGATCAAACTATATATACGCTCCTCCACTCCTCACTCTCTTAAGTACTTAGTGCTACTGATGCAAGTGACGACTATGGATCACAGTATTCAGGTCAAACAGAGCATTCCCTATTTATTCCTCTATAGTTTGGAAATCTTGATAACACATTAGTCTTGTTTTACACTTTGAGTAAAAATTAGGTACTTTTTATACTTATGTTAAATTAGCTTCTTCATCCAAATTAATTGTTCACTAATTATGTTAAGATGCTTATGTTAGTAGATGTAATTAAATTTCTCACCGCAAATGTTAAGAAAAGTTAAGGGTTCAATTTAAATTCATCCAATTTCAAGACAATATTTAGTCTTATCAATGTAAATGCATTTAGCAAATATCAGCCGAAGACCACGTGAAACGATTAGCCCTAGACCATACATTAATCTTAATCCAGGCCTTACTAGCACTGACAAAAATAATCTCATTTGATGAATTGGTAATTGGTGAAATGGCAGAAAAATGCAATCAAGCTTCCGGTTTTTAAAAGATTTCTTTGTCTTAGCGTACCTATATAGACTAAGCTATTTTAAACTAAGTATCTTCGAGTTTTCACAATTCTTTAACAAAGCACAAGAACGCACTTGATAATTAACTGAGATAATCTAAATTCTCTATTTCTTCGTTGCTTATTTGAAACACATACATTTGTAAAAAAAATGAACAGATTTATAAATTTCGGAGATCGCAGCGTATATTTCAATACCAAATTTGATTCGGAGTCTGAAAAGTTCAAATCAGCAAGGTCGGAGTTCGGTGAACATTTAAATTTTAATGTAATTCACGTAAGAAGAAGAGTTTGACATAAAACTTGGAAATACATTAATGTCCTTCTTTATTAACCTTATAGCCATCTAAATTCTTGAGTAGGCAGATACTAAGCGCTTTACTGATATCACCAACTCATTTGAATAAATATCAGCAATTATTTAAATTTCTTCTCCATCTCGTGAGCACAGGTTAATGCAACATCTAGTTAGATGATTAGAAAGGGTAGTTTAGATAGTTATTAGTGTTAGTTTTACAGCAGAAGACTAAGACTATTCTTTTGTTTGTTCCTCATTCAGTTTCTGTCGTGGAAAGCGGAAACGTACCAGTTGGTTGCTTCTTCCTCCGGTCAACTTCTTCACTTTTAGTTTCGCTCATAGCAATTCCACAAACGTATTAATTCCAAACCCCAAATGCCATAAATTACATAATGAATGGGCGCAAGCTAAACTAATAACACAGCCGAATGGCAAGTCCTGAAAAGACTCAGGCGTCACATTGTGAATCCGATAAAGGTTATCTGTTCGCACAGATTGGGTGGCCATCTCCTAGAGCCGGCTGCTAATGTGTCTTGATCCTATTGTCGGACCATATTATCCCATTGTTGGACGATATGGTTACCTTCTATTACGGCCAAGCAGCTGAAGCTGTCCCGCCGTAATCCTTCACACGCACCACGTAAACGGCCTCTTTCACTAAGCGCATTATTGGATGATTATGGCATTTGTGCTTTGACCATATAAAGGGATTGCTGAAATCTCCTACAAACTGCCACTCACGCCACAGACTTTTATTATTGTACGAAAAATTGAACGGAAACGTAATAAAAGCGTCAAGCGAAACTATTGTCGTCTATTAATATTAAAGGTCTAGAAAGTGGGGTTTTCAAAATTACCATTCATCTAAGCGAAAATTGATATTTCGAGATTCGTCACCTTGCAAATACTAAGAATTGGTAATTGCCGATAATTGATGTCTATATTGTAAATAAACAAACAGGTTGTTGCCTCAGCCGAATTAAAAGTAAACCAATGACGCTATTGAAGTCTTTATCGCGGACCAGAAGGTTACAAGATGCATTCAATTAAGGCCGAGGAAGTGTCGTATTGCTGGTAATCAATACTAGAACTTCTAACTGGAACACCGCTTCGGTTTCGCACTTTTTTACCAAACGACGTTACCAGAAAAGATCTCGCCTTAACGTTTCTCAATTACATACATAGACGCTTAATGACACGTGTCGTTCGTTGTAATTGATTTGTCAGTTGTTATCGATAATGTTCTCATAAAGATGTAAAGGTAATGACAATAGTAATCCAGGTGAAACAGCGACATATCGTCTCCAAATAAGGAAATATAATTTTTTTTAAATTGGCTTCGCCCATGTACGCTATGTTCAGCGGAGGTTGGAGCCCTTAACGAATTGTACCTGCATGTAGCATAGTAACAAAACAACGTTACGTACCTGTTCGAGAAGGTTGTTCTAATAAATTGTGGAGAATTAATGCGGTTATATGGCGAAATCTCGGTAGTGGCACTAATTATAATAATCATATTACAGTTCGTGAAACCAGCGGGTAACTGCCGATCAAGGTAAACTAGCGAATGCTTCCTGGGTGGTCAATTAAACATACTCCTTGGATCAATTCAAATTTCTCGCGTAATAGTTGGGAAACCGAAAAAAAGTTTTTAGCAACTTTTCTGTCTCTGGTCATCATGAATCAATAATTCGCTTTTGTGAGATCTCAAGATATTATTTAAGTTTTTACACATATTTTGCTTCAACAGCAAACAACAAACCGGGTCGTTGAGAGCATTGGAATGAAAAAAGTTTCAAATCGGATTCAACCATTGTTATTGTTCTTATTTAGAAAAGGTGTTTTGCTACAAAAACATCGAATAGTTGCACTTAACAACACTTATATATCTTCGTAATAATTTATTAATTTTTATTCTTTATCCTCTCAATTTCTAGTCTGTACAGGAATTAAAGGATACATTTCAGTAATATAAGAGACAATAAAAGTCGTTTGAAAATCAGTAGAAAAAAGAAAAGTTTTAAAAACATCAACTTATTAAATCTGTGCAATAAACACTCAGTTTAATGGTAATTTAATTATACTGCAAACTGACCCCTAAATTCAGGATTAATAGTAAACCTTCAATATTTTACTATGATGAATGGTTGACAAGTGAGTGAAAGGAAACTAGTCGTGAATCATATAACGAAAGTTGACCATTCTTTATTCATCATGTCTTCAGGGGCCTCGTTTCAAAAAATCACTAGACCAAAAGCAGCAATGTGTCCGATAGAAACTGATTTGAAAGCGAAAATAGAGAACTGTAAACAACGACAGATATAAGATAGATTATTCCAAAAAAAGTTGTAGGTACCGCTAGCTTTTCAAACCATTTGTAGATATTTATAATGGCGTATTTAGGATTGACAATATTTGTTTAATAAAGCCTTATTTTTAACGATGTTTTCATACTTTATAAAATTTATGTGGTCATGGAACAAGATTTGTTAAAAAATGTTGAGAAGACTGAGATGGTTTCAATTCAAAATAATAATTAATCACTTCAACAATAATGTTTGCATTTTATAACCTAATTGATGTATTAAATGATTTCAAGAAGTCAAGAATTTTAAATAATTAAGTCATAATGCCCCATAAAGATACACACATTTGGATTAATTTTTGTTTACCTCTAATAATAATAACCTAGGAAAATCTAAAATGCAACGATTGTCTAATAAAGTTACTTACACATTTAGATAAATGAAATCTGTGAGATTAACGGGTCTCAGTATAAATCTAGTAATAATAACTTTCGGTCATTGAAAAGCGCGGCTTGAGAAGCTTAGAATAAACAATTGAAACGAGTGTCTATTTATAAAATATCGAAAATACATTCCTATGTTTAAGTGGAAATAAAAACGTCACTAAGTGCATATTTTTAAATGTACATGCAGACACGAGAACGGTTTACTTGTCTCAATTGCTATCAGATGACCAAAGTTTGAAATTTGATGATAAAACTACACACAACACTTGCCAAAACAGACACTTAAACTTAATACTTACTATAAGTTGTACCATGCCTGGGTGCTTATAGACAGTTATTTATATTGTTATAGAACTAATAAAAAGCATGTTCGTGTTGTTTTGAGTAATGTATTGACCATTAGTTTGGTGTTTAACTCAAGGGCGCCGCCTCTGCGGGGGTTCAAGGGCCAAAACTCCTTCCTTATCGTAGATCTCGGAAAATGAGCGCCCCGCAAGGTTTTTGTCTCCCACGAACACAAAAATTTATACTAATGTATTTTTTTACGTTATTGTTATTAGCTGGGCAATGGAATTACAACATTTCAAAATCTCCATGCTTAGTCCTAAAACTATACTTCTTCCACTTCTCAAAACTTAAAAAAATGTGGTTCTTATAAAAAAAACTCAACCAGCAAAAACTTTTGTTGAGTACTTAAGTCAATTAAAAATTCTGCTGTTTCAAGTGGCAATTTGCTGAAAACCAATGCAGTTCTTTACGAAGAAAATGAGCTGCACATAATTATCACCTGCCAGACATCGTTAGTTTTGACCGCTTCATCGTGTTTCAGTTGCGCCATGATCTCTTCATCAAGCCGCAAAAACATTAAAAACTATTTAACGCCATCACGAACTTAAGAAAAATGCATCGTGTGCGGTGACTTCAGCGAAGCAACTAATAATTTCAGCAGTGCAATTTGACGAAACGTGCGGTAATTTCATGGATAATCGCTTTTAAATAACATAGCTTCTCAATGGCGCGATTGAGTTATTAACGTGTCGAAATCGAGGAAATTCGGAAACTGTGTCGCGAGCGAAGCAGATAACAAATTAAATTAAGTCACAACATTTCCTCTGAATATGCATTTATGATAATTATCGTAACAAGTAAATTCGACCATTAATTGATAAAACTATAATTCCGTTGTCGGGTTCTGGAAGAGATTGCGTGTCCAAGCACTTCGGAATATTACTTAATAATATGCAAATCTAGTCGAGCTCTCCGCTGTTTAAATTGTAAAAAAAAACTGGCGGTAATAAATAAATATAGTAAATGTGTTGAAAATCGAGAATGAGTTCTCAGCGTGTAAGGAAGGTGCGTGATGCCTTTGGCCAAAGCCGAGGACCGTTTCTCATACGGCACTTAACTAATAAAATAATATTCGCATGGATCCTGCGGCTCGACAATCACCGTCACTTTCTTTAAAACGTATATTATTACCAACTTCACACGCGATTACCTGAAAATTATGTAACACGCACATGCACGTTGGCGCCGCTACTGAAATCTTTAAGACGGATTTATTGCCACAGACATTATCAACGCACCTTTTTGTAACGTTACCTGCAACACTATTAAACAATAGTTTATGTTTCACCCACTTCCTTTATATCAGCGACCAATGCGTTAGCTTCCTGCCAGGAACGCCCCACCTCGTCCTTAAGACAGCTCGAGTACTGATGAATAGCAAAAACAATAACTGCAAATTGAAAGTAACCGTTGCCCGTACATGAATTCAACAATTATAGAATGCAAATTAAAAGCGAAGCGAATAATCAATTTTCAATGTGGCAATATTTTTACAATTCCCACACGGCACTGGTTGTTGGAAATATTCCCGTAATACGTTTTAACTTCATATTGCAGCCATATGACTACTAGGAAGGTCAGATAGGTGGTAACATTAAATTAAGAAATTCAGAAAGCCATTCATCGGAATGTGGCAAGAGATTTAACTAAATCACAAGTAGATGTATGAAAAATTAGAAATTTAAAAGATGTCCGAAATATTCAATTTTTAGGAGTATGGATCCTAACTTGAAGTTGCATATTTAGTTTTAATCAACACTAAATTTAAACATTCATATTTCACCCATTACATGATGCAAAGCAATGAGCAGAATAAAGAGAATTTGACATGGATAATATATGAAATAATAAACACTGTAACGAAAAAAATTATGAAGCTGTAAACCAAATGTTTAAATAGTAGAGAAACCTTAAATCAAGGTTTTTAAAAGAAGGTGATACTTATTGCATAAGAAAAGAGATATCAAGTTAAACCACTACATGTCGTTAAGAATATTGCCACCGATGTTCAAGTCGTTACATAAATTATAACTAAAGACTAATAAATAAATTATAATTTTACCAATGTTGGTAATTAACAAGGTTCTAGATTAAAATTTATTACGTAGTAAAATATTTTTCCCTCACTTTATAGATCCGCAACTAATTGATACTCCCCTATAAACAGAAATTTACACAAACTGTAAACCATAGTAATATTCATCAATAATCTATGGAAAGTATGATAGTGACTAGGATTCTAAATAATATTATAAATATAGAAACTGCAGCTTGCTCAGAAAGTTATAAGATGTATGTGTAATTTTGCCAAAATATGAATAAATTATAAATTTAACTTTGTCGTCAAGGAATTTGCATGCATTCTCAAATCAGAGGTAAGGGGTAATATTATTTTCGATATAAACCGTATTTTCTCCAAAAAAACGGGAAATCAGGAAAAATCAGACAGGAGATTAATAACATTAATATTGATATACGGCCAATTATAAGTTCAGTTAAGAGATCGTTCAGTGCGAACGTCTTATAATTTCATATACCGGATTTCTTTTTATAATATAAAAATTGAATATGCCAATTATTTATACGCTAGTCGTTAGGATTAGTCAAACTTTCTAATAATTTGATATTTATTTTTCATATGTGCTAAAAATCATTTAAAACACAGAAACTTAGGTTTCGCATTGCGAGTTCTTCTTATTTTGCCATTATTCCTTAACTTGGTCTATGTGTAAAAACATCTTTTATTTCAGTGTGTTTACTTCTTTTTTTTCAATTTTTTAGAGTTCGTCAGCTTCAAGGGGTTTACGACCTAATTTTTAAGAGGATATTTACAATGATAGCATTCTTTCTCTTTGGGTTAGTAAATAAATTGATATTTTTTTTATAAACGTTTACCAAGAATATAAAATTTTATTGACATTTAGAGCAATGATCATGTTTATGAAATTATTTTACATTGGTATATATTGTTTTAATAATACTGTAAACACCTTTGATTGTTCATCTTAAACAATAATTACTAACCTCAGTCACCCTCATAAAATCAATGCCAAGAGACCACATAGTCAACTAGTTTGATTGATAATGCAAATAATAGATTTATTAAAGTTAATCAAAATATAAATATTTGAAAAGCTAGTTATTTATATTCTACCTAAAATACTAACTTGGAGCAAACATAATAAAATTATTTTTACAGGTGATAAAAATTTCAGACTAGAAAAATGTATTGAAATTTACCTTAACAAGCCATTTAATGAGCATTTGTGCAACATGGTTTCACGATTTTTACACATTTATATATAGAAGATGCATCATAGAAAGCTTAACTTTCAAACTGCTTCCGTTACAAATTTACCAGGACAAAAACAGCAGCATTATACTGTATAGTGTATCTTATTCTTAATCTCTGTACCGTTTACTCTTATTCCTTTGTAGCGATTCATGATAGAGAAAAGCAGAAGAGAAATGGAAGTTATCGTTATTTAGACACGTGCGGTTTTTACTTGCCTATAAATGTCTGCAAATTTGATCCCTATTTGATTCTTAAGCGCAATGCAATTCATGAAAACATAAAAACTTAATGTAACTTTTATTATATTTATACTTAAAGACTAGAAAAAAATACGTGCCTAAGCATATAAGTGCCTGCTTATAAAAAGCTCTTGCTCTTATTAATACATAGCGTCTCCCTATTAGTAACTTTGATGTAGACTGTTTTATAAGTCTTATAATAAAACTGCAGTAGTACTTGTAGAGGACTATTAATAGTTTATTACTTGATTTGAGGACAATCCCGAAACACGTAAGACAAAGGTGAAAAAGTACGTTTTCCAAATTAGATATGCAAATGTGCATACTTGAAGAGTAAATAAATTTGATAACGAGTCACGCTGCTATTGTTAGCAGGAAAAATTACGAAAATTTCAGAAAGATCGCCCAAGATCCGACGAAATGTTTCCACTAAACCACTGAATTTGTGGTTTTTCAAAGCAGTAGGTACCGCATTAGTATCTTCCGTTTTGTACGGTAAAAATCGGTTTAAACTTCAAACAGTTTCAGTTTGACTTCATCTGCACTTTCAATTTCTCCAAGAAGCGATTGGCCACACCTGAATTGCTTTATACTGACGGGTTTGGCGCACGCAAAAATTATTAATTATCCTCATCCTTGGCCGACTGGCACGAAGGAGCAGCGACTGGTCTTGTCACAACCCACTTCGATCGACCAATGGTCACGTTGCGTTCACCACATGCAATTAAATTTTTCCATCCCATCACGATATCGGCTCGATTTCGTCTGGAATAAATCTGCACATGAAACCGTAAACAACACGACATCGAATCCAATAAATCACGTACTCAAGTACATTCTGTTAGACTCCTGGGTCCTTTTCACTGTAGCGTAATATCGGCCAGACTTCAGCCCACATCCTATTGTTCAATCAAACATCGTTTAACAAAAGACCACTTCGTACTTGCAATAATGATTCATTCTACGGCTGGGATTTGATGAATATGTAATCGGCGTCCGTGCAATCACCATACGACACTGTAATTACCTTGATTAACCTCACTTATTGCCTCAAATTTCAGGAAAAATCAGCCTAAAGGTAAGGAAAATATCATTCCTAGTTCTAGTTTTTACCAACAAAAATTCTCAAAAATCAATTCAAAAATTCTCTCTGAAATTGGTTGCATGGCCTCTCTATTGAGTCACTAGGATTGAAATGAAGTTAGGTGAGTCTGAAGACGAGTAATAGTTATAGAACCAAATACTGTGCCACTACTCTGTATTTAACCAAACACCTAGACTTTTAATGATGGGAAGATTAGCTCTCGACATTTTTAAGTTATTGCAGTCGCAAATTAAGATAACATCGTCTAGCGAAAAGGTTATGCCAACTTAAAGGCCATCGAGGACAAGGCTGTTTCAAAATTGTCTGTGTCTAGCGCTACCTGTTTCAATGACACTTTTGGAAAAAAACTCGGAGAACTTGCAACAAAGACTTAAGGACAGTGCCTAGATAAGTAATACATTGAGTTATGATAATTCGCTACAATTTTGTGAATAATTTTGGTGAGTTAAAAGACCTAGGTAATTTGTCCACATGTCAAAAGATACCAGATACCAGAAGCAACGTTTTTGCATAAACATAAATATTCAGTTTCTGGATTGAATCATTGCGGTTCTCGTAACGAAATCTGCAAGATAAGATTAGAAAATTTTAGTTTGCCTTTGAAACCTAATAACACTGTCTAAGTTACCATTCGATTAATTAGAAACTGGTACAGTTGCATGTGGGATATTTCCACGAAATCACATTGGAGTGCGCTGCAGATTATGCAATCATCAAACAAGAAAAAATTATTTGATAAGCACTGAGGAGCAAAGTACAGAAAAAAGAAAAATTTTCGAACAATACCCAAATGTTTTAGATTGAAGTTGCAAAACAAATACTGGAAATGTTAAAGTCATGGACTATGCACAAACTGTCTGTAGGGGATGAATCCGGACCGACCCTCCAAAGTAGTTCAAGATTAACGTAACTTGGTTATGAAGTGTTTCTCCAGTAACCTTTTTTGAGTCCAGGTTCGGGAAATTTAAATCTAAAAACGGCTAACTTCTACCCAGCTGTAGATATCATATTTCAGAAGGTCCAAAGTGGCGCGTGCAGTTTTTGAATGAACGGAAAGCTAGAGGATTGCTGTTGCAATCCCTTATTTGGACAAATCTTGATTATTTTAATCTACAGATAAATATCAAAAAATCTCGTTAATCCTCACTTACTAGGGCATTTTTCTATGGAGGAGGCCCAGAATTGTTTTAAATAAAATCACACTTACAAAAAAAAACATTATGTAGGTTAAGTGAGATTTTCATTTGCAATACATGCATTATCAAATCTTCTCCCGCTTAAGGTAACCACATCGCATAAAAACACCCACTTTCATTATTCCAATCAATTATTACTACATGTTTTATTACCTATACTCAATTAGTTATGCTATATAATAAGTAATAAAATGTAAAGGCTCAAATATTTCAACAACAACAATATCAAAATGGTTCTCTTAAAAATTTCGAGGAGGATATAGGTACTTGTCCATATATGTAATAATAACCGCTGTATCGAGATTAAAATTTCTGAAAAGTGGATGGCGAGATATGAGATTCGTAACAAAAATAATCGGAATTGTTTGTAATTTCCATTGTAAATTATGAAGGCAAGCAATAAAAACCCAGCCACACAGCTTCCTATCTAATTCGTCGAAGACACAGGTCAATCATAATTAATTTATTGACCTATTTGCGCGTTAATATTGGCTTCGATCCGGACATAACGACAATAAAAATAACGTAATCGGTATTTAAGGTGCTATCATGAATTCGTTGACCAAAACACACACGTTTATGCTAATTCTAATTAGAAGTTTTTGATGAAATAATTATTTTTAGACGTTACCTTTGCGTTATCACGAAAAAATTGCTTACTTAGGTACACATCTCGCTGAAAACTTACGTAATAAACAGTGTCGCGTTTTTTTCTTCTCAGATTAGGTCAGTGATTTTGATTACGATCGTGAAGAATTTTATTGATAAATATGACCCTTAACATTATCGTCAAGAACTAGTCGAAGCGACATTGGACAAGGCCGTGACGTAAACCCGTAACAGTATTCATCCTTCGCGTCTTGGATGCCTTCTCGTTCTCATCATTGCGCCAAAATAGACGGGATAAACGCGATTAACGCCACTGGTCCTGGTGTAATTGCTTCTGAAGTAAGCCCATAAAGCATCTCTGGGATAATAAAGGAAGACGACTGTAATGACCCTAGCAGCGATCGTAAATTATTGGCGTTATCACATTAACTACTGAAAATGCTTTATAATGTATTCAAATGAAGCGTAAAGCTGAGGCGAGCCAAAAGCTCCTGGCTAAAACCATTACGTGATCCCGACTCACAAATCAGTGATGTTAAGAGAGGAATCGGCCCGGATTCCACCTCGGACATATCAATTTGTTAAGGCGCGATGGTATAATTTATTTTTCGTATCGAATAAACATGTCATATTGAATTTGTTCTTTGTTAAGATATCGTTAATGATCATGCTGGGTTTTATTAATTTCCAACAACATCCCATAATGCTAGCGTGACGTAAGTTTATTCCGTAAATAAATCAACAAGGATTATTTTTAGATCTCGGAGGGTTCTTTGCTGACCCGATTCAGAACGTCTCGACTTCGATTGTCGGCGTCCTTGTCCTTGCGCCGCTTTACCGGAAAATCCATTTTCTACTCCGGGGAGTTTTATTGCGTTCGGGGAGATTGCAATAATTATCTAAATCGAAATTGTTGCCAGTTTAAATGATAATTTAAATGACAGTTTGATTTTAATTTATTTCCGTTAATTGATATTAATGATCATTATAGCATTAGATCTACATAACATTATCGGCGAAGTTTATTGCATTCGTCTTGATTTACAGACCCGTTCGAAGTAATTGGTCGCGATATCAAACATCGACATGTTTTATGGATACTCACCTACAAGAGCAAAGTGATAACGTATTATTATTAAGAAATATTTACCTTAGATTAACCGCTGAGCTACATTCAAGACCTTTCTGGAACTCGGTTATGAAAAGTAGTGCTGCGTTTTCTATCGATCTGTATGCATGTGTAAAGTACAGAATTTTTGAATAACGAATGATTTGCCTAATATTTTAATTATGGGCGTTTTCAATTAATAAATAAGTTTTTGTGCGAAAAAATTAAATAAGTTAAGTTTTCATGCCGTTAAAGGATATATTGTAATGGTTAAATGCAACTAAAAAAATATTAGTTCATTTTTTGAAAATTTTATACAAAGACCCTTAAAAAACAAATATACTAGAATACCTACGTTTAATTTTGGTAAATTGATCTGGTAATTTAAGTAAGATGAAGCTAAGTTTTTGTTTTCGTGCTGAAAATCCGGTTTGAAATCAGTTGTGACGTGTAAGATGCAGCCAGAATCTCAGCAACTTTTTATTTGAATCTGAATAAATTCGAATCTCCTTAATTTTATTACGGTGTTTAGTCCCGTAAACGGTTGAGCCAACGATTAAATATTAATATCGCCAGCCGCTTATTTCCTCGTCACCACGTTCCCAATTTGAATAATGTCCGAATAAAAATGCAAAAATATGGAAAAAATCAAGCCGTGATCATCGTTCGCCGATTTACCCTCGTTGACGAGAAACAATTAACTCAAATTAAAAATGTAAAATGCATGCAAACAACAATAAGTAGGAACTCGTTTCTAAACGTTTGTGTGTGTGTACCTAAAGTTTAATATTCATTTGGCTTTTTATTATTCGAGGTCAGTAATGAACAAGTTAATTTGCGTATTACGCCCATCGCACTGAAACCATTTGTCGTCCAGGTGTACATAACAAGAATCTTTCTATTCAATTAACAGCATTAATTTAAATGCTAAAGCCTGTATACACCCTTGCACATTAATGAACGCGCTGGAGCCTGAGAAGAGGCTCCAAGATCTCATCAATCAGCTTCTACACTGCAATTGCAGCAAATGGATTATTTCGCAATTACTCTTGCATTATGAGATTAATTGACTTTACCATCCCTATAAAAATTATTTAATAGAAATTGTAATCAAGAACTATACACATCTGAATTTACATCAGTCAATTTGCCACTCTACAAGATGAATGGATTTATTTAAAAAAAAATTACGGCTACTATCTTAACGCCAACCTAATCGTAGAATTTATAAAGCTTAACGGACTCAATTGCGGAAATTAGGGATATTCTTTTGTATAAAGAGTCGTTTCCTGTTTTTGCGCTACTTACGATATGTTCTAAACTATGTATTGGGAAGATAGAAAAATCAGTCAATTTAATTATAAGGTCTCCCAAATAGCTAAAAATTATTCAGTACTTGTAGTTGAATCGACTAAGTATGACTGTTGGCTAGAAATATTTAAAAAAATTATTTCGGTATGTATCGGGGGTTTGAATCAAGTTACGATAAAAACATAATGCTCAAACCATCCATATATGAGTTAGGATTTGATTGTCACAATAACACAATTGAACGATATATCACGCAGACCTGGAACAATAGCGCATCAAAAGAAACACAAATAAGCAATAAATAGCAATCACTGAATCAAAATTACCTACTAAAATTAGCACCCAGCTTGGCACATGATTTAAAGAGTATTTTCGAATTACTGAGTTTCATGATTCACAGTCAGACCGGCACGTGACTTGTAACATTTGTAAATCGAACCACACAAATCTAAAAATAGCAGTGTTAAAATAAAGTGAAGAAGGAATTTAAAAAGAGTAATAAAAATATTAAAAGAAAACCAATCATTCATTTGAATTGGTATCGACTTGAAAAAAAAAAAATCTGAAGCGTTGTAGATTTCATAAAAAAGTGAGCAAGAAAGAAAACGTGTGTTTAAACCTGATGATCATTTCTTTAACGATTTGTTATCCTAGATAAAGCTAAAGTATTTTTTATGGTTCAGAAATGATCTCCAGAAAATGTTGTAACTTCAGTTCCTCGCCATTTTCGAGAATAATAAAATTTGACAAATTTTAAATTCAAATCAATTTGTGGCCTAAGGCAATAACTGCTTACTTCAATATTTTCCCTTTGGAGCAGATGTAACTTTCTGATGCCTTCTTCTCTAATCTCAAATGAATAAGAATTAAAAGTTTTTTTATAAAAGGGTAATAAGGAATAAATAGCAACATTTTTTTCCCGTAAGATTTACAGGAGCTGCCGGTTCGATGTAACATGTGCATAATAGGATATTTCAGTATTCCAAAGAAAATTGATTCTAGAAGAATTAGTTACGAAATCAGACATGGTATTAAAGAATTATCTTTCTATAAGGATTTAAAGTCCAACAATATCGATATATTTACACCTGTCATAAAATTTATCAAAGTATATGAGGTCTTTTGCAATTCTTACACTGTCAAGCTTAAATATTAAAATTTATTAAAACAATCCTAAATGTTAGGACTTCTTATATTTAACTCCAATGTTAATCCCAGAATTTTCGCTCGCTGATTAGATTTAAATAAAATTAATACGAATTAAGCCCATCATATAACTCTCGCTCTTTGTGTAACTTATATCTATTTAGAGTTATAAATTTGCCATCGTCTACTGGCAACAGAAGTGCCATTCTACGACTTCGTCATGCTTCCACCAGTTTTATATAAAAAAAAAACATATTTTCTTCCGCTTTCGTGATCGAATGCTTAGTCTAGTATTAAAATAGAAATGTTCTACTGTCAGTAGGGTTAAATAAGTTCCTGGGTGTGAACTGAAATGTATCGTTAATCTGCTTACAAGCAGATTTAAGAGGTCGCATCTCATCATCTAGAAAATTTACATGGTTTGTTTGTAAACCCAAAGAGTTGGGCAACCCGCCCGCGATTTTGCATAATAATCCGAAATTCACCGTAAACGTTTAAGTAATGCTTGCTATAAATTCCAGGACCGTAAAATATATCAAGCCACAATAAAACTAGAAACTTGGGCAGGTCTGTTGAACGAAGCTTTTAACTTTTATATTTTATTTATCGAGAGAGCCGTAAATTTTATAAATTATCCAAGGAAAAATTTCCCAACCCGACTGAGAAAACGTAAACAAACGGCAGCAATCGCGCAATTTCATTGGACTTATCTGGGAAACATTTCGATATTTTATTTACAACCTGAACACAATAAATACGTTATGAAACGTTACTAGGATGGCTAACAATACGACTGACGAGCTTTTTCGTTTCAACTTTACGATCCCGATTGGTTCGCCGCCATGTTTGGACAATAAGAATTTGCAATTAAAGAAAACCGTGTCGTGGTTGGTATTTCTAGTCGGAATCGAAACAATAAGAGCTGCAACTTTATGTTCTGCAACTGAGGTATGATTGCTCATGTGTAAGAAGCAGGAATCTGATTGTTTATCGACACATTCTTCATAAGCGTTACCGGGCGACGGTCAGTTGCAGGTCGACAACACCATCATCCACGCACTCCCGTTTTACTACTGCTGCTGTGGTCCTTGGTGTTGTAGTCACCACGACCACCTCCTAGGCGCAATACCAGTAGACGGTCGGTCATGTATAATAGAAATGATATGTGTACACCTTTGAGATTTTATGGGTTTTTTATTATTTATAGGCAAACTAGGAAATACATAAGGTGACATTCTTTAAATCCGACCCTGTCCTCTTAGATTTTCTCCCAGAAACACGCCGTCAACCTTTGACACAATTCTGCCACTTCAACGAGAAAGAGCTTCGGTTCGACCGCTAACAACC